>JAZDUA010000128.1:1475000-2675000 GCA_038098605.1 Gryllus longicercus | reverse complement strand
TTCACAGCAGTCAGGAACACTGCCGAGATCAACAATACGGGAAGTCAGGTGTGGATCACCCAAGTACAGTAAATATGGCCCGCAACGGTATTAAAAGGCTTGCTTGTGGCCCTTGAGATCTTGAAAATTGGACACCCCAGATATAGATTTTTAGTTGTAGAAATAGCCAAATTAGTAAAATACAGAATCAGATGATTCATCCCATTTTGTTTCAGAGGAGGCTACGTGAGTGATGACGTGCCATACAGTTGCTGTAAGCGAGACATTCTGGTGCCTTGCATTCACCACGGAATTCTTTCTCCAAATCCCGTCTACAAGTAAGTCCCATGTAACAACCATGCTTATCATAAGCGTTACTTTGATTATTATACTGGAACTGTATGTTGGTCTGAAGAAAAGTGGGTATCAAACATGTGATTCTTTTCACAATATAGAGATGTTTATGAAATATGAACCCAGTGTCTATTAGTATGTTTATGTAAGGAGCAAAATTACATGGAATACTGTAATAAAGCATTTAGCGCTCCCAAATTTATACTTAAGGTTTCAAGAAATTACTCCTGGAACGCCTCAGCGAGAAGTGCAAAACTGTGTAACACGATAATTAACTTTATGAATAATGTGAGTTACGTGAGAATCTCTGGGAGAATTTTTTGACGAGGTAATAATGATGCAAGAACCTTGTCATGCAGGAATTTAGGGTATTATAGAAGACTCGTATATACGAGGCGATACCTCGATTCGATATTGCTTAAAACTCAAAAACAAACTAAAATTCAAAAACTAAACTAATTTTTTGTCAAAACTAAAAAAAGAAAAATCAGACGCAAACATGCTTCAAAAACTTCATTGAAGGGAGTTCAGAGTAATCTAGAATTGAAGCTAAAATTATGAAAACAAGTAAAATTTTGCAAAACATAGTCATTTGTTTAATTTACAAAATGTTTAATTAATTTAATTATTTACTTAATATCATTAAAAATAAAAGGGTTTGTCTTTGAACTAGTAATATCAAAGAAATATATATAATAGCAGTATTCCATATTTTCTATCCCCTTCTACTTTAGGAAAAAATATACCATAATTCTTTAGGATTTGCGAACTAAAATCCACTATTAAACGATAAATTGTTCGAATTTGGTAAGTTTCTACTTAATAATATAACTTCTAAGACTGCAGGCACATACTTGAAAAGTTACCCTCGGAACTTTTTCATGCCCGAAAACCAAATTTTGATTCAGGCACGACGCCTTGATGCCAGAAAACAAGTGACACGTTCTACACGGTTCTTTGACGCCTGTGAAATAGATTAAGATATGGTTGCACGGAGACAGCTGTATACTTGAGATAAATCATAGTATTTATTATTTCCCGACTATTCCATAATATCTGAAGTTCCTCATACGCTATAAGTTAACTGCTTAGCATATTTAAGCGTCATATAAATGTAGAAATATTTCAAAAACATTTTATTTTGATAATGAATTACAATCGATTGTAATATTGTCGCTTTGCATTTTTGATCTGATCCAATGTCATTCCAATATTTATTTTTACTTTGAATACACAGACATACCTACATACAAAATAAAATGTATCATTGCAATTAATAGTGCCTGTTCTGAAACGAAGTTTATACTTCATACTTCCACAGTTTTTATAAGTAATATCACGCGCGCATTGAAAATTGTCGATAAATTCCCGACTCGCGAAGCGATGAGGGGATTTACCTGAGAATTTCCGAAGCACGAGCCATATTTAAGAGGTCTACACCACAAATGAAATTACGTCCAACAGAGTTTCAAAATGCGCCAAATGTTAAAATCCAAGTTATGTCATAGTACATACGCGGTTTATTGCACAACGACACATCACGAGATTCTTATTATGGCAAGATGAGTTACAGCTTATTACTGGGCAGTAGGGAGGAGTGGTGAAAAAAATCGGATAGAAAAAGCGATAAACTTTTTGAGATACGCCGTCCTGCTTGGGGTATTTTATATGTATAGTTAAACACTATTTATTTCAATATCAGGAGTGGAATAGTCAAAATAATCCTCAGAATTCAGCCACTTGGCACTGAAACGGCGAGTCATAAAGAATTGCTCCTCTAGTAGCTGTTGCCTTCCCTCGGCGAAACCGCAAGGGGGCGAGATCCGAATCTGGGCACCTGCCGGGCGGGCGCGGGAGCGCGTGGGTTGGGCGGCGGAGGCACGCGCGTCCTTATCAGCCTCGCGAGCGCACGCGTGCGCGCCCAATCGATGCGTCGCTGCGCGGGCAGCGCAGCTCGATTCTCGCGATGGCCGAGCGGCGCGCTGGTAGCGAGAGGGGCCGCCAAGACACGCCTTCCGTTCTACTCCCTGCGGAGGAGGAGGAGGGGGAGGGGGCCATGAGAATTAAGATGCTAGGGGGCTGGGAGTTGAGATGCCTAGTGGCTGCGTTGCGAGTATGTTTTCACGAAAGACTCGAAGCATTCTTAAAACGAGAACTTCATCGGATCAATCAAGTTCGGCGGTCGACGGTTCGGCGAGAATTTCACCGGATAAATCAACAACGAAGGCCATTCGTCCCGTAAGCGAAGTGCATGTTTTTATCACAGGAGCTGACTAGACGACGATAATCTCTCCTGAAAAGCGAGATTCGGCGCCAACCTAAACGTTCTTGCGAATTTGCCCCAAGGGATTCTGGAACTCAAGAGAACGTGGCGCAGATTATCTTCTCCCCCATACGTCACATACGGTTTTTACTGTTTTTTGACTAAATAAATCTACATCAAAGCCAATAAAGTAAAATTTTGCCGCACAGTTATAAGGATACGTTAGCCGTACGTCCAACATTACGCAGCGTTTCTTGCCTGTTAGCACTGACAGCCCTAAGGATACGCCGCTGCTCTTGGTCATTAAGGGATTGCCGGCTTGCTTTATCCAGGGAGTTGGCGGTGTTCCTCCTCCGCTGATTGGTGAGATGTGGAGTTAACCTACAAGTCGGCTTGAGGGAAATTTTCTCTTCCAGATATCTACCCCTAGTGGGACACCGATCAAGTCGAGGAAAGTTCTAACTCCCGACTGGCACCACGACGTGTTGGATAGTATAGTACAAAAAAGTGTGTGTAAGTAGGGGTAGACGACGAGGCAAGGAAGAGGAAGAAAAAAAAAGTGTGCGGTCCTTGGCCCGTTTTTTACTGTCCTACTTTGGCATTTGCCTAGTACCGATCGGAGAAACTATGGAAAACTACCGATCAGAGCAGCCAGCCGCTAGAATTCTCCTCCAGGCAGCGCGCGGCTGGATTCGATCTAGCTACGTAGCTACAGGGTCTTTAGCTTAACTCGTAACCCGTGTCTGAGAGTACTTGTTTTTGTTTCGATAATTTGACAACCGCGTATCATTGGCACCTTTCAAGACAGCCGTGTCTGGCACGTCGAGTCAGCGTAGGAGGCGGCGACAGTCAGGCCATAAGCTGCAGCAACTCTCCTGCTTCAGTGTTTTCCCATTCAAGGGCTTAAGTGAGCAGGTACCCGGCTCACACGCCAGAATCTTTTCGCGCTACAAAGGGTGTTTGGCGTGGGGTGGGCAGGGACATGAGCCGTAAAGAAAACGTATCTTTAGGCGAATCTGTCCGGTATGGTTAGGAAACAAAACTAATACTGAAGATGTTGGAGCACGTTATGGCCGATTTATCGATTTTATTAACAACGTAACAATAATTATTATTTAATGAAAGACGGCTCAGAAAGAAATGAAATGAAAAGATATCTCCTGAAAAATTACTGCCATGCTCTTCATTATTTTTAAAATATTAATGTAATATTATTATTATTATCATTATTATTATTATTGATTCGATTATTAAGTAAATAAAGCCTTAACAAAATACTTAATTATACAAACAATACATACTAAATACTTAAACAATAACACTGAGTACCTTAATTACTACCAATACCAATAAAACATAAATATGTAGTAAATTAATTATTGAAAATGATTGATAAAAAATTATAAAATATAATTTCCTTAAAATAACAAAAAAACAGACCTTCGAGTAAATGCTCAAAGTGACCACATTTTGGCAAGAGACAGACGTACCGTGTAAAGGTTGCAGTACGTTCAAGAGTAACAAGTACAGAATAAGTGTTTTCTCTTTCTTCCAAGTAAAATTATCTCCATTCTCCCATCCCGATATCTGAGAGCACGTGACCTTGGATCACTAAAAGTGAAAGGGATGCCGATGGTATATCACGCGTTGCCCAATTGCCAAAGCAAGAGGTGGGTTTCCAGAAATGTAGGTAAAGCTAAAGGTCTTGTAGTGTCGAATAACCGCCACCGTCTCATCTCGGATCCTAGAAAGTCGCGGCCAGAGTCGCTTCCGAGACAACGGCAAAGCTGGCTCTGAGCTGACCGAGCCGGAGATGGGGGATAGAAATGTGTGACGTGGGCGCAGGTACGACCCGCTGCAGGACCTGTCCATCTCCGCCGAGGGCTGCGGGCCGACGCTGGCCTATCGCGTCAAGTGCAGCGCGTGGCGCGCCACCGACATCCTCTGCGCCTTCGCCCTCCTCCAGGTGAACGCGCAGCCGCTCGATACGGCGAAACCTCTTTAAGCCGACCACGCGATCAATACCTTAAATTGCTCTTTTAGAGGGGTGGTCTTCTCAAAGGGAACACCGCAACTCCTGGATTTATTATTTCTGTGAGGTTTTATGGCCGTCATTAAGGCAATGCAATGTTTCATTACGACAAAAGTTTGTCGTATGTCGTTGGTAGTCGTTGGACGGGAAGGTGGTCTTCTTGAAGAGGTGAGTGAAAGTTCTTGTTGAGAACCTCTTGTTGAGAGGTTTCAAAGGCACTTCCCATTTAAAATGTCTAATTTTATTTGCAATTGGCAATTTGAAATTAACTCATGCATTATTGCATTTTAATGAATTATTTTTAGTTCACTAGAGGAAATTGGAATTAGTAGACCTAATTAGAGGCAATAACAGCCCATTGACTTCTCTTAGAAGACTGTCATGAGCCTGGTACCCAGTTACTTAAACCACTTCGGAGTAAATTGTACAACCCTTATTATTAAATATAACTCCAGTTGCTCTACACAGTACCCGCGAACTCTAGTAAGCTAGTTACGTTGCCCGTGATTTTGCCATGCCTAGGCTAAATAGTGTGAGGTACCAAACCCAGGGGTCTGAAAACTTCACTGCTCAGTACACGCTGTTTGGAGGTGTACCTTCACAGGGTTTAAATAAACTTGGTGGTTACCGTAGAAATCTTGTGGAAATCCATATAGAAATATATGGTATGGATACAGTAATCTTCCTCAATAAAAATGTATGAATACTAAATACAGATCTTATATTCCGGCATATATGTTTTGAGACGTTTACCTCATCATTAGTGCTCCCCAAGCAACGTGATACAAAGCATTGCCTTTTAAACGTGCAGAACAATATGGCGCCAGCTAGGGTGCATATTGAAAAAGGCGTTCTCGATGTTGAGGGAGGGCAGGGCACTCGATGTTGAGGTAAACGCCTCGAAACATGTATGCCTAATCTGGATTGAGTGTAAATAGATTTATTTTTAGTGTGAAAGATCACCTATCCCTTCAGAGGGTTGGATCGAAAAGGCGCTTGTGGGCGGCGCAGGGGTTGGGCGCGGCGCTGGCGCGCCTGGTGCAGACGGCGGTGCAGTCGGCGCAGGACGTGCTGCCGCCGCCCGCCCCCACCCCCGCCCTGGACCGCCGGGCGCTGCGGGGCGTGGTGGTGCACGCGTGGCTGCTGGGCTGCAAGCCCTCGCACCCGCCGCCGCAGCAGCCGCCGCCCGACCAGGACCAAGAGGACGACGAGGACGCCTCCGCCGCCGACGACGACGACTCGCTGCCCGAGTTGGGGGATTCCCCGCCCGACGAGAAGGGCGCGGTCGTCCCGCCCACGCCGGCCGACGGCGGCGTGGAGGAGCACGGGCAGGGGGAGGACGCGGAGGAGGGGGAGCTAGAGGGAGAGTGGGTGGACGAGGTGGTGGTGGTGGATGAGGAGTCCGGGAGCCCGGTCAACCCTTGAGCGCCCCCCCCCTCCCCCACCTCTGTACCCCGTGCGCGGAAGAGTGATCCAGAAACCGTAGAATTCACGATCAAAAATTCACGAAGACACGAGATGCTAGACGCATTTCGATAATATGGTGATTGTAGTAGGCAAATGACTAAACAAACGACCTTTCGGAAAAGGAGCAGTTCAAATGATTATTTTTTCATTAAAAGTATAAAGGTGACAAATGGTTTCAAAGTCAGATATTACCAACAAAATGGACATACTCAACCACGAAAGGGGACATACTCACTTATAAAAGTGCCACTGCCAAGAGGTGTATATTTTATTTAAACCTAATGTATACTCCGTGACTAATATATGTTATTTGTTAATAAATATATTTTCGAAAACCTATCATTCTTGTAAATTATTTAACCCTCTAATACTCAAATGAGGTGCAAACACAATCAGCATCGTGTTTCTTTGAAAGTATAAACAATTATTTAGTAATGAAATTGCTCATATTTCATTACTGTCTTTCATTCCTCCAAAGTGAATGTATGTAAACGTGGAATTTACTCATTTTTACTTCCATTTAAAAATGAATGGCGTGAGATGTGTTCACAGCACTGATGGTTATGCATGCAACTATTCCACTTATTCAAACTTCTGTTTCCCGGTATACATTTCCATTGTTATCTTCATACTACCAGCAACTGACACACTAAATCACCATGTCAACTTTGAGATCACAAGACAGATGATGTCAGATTGTTATAGAAGCCAAGATGGCAAATTGAAAATGTGTGTGTTCACTTGTTTTGTTTGCAAGCAACGAAGTGATACTATAATTCCGTGCAAAACTACCCTGAATGACGTCTTTTTAAGGAAAACAATAAATATTTGGTATTTCGTTTTTCTTCCACTTTTAAGTAAATACTAATTGTGTGACTTTTTTGTTGAGTTTTGTTTGTAAATAAAAAAAAATCACTGAAAAATAAAATATAAATCCTAGAAACTAATTATTATGAAATCTTTATCTGAAACTACCTTCAAAGTTAATTAAATACCTACTATATTATGACCATAGATACATTCATAAAATACTTTTCTGGTTTTGAACTTGGGATAAGAAATTACACCCGATAATAATGTATACAAATGTTGGTTATCAATGTATTAATGTTGGAAAACGAGGTTAATTTTCTGTCATGTGTAGTAAAATTAACAAAAAATTCAACGTTTCTCATTTCAACGAGACTCAAGACAAAAACATGAAATGCAACAGCGAAAGCTGGCGACAACATACATGGGAATTACTACAGTTACTACCTACAATTGAGATTGAGGATTGATCCAATACTACGTGTGTTACAACAGGATTTAAGCCCCTTGGACGGGAGCGTACTCTAAATTTTGGCCATTTCAGTTATTCCTTCCCATCTTGTCCTTTCAGACAGTTGACGACATAGTAGCGAGAGAACAATAAAAAATTGGCCGGTGCAGAAGCAGCTTCACAATCCGCCATAGTCAGGTCTCACATTGACAGAGAGCTTTCTGATTGTGTGTGCATTCAACTCTCGACGATTGTAATTATTTCACGCAAACATGCTAATGGTTGTAAGTGCACAGTATGTGCAGATTATTTAAATCAAAACTATAGATGTGATAGTAAATTAAAACAAGTAAAACGAATACCAAAGATAAATAAAAATCCGCTAAGCAAAAGTGAACAGAAGTTTGCGAGACTGCGACGCACGATGGCATAATTTTTATTACTACGGCTTGTTCAGGAATCCAGATACGAATTGAAGACAATTCGAAATTATGTAATCAAATATTTAAGTTCAGATAACTTATTACGTTAATAAGTATTCAAAATCATAAAAAACAACCCTAAACACAGATCCATTTTCATCCTGCCCTTGAACGAACGCTGCATTTCCAACATCTCCATGCGCCACCCGCCGCCGCGAAAGCACGGAGCCCCGCCCACTCGCCCGCGTGGGCAGTTCGCCGGGCGGCCGCCACCGCCCCGGGGCGCCCGCCCGCCCGCCCGCAGAGGGCGCTTATCACGGGGCGCGGCGGGGGCGGCGAGGCGGATGGCCGGCGATGGGCCGTCCCGCCGGGCGCGCGGGCGGTTGGGCGGCGGGGCGATGGGCGATAGCGGGCGCTCCGCGGCGCTGCTCGTGCGCTCGACGCGTCGTTACCAGTCTTATCACGCGCGTTCCATCCCGGAGGCCCCGCGCCGCGCCGCGCCGAACCGAGCTGAGCTGAGCCGGGCCGGGCCGGGCTGGGCCGAGCCGCGCGTCCGCCCGCGCCCGATCCCGCGCCCCGCCCCCTCGCCCGCCCCCGCGCCGATTTCGTAAGCCCGAGCCGCCACCCACGCGCGCGATGTTAACTTTCACTTAAATATCTTCATAACGGGCGCTGGCGCAACCTGCCCGACTGGTTTCCGGCGGTGCGGGGGCGGGGCTGGGGCGGGGGCGGCGGCGGGGGCGGGGGCGGGCTGTGAGCCCCTTCGCGGCCCGAGGCCCCGCGATTTGTCAAACGTCGCGGCGGCGCCGCTAATAGATTCCCCGCGCCCTCGGCCCCCGGCTGCCCCCGCGGCCCTCCCCGGCCCGAGGCGCACGACCTGGCCCCACTCGCCCACGGCATGCGCTGGGCAGTCGGGCGAATCCACGCGGACTCTTGGCCCAGAGGTCGAGTGGAATCTTTCGGGCGTCATACGTGAATGCTCTTGTTCTTCAATGTTGCACATTTCACAAAAAAGTTTCTCGTAAGAACCCCAATTTCTATGCAATACAATACAATTATTGGTTGATTGGTAATGATTTCAGTTGCATCAACTTCTAAGATAATTAATCCCGGATGCGTAGTGTATGTTTTTTCCTCTCGAGGTGACGGTGATCTTCCTCCGCTGGATGGCGAGATCCGGCGCGAACCTGCAGTGGTTAGTGCGGTTTTCCCCAGCCAAGTATCTCCCACCAGCGAAGCACCGACCTAGCCGGAACAAGCTCTAAGCTTCCGACCGCTCTCCCGGAATGTGTGGTAGTGTGGTGCATGTTAGTGCGTGTGTGTAAATAAGGGGTGAAGATACGACAAGGAAGATAAAGGAAAGGTCACGCGCGGTTCATGATGACAAGACTATCTAAAATGAAATAATGTTTAGAAACCAATTTATTTCTTCATGATGAAAGTTGGAGCTTGAGGATTTTCTATTTCATATATTTTCACTTCTCTTAGAAACTCATCATAAAATAATATTCTACGAATAATCAACATATCCATTGGGGAAGAGTAAAACACGTATTTCAGGCTCTTGGACGAGTCGTCGAGTGTTACTTTCTCGAAAAGAAATATTGCACAAATATACACACAATGGCTGAAGATTAATGAGTTTAAAACACTCTGAGAGGTGTTGCTAATTTCATTGTGACAATGTGAACTTTTCTCTTTAATTCCCATTTTCTACATACGCAGGCATTTATTATTTTAATGCACTTCATTTTATACTAAGAAGGGGGGAATAATTAATAGCTTCAGTTGGCGCAAACCATTCTGGAAACGAACTTGATGTGCAACAGAAACTTCAAAAATAAAGGTAATATAGGAAATATACGAGTATTAAGCTACATTAGTACGTGGAAATGTTCCAAAATATTTTCCCATTTTGGGGGTAATAATAAAATGTTTATCTATTTGTAAATGTATAAAAATGAATGCCGGTTTGTTTGGGACCGATAACCACCTACACCGTTTGTCCGATCTCCAAGAAACTCGGAATATCTAGTATTTTTTTCATGGAGAAAGTATTTATGCTGTTCATTGCATTCATATGCATCCATATTCGTGAAGGCCCTCTTCTTTAATTACTGTGCAATGCTGCTCTTAAACTGCGCGTAGTGTCAACCTCACTAAAACTGTTTCTATACAATTAGAGACAATACTGATCACCAAAAAGAAAAATAATGTTTATTTTAACATGGTAAATAATGAATTAGTTTATATTTGTATTGTACTTTTTTTAGAAAGACTTAATATGCCTGTAACACACATATGTACTTCAGCTTTCGGATCAATGACCCCATGTCGATGAGGTTTTTGTCCAGTTTTCCTGATACATTGAGTAAATGCTGAGATGGCCCCTTGTTTTGCTTCTACGCGTTAATGTAGCCTCACTATGCGCTGTTTTGTTGAACTTTCCTTTTGCTTGTAGTGGTAGGAGTAGAGGTAAGAGCGAGTTACTATTTTGTTAGCAATGCAGCAATTAAAACCTGCAGTTCGTTTACCGCTGCAAATAAGTTTTCTATAACTCGGGAACGAAAATGTCTAGTGTTTAAAATATAGCTAATCTCGCGTTTTTAAAATCTTATTATTATTATTATTATTATTATTATTATTATTATTATTATTATTATTATTATTATTATTATTATTTTAAATTTATTTTTAACTTTTATTCATATTTCAACTATTTATAGTTAAAATGATGGGAAGGGATGCTGTAACTCAAGAAAACGTGCGCAGATTATCTTCTTCTCCATACGTTTCATATAATTTTTACTGTTTTTTGACTAAAATCTAAATCTAAATCTACAAGTGATACTATAATTTACAAACATCCGAGTGCAGAAGACCATATTTTACTTTCACGTAAATTATTTTTTTGTAATGAGTACTCGCCTTTTATCCTCACAGTATTCTAAACCCTTGTGCTTTTGCCGTGGGGTTAGTGCACCTACGTTTACGCACCGAAGTATTTCAAGTAATTTAGTTTACTTCAAAGTTATTATGTCTAATTAAAACACAATTCCTTGAACAGTAATACGGCGCTTTAACTTCTCCCTCTGAGCCGTTAATTCTAATATATGATCTGATCAGTCACATGAGCAATTAGTTTGACTCTCATTTTTTCCAAATATGGTAGTCGGTGAGTAACGTAAGAAGATTAGCATTTATTTCACAAATGTTGGCCAACTTCTGCAGGCGCTGTAATATTTTCAATTATGTTTGTCATTCCGACAACTCAAGAATGTTATCATGATTAACTGTATACAAGAAGCTAGAATCAAAAGAAGTGCACATCAAACGTTCCATTTACATATTACTCACGGTTTATTCTTTGACTCTAAGTCAGTATATCGCGAATTGAGATGAGAGCGTATTTAAAGTGAATCGCGTGGACTGGTTGAATATTCGGCGATTACGGGATGTACATGGTCTCTAAACTTGTCTATCAGATACTTCTTATTATTATTCTCGCATGGTTTTCGGCATGATTTGTTTCAATTGCTACAATATTTTAATTACTGTCGATTTCCGAAAAAAAACAACAACTAAATCCTTCGAAAACTAGTATACTTAACTAGTATACCTAAATTTCACGTGCACTCATTTAATGACACAGCAGAACATCATCTGCTGGTGTTGGGATCATCTGACGGGCGGAAGATTACATTTCGCAATAGCTGCGGTCTTCGGTGGTGCTCAACTGTTTTGAATCTGTCAAAATAATCGTATGCTCGCCACCGAGCACTAGAAGTCTTCTTTCGTATCAAGATGGGGCAATGTGTGCATAACAGTCTTATTTACTTCCCTACAGGTACAGTCGTAACGCTACGGGTCGCACAAGTTGAAGTGTGTTTATGCTCGTAGCTACGCATGGTTGCCGCCGCACCGCGGCACGTCGCTTGTCTGTTTGAAACGTAAATTGTCAATCAGGCAATTGCTTTTTACTTTCTCGCATACTACTTATGTAATACAGAGAAAGTATTGTAATTCTGCGGCTAAAACAGAAAAACTCGTATTGTGAGGTCCTGATATCGAAAAAGGGGATTAATCTTGTTTAATGGACGCTTAGGGTATGTATCAAACTTGATCATAACTACCTATTTAATTGATTGATTAGCGATTTCGGGCGCGTCAACTGCTAAGGTCATTAGTCCCGTACGTGTAGTGCATGTCTGCATCGCGGGAGGAGGCTTCCCCCTCTGGATAGTGAGATCTGGCGTCGACCTACCGTCGACCAGCAGGGTTTTTCCAGCGAAGAATGTACTTCAGCGAGGCACCGTCCCAGCCGGAACAAGCTCAAAGCTCCCGACCGGTCTTCCAGCTGGTGCTACGCATGTAAGTGTAAGTGTGATATTAAAGGGTGAGGATAGGACAAGGAAGAGGAAGGAAATCACGCGCTGTCCTTGGCCTGTTTAAGAGGGTACTGCTTCGGCATTCACCTGGTATTGATGGGAGAAACCACGGAAAACTACCGACTAGAACAACCGGTCGCTAGATTTCTCCTCCAACCAGTGACAGAACTCGACCTAGCTATCTGACTAGAGTCGAAAATCCTGCCACCACCGTCCGAAATCGAACCTAGGACCTCTCGGTCAGAGGCACTGCAGTGATATCAGTTGATATCACCTCACCCTCCCCATCTCACCCTCCCCACCAATTTAAACGTAGGGAATTTAATCTAAGGATATGTCTCTGAAATCCATTGCTTTTCATGACTCCCAATCCACATACTACTAAGCCGACCCACACGTCTGGTTCTGCCGCACGGGCCTGTATCCTGGGAATCGCGGGTCGCTTGTCCCGGTCGATCCCCCTCCCCCTCTGCCCCCGCCCCGCCTCCGCCCTGCCCCGCCCGCGCATGCGCCCTCGGCCCCCTGCAATTATGGCTCGGCTCCGTTTCACGTTCATTCCCGGGGCGCGGCGCGGCGCAGAGGGGACGAGGGGGCGGGCGAGGGGGCGGGCGAGACGGCGGTCGAGGGGGCGCGCGAGGGGGCGGGCAAGGGGGCATTCGAAGGAGCGGGCGTCGGGGCGAGCGAGGGGGCGAGCGAGGGGGCGGCGACGGGGCGCGGGTTGTGTACTCTGCGGCCGCGGAGGCCGGGCGGCGAGCGCGCGCGCGCGCGCGCGCGCGCGCGCGCGAGCCGCGGAACCAATCACTGATTAGGGCTCCGCGCCGCCGCCGTGGTCGTTGCGTTGCGAGCGGTCGTGGCCGGGTCGGGCCGCGGCTGGGGAGCGCGGGGCAAATCTGTAATGAAGTCGTACGGCGCATGCGCCCGCACACCCCGCGCGGATCGATGCGAACGCGGGGTTGGCAGGCGCTCCGCCGGGGACAGGACACCACACCCCACACCCCGGTTCTCGTGTTTTACTCACAAATGCGTTCCCGGTTGGTTCAGTATTCATCCAGGAGCTCGAGGTGTACTCAGTCTGTAGAACGCCAGTAATCAGTGACAAAAACCTCTTAGATTTTGTAACTGTTTTGCTTGCGGAAAGTCCCTTTTCATATCCTGGTTTTCAGGATCAGGGTGATCAAACAATATTCAAATGAAGAAAGACTACGCTGGGTGCTACTTGTCACTCCAGCCTTTGGAATTTCAAAGACTGATAGCTTCAACTCATTAATTGAATATCTAAATTAAATACCCAGCAATACACCTAATGTGAAATTATATTCGAGAAACAATTACATTATTAAATAAAACATTTAAAAAAATTTATTTTCTTAATTTTTTTGCCCATTTAGTTTAGGAACCATAGTGATTTCAGTTAATTTCCGACTTCAATACTTTCGCAGAAATTACAAATGATGCTAACTTTTTATTGCAGTTCCTTTTTACCTCCTTATTAAACAAAAGTCATGAGGGTTATTCCTATTGACACTCTGTTTCGGAACCAATTGTGAATGCTGAATGAAATATTTTTTCCCTTCCTGCACACTTCTTTTTTGATTAGTCTAAATCCAATACAAAAAATAACATAAAATTCATTTTATAATAATGGTATTGGTAAATTAGTATTGTATAGTTCTAACGAGCTGAATATGTTACAACAGTTGTAAAGCTCTTCTTGGCTTGTATTCCCATCTCCATAATGTTTTCGTCACCATCTCTTGATCCAAGCAACTTGTAGGCTTTGGATCAGCACACTGAATGTGACACTCTGCCAACTAACGCCGCAGTCATTATTTTAGTGTTTTAGACGTTATATAGAGATGTGTGGCCAGACCGTCTTCGCCCCCCGGAGTCGCACACTCGATTCCCTGCTGTGGTACGAAGGTTGCCTTTTATGTTCCGAGATTTGGCAACCCTGGTATTGCAATCTGGCAATTGACAGCTCCATCGTAAAGTTGGATGTTTTGAGGTTATACGTACTCAGAACGTTTTGACATACGAGCGCTATTTGTGTTGTTTAAGTAACTTAAAAGATTTATCTTGGCCCAAAAATGGAATTAAATCGTGAACATTTTCCTGCGATTATTTTTTACAACTTTCGACGTGGATTAACTCAGCAACAGTGCATGGATGAACTTAATTCAATTTTTGGCGATGAAGCTCCATCAAGGACCAGTGTTTATCGATGGTATGGTGAATTCAATCGTGGTCGTAGTTCACTCCAAGACGAATTTCGCGAAGGTCGTCCAAAATCAGTGGTTGTTCCGAAAACCATTGAACCAAGACGAATTCGTACAAGCCCCTGAAACCGTTATTCGCCTCACGGACTGAGCGTCGTGTTTACCCAGCGACCACACACTCGGCAGCGTGGGCGGGGGGGGCGCTTACCGATTGGCTACGACGCCGTTGGCGCTTCCCCGCGCTCTGGACGTCTATCGGCGCATCTCCGCTCTCCATCTCCCTGCGGCCCACCGGCCTCCGCTCCCCCCCCCTTGTGCGTTGCAGAGCAGACATCCAGGCCGTCTCCACGGACTTCCGCTTAACGACTCAATCTGGAAATTCGTAGAAGAAGGCTGCCAAGGCAACCTTTGATTCACAACGACTTACAGTTTAACGTGAAACCATATCTCTTCTACAAGCAGCTTAAGAAGCTTAGCGAAGGTTCTGTTTTAAAGAATTAGCGAATATTTAAGTATAATGTTCAATAAAAAAAGGATACGAGCTAAAAAGAAAAAATAATTCACTTGAGAAGGAACATGACGCGATGTGAGAAGTCTATGTAATGGAACAAATATATTAATATCACTACCAAAGAAAGCTTTACCTCATACTAGCAGAAATGGTGACAATATGAGTCTGAAACAATGGGGAGTTAGTCTGGCAAACAATAATAAAGCTGTTGGTATTAGAGATGGATTTTCTGCATTGTAGCTGAGGAAACGTCAGACTCCACGGAAAAACAAATAATGCTATTTTTCTTTCGGAGGCTTTTTCCGGCTTCAGGGGATGGCCGAATTTCGACTATTCGCGCCGGGTACCTACTATGTTTCTCATGGGAGCACACATTAGTTATTAACCTTTCCTCTAGACACTGATACACTAGCGGGCTCCTCGGTCTATGGTCAGCAAACAACACACGTTCATGAAAGACATGGGACAAACAACCATGCCCACACCGGGACTCGAACCTGTGACCCTTCCGACCAATGTGCAGAGTCGGCACATGCTCAAGCCACCTCGAGCATCCGGTCGACGCAAAACAAGTAATGATACAATTAAAATAGAAAAATAAATATTCGATGAAGTAGAGAAGGAGAAAAGTGTGGAAAGTATTGCTAGGAGGATAATAGTATGAATGTACGGATACGTATGTCACGCGGAAGGATAATAACAGATGACCAAAACGAATCTTACAGTGGAGACCAAGCGAAAGAGAGGAGAACTGAGTTCGGAAAGGAGGAGAGGACGACACCTTGATGAGACAAATTCAAGATTATTTATAATTAAGGAAAGGAAGAAAATCTCGGTAGGATGGGTAGGTAAGAACTGGTGGTACGATTCCTTTTACGGCTCGCCATTTTTTTAATATCAATTGCAATCTCAAGCAAAAAAACTAAAAACGAAATTTCATACACTGGCGTTTCAAGGACCAGATACAAATTCGTGAGAGTTTTTAATTTATATCTCGACTCTTATGACACCGATGTATTGATCTTACCAAGACAAACACAAAAGGTTATAAACATTTCACAACTACGGCACATACTTGTAGTTTACCCACAAAGCAAGCATTTTTGTTTGTCCTTACGAGAATGAAACTATGAATCGTCGCTCTAACTCTACCGCTAGCAAAGAACTGTTCTTCAAATACAGTACTAGATTGGTTGAATGATTGATTCATTGGTGATTCTGGGAGCGTCAACTTTTAAAACCATTTCTCCCGTAAGTGGAGTACATGTGTTTTTATCGCGGGAGGTGGCTATGATCTTCTCCCACTGGATGACGAGATCCTGCGCCGACCTACCTCGATCTAGCGGGGTTTTCCCCAACCACGTATCTCCCACCAGCGGGGCACTGCCCTTGCCGGGACAAGCTCTAAGCTCCCGACTTGTCTCCGGAAATATGTGGTAGTTTAGTGAATGTAAGTGTGCGTGTGTGTGTGTGTGAATATGGGGCGAGGATAGGACAAGGATGAAGGAAAATATCGCGCGGTCCATGGCCCGTTTGTTAGGGTACTACTCCGGCATTTAACTGGTGTTGCTATGAGAAACCACGGAAAACTACCGATCAACGTAGCCGGTCGCTAGGATTCTCCTCCAGGCAGCAGCTGAATTCCACCTAGCTATGTAGCTAGTGTCGAAAATCCAGCCAGCGTCGGGACTCGAACCCTAGAACCTCCCTGTCAGACACTGCAGTGACATCCCATTGATACCCTGAAAACCTGACCCGGTCACAATAATAAAGAGATCTTCCTTTCGTATAAATGACAGAACAGTGCTGTAGTGACGAGTCCACTCTAGTTTAACCCCCTTACCCAAGCGTTCTCGCACCGAGGCGAGCTGTGAACTCGGCGTGAAGGCGGCGAAGCCCCGAACCACCAACGCAACGGGAATCGCCGTTCCCGACCCCTGAACCGGTCCTCCCCCTCCTCTTCCCTCCCTCCCCCTCCCCCTCCCCCTCCCCCTGGCGGTCGGGGAGAGTCACGGGCGTCGCGGAAGCCGATACCATCGCGCGGACGCTCCGGTTTAAAACGCCCCGGCGCCCGGGAATATTGTTTTACTTTACTAAATAGCCGAATAAACGTTTACGAGGTTCGTGATACATCTTGATTGGTTATCGTGATGAGATCTCAGACAAAACTAAGCACAAGTTTGGTGGCGGAGTAGATTAGACACCTGTATATTTTGTTTATTAGCTGCCGTGTTGTGATCGTCGTGTTGGGTGGGTAATGATCGTTTGAGCTTCGTCATTTATTACGCAAATTGTACCCCAAGAAATGAATGTAGCTAGTAATTTTTTGTGAATTATTTTTATGCACTTACAGATAGCAATAATATATGTAGTTTGTGAATAAAACTGATGTGTTAAAATACAATTATTCTAATTAGGTACTTTAATACGAGCAAAAGCGGAATTGTAATGAACTTGCAACTAAATATTGAGATGAACGTATATCCTGGATTATTATAAATATATTAAAATATGCGGAAGCTCGTTTTCGAAATAGCCGAGAAGGAATAGTTTTTGTACATATTTATTTAAAAACAAGAATATTAACATATTCAAACATCATTAAAAATCAAATATATTCATAATTTTGGGTCCTTATTTAATGTACTAATTAATTATTCGTACATCCAATGACCTTCCTAATAAGACTTGTTTTTGACAATTTAGAAATTCAATTAACATTTTTTCGCAAATAATTATTTACTAATTTTACAAGTTTTTCCATTGAAATCTTAAAAAATCCATATTCCTATTACTGCAATAGTAAATACAATAAATTTGAGTGAGAAATATTAGGGAATGAAACCACGTCATACTAGTAAAATTAGGAAGCAATTTGTCAAGAATAATACTTATCACTGGATACACATAATGTGTACAACAATGTACCATTAGATTGCACGATACATTTTTAAACTTCCAGCAATAATTCATTTTTTAAAAGACAATTACAATATTTTTTTTTTCATTTCAATCCTGAAAAACGTCACCAATAACCTCCATTCACACTTTAATTTCCGACTCGCTTACAGTCTTTTTAATCCTCGATGGTAGTTGCATTTCAGGGAACTTCATGCTAGCTGATCCCGGAACGGTGTACAGGTATGTGACACTTTCCACATGTCCCATGTCTCCAGACTGGTTTCGTAATGGATTCGCGGAACATTGCGCCAACCGCTATGCCTGGATTTCGTCTCCATTCCGGAACGTACTGCAATGCTTGTCAGAGTCGCAGCAGTGACTTCTTATGTTGTATAGTACCTAAACCTTCGAAAGACGTACCGTTCGCTGCCTTAATTATCTCTTAACTGAATACCTGTTCCCCATACGTTAAAAGACAACTCTACAAATCTTCAATAAACCTACAAGGAAATGTGGCCAAGAAGAAAAAAGTCAATAGTTAGAGAATAATGCAATAACAAAATAAGAAGATTCGTCTTCTAGTTGCTATTATCTTCACAATTAATCTCGTGAAAAGTTTAATTATCCCTTTAAAATTGCAAAATGACAAACTTCTAGGCAAGAATTTTAGTTGCTCATGATCCATTGTGTCGTTATTTTAATGCCAATGAATAGTTGTAATTACAAGAAGTTAACATTTAAAGCCAAATACAACGAAAACGGCGAGTTCGTAGTCTAATAACGTCAATTATATTTAAGCCAGTCGTCGGTATTCGAAGGCGTAAAAAGGCCATTGTCCCGATTACCAATTTTGTAATTTAAGAGTAATAGAAAGCAGCTAATAGCAGAGCTAATAACAAGAGTTAATTGGCAGCAGTTTTTCTGAAAAATAAACTATTATCCCCGTATGTTTTCTTGAGATCTAGAATCCCTACACCCAATCCTTTACCGACATTAGTTGAACTAAGAATAAAAGAAAGCAACGACCGTTGTTGACAAAACCTGAAATGTTCCCTTCCGTGTAATTTTTATACAACTTTACTAGAATTACTATAACTAGAAGGGATTTGAGCAATGAGTATTCGAACTGTTGAGATTTACGCACAGGAAGGCCCAATGATAGCAATGCTTATAAACAAGAAGTATGGACACTATTGGTGTCTTCATTCAATATTTTGTCTTCACCTTTTTTTGTATGAAGTTTTTTCGTGTGATGTTTTTATAGAATATTAATGTAAGTTGTATTTGTTGACAGGTTGAATTCAGTTTGAAAGCATTCACCTCGGAAACAAATGCTGGGGAACTAATTAAATACCAACTCAGATTGAAAGTGAAAATAAATCTTTTATTCATAACAATCTCACATTGCTGAATCCCTTTCACGCATTTCGTTACTGAATTTAATAAATTTGTTTAATTAAAACAGTACTGTGTATGCCTCATCACAGCAGAAATTCTAATTTCTCAATCCTTCATGTAGTATTAACATGAGAAATGGAAAAATTGTACTGTGGTATCAAGTACAGAAGTACGAGAAGGAAACGTCATGATGAGTTAGAATATTTACTTCTGAAAATATTCTGTTAGTGCATAGGGAGTGCCGGAAATAATGTACGTGTTGGCAAATATACAGATCTGAATTGGTGTCAAATAAATACACAAAATCTTGGTGCCTCTTTATCGACTGGATCTTCTTTCGAAAATGTAAACTGAAATAAATAAAATGTACGCGTTTGAAATATGGAACTTACAGAAGTATTATTTATATAAATAAAGATTAAGTATTGCACTATTATTGAACAGTAGGTTAATAAAAGAACGTAAAACCAAATAATACCTATTCGTAGTTTTGTAACCTCCAAAGTTCGCTCTCTCTCTGTTGAGTGAAAATTTTATCGGAGAAATTATTTAATTATTCACAACTTTTTGAGACAAAGGAAGACATTAAGACATTTCGTTCCACTACAACTATATCACATAACGACTTAACTTCTTCCACCGAAATGGTCAATTATACATCTATTATTTATAAACAAGACAGATTTTAACGTACGAGTATTCTCAATTAAAGGTTTTTGAATGCTGCCATATAACCTAAGTAACTTCACCTACTGTGCCTCATGTCAGTTTAAATTCAATACTGTTATCACCAGTATGAGACGAAAGAGGACAGAATCGTAACATTTGAGAGGCATAGAAAAACACTGCTTACAGATTCAGCCCTGCACATGAAGCAAGCAAAATGAAGTCGGCCCAGGACAAGCCACTTGCAGGCGGCGGCGAGAGCGCGGGGGCAGCCCGGTGGAAATTGCGTAATGGCAGCCATCGGCGTTGTGGGGAGGAGTGGGGTGGTGTGGGGTGGGGTGGGGTGGGGAGCTTAAGCGCTCGACCCCGGTCAGCCACCCGGGCGCGCGCAAATTGAAGGGGGCGGTCCCCGCGGGACAGGACGGGCAGGGCACGCGCGCGCCCCGGCGCCCTCTGGCGCTCGCCGTGGCCCCGCGCGCGGTCGCCGGGCGCAGGCGGATGCGACCACTGCTTGAAAAGGTGTGTGAACCAGGCTTGGACGCGCAGGAGCGGACGGGCCGCGGACGTGCCGCGGACGGGCCGAGGACAGGCCGCGGACGGGCCGCGGACGGGCCGCGGACGGGCCGCGGACGGGCCGCGGACGGGCCGCGGACGGGCCGCGGACGGGCCGCGGACGGGCCGCGGATGGGGCCGTGGATGGGGCAGGGAACGGGCAACGGACGGGCAACGGAAAGGCCACAGACGGCGCGCGATCTTTCCCTCCTCTTCCATGTTCTATCTTCACCCCTCACTTACATTTACACTTACATTCACTACACTACCAGAGTAGAAAAGACGTTGAGTGAGTGGAAGAAGTTTGTGTATAAGAGATAAGAGCCGTTTGATATACGAAATAACATAATACATTTCTCAACAGCTATTGGATAAAAAAATGCAGTGTCGGAAATAACTTAATGACAACTCTTTCCTTTACACTACTCTACAACGATACACCATGGCTATCTCCTCTCCACTCAACGAAGCTTGCCCTTGCGCTATTTCATCTGAAACTATGTACGACCTACGCAACAGGCATGTCATTTTTTTCATTGTTTCTCATGAGAGCGACCACTTCTACGACTTTCAGCGATGGTCTGAATATCACAAAAATGGCAGTAATGCTAAACGGGTGTTGGCAGAAAGGAACCGATAATAAGTATCTACCGCTCGACTTCCGTAATTCCTCACAATCCGTGTCCATTCCATAAATGCTCACCAATGCACCTCCGTTCCCTACTTCTCTTCTTCCATACAATGTGCACACAAAATTAGAACAACAGCTATTAAATACACGAGTGATTTCACTGTCCATGACTCTTCTTAAACTTAACAAGGTCCACGTGACTGAGAACTTC
Source organism: Gryllus longicercus (assembly GCA_038098605.1). Taxonomy (NCBI): domain Eukaryota; kingdom Metazoa; phylum Arthropoda; class Insecta; order Orthoptera; family Gryllidae; genus Gryllus; species Gryllus longicercus. The sequence continues at coordinate 2,653,748 of JAZDUA010000128.1, read as the reverse complement.
AACGTGACTCGCCCCGCTGGAGAACACTTAATCATCCCAGCTTCCGAGAGAAATACATCGTTTCTTCTTCGATTGATACGTGAAAAGGAAGCTGCCAGGCGAGGGCAGCTGTCGCGAAGAGCCCCGCCCCTCCCGTTCCTCCTCCCCGCCCCCAGCGGCCCCCGGGGCGCGTCCCGCACGCGCGAAGGGACCTTCAGCCGGGCGCCGGCTCCGGCGACTGCGGTTTTGTCTGCGCCGCTTCCTGTAGCCTCGGCCGCTGGACGCGCCCCGCGCAACGCGCAACGCGCCGCCGCCGCCGCCGCCGCCGCAGCCACCACTATCTCCACCCCGCCACAGCACGCCTCCACTGCCGTCCGCATCGACGCCACCGCCAGCGCAGCCACTGCCATGGCCGTCCACATCCCCGCCACCCCCACAGCTACCGTCACCGCCATTCCCACCGCCTTTGCCATTCCCAACGCCACCGCTACCGCCAACGTCACAGTCACCGCCACCTCCACCACATCCGCCACCTCCACCTCCACCACTGCCTTTCCCACCGCCCCCCCAATCCCACCGCCACCGTCACAGTCACCGCCATCACCACTACCGTCTACGCCACAGCCGCCGCCACTACCGTTCCCATAGCCGCCGCCATCGTTGCCAGCATCCTCAACACCATTGCCACCATTGTCCTCTACGTCATCTCCGCCGCCGCCAATATTGCTAATGCTTTTAAGGTAGCTGTCATCTTTGTCAGCACCGCCATCTTAGTCGCCAGCCCCTACCTACGTTATCGCAGCCACCACCTTCACTAACCCTTACCGCCCGTGCCGTTGCCACTACCGTCACAGACAATCCGCAATCACTGTTGCTATTGCCTCTGACCTCACATTCAGCGCTAGCACCGGTGGTGCCCCTCCCCTTCCTTTCGCAGCCACCGCTTCGGGCTCCTTTGCCACTGCCACTTCATCGGTGGCGCTTCACTTCTCTACCTTTGTCGCAACTCTTTTTTAATTAATCTAATTTACAATTTCTTGCAACTTTGAGCCCGTATTTATTTTAATTAAAGCTAATACGTAAGCAACTGTAAATTTGTAATTCCACTGGTCTGGGAAAATAAATTTTTAAAAAACCTCTTCTATCGATACCTCAACAACAGCCTTCGCTATCGCCGCTGCTGACGTCACGTTTGATTCGCATTGTTAATTTAATATATTCACAAACTTCAGTATTTTTTCTTCATATTTCTTCTTCTTGCTCTTGTAAGCTTCTCGCGCTGCATTCTGTGAATGATCCAAGCTACACATCTAGGGCTCTCTCAGAGGTAGGTCATGGAGGCTGAGAACGATGGAACGTTGGAAGGTAGGGCGATGGCACTGGGTGGAGCAGTGAGGCGAGGCAGAGGAATGGGCGATGCGGGGGCGATGCGGGGGCCTTGCAGAGGCGACGCGGGAGCAAGTGGGGGCGATGCGGTGGAGATGCAGGGATGAGATGAGGTGTGGGTAGGATGAGGTCGATGCGGGGCCGAGGCGCGGACGAGGCGGGGCTAAGGCGGGGCCGAGGGGGTGTCGAGACGTGGACAAGACGGGGCGAGGAAGAGCCGAGGCGGGGACGGGGCGGGGAGAGGAGGCGACGAGACGGGGCCGTTGCGGGGGTGATGCGGGTGCGATGCGTTGGCGATGTGGGGGCGTTGCGAGGTCGATGTAGGGGCGATGAGGAGGCGAAGCGGTGGCCAGGTGGGGGCGATGTGGTGCAGATGCAGGGCGTGAGGCGTAGGTAGGATGAGGACGATGCGGGGCCGAGGCGGGGATGAAGCGGGGGTGAGGAGTGGGGGATGCGGAGGTGAGGCCGGAGTAAGGCTAGAGCAACTCGGGGGCGAGATGGGGAGAATGCGGGAGACTTCGGGCACACTGCGAGGGCTCCGTTAGATCCGGTGACTAGCGATCGGCGCGGAAGCGTGGAAGACTTCACCCGAGAGCTACTTCTTTGACGTATGTGTTCAACTTGTCAGATATAGCTCCAAGTTTAAGTGCATATAGACCTTTACTTGCGTTCATGATGTTATAAAGTGCACGCGTGTTAGAGACGAAATGTTTCTATTTAAGATCTTTTCGTCTGAAAGGCGGCGTGTAATGCCCGTTTTTCTCTAGTTCAGTTTTTTTTATTTTACCTAAGCAATATTTCTCCCTGTGTATATTATCAGTTGGTATTAGTTTTATAGTATAGTTTTCTATTTTCATGTGTAACGCTAAGGAACTTTCTCTACGATAATTAACCTCTCTCAATCATTCAAGTACGAAACGATAAAATAATTGAGAAGAATGTTTTTACCTCCTGAATGTAGAAGTAGAACGACGTAAACTAATAAGTCAGTAGTAGAAATGCATCTATTTTTACTAGGCTATAAACGACAGATAATGCAAAATACACATTCACTATATTTTAAGTTAATTTTTAAGCGCAAGTTACTGGTAAATTGCCACATATGTCCTGTAAAATAAACTGCAACGTTATAAAAACGTATTATTCTTCGACGTTAAATAATATTATTTCGGAATATACCATCATTACTTAATATGAATACCTAAACTAGTGTTGCTACAGAAAGACACAGACTTTCCCATATTATTTTTCTATCTCCTTTGGTTGCGGCTAGCTATACAAACATGACACATACTCTTGACAGCTGCCATCTACCGCCACCCAAAATACTTTTTTTTAATTTCCTTATTTTTTCAGTTTCCTAAGAATAGAACGAAAATATTATTTTAAGTATTTTAAGGAACGGTAAAACCTCGTCTAAAATAGCAATTTCCTTTGAAAAATTTGGAGTCGTTTACAAGAAAATGGCGCTTAAGCACAACTGTAAATTCGATATTTGACGCTCTTTGTCACAGAAAATTTTTGAGTTTTCGAAAAACTTCATTAGACGTCATTTGAAGCACTTTAACTCGCGAATACAATCTTGTTTACAAATTGCTGGAAGTGTGCATATTAACAACGTGAGAGATCTGTAAAAAAAAAAAAAACATTTGTGTATTTTTTTAAGAAAAAGATTATCTGTAATGGATGATTTTATGTCATATTAAAGAGATCAATTATCACTATCAGTTCGAAAATTTTGAAGAAAAAAATTAGAGCTCCTTTTGAGAAAATATCGTTTGAGGGTGGATGTGGAATGTTGAGCGAGTTTTCAGAGAAAACGGTTGAATTTTCGAGAAAGTTTATTTGAAATTATTTATAGCACATGTACTCTTAAATATGACAATGTGAACAAACTGCCCCTAATATAAATATTAACAACATGAGAGACAAGTCAAAAAATTACATTTTGTAATTTTTGAAAAACAAAAGAATGGAGCAAACTGATATTTATGTCATCTCATAGAGTACATTTAACATTATCCCTACAAAACATTTAAAGAAAAAATTTGGAGTTGTTTTTGAGAAAATATTGTTTTGTTATTTTTTTAAATTGCACATATTGCATGCAATATTGCGCGAAAACGACAAAACTTTTCAAAAAATGTACCTGATCTTCATGAAATAACTTACTATGAAGAACAAATTTTATTTGATGGAAAAAATCTATCTTCAATTTTGTAGTAGTAGGAAAAGGCTTGAAAATTTTCAAAATTCTGAAATTGGAAATCGGACCTCTGCCACCTTATAAGTGTATTTTACACTATTTTTACAAGAATTTTATATAAAACGTCGAGTCGAGACAGATCGACCGGGAATATCCATTTTGGAAAAAAATCCTAGATTTTGTCTAGGCACTAGTGGGTTTCACAGACGTACAGACGGACGTTATGAAAAAAAAGCAAACACTTTTTCGGCATCAGGGGACCCCAAAACGTGTATTTCTGTTGAAATCAAGAAATCGCTTTGCGCGGCATTACATAAATTTCCTTATTCAACGAACTTATATTATACATACGTATAATATATATATATATATATATATATATATATATATATATATATATATATATACTATATATATATATACTATATATATATATATATATATATATATATATATATATATATATATTATACGTATATACTCCGTTTATACGTACGTATACGGAAAAATAAAAAGCAGTGGATCTAATATATTTATTGTATTAACATTTCAGTGGTAAATAAGAGTGAAGTGAACAAAATCACGACATAAGAATCTAATAAGAGAATGTGATGTTGAATACCACATCCAAACCACCACGCCATGCCAATTCCCGAGCGTGACACATCGTCAACGTCGTTAGATCCCTCCGAAAACGAATTACCAACAGAAATCCTCCACAAATTCCTAATCAATTCCTGCCGGGCATTCATCGGACATCAAAGAATGTCCTGCGCCGCGAGCATCTCAAGATCCGTATCTCGGCCGGCGGGAAGGGAAGGAGCCCGTCGCTTTGAGGGCGAACGCACTGTCCACCTGTACGCGGGCGGGGCGGCGGGGGCGTGAGCGATGGAGGATGCGGGGGCGGCGCGCTCGTGCCGTATGGACCGCGGTCGCGTCGATGGCCGCGCAGATAAGTTAATAACAGGCGCGCCATCGCCCGCCCACGGCGCGCTGTCCGCCCCCGAGTGAGGGGGGCGAGGGAGGGGGATGGCCCGCGGGGACGGGGTGGGGCGGGGCGGGGCGGGGCGGGGAGGATGTGCCGGTCGGCGCGGCGTGGCTTGGCGGCCCTGTGGTGTGCGATGCCGAGATCCGATTACAGGGATTATTTGGAACTCGCTTACCAGCTAGGTGCCTGTGATCAAATTGATACACTTATTGCAAAGTATATGCATTCGGTTCTCATTTAAAATTAAGCTGATGGCTTGAATGAATTATACCTTCCTTGTGCTAAGGATTGTGAAAACACTCTGAAAAAAAAAGTGATGTACGAACTAGTATAGAGCAGCGTATTTTAAAAATGTTCAACAAAATTGCATGTATTGCAGTTTATTGCATATTTTTATGAGAGGTTATGAGATAACGAATATATTTAAGGGCATCTTAGAAGCTCATATATTTATATGAGACGTCCAAAAAGCTACAAATAATATAATATCAATACTATTTAATGAATAAAGTGCGTAATAGGAAGGATGTATATTACCAACTACGAATATTCGCTTAAATTGACGGAAAACAAAGCACTCTGTGGCCATGTGGGATGTGTTAATGTTTTCCTTAGATATAGAGGAATGCTGGAAAGGAAATATACAAAAGCAATGAAACAGTTTCTATTTTGAATGAAAAATGAAAATAATTAATTGTGTTAAACTGCATCTTCTCATATCTGTTGTTACGTCTATGTATTATCTTTATAAGATAATACACGGACGTAACAACAGGTATGAGAAGATGCAGTGCGCCACTACTTAGGACACAGCATACGTCATGCGACGACGAAGAAAGAAGTTTTTATATTAAAATGGGCCGTTTCAGAACAGACCGTTTGCTGTTACAGAACCATATTTTTCGCACTCTCGACAGCAGCCTATTTGTTGTTGCAGGTCACTAGCATTATGTTAATAATTGATGAACGAGGTATACAGTATATTCTTAACTTAACGACCTACGTAACAAAGTCGCACAAATGAAAATAGAAGATTGTTCCGTTGACGTTTAAATGTGAAATTTGTGACTTTTTAATGTGAAGTGTGATTTCTGTGAAAATACAATTCACGTAAAGTTCTGAATAAATTCCACGTCAAAATGTATCAACAATATTAATTCGTTACTTCGTCGCCTGTTCATCAACTGCGAAGTGATAAAGTTTTTTTTAATATTTATTTTCTGCATAATTTACAATCTGTTCCTATCGGAACAATAAGCAAATGGTGTCAACAGATACATTTCCGACGTGAACTTTTTATGACATTGAAAAATTTCATTTACAAAATAGGTATGGCAAATCTAAAATACTCTCTCTCCTCAGTCTATACATATGCTCACTGTTATCTAGAAGGCTTGTTGAGAGGTGATTTGGGTGGTTGTACAATCTTCTCTGGTATGCTAGGCTCTTCGTGGCGATTACTTCCTCCAGCGGGACGATGTCGAGGTCTCTGTATATCGTCTTGTTTGTCACGTACCATGGTGCGTTGCATAGTTTTCTTAGTGTTTTAGTTTCGAATCTTTTTAGAATTTCTAGATTCGATTTACTGGAAGAGCCCCACAATTCAATACCATAGGTCCATGTTGGTTTCATTAGTTTTATAAATCTGTATTTTGTTATGTAAGGACAGCTTCGATTGTCTGTTTATTAGCCATGACAATTTGAGGACTTTAAGCTGCGCTTCTTTTCTCTTAGTTTTGATGTGGGTTTTCCAAGTCAGGCGTCTATCCAAATGCAGTCCAAGATATTTGATTGTATCAGCTTCGTGGAGTTCTGTGTTGTTTAGTTTTACTTTTGGACAGTTTTCTTTTCTTAGTGAAAATGTTATATGTTTTGATTTTGTTTCATTTACGGTGACTCGCCATCGATGACTCCAATCTTCGATTTTGTTTAGATGTTCTTGAAGATGTTGTGATGCGCAGGAGGGGTCTTCATTTGCAGAAAGAATAGCTGTGTCGTCTGTAAAGGTGGCTATTGTAGTTCTTTCTGTAGATGGTAAGTCTGAAGTTGATATATGATATAAAAAAGGTCCAAGAATACTTCCTTGTGGCACTCCTGCAGAAATAGGTTGGAATTCCGATAGAGCGTCCTGATATTACACTTGAAATAGGTGATCGCGAAGATATGATTTGAGAAGTAAATAGTAGGAGTGCGGGAGAAGTTTTTTTTATTTTAAATAGAATTCCTTCATACCATACCTTGTCGAATGCTAGTTTTATGTCTAGGAATGCTGCAGAACAATATAGCTTTTTTTCCAGGCTTTGAGAAACCAGCATTGGGGCTCACGACTCAACACACTACGAGGAAAAAATCTTCTTAAAGTAACAAACAGACTTAATGTTTCTACTATATCGACTGGTGAACCTACGTACTGGCTCACTGACGTCAATAAGCTTCCTGACCTCCTGGACTTCTACTTAGCAAAAGGTGTGCATCTTGGTACAGTAGAAGTAAAATCTTGCTACGACCTTTCTTCAGACCACACCCCAGTAGAAATGACCATCAGTTCAAATATATCTGAAAGAAACTATCCTCTAAAACTAACAAGTAACAAGACAAACTGGAACAAGTACCGCGATTACGTGAACAATAAACTATCTGCAAACGCACTGCTAACAACTGAAGAAAACATCGAAGACGCAATACAGCACCTATCTGACACATTACAAGACGCTGCCTGGGCCGCAACACCAAGAGCAACAATAAATAAATCGTCAACGTATCCCGCAGAAATAAGACAAAAAGTGGTAGAAAAACGTCGACTCCGACGAATATTCATGACGACACGACAACCAGATGACAAAAGAAAATATAACACAGCAGCCAGACAATTAACACGTCAAATTAAGGAATACGAAGACAAATCATTCTCTAATTACATTCAAGCACTATCACCTACTTCTGAAACTAATAATTCGCTTTGGAAAGCAACTAGAAAACTGAAGCGACCTCAACAGCACATCTCACCAATTCGAAAAGAAGATGGCACGTGGGCAAGAAGCGCAGAAGAAAAGGTCGAATGCTTAGCAAAACACTTTGCTTCAGTTTTCAAACCAGCAGAAAATGTAAGTACTATTGAAAATAAAGTGCTAGAATATTTGGACGTGCCTTTACAGTTATCTCTGCCTATAACGCATTTCAACTCACGAGAAGTCGAACAAACAATCAAATAACACACGCATCCTGCAAAGAGTCCGGGGTTTGACCTTATTACCGGCAAGATGTTGCAGGAAATGCCTAGTAAAGGATATGAACTCGCAACAAGCATATTCAACGCGATACTTCAAAATAGCCATTATCCTTGTCAATGGAAATACGCTCAAATAATTGCGATCGTGAAACCAGGAAACATTGCCACGGAAGTTACATAATACCGACCTATTAGCCTGCTACCAGTCCTATCAAAAGTATTTGAAAAATTTCTCTTACAGCGCCTCAAGCCTATAATTAAAGTGATTCCTGACTTTCAATTCGGCTTTCGAGAGGGACACTCAACAAGAGAACAGACCCATCGTATTGAAGTGATAAAGTAAACATAATTTTCAGGGAGACATACAGCAGTAATAATTAATGCCAATTATTGGAAATGTTGCAGGGAGACGCTACAAATATGCAAATCCGGTTGCTTTGTAGATCGTCTCTTCATCTTGTTGGGAGGCAACCCGGAAATTATTGAACTTCAGACTTGTGCAGATGTAATGTAGGTGGAAGTCTCACTACATTGTTGCGTAGTACGCCAACCTTTTCTTCAGTGACAGTATTCTTGTTGTTCACGTTAAATCTATCTGTCCATCTCACGTTTAATAGTTTTGATTTTCAAAACATTCATTGGTATGCAGTAAAATAAAATGTATTATACGTAAAGTTACTTTCGAGTTGATTTGTAATGCATTTTTTGAAATTATTCTGTATATTTTCGTTTTATATGTTTTTCAGCTCACAAAATAGATTTTATGGTACAAAAATTAAATCTTAAAAATTGTATAAACCCAACTTACATAATGAAAGAAAATATGCTGTGAAATAATGAGTAAAGGTATAAATAGTACTAACAAATAACAACGCTATCATTCAAAAGTACAGAACTCTAATTATATGAACTCTAATTATACGAACTGCTACTATACGGATCAATTTCAGGAAAACAGTGTTCTATGCAGATAGTGTATGTTAAGCTTCACTGCATGAGCACAAGTTTTGAAAACGAGCGTCGTTTGGAGCGATTTTAAATTTGTACAAAAGCAATAAACTAACATTATAGACGAGTTGCATACGTTATTTTTTGTGTAACATTATAATTTTATAAGAGGATAAAATTTAATTTTTGGAAATAGTATCATAATGACGTCATGGGCATTTCACATTTTTGCAAGAAGAAAAAAGAAACAACTGTTTTCGGCTGTTCGATTCACTGCTCCCCCCCCCCACGATTTCCTCGCTGCGATTGGCTGAATTGTGACAACGCAATTATTCGTGCTAAAAATGGCAAATACATCATAATCTGGTGCCATAAAATGTCATTTTATGAATGATTCCTTGTAATGAAAGGTTTTTCTAATTCTGGAATCCTATAATATATTTATATAACTAGAATGTCTTTATTACATCAACGGATTGATTTTATTCGACAGTTATTACAATACACTGAAAGGTTTATTGATAATTTTAAAATCAATCCACAATGAATGCATTAAAAGACAAAATCTTCCAGGGAACAATGAATACAGTATGCGCTTTTCTGTTTGTCAGTCAATCAGTCAATCAGTGCAACGTACATCACTGACCCTTTATGTATCATAAGTACAGGAGTGCACAAAAGTAAACATTGTTTAGTAAACCTTAACTTAATATTACAGTGATGTGTGTATACAAATTTAGCTTTTTAATGAATTATTGAAATGGCATTTTAATGATTTATTCAATTATCTAGATATTTGATTACAACGATCGGATTTGGTCCCAATTAACCCAGACAGTTGGAGACCTAATTTACTTTAAAGAAACCTCTGATTTTCCAAATTCTAGAATAGATCTCGAAGTGATAGGCACTTATTTAATGCGATAATTCTGCGGCAACAATTTAACTGAGACAGAATGCAAAATTAATGCAAGCAAAAAGTATTAATTTAATCGGAGTATACATGACCCATGGACGGAGTACATGTTTGATAACACAGCAAGGCAACGAAATCTACCGCGGAACAAAAATATGTGATTAATAAGTAGTTCAGTGCCCTGATCACAATTGTGAAAACCATTTTTCGTTATCACCTAACCTTTGTTCTGGAAACGCAATTTTATCAGCGCTCGGCTACTTTATGTTACTTCCATATTGTTATTTTAGGAATATTATTGCCTCGTGTTGAGAGGGGAAGGGGAGATCTGCACTTGGAGTAGGTAAAAAGGAACGTTGCACTTCCATCACTCAATCGATAGTGAGATCACACAGTATCTATTCTTGAAGTGCGTAAATCCGATCGCGTGAAGAATATTGTTTGTGCATGATCTCGTTTTTCTTACACTCATTGATGTCTAAGAGGGCAGTTAATTCTCCATATCTTTCCTGTTATGTGTGTAGCGAGTTTACAACTAAGTCTCAGAGACTTTCCATTTCTCCGATCGCCAAGGAAGGTACAAGCTGTATTTTCAATCAAAGAAGATGAGGGTGTTGGTCACAGCAGAAATGTTGCTACGCTATTTAAGAGTTTCGTTGCATGGAACCTATCTATGTCATTTGCCGTACCACAGTTTTGGAGGGAACCTAGGAACCATATTACAGATTGCTACTTTTGTGTAATCAAAGTAATACAAATCTCGAGTAAATCAAAACATAGTTTATTATCCAAATTTAGAATCTTCAATTCGCCCAGTTCCGCATTCTGATTCTCCCCAGCTCCAAAACCACCAACGGAAAGGAAAGATAAACAAACGATGATAGGGACAAACAGATCTCGAAGATCAAGATCATGATTTCACGCCATCTGCAGCATGGCTACAGCCACAACCATTGTTTCATACATTTTTCAAAGAAGCTAGCAGAATTCCTTCAGTCGCAACTTCAAGAAATGTTACAACCAAACATTAGTATTACATTCCGAAAAATACCCCTTGATCTTTACGGTTTTTCTCATTGACAGGTAGTTTGCTATATTATAGTGATATAAATGGGCTGATTTCAAAATTTGAGATGACTTACGGTCTCTATTTATAGATTTTTCGAAGAGAAGTTTCAAAATCATTCTCTTACATAACGAAAACGAGAAACCTTGATACCACTGGCCCTTTCCTTTCAGTTGAATGAAACCTACGAGAACATGAGGCTACTTCTGAAGTACCCTGGCTACTCAAATCACCAATGGAAAATGTTGGTCGATCTCAAAGTTCTAGGACTTCTTCTAGGATTGCTGAATGGTTACACAAAATATTGCTGCATTCATGTATCAATTGAGTTATTAGGGCAAGGAAAGAACATTAAGCAGTCAAAGAGTGGCCTTTGAGAGAAATTTTCAATCTTGGTAAAAAAATGTGTCGCCCTTGTTGACAAAGACAGTGTTCTGTTAACACCATTCTATCTGAAATTGGGCTTTATGAAGAATTTTGTGAAACCAACGGACAAAGATGGCCAGGGTTTTCAAATATTACTATCTAAATTCCCATCGATTAGTACTGCAAAAATTTAAGATGGAATTTTTCATTGTGCCTCAGATCCGTGGCTTGATGAGAGATATTACTTTTGAACAGTTGCTGACAGATACTGAGAATGCAGCCTGGCTTGCATTGAAATATGAATGCGACAATGTCGTGGGAAACGTAATGTCTGAGAAATATAGGGAACTGACGGAACACATGCTGGACTGTTACAAGTCTATGGGGTGCAACATGTCTCTAAAATTACGTTTCATTTATTCCCATTTGGATTTCTTCCCACCTCATTTTGGAGATGTGAGTACGAACATGGTGAGAAATTTCACAAAATTATCTCTGCCACGGAAAGACGATATAAGGGAAGATGTTCACCAAACCTTTTGGCGGTTTACTGCTGGACACTCCTACAAGAAGAATCACCATCCACCCACAGACGGAAAGTTTTGAGGAAAAGTTTCTAACGTGAAAGGTTTATTCAGCTTTCTCGTATTGTTTTCATTTTTTGTTTTGTAATACAAGCAATTAATTATACAAATGATTTAATACAAAGAATTTTTGTAATTCAATTAACTTTTGTTACATGGTCTGTAGATTAACACACTACAGATTCCCCCTGTATTTTTATTAAGCCGTTTGCCACTTTCTCGAAGGTGGAATATGTGGCGTATCTTTTCCAGAAAAATTGGTTCGTGATGGAACGTTTCTGATTTCATTTCCGCAATCAGCGCTTGTGATTATGTAAAGAACACACACTTTCATCTCGCGGCAAGACACAAAGTTCAAATTTGTTGTACTGTGTAATCAGTCTGGATTATAGTTTTGATATAGAAACCAATGTAAAGCATCGCTAGCTTCATTTAGCGACTTCGAGTGGCGTAATGGCTGCCATCCTCTGCTAGGGATCGATTTTCATCCCCAGCTCATGCACGAGGACGTTTTGGAGGACGGAGCGAGTTTCTCAGGATTATCCCGTTTCCTCTGCCTTCCATTCCGCCATTGCTCATCATCATCATCATCATCATCATTATCGCTTATCATCTACTCAACAAATCATATCTCATGGGTCTCAACTAGCACAGAAGTTAAAAGAGGCCTAAATTTAATCTAATGACTGTGGCATGGAAGGTAAAAGAAAACCAACTTACATAATTTTTATTACTATACCGAATAAATAATCAAATAGAATCGAGTAATGAATTTCTGCGTCCGTCTGTCTGTCGTTCCGACAATCACCATTAAACGTCTACCATGTGACCCTCTCAACCAGACAAATCGATTGGCACAATTTTTGTCTGGTTCCTTCTAAGGACATACCTAAAAAAGATCGTGGTTTTGAATGTTTCTATGCATTCTACGAGTACTTTGGTGAAACACTGAATTAATAAGCTCTCTTTCATGAATGGTTACTATTTGATTAATCAGATTGACTGTATTGAAACCTTCTTATGAAAGGAAACAAAAAATTAAATGTTAGTGTTCCAGTAACATTCTATGCTCGAAATGGACAAGCTAGGCATTTGCAATATGTTGAAAACTATTTTTTATGAACTTGAAAAGCACAAATAAAACTTTTTAACATGAAAATACCCCACAGAAACGCCATACTACAACAGTATAATTGTAGGATGTATTCGTGCTAGTATTATAAAGCCAAGTATAATTTCTCTCGTATACTTTCCAGTACCGCCACGAGTACAGCACTATAATAATAATAATAATAATAATAATAATAATAATAATAATAATAATAATAATAATAATAATAATAATTAGACGAAGGATTATAAGGAGAGAATGAAGGAGGAAAATAACAAGGGAAAATAATGAAACTGAAACTGCTGGAGATAGTTCTGAGTGAGTGCGACGGGTTGCAGATACACGCCTGAGAAAAATTCTGCGAGTTCTAAAATCTTGAATGTCAAAGCTAGACCAACCAAATATGGTATAATATGTATTCAATGCTAGAATTTCATGAATATCTTGTGAATAATATGTATTGTATGATAGAATTACATTATATCACAAGTTATCTAATTATACTGCAAGTTTTGCACTCAAAGAAGTGAAATCATGAATTCTAAGAATGAATTTCGTAATGTTCCAATCGTGACACCAAACGAATAGTAATTGATAGTGAATTTTAAAAAGAAAATTTCAAGAAAGGAAAATGAGCATATATTATGGTGTATCAGTATGACGATAGGGAGGGAACAAAACAACTATTTCTATAAAGTCTATAATTCGAGGTATTAAAAGTATGAGGAATTAAGTTGGTTTCTTAAGAATGGGAAACATGAAACCACACAACTGCTATTTTTCAACAAAGTCCATTTCTTTCCTCTTGCATCCCCTTCCAACAGACAGTTGACGTGGTCCATTAGCAGCGCACGCCCTTCACTTGCATCATCAATCTCATCATGGCCGCGTGTGCATTATCTTTACATCGACGGAGGACGGAGCTTCGTGACTCTTAAGGCGCATTAAGGCTCATTAAGGCGCGGCGCGTGTCCACCTCATTTGAATAACTTTGGCATCTCCTGCACACATGGGCGGCGGGCGAGGGGCGGGGGGGAGGGCGCACGCGCCGCCGCCGCCGCCGCCGCCGCCGCCGCCGCCACCGCCACCGCCACCTCAGCCGCCTCCGGGCAAGTAGCAGCCTCTGCGGGGCACAATAGCCTGCCGAGGAGAGAAGAGGCGGGTGCGGGCGGCAGGAGAGGAGAAGAAATGCTAGACGAAGGAGTGGAGCGGGTAGAAATCGTCTTGCTGAAGACGCTAGATGAAGGAGTAGAGGGAATAGAAATACTCTTGCTGAAGTTGTTTTGTGAAAGAGTGGAGAGGGTAGAACAGTCTTGCTGAAGATGCGAGGTGAAGGAGTGGATGTGGTAGAAACAATTGTGCTGAAAATGGTAGGTGAAGGAATGGAGATGCTAGAAACAGTCTTGCTGAAGATGCTAGGTGAAGGAGAAGGGAGGGTAGACATAGTATTGCTGAAGATGCTAGGTGAAGGGGTGGAGAGGGTAGAAACAGGCTTGCTGAAGATGATAGGCCAAAGAGTGGAAGGAGTAGAAGCAGTCTTATTAAAAATGGTGACGCATGGTGAAGGCGTCAAGGTGATAGAAGAGTCTTGCTGAAGATTGTAGAAGGAGTGGATTTGGTAGAAACAGTATTGCTGAGGATGCTAGAAGAAAGAGCAAGAATATGTTAAGTGAAAAAGTGGAGATTATATGCTGGCCTGTGTATATTAGCAATTCGTTTCCGCAATATCTTTCCGGAATTTGTTTCTGCTTCTTGCGGTCATCTTCACTCTAGCAACAGCAAGAAGGGGATATATTGTCAAAAAGATCTGAACATGATCTTTTCAGCAAGATATTGCCGATCGTTTTACATTAGGACTATTTGTTGCCGTGTTTAGTTGCGTCACGAGGAATGAGAGGTCACGAGGATGCCTCACTTCCTGACAAAATTAGTGAAAGACAGAAGATGCAAGTCGCGGTCGCACTTATGGTGCTATATGAGGAGATGAAATAACGCCGACAAATGATGAGGACGCGTGACGCGATTTTAAGAAGAAAGAAAAGGGGGGCTTGTGCGAATGAGGTAGAGGAGTCTCAAAATTTTTCATTAAACAAAATTATTTCGTGGACTTTGAATCAAGTGGGAGAGAAGTAATTTTCTTTTTATAAAAAATGCAATTATTAATTCGGGAAAAGTTTTAAAATATCAATTATCGTTAACTGATTTATTACAGATTAATCTTAAAATTGATTTAGTTCAGATTTATATCTTAATTATTTTTAATGTACATATTAATAATCAGGGAGCATCCATAGCTGAACCAAACTTTGAACGATAATCGACCACAGAGGGTTCGTCATATTTATTACTACTTCTTTTATTGTCGTAAACCTTTTTCACTCAACTATTTTACGAAAAAATGCATATTACAATGCACATATTACGCCTATATTACCTTAACCGTACTTCATGCGCATGTGACCGTGGTCATCATGGGGTTTCGTCCAGCAATTTCTTGCTCAGACTTCAATCCAATTATAGTCCCAGCGACAGCCGGCAATATCTTCCCGCGGGCGGAAACACACGAGTTTACATTGCGACCAGAATATACAGCAAGAAGTAGTGCCAACATCAGAAATATTTATTGCCGCAATATTTACATTGGCAACTTTTCTGGCGATATAATTTTGCTCTCCATTTTCTTCTACGAGATAGAAACAAACGTCCCAAAGCTGCACCTTCTCTTTCAATCCCAAATTATTTTTGATGAAATAATAATATAGTTAATGCATAAAAGTGATAAAGAGGAATATTTGAAGACACAAAACTAGTTTTCATTACATTTTCTTTATTAGTTTACTTCTACAAAATGTTGCGAGATGGCTAAAAAAAACATACATGGAACTTAATTCATTATATTGCATAAGAATTAAAAACATCAAAGCTAGATTTTTCTGTCATCATAATCATTTATAGAGATTTTGGTGTTTGAAAAAATAATTCATCACAAAATTTAAACGTTTAATCTATGTAAAGACACTTGGACAATTGTTACGACACTTTGCTGTGCATTGCTGCCAATTATACATTTCATCACACTTAAATGGAGATATTTCCATTTCTTCGTTTCTGCATCATTTTTGGCGATACATTGGAAAATTTACATCTCCTTGGTTCTGAAAGTTTTAGGCAAGGATTAGAACAAAGGCTATTTTTGACTGAAGTTTAGAAGAAGAATGCCATTGACTTATTGTTTGCACAATTCGTCTTTTTTGTTCTAGAATTTACCATTCTTGTGTACTATTTCTTTGCTATAATGTCAATAAGACAGAGTTCAATCAACGTCGTCGTCAAGATGTACGTCCCCCAGATATTGATTATAACTTTTATAATACATTGTTTGAAGGTACCAATATTTATTTTTTCTCTCTGATTCCAACGATTATACCCCTTGAGATGACTTGTATTGGTATATTGGCATACTATCATGCAAGAGAACATTAAACATCGTTTTCCTCTAATCATGATGCCTCTTACCATAAAAATTGGCTATTTTCTAAAGAACATATTCCGGGTGTGTTAACTATTAGAGTAATTAGAGTGTAGGATGTGTTGTAGCCAGGAGGTGTGGTAACCGGTGTGCGTTCGCCTGGCACGAGAGAACCAGCATTCGCTACGAATTGATCGCAGAAACCGAGGGAAATTACGGATCAGAGCAGCCGACTGCTAAAATTCTTCCTCTTCGCATCGGCTCATGGTGAATGCGACCTAGCTATCTAGCTCGAGACAAAAAACCGCTGATGCCATGAGTCGATGCGTAGAACGTACAGGCGAGTTTCGCTGCAGCGGTCACACGGCGGCGTCGGTAGCAGCGGGTCGCCGGGGACAGGGCCCCCGAGACAGAGGAGGTCGGGGCCTGACGCAAAGGGAAGGATGGAGGTGGGGGCGTGGTGAGTGGTGCGGGTAGCCGTGGGCGTGGTACCGGGGGGGTTCACGGGGTCGGGTTTCCGGTGGCGGATTGCTAGGGGCGGGGGTCCGGGGGCAGATTGCCGGGGACGGGTTGTCTGGGCTGGTGGCCGGGGGGGGGGGTTGGGTGGGCGGGTTGGCTGGGCAGGTTGCCGTAGGTGGGTTGGTGGGGGGCGGGTTTCCGGGGACGGGTTGCCGGGGACAGGTTGCCGGGGACGGGTTGCCGAGGACGGGTTGCCGGGGGGTTGGGGGTGGGCAGGTGGCCGGGGGCGGGTTGGGGGGGCGTGTTGCCGGGGACGGGTTGCCGGGGACGGGTTGCCGGGGACGGGTTGCCGGGGACGGGTTGCCGGGGACGGGTTGCCGGGGACGGGTTGCCGGGAGCGGGTTGGCGGGGACGGGTTGGTGGGGGCGGGTTGCCGGGGGCGGGTTGCCGGGGACGGGTAGCTGGAGATGGGTTACCGGGGGGTGGGGAGTCGGAGGCAGTGTCGAGGACATGGGGCTGAGCGCGAGGCGACGTGGGCGAGGCGACGAAGACGAAGTAACGGCGACGGGGCGAGGAGAGCATAGATATGGGGGCGGGGAGACGGCGCGGGGCAACGGGGGCGGAGGGGCCAAGACGAGACGCGGAGGCGGGGCGCGGAAGCGGGCCGGGGGCGGCCGCGGAGGAGATGTACTCAGCAGAGGGAGGGCCTGCGAGCGGAGGCCCGGAGAAGACGGTTGCGGGGCGGAGTGAGGGGCGGGGCGGGCTGGCGCCGCGAGCGTGGGTCGTCGCCTCGCCGGCGCGTGGCGCAGGCGACGCCGCTTTCCGAGAACGTGGGTCGCTCGCGGACAAAAGAGCGGCGGCGGCGGCGGCGGAGGCGCCCCGCGGCGTGTGCGTCGCCGTCCCGCCACGTCCCCCGCTAATGCGGCAATCGCCAGCATGATAATTAGCGCCGCCTCGTCCGGGGCCTCGGGCGCGTGCGCGGGACGTGCCCTGGTAGCAATGGAGATCCGAGGGGCTTGATTAGCTTCGGGATGCAGGCGTTCCCGATGCAAGGAGACTCAGGTGGGGAGGAGGAACAAAGAGAGGGCGGAGAACAGACACTGAGATGGTGTTAGTGGAATGGACTTGATAAAAGTTGTAGAAATGGCTGCGCGGATATTGGTAGTTGCGAGTATTGTTGGGAACGGGAGGGCGGCGTTTGTGGTTTTAGGGTTGCTGTTGTTGTTGGTGATTACAGTGGCAAGTAAGTTGATGCTGGAGGCCGTGATTTTGCGTAGGTGAAGGTGGTGTTGGGGATATTTTATGCACTAACGATGAGTGTAATATGCTTTATGATGGTGATTACCGTGCGCAGAGTTGTTTTCAAAACTTATTGATAGGACGACGGATCATCTGGTGTTGATCATGAATCAATGTTTCGTGTTGGTCGTGCCTCCGTTGATATTTAATAATCGCACAATTGTTGTTCATTGTTGAGGTTTCTCTCAGAATATTCATTAAGAGGCCTGGTTTTCGTTAGTTGCAGTGAGGATTATGTCAGTTCTGGAGCATCTGGATCTGCAGGTAGTAGAGAAGAGTGGATGCATTAACCATAGTAATACCAGGGAGTTTCAGACACCCACTCATGGTTTTTTTGTAGGTTTTAATCTTATCAGGTAGCTTCAATTATTGATATTGTTAATGGTATCAATGAAGGGGGTTAGGACCGTCAGTAGTAAAGCCATATCGTACAGAGCTAACACGCTAGTCGTAAATATTCATATTTTGCATTTGGTCGAAGCGTGTCTCATATTGTTACTAGCGAAAGTCGTTCATAAATGTGAACAAGACAGATTATTTTGTAATAAGCTAGACCGCGCGTTCATCAACCTGGAGAAATTACCTTTTACCTGAAGGCTTTCTGTAGTTTGTCTTGTCACTGCTCCAAGCTCGTTCGTATTGCTAGGTTTAAGGAAAGACGCCGCAAGGAGCGCGTCTACCCGCGCGAGCAGCGGTGTCAAAGGCGACGATTGTGACGGCAACGGCGCGGAGGCAGCATCGGGTGCGGGGCGAGTCGAGGCGAGGTGGGGACGGGGACGGAGCGGTGAGGGGGAGACGGGCGGCGGGGACCGCGTGTTGCGCGCGCGACGAATTCTAACAAAGCGCGGACCCTACGGGCGCGTGCCCGCCCCCGGGACACGCCGCCGCCTCCGCCGCCGGTGGCTCGTGCCCAGCGCTGGGAGTGGGGGGGGGAGGAGGGGGAGGGCGGATGCGGGAGGCGCAGCTGACGGATGAGATGCGGTGACGGATGCGGAGGGAGGGGGGGGGGGGGCTCAGCTTCAAGGAGAAGCGAGTCTTGGTTCAGGGGCGAATAAAGCGAGGTGCGAGGGCGAAAGTCAACCCACACTGCTTACTTTTTTTTTATCAATCTATGTTAAATGTATTTGAATGAAGTTCTAATAAAATCTCAAAGAATAGTTATGTACTATATTTATTTATTTATTTTGTTTATTTTATTTATACGCATTATTTACTATTTATTCGTATTCTTTAAAGAGTTGTACAAGATTTCTGTTGGCGTCACTGAACTCTATTTTCAAATCATCCACAAATATCAAGCAGTGACGAGCTATAAAATATGCTGACTGAACTTTCATTTAGGCGTCTCGTTATACAATAGTACATTTGTTCACATACGATTAAACAGTTATTTGATTTAAAGATAATCAGGGTTTGGCTTTTTAAATGACTATTTCACTCGAAAAATTAAATCCAATAGTGTTTAACTATACATAAAAAATGCTCCAATCAGGGCTATGTAAATAAAAACTTTTATCGCTTTTTCTATGCGATTTTTCTTACCGCTTCTTCCTACAGGCCAATCGCAAACTGTAACTCATCTAAGGAGGCGTTATACATCGATCGCTATGTCGATGTCCAATAATCAGCGTATGTACTACAAGATAACCTCTGATTTTAACTTACGCTATCAGTTATTTTCAATATTTGAAGCATTTTAGAACTCTGTTGGACATAATTTCACTCGTGGAAGAGTCCTATTAAATAACACTCGTGCT
Source organism: Gryllus longicercus (assembly GCA_038098605.1). Taxonomy (NCBI): domain Eukaryota; kingdom Metazoa; phylum Arthropoda; class Insecta; order Orthoptera; family Gryllidae; genus Gryllus; species Gryllus longicercus. Next base: position 2,633,985 of record JAZDUA010000128.1, on the reverse strand, counting down.
TTGAAAATTCTCAGGTAAATCCTCTCCATGCTTCGCGAGTCGGGAATTCATCAACAATATACAAAGCACTCGTAATATTATCTATGATAATTTCTCATTATTGTTTTTAATGTGGTTTGATTTATTTATTAAAGCAACAGTGAAAACTATATGTGACGTATGGAAGAGAAGTACCCTCCGGGCACTTTTCTTGAGCTCCAGAATCCCTTCCCATCATTTTAACGATAAAACGTTGAAAGATAACTGTGTTAAAAAATAAATAAAACAAACAAACAAAATAATTAAAATAAAATAAAATAGGAACACGAGATTAACAACATTTGAAAAACTAGATATTTTCGCTCCCGAGTAATAGAACCCATAGTAATAGATTCCTATAGTAATAGATTTGCATTTACAAACAATCTGTACGATTTATTTGTATTACTAACAGAATAGTAACATACCGAGTCTACTCCTTCCACTGCAAGCAAAAGAAGAATTTCACTCGTGGAATAGTCCTATTAAGTAACACTCATGCTTTGAAAATTCTCAGATAAATCTAAAGAAGTGCGGTAAACGTGTGCAAACGAAGCTACATTTATGTCCAGAAGCAAAACAAGGGGTTATCTCAGTAGTTGCTTAAAGAATCAGGGAAAGGTACCAAAAACCTGATCGAGATGGCGGTCATTGACCCGGAAGGTAAAGTACATTATGTGTTACAGGCATATTATGTCTCTTGAAAAAGTTTTCCAATACATATGTAAACTAAAGCATTGAATATCATTGTTAAAACAAATTATTTTTCTTTCTTCCAATCATAACTGAGAATTATGCCAATGAGTATAAATTTATCCGCAAGGGGTGAACTATCTTTTCAAATATCAAAGACATTATTAACCGAGCATCACTTGCGTTCATGAATAATTATGGTGTCGACTGTGGGAGCGGACCGTCAAACTCGGCTGATCGCAGTTGGCACAGTGACCCGACGCCGGTTGATTGGTGGCTGGTGTTAGGGTAAGGCGGAGAAGGAAGACAATGCTGGGCGGAGTTAATACAGAGCGAAGCACTCACCCGATTAATGACATTAAGGGCCTTGAGGGACTTAAAGCAGAGATACCAAACCTTTGAAGATGATGGACATACTAATCATTTTTACCACTGCAGCGCACCAAAGCAGTTCAGAGGTGATCATATGCACAATCCCAAAAATGAAAAAGATCATAGGAGTTCATAAAAATATGAAAATAAAGAAACTAACGTTCATTTTAGAGGGATCATTTTTGAATTCTTGTATTATTTATACAATGGTGTTATAAAGAAAACGACAAAAACACGAAACGTAAAAATGAAGAATTATCTCTGTACATCTGAGCACCATTTATTTATCACAATGTTTTCAAGCGATGCTTACATTATACAGATCTCTGCAGGGAGAAAAGTTTATTAAAAATTACTTGGGTGCATACTGGGATGAAGCAATCATCTCTTCAGATACTTGATTTTGAAAAATATATTCTCAAAAACAGCTCCAAATGTTTTCTTTATTTTTTTCTGAAATAGAGTAAACTACGGTTATAAAATTACGCTCGTCCCGGCTTTGGTTAACACTCCGTATTTTTAAAATACGGCAACGAAATCTGTTCTTTAAAATTAGATTACGGTACCCTTACCGTACCTTTAAGGTGCACTTAATCCTCCAAAAAATAACACTGCAAAATTAGTATACTGATTCTAGAGATTTTTTACTTCAATGAAATGTGTTCTTCAAAATTAGATAAAGTAGGTCATCTACATATTTTGAAAATATAAGTAATTTCCTGTAATATTTGCGCGATATTGCAAATTGAAATTTCCGAAATTTCTTTTGCTAGAATCTATTCAGAGTTGAATGTTATCAGGACGCAAGACAACAATGGAAATGCAGGCAGTTTGAAACACTGGCAGTTTGATATTGTTAGTACAACTTCTCAATGTTGGGAGGTGTTCCTAGATGTATGGAACGGAGTTTTGGATGTTCAAATTTGTGTTGATGTATTAGTTACGCTTTCGCGTCTAATGTGCTACGATTGGTAATGAGTTTTACAAATGGTGTGTGTGATGTGTGAATATGAAGAGAAATTGCGGTTTTATAATTTTACCTAACCGTTACAGATGTGAGAAAGTACATGCTCTTGTAGCATCACAAGTTTCTCCACTACCGAGGTTACATTAAATATAAATTCTATGAAGATAGCGTACTTATCTGAAAGGAAAATTGCAGTATATTAGTGAAAAGAAATGCATGAGATTCTAAGAAGTATTTTTGAAGCAGTTGATGCAGGTGAAAAGTAAAAGTCATGTATGTCTAAGAAGAGATAAATTAGTACTCTAGGTTAGGTAAATTGGCCTCCTAAAATGAAATTCTGCTTAAACGTAACAATAATTCTAATTTTATATTTTAGATGGTGTTAATTTTATTTAAATAAACTAGAAACGAAACTGTTGTTAGAAAAAGCAAATTTAATTCCAGGCAATCAACTTAAGGATGGCTGCCAAGAACTGATCCATCTATACATGAAGGCATTTGGCGCAATTAAAGTTACCGATTTTCATCAATTTAAAAAAACTTAGGGGTAATATTTTCACTGAAAAAATTCAAGTTATCTTTTATTACGTCACGTCTTAATACTCCCTTGTTAGAACCAAAATTCATCATTTCCTGGCCCGGGTAACGGACATTATGCACTGGTCACATAGTAATTGTCTTGTCGGGCTCCTTGAGATATTCACTACATCACATGTAGTTATTGCGGTAACCTGCGAGCAATCTACATGTGTTTAATTGCACATGTGGTTGCACGGAAGGTGGGCACAGTTGGAATTCTGAATTCACGCCTGTACTTGGTTGCTGCGTATGACAACCGGAGTAAATTAGAAGCACAAGTAGACCTATTTCTCAGAAGAACGCACAAAGATTCAAAAGTTGGAGAGAAAGGCTCCGGAAGTAGCTGTCTTGGGTAGAAAGAGGGTATGAAAAAGAAGTGCAAAACAGGTATCGTAATCTAAACTATTTACTTTGTAATGAGTGAACATCTGACTGCTTGCATCATAATAAATTCCATTTCGCTGTCAAAAGATACAGATAACGGCAAATTATTGCTTATCTCTTGTAAAGAACGATCTTTGTACATGGAGTAAGTTCCAACAATTGTATTCTAGCCAGTTATCTACTTACATATTATGTATTAAGCTGGTCAGAATTTTCAATTTGCGGTGCTGACTAAAACGGTTTTGTTAATGTGCATTACTGTAACCCTTTTTCAAGTAGTAAGAACAAATGTTTTGAGCTATTAATATTCTAAGATAATTATAAGCAGGTTAATCGTTATTATATACGATAAAGTTGAAATGACACCTAATGCAATATTAAAATATCATGAATTAAAAATGTATTTCTTACAACTGAGTTTCTAATACTTTTTAGTCCTTCAAATATTCATTATTTTTGTAGTAACTGGAGGCAAATTGTTGAATTAGAAATGAAATTATCATGTTTATTACACATATGGTATGCTAATTACGATAGTTCATTTACCTGAAGATTATAAATACATTATTTTACATTACACTAATTAAAATAAAAAGCCACTACACCCCAAGGAAACAAAACTATATCAATACAAGTCAATAATTGACTTATAATGATAAAATTAATTACAATTAATTTTAATAAAAAGTAATATTGGTAGTAGTAGAGTGGATGGCCAAACACCTTCCAATTAACTGCTACAGATCTGTTGTGAACCGACTCGTGCGTGGCCGACCGTTTCGTAAGACTCTGCAATGTGGATCGCCCGCCCACTGCGAGAAGTAACTGCTTTATTATTTTGACTTTTGAATAATTTATTCGTGTAGAAATCGTCTTTTGTGATTTTGTAATTTCGTTGCAGCCTGCAAAACGACTTTACGCGCACTTCAAGACTAGAAGCGTTGGTGTTGGTCCGGGCGTTCATTAGTGCCATTTGGGAACAGCGAGTGCACTGCAATTCTGACGGCCTAAAATCGGGGCAGATCGCACGGTTACGCAAGATCACATAGCTGACACAATCTGCAACTAAATTTCGGCAATTTATACATTATCGTTTTTCTTCCTTTGCGTCTGAAAAAAATCGATTTTTTCTTCGTAAATTCTCAAATTAACCTCAGATCATCCATTTTCAAAGAGCTCAAGCTTCTGGACGTCTGTCTATGATTTTTCATAGCAAAAAGTACTTGAAAAAACGCTTTTACCACTCTCTAAAATATTTCAGTTGGTTCTTTGAAATGCGTCTTATAATGACTATATTTTAATACATTAAAAAAAAAATTCATTTTGTAACATAACATAAAAACATTTTTGAACCTATTGATTTTCTTTGTGTGCCGAAAATGCTTCATTTCAAATTTTACTTTATACGAATTTGAGCGCAAAATTTATTTTTACTTTAAAAAATATGTAAATTTAAAATATTTTTACTATTAAAATTTTAGAAGTTAGGTAAAAAGAAATAATCTTACCTGATGAAAATGGATTTGCACTAAATGCAGATCGCGCATACACATTTCGAGGCATTTACGTCATCATCAGTGCTCCTCAGGCAACGTGGTACCAAACATGACTTTTAAATTTACACTAGCAACATTGTACAATTCTGACAACATGGCTCCAGCTAGTTGAGATGAAAAGTTTTGTCGTAAAGGATATCATCTAAACATCTCCCGCATAAAAATGATTCTATAAATCATATAAATTTACACACTAGCAACATTGTAGAATTCTGACACTATGGCTCAAGCTAGTTGAGTTGAAAAGTTTTTTAAACATCTCCCGCATAAAACTTATTCTATATGTTCAATGCGCGGATATAATTTTATTTTTCAACAACATTGATCAATAAAATATATTTAGATATTCTGCGCAAAAAACATGAACATTTTACTTCCTATCACATCTTATTTTGTACATAGACTTGCGGTTATAGGAAGTCATTGGATTCGAGATTACCCCGGGAACGAAAACTGACAATCTGTAGTTGATTTGATAAGGATCAAGTACAAATATTTTCTGAAGGATTGTGTGCACCGTCACCATATAAATTACATAAAACAATATACGAGTACAAATATTGTAAATGAAATATTCACTTTTAACATGTAAATAGAGCAACAATTAAAATAAAATGTCAATGAGGAACAATACACTCTATGTTTGATGAGAGATTCCAATGATTTGGGAATTGCAGTATAAAAATGTTGTCAATATTTTCCTTTAACGCCCTAAAATGATTGTTAATTAGCGACGATCATCCATTTTCTTGTTTAATTGGAAGCAAGAAACAAGAATAAAGAAGACAGTGGAATTTCTGGGTACAATGTAACTAATTTAATTAGTGTATAATTAACTAATAATAAATCAAGTGTTAATTTAACAATTAATCATAGAAAACAGTTGAATATGGTTGAAAAAAGAGTTCATTTCATCTTGGAAAGTTCTTTTTAACCATATTCAACTATTTTCGATGATTAATTGTTAAATTAACACAAATTAGTTAAATTGTTTTCTCTGACCTTGGAAAGTAATCAATTTTTAAATTCATGGACATAATTTCGGAGTTTTTTCGTCCAAAAACACCGCAGAAAGCATTAGCAGTTCAATCAGAGAGGGTGTTTGTAAAATCACCCTTTTGTAAATATATACGAGTATAACAGTAAATAAACAAAATTAAAAAAGTAGTCGTATGATGTGTTGCAGATTTTGTTTCGTTTAAATTTGGATTCACACTCCCAGTGGATGAAGTGGCTCAGAACTTTAACTGATGTCACTGCAGTGCCTCTGATCGGATTGGGAGGTCCTAGGTTTGACTCCCGATAGTGGCAGGATTTTCTAGATAGCTGCGTGTTCAGTCTCTGTCTAGAGGGGAAATCTTGCGGTCGGATGCTTTGATACGTACTATTCCGTGGCTTCTCCGATGAATATTAGGCGAATGCCGGAGCAGTACAAACGGGACACGGACCGCGCGAGATCTTTCCTTCCTCTTGCTTGTCCTAACCTCGCTCCTTACGGGAGACCGATCGGGAGCTTAAAGCCCATCCCGGCTGGGGCGATGTGGGAGATACCTGGTTGGGAAAAACACCGCTAGCCAAAGGAATGTCGGCGTCGGATCTCACCATCGGGCGGATGAAAATCACCGCCCCATTCCGAGAAAATAAACTTGCTCTCCACTTACGTGACTAATGGCCTTAGCAGTTGACGCATCCAGAATCACTGATCAACCAATCAATAAAAAACCGTCGAGTACGTTGGCGCCAAATATCCCACTGGAGAGGGGGATGTACATCGCCTTGACCCGAACTTGCATTTCACATACGGGAATAATGGAATTGACGCGCCCGCAAATACAATATAGCCAATCTCTGAATGAACGAAGGCTGGGTCGAAGGTGCTGAACCAAGATGAAACAAGAGGCGGAGGAGCCGCGGCGGCGGATGCGACGGCGGGGGCGGCGGCGGCGGCGTGCGCTCGGACGGAGGAGGAGGCGGCGGCGGCGGCGGCAGTGGCGGGGGCGGGGGCGGCGGTGCCCGTCGTGTCGCGTCGCGTCGGTCCAGGGAGCACGCAAAGTGCGTCATCCCCATTCAGAGGCGCGGGCGCAGGTCCCGTTACGCGCTGGCCGCGGTGCGTGCGCGCGCTCACGCAGCCGCGGAGATGATGTCATGACGCGGCCCGGCCGCCTTCGTAGCGGGATCCCGGGGGCGGGTGCCAAGGGCAGGCTCCCGCAGCGCACGGAGGGGCACGCGTTTCAGCGCACGCTCAAACGAGCGAAGCCCAACGCCTCCCCAAAGGGGCCGTGTACAAATTACGTAACGCCAAAGAGGAGGTGGTTTGAGACAGCGTTACGTTGAATAACATAGGGGTAGGTGGGAATTCCATTACTGTTATGTACCATTTAATTTTTTTTATATTTTTTAACATTTGTTTAAATACTTCCTTTTTTGTCACACTAAAATATGAAAATATTATCTAATTAATTTGTTTTTAAACAAAATTATTTTAAGTTATTAGAAGTTTTTATGAATAAAATGAATACTTTTTAAACTGAACTACAACTTATTTTCACTTTTTGCATTTACATAGGGGGTGGGGATGTCGCAAGCGTTACGTAATTATTATGGAGGTGTCAATCTCGCATTATGGGTGCGTTACAAGGGGGAGAGGGGGTATTCAAAATACTCCAAATGTGCGTTGCGTATTTTATGGACGGGTCCAAAGATCTTGTTCGAGCAGTTGATTCGACTCCAAGAGAGTGCTCCGTCTGCTTCCTCGGCGCTCGGTCCGCAGCGGCTCATTGCCCCAGGATCAGAGTGAGGTAGCTTTTTTTCGACCCGATCTCAATGTGAACTTCCCACTTTTAACCTCCCTTCGTAACTCATCTCATCGCCTTAATTTTAGTCCACTTTATCTCACCCTCATTCCGCCCAAGCCTCGCCTCATCACACACACACACACACACACACACAGTCTCAATCTCAATAATTCTCTCTCTCTCTCTCTCTCACCCCAAACACACACTCACGTACAGTCTCGTACTTGCCCTGCGTCGTCTCACTCTTGTCCCGTGTCATCTCAGCCTCACCTTTCTGTACCTCAACTTCACCATCATCTCACCTGATCACATATTCGCATCACCAGACTATATACTTGTCGCACCTGACCTATTGTTCTCGTCAGTATAATCCTCAACTCAACCGTTCCATTTTCTCTCACATCAATCTCACGTGAACCTCACTATACTACGTTTCAACCAAAGTTTACTACATCTCAACCTCACTTTAGCACTCCTCAACTTCACTTTACCACTCCTCAACCTAACTTTACCACTCCTCAACCTCACTTTACTACTCCTCAACCTCACTTTACCACTCCTCAACCTCACTTTACCACCCCTCAACCTCACTTTACCACTCGTCAATTTCACTTTACTACTCCTCAAAATCACTTTACCACACCTCAACCTCACTTTGCCATAGTATCAGAATTTATGATGTCTAAACCTGATGTCTTCGTAACTTTTCCTATCCTGATACCTAACACAGCATAGAATAATTATTCTAAATATTGAAGAAAGAGAAAGTTAATCCATTAAAATACTTTACTTTCTTTGTGCAATTTGGGATTGACAAAAATTGAACATCTAGCTCCGGTTATGTGGGCTACATTTTGAATTTTTTGACGTAAAAGAACCAAAATGCAGCGTAGATTGAAACAAAAAAATCTCGTGACTCTCAACAAATCTCAACAAAGTGACTCGTAACCTCGTAAAACCATCAGTGACGATTATCAGATGACAAGTACCTCAGAAATTCGGAAGAACTAAATGTTAGGTTTTAAACACACCGTCAAAAATTCCACCAAAAAATAAAATGAATAGAAATTCAATTACATGTCCATTACATGAATGCCACTTACTAAGGTACGCAAGACTAAGCCGAAGTAGAAAGAACAAAAAATTATATAGATTCATCTTTACAATCAGTAGGGAAAATATACATGTAGTTTTAAAGTTCCTAAAAGAAATGGGAAAAACTTCTGAATTTCATTATATTTAAACGTCAAATCATATCAGTATTTATTTCAATTATGTCCTTGATGAGAATGCGAACAATAGTGCTTGAATAATGTAATTGTAACACAACTAACAATTAATTAATAAACAGTTAATAATATTATTCTTTGTGAACTAATGAAAAATCAATAGCATTCAAGTCCGTTAAAAGTATATGTGAAATCACCATTTTAGATACCTCCATTTATGCAATTAATCTGTTTTGCAAATGGAGGCAACTTCAGTATGAATGTATGATCATAAGCAGTTCATTTCTGCTCACACTAGTCCGAACATTAACCGCTGTTCTCCATCCAGATCTTTGATGAACTTCTCAGCTGTTGCAGCAAGAGCACAATACAAGCCTAGACCGGTCAGCTTCTCATTCTTCCTGCGGGCAGAGGCGATAACGTTGTTAACAAATCATCCCAAGATGTCGGCAATTTCCCAGAAAGTAGTTAATGCATCCCTATGAAGCATATTAAAACATCCTTAATCTTTCCTGAAAAAGGAATCCTGGAAAAATCATCCTGGACAAATCAGGAATCTAAAATGGCTAATTTTAAGAAAACCACTGATGTAGTTCAGTTTGGAAAATTTCCAAAGAAACAAATATTCAACATTTTCAATACGTCATCTCAGCAAATCTGTAATTTTTCTTAATCAAACGACCACAGAATACCCGGAATTTTGTTATCGGAAACCCTAGACCACTTTACAGTTGTGGAGGGCAGGGTGAGAACGTTCCCTTCACAGTGCCGACTTGTCTCCGTGCAACATTTCGTGGTAGAACTACAAGGATGAGTTCCTCCGGCGCACCGGTTTTTTCTCGTTCTGCGCAACACGTTTGCGTCACGTGACCGCAGCACGAGCATTTTGTTTGAAAAGCCCGACCAGTCGCTGACCGCCATGTTGCATGGAGAGCGAGAAGTGTTGAGAAACATTTTGAAAGTGGTACAAAGCGACAATTTATAACGGCAACCAACCAAACATAACACGACAGGAGTGTAAGATGCAGTATATAAAAGTAATGCTTCATAAATCTGTTTCAATGTCTTGTAACGAGGTGATCATTTTGGTATCTGACTGCATCACAATCAAAACTGTTTTATTGTTTTTGTATTTCCCCCCGAGTTCCTGGGTATCTAACAAAAAAAAAAAAAGAAACCTCTCACATGGCTGTATTAGCGTATGCAGTGTCTAGAATTGTTAACTGTAAAGTGAAATTATTTAAATCAGCTGCTGGTGTAAAAAGTAAACCACAGTCGTGTCACGAACTAAAACTGTGCGCGAAAGTTCAGTGGGAACATTGTTGGTCAGGAAGATCTTAGAGTCTAACTTCTATGATGGATTTTCTACATTAGCTGCAAAGATGGGTCGAATTTAAATACCTCTGGAGAAAAATATGAATGTTTCGATTAGTAATATTCCAAGTTTTCTGCGATAAATTTCGGGCGAATGCGACATCACTAACATAACAAAAGGATCACGAACTGCGCGCGTAATTTCCTTCCTATCCTTGTCGCATTGTTTCTCATTATACGCGCACACAGCACTACCGCACATGTCGGGAGAATAGTTGGAGTTTAGAGCTTGTCTAGTCTGGGGCGGTATCTCGCTGGGGGAGGTACCTGGAGAGGGAAGCACCACGTGAGTGAAGAGGTCGGCGCAGTATATACTTTTCAGCGGTGAAGGAACAGAGTCACTGGTCAGGATATAACATGTACTACATTTACAGGATCTAACATACACTATACTTGTGTAACTCTCGACTTCAGTAGATGCTATTCCCACTCATTTACTCAGTCAAACCTAGGCAATTTTAGTCTATGAAGCTTCAGTTACAGAGGTGCTACTATGCATGCTAACGTTGGTTTTACAATATCTTGTAAAAAAATGACCGCTGCTGCTCTGTTTTGGAATCTTTAGTTTGGAGGTGTCGCCAGCCGATGCGACCTTTTCACTACTCCCTCAGCCTCACAACTGCCCAGGCTGCGCACGTACTTGGGAGGGTCGAAGAAATAAGTGAGCATCATGAACTCGTCCATGTTGAGGAAACCGTCCTTGTTGGTGTCGGCGTTCCAGAAGCGGTCGCGCGCCCCCTTCGCCGTCACCCTGTAGCCGACGCGCGCGCACGCGGCCACGAAGTGCTTCAGCGTGAACGTGCCGTCCTGCGTGTCGCGCCCCACCGTGTGGTACAGGCGCTCCAAGAAGTAGTACGTCACGTTGTCCCACAGCGGCGTCATTTCTCTGCGCTTCTTGCGCCTGCGCTGAGGGCAGAACAAGCGGTCCAGCGGTGGCGGCGCACGTCCTCCAAACTCTTTTCGCTAAAATGATGTAGGGGATGGCGCGAGAAGAAACGGAGGCGAGGTACAGGGTGTTCCCTTTAAAAATGGTTTTGGGTATTCCTCAAAAAGGGCACATCGAATCAAGAAAAGTACGTAATGGAAGTTGTTCTTATCGACAGGGCCCATTCAATGATATCAAACTTGACCTCCGTCCCTACCCTCCGGAAATTATTAGAAAAAAAAATTAAAAAATGAAATGGGAAGACCAATTTTTTATTGTAGATTCGGATTCACCGGAAAAAAATACATAATTTTCTATTGAACGGTTTTTTCGTTTCGTGATAGTTGTCGACAAAATAAATAAATTAGCAAACCGTCGTTAAATAATTATTTTTCTCGACAACTTCACATGAAATATAAAAATATAAAAAATGAAAAATATAAAAAAATCAATAATTTACTAGAAGCTACTCAAGGGTCGCATTGTCAGTATCCAAAATTTAAATGAACCTACTTTTAGTGTGACTCGAAATATAAAGCAGCGCTATCAATTCTTTCTGCAATTGTCAACATTTTAGATTTGTTATGTAATGTCGAATAGCGAAAACCAGTAACAACTGAGCACGTTGCAGTGATTTTTTTAAATGCTGTGATTCATCAAACGGCCAGAGTAGCGCAGCAGTCAGCGGTTCTCATGCTTCCATCCTGAGAGAGAAAGGCGGGGTTTGTCCTATGGAAGATGGCATACTGCGACGTTTGGTATCATTCACTATATTCTTTCAAAATATATTTAACGACTTTTTGCTTATTTGTTCTTTGTCGATTACAGTACCTTTATCATGAAACGAAAGAAAAGTTAAATACAAAAGTTACGAATTTTTCCTCCAGGAAATACGAATCTGTAATAAAAACCGGGTGTTCCCATTTAACATTTTTTTTATTTTTCTTTAACCCAAACACACACACACCGTATAATAAAATGGCTTTTTGTTCTAGACGTAAGAAGAATGTGAAATGTTCCATTGAGATACTTTCACTCAGAAATTGGTGATGACAATGACAACTATCAATGTTTACATATTTACTAATTACTTTAATGTAAAATATTTTGTAAATTTACTTTGTTCGGAATAAAAAATACCGTTTCACGTTGAGAATTGTTCAAATGTTATAAATAGTCAACCAAATATTTTGTGTGTTTTCAAATGTCACTGAACATCTGTTGAATGAAAATTGAATACACAGAAAACCCAGATTTATTGTTCTCAGACTCATTGTCCACAGCTTTATTGTACAGTGGTGTTTTTCGTTCACGTGTACTTTAAGGCCACATGAATTTATTATCCACGTCATTTTATCAAGGTTTTTTATGTTCACTTCAAATGTCATCCATCACACAGTAATGTCCACTTTTTCCCACTGTAGGTACTTGAGATAACATTATATATTCTTTGAGACTTCTATTAAGTTTAATGACAACACACATTATATTAGTTAAAGTAAATCATTAAATATCTATTTGACAATTGACATGTACACTATAAATGCGTATCGCAAAACATGGTCCTAGATCTACACAGATGTCTCAATGCAGATGTATATCAGATGCATAAAATGTTATTATTATACTGGTCATTATTTCCACTATCTAGCTGCAAAAACGTTTCATTTACTGTGACATATGGTGGCATTATTGTAGTATTGAAGATTCATTGGTAATGGAGATCTAAATATATTCAGAGCTCTGTTTACTGCATGCAATAATGCATTTCTCTCAGGCAAGTTCAATAAAGTTTTTTAATTTTGGATAACCGTAATTTCTTCCGTTATAACGGCAGAAGGTGGTGCATTATGATTATCTTCCACTTTTCTTTTGATTCCTGCCACTACACATTTTGCAGCAACTTCCACTCTATTCCCTAAATGCGTGTGCATACGCTTTTAAAACCATTGACTGTTGGCTAAATTTTTGCTAAATGAAGGAACCTGATAAACACCGTTACTGCAAATTAATTTATCTTTTCCTTTTGTTGAATGAATTAACTGTGCCATGCCTATTTTGTAAATTGCTATGGAAGCCACAACTGTGGACGAAAATGGACTAAATATTGTGAACCAACAATAATAATGAACTAAAGTAACAAAAGAAAGAGGACAATAAGACCTGGAAACGAACAGTTGTATTTAACAACAAAGTGACGAGTGATGCTACTATAGCAAATGCTTTCTCGCAATAATTGTAACTTTTTCTAATTTTGAAAAATTGAGGTTCATTCAAATCGGACTTGCACAATTTTATAGTCGCACATAGTCCGATAAAAAATAATGAAAATATTTAGATCAGTTTGCCAGATAATCATATTTTTAAAATTGTAATTATCTCACGCAAAATTACGCAAGGACAAGAATTATTATTTACAATTACAGGGCAAAGCAATTACAGGGACAAGAATTATTATTTTGTTCGATAACGATACCTAAAATACGAATCTTTCGGCAAAAGATCACCGTTTTGTCACTGCAACACTACGTAACTTTCTCTATACTATATATGTAGAATGGCAGAAAGCAAAAATAGTGCAACGAGAGTTCCATTAAGACAACAAAGCGGCAAAGTCTAAACCAGGCCTGCGAACTTCCTGAGGGCGCAAGGTCTCAAAATGGCGGCCGAAACTTTGGCACATGTGCCTAGGTCGCGGCATCACGCGGACAGCCAAGTAGCTACTGACGCAGGCCGAGGAAGCCTATATTCTTATGTATTGTTGATGCATCACTGGTTTATGAACAAAATGTGTATCCGAACAAAATTTGTATAATTTTCAATTCAAGAGATTTGCAAAAAATAAATATGAAATGAATCAGTCTTAAAAAAAGTTTCATAAAATCCTATAATCCTATCCAATACACTAAAATTTAGGCAGACAACTTACTTCGTTGGCCTTCCGTGCCTTCTTTTTGCGTCTCTCGAAAAAAACGAGAAATCTCTTTTCTAACTTCAAGCTCAGACAGATGTTGGTGTGCGCATTCGAGATCTCGGTCTCTTCATCATCATCATTGGCTTCCTTATCTGATTTCAGATCTGATGGTTTTTGTTGACTGTCGAAATCATGTTCAGATAGTTGAAAGCAATTTCCAATGCATGGTTCTGCACCCTGCATTGGTGCAAAAAACAATCTATCCAGGATATTTATAAAGAAAGTGATCACACTATTTGATGTTGCTTTCGAGGTTTGTTTTAATTTTTCCTTTTCCTCACTTTTGGCAGGTTTTTCAGGCTTGTTTTTTTTCTCAGGTTTTACAGGTTCCTTATCCTTGTGTTTTATCTCTGGCTTTTTTTTCCGTGACAACTTTTGACCCATAATGTTGATTATTTCTCACAATAAAATGATAAATATTTGCTTAAATGTTTAAGCATTTGACTAGTTTCGATCCAAACAAATTCATATGGACTTACTAGTTATTTTGTTTAGAAGGCCGAGGCAACTGTTGGTGTTGGTCGTCCATCTACAGAGAATATTTTTTTAATTAAATTAGCACTGCATACACTTCGTGTTTTTATTTTATTTTATATGACGTACATTGTATAGAGAAAGTATTGCAATGTTGAGGCTAAAAAGGTTTTTTTTTCGTATTATAGAGCCATAGTTCCAAACAAGTGGATTAATCTTGTTCCAATATGTAGAAAATTACTTTTTCGAACAGATTGTCTTGATAGAATCCGCCTGTGCTGTCTGAATCAGCGTTTTGTGGGTCCTTGATATCTTTGAAACATTGGTTTACGGCGAAACGACTGCCTGTGTGTGAACAACGCTAGCGACGAAACCATTGGCAGGATTTTCACCAAAATTGATGCCCTACAATAAATCATGTTGTTGTCGTGGCCCCTTCGAATTGGAAACGGATATTTAGATATTTGGGAGACTTTTTTTACGGAGAGTGCTAAACGAACCGAATAACATGATATAAACGTCACGCTGATCTATTCCTTTGTGATTAAAAAAATACGCAAATTAAATTTTAAAATATTTCTTACGTCGTAAATAATTACATTACGGACGTTTTTGATTCATTGTTGAATTTGTGATTACAAGTGCATCAAATGATTTCAAATGAAAAATCTCAAACGTTTTCTGTGAAAATAAGCTTAACAATTTGCGCATTTGAGAAGCACTCAAATAACACACTTTCATTGTTTGATTGGTTAGTGATTCCAAGCACGTAAGCTGCTGTCATTAGTCGCGTAAGTCCAGAGGATGACGAGATTCTGCGTCGTTCTACACGTCGGCTTTTCCCGGAGTTTTCCCCAACTGGGCATCCAAGCAGCGGGGCACCGCCCCACCCGGCACGAGCTCTAAGCTCCCGACTAGGCTCTGGACACGTGTGGTAGTGTGGTGCTCATGTATATGTAAATGAGGAGTGGGGATAGGACAAGGAAGAAGAAGGAAATATCGCGCGCGGTCCGTGGCCCGTTTGTTAGAGAACTGCTTCGAAATTCGCCTGGTGATGATGAGACAAACCGCGGAAAACTGCATCAGACAGCTGGCCGCTAGAATTCTTCTCCAAACAGCGGCCTAATTCGTAGTGTGGGAATTCAGCCACTGTCGGGACTCGCACCCTAGGACCTCTCGGTCAGAGGCCCTGCAGTAACATCAACTGATATCCTAAGCTAAATAAACCGGTCATTTTCTCCAAAACTGTCCAAGATTATTCTCGGAGAATTTGCATAAAGAACCAAGTTTCACCTTTCTATAATATTATTGAAGTCATATGTCAATTCTACTATTAGGGGACCAATACATTGAAAAAATGTTCTAAAAAAATTATTTTAGGCACCGATAGGTTGCAGGTGGAGTAGGGTGGGTGCAAATAAACAAGTTAGCCTAGACTAAAGAGATTAGGAAGTTAACTAGTACGAGAAAGCCTGTGACAATCTGTAGCATTACTATTCTTCTTTACATTCCATTAAAATTATCCCGTTAAATTCTGACTACAAAAACTTTTGAAATTGAAATTTCAAATTACTTAATACGTACTACCTTAGCAAATAGAAGAAAACGTATGATCAATTCGTTTGGTATGACATGAATGCAGCTGAGCATGTGATTCGTCGTCGGAGGCGCAAAGTTGTTATTTGGATCTATCTTTTGCTAATGGTGTTACAACATTATCATACGAAGTAAATGGTTGTTTCACGAATGTTTATGGGATATTTTGTTAACTCTCCCAGAAATGAATACTATATGATGTGAACTATAGAACAAGTGATATTTTTGACCATAGAATATATATCGTTATCTTGCGACGTCAAGAGAATGTGTTTTGTTCCAGGGTGTAGATCAGGCTACAGAAAACCGAGTAAAGGGGATGTTTCTTCTGATCACAGACGTGAAGCTGGTAGGTTCCGTGATAGATACATGCCAAACTTTGTGCTGAAGGGATCTTGATAGCAGACATTGCGTAGATTGTGTTAGGAGTATTATGATGTTTAATTTCATGTTAGGAATAATGTCGCTATTTTTAATCTGCCGACAATTTTATATACATTAGAACCAATAGTCGCCAAAAGTGATTTCGCAGGAATATAAGTTTAGTACAGCAATTAGTACATTTAGTTAATACGGATATAAGGGAATGATTAGATCCAATTAGGATAATAATCGCGTTGAGGCGCCCACTCGTGGTGATTATATAGGAAAGTGCAATTTGAACGGGATATGTTGTTCAATTATTGTTCAATAGATTTGTTTTATAGTTAAATGTTATCATTGGTATAATCATTCGCCTTAAAACGTTCATGTATGGAATATATTCAGTAATGTAGGGGAAATCAGGCGAGGGATATTTGAGGGTAGAAGAAAAAAGAGGTCTAGGTCATTTGCCACGATGGAATGGGATCATCCGAGAAGCGCGAAGAGTTCTCGAAGACATCGACTAAAAGCGACAAAGCAAGATTTCTGGAAGGAAATAACTTTAATAGTTCAAAAATAATCGTTTATTTGAATATGTATTGAAAGAAACCGATTATTGTTAAATATAACAAAGAATCAGTAACAAATGAGCTCAAATCTTTAATAAGTTATGCCAGCTAATATGGATCAAATAAATGTTACTTTTTTTCCATAAAAGACTGATTATTTAAGATAAATATTGCAATCAATGAAAGAATGTTTATTTCAAATAAGTATCCAGAAATTGCCGCTTCGTATGACCGGTCTGTCAGCATACGACAGCATAAGTGGTACGTAATTGTACGTCGATACCCAGGAATAATGATATCTGCAATAACAACATCAAACATAGTTTAATACTAGTCGGCATAATAGCAACATTTGAATTAAAAATAATGATTACATTATTTATATTATGCATGAGCAAGTTAATAGCCGGGAATACACGAGATATAGTTAGTATTCGTTCGTTCAGTAAATGGTTCTTGTGAATTCAAAACAATTGTTGCGCCAATGATTTTTCAACGCCCCATGTATATCGTAACACTTCGATTGAGTACAGCTGTAACTGATATTTTGTAACGTTGTAACGATGTAACTTTTATTACTTTTTCTCATTTTTAACATGTACTTTAATAAAAAGTATGAAATATTGAAAATTGCAAAAGCCTTAGATTACTTTCACAACGTATTCTTTAATTCTGACATTTTCCCTAAACGTAAAGTGTATAAGTGGCACCGAATACGTGAAATACCATAATGTAAGTCCTCAGGTGGATGGAACATGAACTTAATATGTAAAATACTGTTGTTAGTATCTCAAACAATCTTTTCAATCCTAAATCGCAAGTGGAAGAAAAGAGTAGGCGTGTCGCGCATTTTCTCTAATTCGTTATAAAAAGATGGTATTAAAAAATTTTGAACGACACACGATCGATAACATAAACAAGCTGACTCGGTTATTAATCATATAATCATAATATCATTTAGACCGTATAATTTTAAGACTAAATAAGCCTGTAACAAGTATTGTACTTCAGCTTCTGTGTCAAAAACCCATATTGATCAGGTATTTCGTCCAGTTTCCCTGATCCTTTTGAGCAAATGATGAGATGGCCCCCTGTTTTGCTTCTGGACTTAAATGTAGGTTCACTATGTACTTTTTTTTACATTGTTTCGAGAATGGAGATATTTGAATAATCGTTTTCCACTTTATCGCGGCAGTAATTCAATTCCCCCTTCACCCAAAGCATTAAGGATAATCCCCAACATCTGTAGATGATTTCCCTTTGCAATTAGCTTTTTTGTACGGGAGAGAATATTTTCATATTAATTCTTGCCAAAAATTCTCAAAGCTACATGTATTCTAATTTATCTTAATATGTATGTGCGTTAGATCACATATCTCAGAGCTCGAGCACTCAAGCACAAATTGTTCTCATACCCATTGTACATCCCACAGTTTTTAATTGTTAAATTAATTTATAAAATATAGTTTGTTGTACACTTCGCTTATCGCCACGATTTACGAATTTCAATCGCATCTGCTAATTGGTGTTTGTCGGCCTATTGTCTATTAATCAGGCTGTTTAACGGCATTAAATACCATTTCACATGTACGGTATCAAGTTCTGTCAGTCGAATGTGACATAGGACGAACTGATTTTTTAAATCTTTATGCCTCATGATAGAAAAACGAGCTTGAGAAGATCGTGAGTTCTGTCGTCGAGCGCTGACTGGAAAACGACTTAATAGTTACCGTATCTGCCGCGAGATTTCGTGGCTAGCGGTTTATTCGCATTCCGTGTTGCCTACATATTGCGACATCAAGAAGAGTGTAAGGTAAAGAATAAATATATTATTTACCTGCTCACTAAACAGGCTGAAACGAATGTAACTAGGTTCGCAATAGTTTAAATATTTTTATTTTAATATGCATTACTTACAGCGAAGTATGAGCTAGAATTTTGTTAATTGAGATTCCAAGTCGTGATTATTTTAAAACTTGAACTTCCATTGCAAAACAAAATGTATATGTTCCACAACAGAGAAAGGCAATGACTTGCTAATTTAATGACAATTTTTCACACATAAGAAAACTGTAATACGGTTTTGGAAAAAAGCTGAAACAAAATTATAAAAATGAAACTTGCGAAAATTGTTTATCTTTTGAGTTCTCATTTTTGACGATGATGGTGTGGAATTATTACACTTAAACACCAAAAATACGCGGTCAATATTTGAATTTGGTAACAATTAGAAATTGTACTAGAGGAACAAATATTAATGAATATTTCATTTATGCAAATTCAAGTAACTCATTAGGATATAATTCTTTTAATTTAAATTGTTTGATACGTAAACAGAATATCTGATTACTTATAATTACATTGAAGTAGAATAAACAAGGATTTTAGACTTGAAAACGTACATTTGAAATAAGGGCTATTATGCCAGAGTACTTTTTCTCATTAGTCATTAGTACTTGAATAAATATTTTTAAAATCACAACATTATGTATTCAATAGCATAACCATTCAAGAGTTTTCAAAAACTGACACATTTCAACCGTATGATATCTTACAAATCGTTAACACACCTTCGGAATAATTATGCAGACACAACTTGTTTCTTTGACATCGCTGCTACTATGCGCATCGTTATTTCGGAGTAACCTTGAAGAAAATCGTTGTGCGTGGCGCTATTAAATCCATTTGTTAATTAAAGAAGTCGCTCGTTACAACGTCCAGCCCCCTAAATTTTATGTAACGACGTCTTTTGCAAACAAAGTACAGAAAAATATAATGATACATTTCAGGGATTTGTTTAAAGTGGATGTTCTCTCTTTCTACTCGGAAGATGAAATATTATGTTTGCTGAGGCACCGGACGTGGTCGTTCCCGAGCGATGGTATCGCGTGTTATGGGGCGTTTTTCACCTGCCCAGGGGGAAGCAGCGTTGAAGCGCAGGGTAATGCGGGGGCTGTAAAGTTTGCAGGACAAGAAGCTCAACATTTTTGCAGATTTCCTGCGACACGTCAGGAAAGAACCTGAGCACTATGGTAGACCATTATCAGTTTCACGTCCAGGAGACTTGTTATTAGTTTTAAAATTCTGCTTGAAATATAGCGAAACTCATCTAAACAACAAACTATTCTAATGCTGGTGCTAATAAATGAAAAATTATGAAAATGTTTTTGCATTAAACGGATTTTTTAAATATGGAAGATGGATATTAAAGAGGATTAATAAAAATGTGATCGTATCAACTTACCATTAATTAATTAATTAATTAATTTATTGCACTAACTACTCTAGCGATCTTAAATTATTTTACATTGGTTTAGAAATTTTCACAGTTTTGAATTTCAGTGGTTTATCTTATTTTGTGGCATTTTAACGTACGGCAAAAATAACACAGTTTAAAATTCTGATATTTGGAATTTTTTTATAAGAGTTCAAGCATGAACTTTATTATCATTGTTTCACGAATAAAAAAATCTCTGATGGGTTATGACTTGATATGCAATAGTGCTTGTATTCAATCTTTAACTCGCACACTGTAGTATCGTATTGTATGTAAGTCCCGTTCGTCTTAACCTTTATATACTGAGCAGAAGATATATATCTTTATTATGATTCCAGTTCCAGAAACTTATATCCATTGGTGATTTTGCTGTAATGATAATGAAACGAAATCCATCCAAATTCCACACAGATCGAGTGGGTTTTTAACCCAGGTATCCAGAAATGGAGAGGAGTGTTCCGAACATTACACCAAGGGTCGCCCAGAGCGGTAATGATAGTAAATAATAATAATAATAATAATAATAATAATAATTATTATTATTATTATAATAAACCGAACGAAGTGGCTCAGCACGTAGTTGACTTCGCATTCGAGGAGCCCGTGTTCGATCTGCGGGACGGCAGTCCTGACCGGGGTTTTCGTGGTTTCTCCCTCGGTCATACAGGCGATTGCTGGGATGATCAAAAAGTCACAATCACCTCTCATCATTATACTATCACCTTATAATTTATAATTCAAGGCCTAACAACCTTCTCTTACCAAGGGATACAGCCGAAAAGCTCCTCTCCATAATGACACACGTTACTCTCTCCGAGATAGAATATCACTGAGCCCTGAGGAGAACGTGTAGTGAAGGCCAGAAATGGCAGATAATAATAATAATAATAATAATAATAATAATAATAATAATAATAATAATAATAATAATAATAAGGATAATAATAAAATTAGATACAATTACACAAGGACAAAAAACGCATACTTTGTTCTTTATACATGCAGTAACACAATACTATAATAAAAATTACTTACTCTGCGAATCTCTCATATGTTCTCATCATGCGGAGTCGAGCCTTTAAATATAATTTATTGTCGATATAGATTGATTCGTAGATGGAATTGATTACCTTCAGTTGATTCATACCTTGAATGTTCTGATAATATTGACCGTGTGTTTGCTGTCAGTCACTCGAATTTTTAAGACCACCTAGAGGGCGAACAAGATAGGTTACAGTCCCTATTGTAACGTAATTCACATTCCGATCCACCCCAAATGACGCCACTTGTCGGGTCACCGGTAGGGGCAAAAATCCATAATTCGACGTAGCACCAGCGTCATCGTCCAAGCAAGTGGCAGCCAATGACGCGGGGGTTGCAGCAACTTCTCCATCATCAGTCCCACTCCGCCTGCCGCTACGTCATCGTGGCGTAATGAAATGACTCAAGCGCAGGAAGGGAGCGAGGTTGCGACCTACGGCGGAAGCAAATCGTTACATATTCAAACGCGTGGCCGCCGCCGCCGCCGCCTCTCTCGCCTCCAACGCCCCCATCTCCTCCTCCTCCACCTCCGCCATCTTCTCCTCCCCCCCCTCCGCCTCCATCGCCGCGTCCTCCACCGTTGCGCCATCCCCGCCATTTCCGATGTAAGAACTGCCCAGGTCCCTCAACTCTTTCCATTCCCACGTCGAGCGCGCCGGCACGGGGTTTGCCGAACTTCGCCAAGAGCGCGTTGGGTACAGCATCCTCAGCGTAGGGAGGCGACGTTTTCAAAACATTGATGCAATGATGGCGATGTTTTCAAAACATTGAAGTTTTTTTAAAAACATTGATGTTTTAAACATCGATATATTAAAGCTGATGGTTTTTTTAACATCGATGTTTTGAGCTCAATGTGTTAGGTTTTCGATGTATTGATTGTGAATGAAAAATGTCGATAATCACAATTGAGTAAAAGATCAAATAAGAAATAATAACTGACGTTCCGTACTGACATTGTCCGTTTATGTGTACAAACCAAACGAACACTGTTTTCACTATTCATCGAGAATCCATTGTTCTTATAAGTTTTAGATCTTGTTTTCTTTTAAATCTTACTTTCAAACTACTAAACACGGCGATTGAGAAATTAAATTTTGTTGCACCCGATTGCAATGTTACAGGTTATTAAACCACTTTTAAAACATCGATGGTCTTTGGTCAATGCATTATTAGTATTGATGGAATAATTTCTAATATGGATGTTTAGTATCGTCAATGTCGCATTGGTGGTGAATGTTATTTCTACAGCGTGTGTTAGAATTTTAAATATCAGTTTTTCATGAAAACAAGTTCTCACCCGTAAGTAAGTCAGTTCTGACAAAACATAGAGAATCGTAAATATGTAGGCAAAGCAATGGTATGATTCCAATCTCAATAAATAGAAGCATGCAGGAATGTAGAATATTTGCTTGGTTAGCGCTCAGTTCCCACCTCATCGGCTCCCGTTTCCGTCACCTCTTGGATGGGACTCGTCGGCCAAACAATATTGACACTATTCTATCCATAATAAATACATTTAGATGTATTACCAGTCTCGCTCTCGACGTCGTACAGCTAGCATCGCTCCGCTTATCGCTGTGCTTCAGTGTTACCCTCAATCTCGTGTTTAGTGCAAGTACAAACGGGCGCCGCTACCAACGGCTCCCCATACTTCGAACGGTGTTTTTTTTTGAGTGAAACAGTATTTTTTTATTGTGCTTAACAAAATATATTAATCGTCAGTGAAAGTGTAGTGCTGCAGCGAAATGTTCCCAACAAGTCCCCTATGTTCCCAACAAGTCCCCCCGCGCTGGGGGGTCTACTAGTGTCAGCAGCTCACGTGCTAAATGGTGACACACCGAATCAGTTCACAGCAATGAATGGAGATGTGCTTCCATTTCCACCCCAAATGGAAAATATTCAACCCCTGGAACAATTCAACACGTCACAACCGCCCGCCTAGCAGCAGGATGGAGAAACGGAAGGGACTCTGACCAACCTTCAGTCAGTAAGCACTAAAGATGCTTATTTTAACAGGTATGGTGTTGCCCCACAGCAATCAGTTAGTCAACAGTCAACCAGTGGTTTTAATGAAAACAGTAAAAATCTAAAATGCATGCACGTAGATCTACCAGACACTATTAAAATTAAATTCAACTCAATAGAGGACTATAGAGAATACCGAAAATTCTGTGAAAAAGAGAAAATCGAGCATCACACATATAGGGACCCTACCCAAAAAACTTTTTCGTTGTAATAAAAGAACTGCCAATTACCTATTCAGAAGAGGAAATATTTAATGAACTTTCGAAAAACTTTTAAGTATTAAAAGTTGTTAGACTGTTCGGAAGAGAACGTAAACCGTTAACTACCGTTGCGGTCGATTTAACGGATAATGAAAATAACAAAGCAATTTTAAGAATAAATCAGTTTATATACAGCATTGTCAGAGTTCAAATTCGCATAAAGTCTAAAACTCCCATCATGTGCAAAAATTGTCAGACTTTTGGTCATTCACAGGCAAATTGCGGAAGGCGACCTAGATATGTGAGATGCTTAGAAAGCCATCATTACTCGCAATGTGATAAACCTAAACATAATAATGTACCAAAGTGTGTTAACTGCAGTGGGGAGCACATGACTAACTATAAAGGCTGCATAGCTTACAAAGAAGCAGTTAAAAAATATAATTGGAATCAGGTTAATCAAAAATTTTCAGCTCACAAACTGCCAAATAGGCAGTTCTCTAATCACCAACTAAATCAAAACACGCAACCATATCACTATGCCCCTCAAGAGTTTCCTCCTCTGCCGCTTAATTCAACGCCCTTGCCTTCTTTCGCTTATCGCACTAGTCTGCCGCCTAGGCCAGATAACAGGAATTCTCCCCCAGTTCTCCAAAATTTGAATGTAATAAATGAAAACCTAATCCAAACAATTATAAATAATATTCTCTCTGCAATCATTCCTCAGTTGCAACAAATGGTTCAAAGACTTATTTCTGTTCATATCAATGGCACAAAATAAAATAGAAAACTTCAAAATTCTCAACTGGAATGCAAATGGTGTAAAGCGCCAAGAGAACGAACTAAGATACTTTCTACAAGTCCATGACATAGATGTTGCTTGTATTTCAGAAACACATTTAAAGCCGGTAGTAAAATTTTCGATCCCAAAATATTTATCATACCGCAGTGATCGAATTTCTCAACTAGCATCAGGTGGGGTAGCAATTCTCATCAATAGGAAAATTAAACATACACTGATACAATCCCCATCCTCAAATGAAATAGAAACAATTATTATCAAAATTGAATTGATCTCTTCTGACATAACTTTGATTGCAGCATATAAACCTCCCAACAAAAAGTTTCCCTCAAGTTTCTTGAAAGCATGATTTGATGGAAGATCGCAAATAATATTAGCAGGAGACCTGAATTGTAAAAACCAAGTTTGGAACTGTAATACTACTTCACATAATGGGAAACTTCTTCATAAATTCGCACTGCAAAGAAATCTAAATATACTAGCTCCTCCAGAGCCCACATACTACCCCTATAACCCAAATGAAGTTCCTGATATTCTAGATATAGTTATTACACAAAATTTAAACATTCCGATTTACCAAAATGTGAAACCAGAATTAGACTCAGACCATAATCCAGTAATAATTTCGTTCAATGCTGAACCTCAGGCACATCAAAACGAAAAAATTATCGAGGGAAAAGTAAATTGGGACATGTGTAATAACATTCTAACAAATGAATGTCAATATCCTAAGAATCTTAAAACATCATCTGAAATAGACAGTGGTATCAACTCTCTCGAAAACATAATTAAAAATGCTGTCAAAAGATCATCTATTAAAATTAGGAATTTCACCAAAAATTATACTCCGATTCCTAAACCACTCCTAAATTTAATTAAAGAAAAGCATAACCTTCGTAGAATGTGGCAATATTCATGCAATAAAACTGTGAAACAAAAATTAAATAGTATATCTGTAAAAATTAAACAAGAATTACATAAAGTGAGGTGTACACATTGCCAAAACTTTTTAGGCAGCATCCCTCCAAATTCCAGGACAATGTGGAATACAATTAAAATGATTACAAAAGAAAAATCTTTTATCCCTCAATTATCTTTTAACACAGGACTAGCAACGACGGATTTCGAAAAAGCTGAAACTTTAGCGGACCATTTTGAGAAAATATTTATAACTAACCCGGTAACCGACATTGACTTCCAATTAGAAGTGGAAGAAAATTTATCAATACCGCGATATTCCGTCCCAACAAAAACTAAATTTATAGCCCCGTCTGAGACATACCAAATAATTAAGGCTTTAAAACCGAGAAAATCAGCAGGCCATGACTTAATAAATAATAAAATGATGAAAGAATTACCTCGCAATGCAATTACTGCATTAGCAGCTCTTTATAATGCTTGTCTAAGATTAGGCTATTATCCAAAGACCTGGAAAACTGCTATTATAACACCAATTTGCAAGCCGAACAAAAATCCACAAGATCCTCTTAGCTATAGACCAATTAGTTTGTTACCGACCTTTGCCAAAATGTTCGAAAAACTTATAAAATCCCGACTATTCAAATTTTTTACCGAAACAAATGCGCTACCAAAAACGCAGTTCGGATTCCGTCCAAGCCGCTCCACAAGCCATCAACTACTAAGAGTAACGGAGTACATTGCTGAAGCATTTTATAACCGAATGTACACAGCTGCAATTTTTCTCGACATCGCACATGCTTTTGATAAAGTGTGGCATCTTGGGCTACTTTACAAGTTTCAAACCTTAGGAACCCCCGATTATCTCCAAAATATCATTAAAAGCTTTCTGTCAGAGAGGGATTTCAAAGTTAGTATTAATAACAATAAATCAAGAGCACATATCGTCAAAGCCGGCGTGCCGCAAGGTTCCCCACATTCTCCCTTATTGTTCAACATATATATAGCAGACTATCCAGAAATGACTTACTCAGAAATAGCACTTTATGCAGATGATACCGTATTATTTAATGCGAATTCAAACATTACCAACGCTTGCAAAGATCTCCAGTCGGACTTAAATGATTTTGTCGAATGGACAATGAAATTGAGGACTGCCATAAACCCTACCAAATCACAGCCTAAAATATTATCACTAAGAAAAATACATCAACCAGGACAAATTAAAATTAATAATACTGCAATTCCTTGGCTCAATAATGAAACGCCCGTAAAATATCTGGGTGTATTTCTGGATCAAAAATTAACATGGAAAAAACATATTCAAGAAATAACGAATAAAACATACTAAAAAATTAACAAACTTTACCCCATATTTAATAACAAGTCATCGCTTAATCTGGACTGCGCACTATCAATTTTTAAAACGATAAAACGTCCCTCATTAACATACGCCTGTCAAATTCGGAACAATATAGCAAACACACATCTAAAGAAACTACAAATCATTCAAAACAAGTACCTACGAAAACCGTACAAACCCCTTGGTTTATTCCAAATAAGCAAATTTGCAGAGAGCTAAACATTCTTCCATTAACGAATATATTCAACAGATGAGTAACAGATTTTTCACCCTGCTTCCGACGTGTACAAGTGCACAAATACTTAATCTAGGCAAAAATGCTTCCATCCCAACCCGCATTATTTCCCGATACCCCAAAGACTCTCTTAAACCACCTTAAATTAGAATAATTAAAGGTGAATAATAATAATAATAAACCAAACTTAAATTGAATTTCTTTTGAATTACTGCTCTGCAGACTTTGTTTACGAGGTAGCCGTGTGGCCCTCCTCAAATATTGTTAGCCGAAAGGCCAAAAATTATGTGTATTAATAAATTTTAAATTAAAAACCCTGAAAGGCATATTATGCCGAACAGGCCGAAAATAAATTTAAAAAAAAGATGTATTACCATGTCTACGTTATTTGCAAATTAGCACCACCGATGTTCTCACAATTACTAATAGACTTCAGATCCCTGCATCTTCAAGACATTGTCATATCGACAGCAAAACAATGAAGCTGCCTTTATATTGACTCTCTCACTACAAAAACAAGATAAAAATGCTTCTTTGTTCCTCCAATATATATATTTTGTGATAAAGAAAAAAACTTTGTGTTAAAAAAAATTTTCAACTAAATTGCAATATTTCTAGTAAGTTGTAAACAAATTGTTTAAATTTAGAACTATCGAATAACTCTTCTTTCGGATTTCAAGAGAGATAATACGTCATATGTTTTTAACTTCCGATGGGCTGAAACAACAAAAACGCGTAAAGAAAGTATTAATATGTAACCATATGTGAGATAGGCATGAACTTGATTTTGAAGCTCCTTATTGATCTGGAAACTCTGGCCATCTAACCATTTCTGCAATTCGAAGAAGAGATGCAAATTACTCGCCGCTAAGTCGGACTAAATTCCGAATGAGCACTGCCCCAGATGTTCTTTGGCTACAGCAGCCCCGTGAGGGTCGGCGTTGTCACAAGAGACGAAGCCACCATTCCTAATTTGTTTGGAAGTTAACACCGTGTACTCGCCACATTCTTACGTGAATTGTTGCTGCTCTATTCTCGTTTTCTCGAAGAAAGCGAACAGCATCTCGCAGCTCGCATTTGATGTGGACGTCAATCGTACCAACCATCTTCACGTGTCTAGTTTAGCTAAAATTGGCGTCATGGCGTCGATAATAGCAGAGGTGAGAGCAAAAAAGAAGCACAATAGCCACTGCACACCCCCAAACCCTTCTACTTGCCTAGTTTAAAGACTCGATCGGATGTTGAAAAGAAAACCTGCCCTCGTATATAGCACGGCGTTGGGCTTCATTTGATTTTGTTAGTACACATTCTTCGTACTATTCATACTGACTACGAAGTTAGAATTAACTTTTCTAGCACTCTAACATAGTAGATAATCCACAAATTGCAGTCACGCGCGAAAACATTCAGGCCTACTTAATCAAGGATTACAACACACATTACATTTTTCGCCAGGAAGATTATGCGGATGTACGAAATACAGATGAGGGCACATTACGAACGCTTTTGCCAAGAGCTGTGACCATTTGACGTAAGACACTTCCGCAAACATAAAAAAAAAGAAACATCTCACGATCGTAACTACCAGCGCGCTAAAAACCACGTAGCGAGCACGTTACATTCGAAAATGATCTACGAACCGTTCGGTTGCACCGAGAAGCATTCTCCCTTCCCACGACGCTATGTTATAGCAGCGGCGAAAAGTAAATTCCTACGGCGTCCTTTCACGCGCTCACGACGCCATCATTTTATTTCGCAAGCTACGCTGTGCGTATTGCCAGGCGGCGGCGGGTGGATAATTCACGCTCGGCCAACACCACATAGAAATCGCTTCCGTCGCGGCAAAGAGAAGCCGCGACGCGCGCGGCGGGCAGGCCTCTTTGAACGGCCGCGTCGCCGCGGCGTCGGCGACAGCATGAAGGAGAGACGCCGCGCGCGGGGGTCGAAGCTAAGATGCGCGAGCAGATAACACGGCGGCGGCGGCGGTGGTGGCAATGACGACGGTGGAAGTAGTGGCGCGGGTGGGGATGGTGATGGGGACGGGGGGTGGAGGTGG
Source organism: Gryllus longicercus (assembly GCA_038098605.1). NCBI lineage: Eukaryota > Metazoa > Arthropoda > Insecta > Orthoptera > Gryllidae > Gryllus > Gryllus longicercus. The sequence goes on along the minus strand of JAZDUA010000128.1, from coordinate 2,605,200 downwards.
TGATGGGGATAGTGGAGTGGGGATGGGTATGAAGAGGGGGCTGGTGGGGTGGAGGAGGAGGTGGTGGTGGTGGTGCTGGTGGTGGTTGTGGAAGTGGAGGTGGAGATGGAGGTGGCGTTGGCGGTGGCGGTATCGTTTGTGGCTTTAGCTGCAGTTGTCGCTATGGCTGAGGCTGTGGCTGTGGCTGTGATTGCGATTGTGACTGTGACTGTGACTGTGACGTGACTGTGACTGTGACTGCGACTGCGATTGGCTTGTGGCCTTGGTCCTCCATCACCATGGAGCTTTAATGAAACTCACTGTGTGAAAACTTTCCAAAACAAAACCAATCCAAAACAGCAGAGAAGATAGCGAATCTCCTTAAAAAATTCCCGTTAATTTAAATACTAGTTCTTATTGTCTTTACTACTTTCTTTCTGCCGTTTATTGGTAACCTGGTACTCTATTACTTTATACCAGTCTTGCGAAACTCAATAAGTTTGGGATGAAATCGATAGATCCTCAGGGATTTCAAAATCCCATCATGTGTTTTCCTGTCAAATGCCTTTTGGTAGCCAATCCAAGTCGTGGTTAAATTACGTTTTCGTTTTCTTACAACATTTAAGATGACTTTGTTTAGTAGGAAGATTTCCTTGCCATAGGAACATTTACAACATCCCTTGTGTTCAACTGGCAATAAATGGTTCCTCACTAGGTGTCTGAACACTTTATTTGCTATGGATGTAGTTATAACTGTTCATTAGTGGCAGACAAGTGAGTGACCTGTACTTCTTCGCAAAAGTACCGTCTTCCACGTGTGAGCCATTACGGGAGTTTCTTTGGGTTTTCTAAAATATTATTAACAGCCTTTGCTAGATGAGAACGTAATGCTGTAACTGTATTAATTTCTTTATTTATCAATCCCGGGGGATTTCCAGTTTGCCGTGTTCTTCCAACTATTGCTTGGAAAAGGTCCTCTTACGAGAATTCTTGAACACTGTTCATCGACAGCATCAACTTCAGATTGAAGCCAAGATGTGTATTTGTTGTAGGATCTGCTTTCTTCCCAGATTCCTGTCCAAACTGTTTCGACATCTTTTGAAGGAGAACGGCATTGATATTCGTTTTTTGAGTCAGATTGATATTGATTCTCTTCGCGTCTGTTTCACACAACCGGTTGTGCACACGGAAATATTTTTAAGTCTAATGTACATTTGTAAATCTAATGTATCGAGCCCATGCTTGAATTTTCTCTTTTACTTTCTCAGCTACCATTAGCCGTGTTGTGCCATTTTGAATATCGTATGTTTGTGCAATATGCAGGAATTTTTGTCGAACTTTAAAGGTGTGCATTGATTTCGAAGATGCCTCAGCTAAGAGTGATATTTATCGCCGAGTGTCGGCTATCTGTTATATAATTCTTTTCATCCATGGGATCAAGGACCTTTTTTGTCTGTTTGGCTGTCGGTGTTCTTGTCTGGCCCCAAAATTATCTGAGATACCAGAGACCCAGTGACATTCACGATGTGATTGATTTCAGTAATATCTAGATCTCTGTCTTGGGTCCATACCACTTCATTTAAGACAGAGTTCGCTGTCTCTACAATTCACTAGCTTCAGCATTTTCGTATAAGCTTCCCAACGATGCACAAGATTCTATGAAAGTAGACGAGCTCTTTCTATCTCGCGTCGAAGGAGAATGCGCATCATGTCCTTCACGTTGATTCGTAGATGAATTTTCACCACTGACGGACGAATGAATGTGTAGAGATGAACCTTCAACAGGACTATCGTTTTCAATGGATATTTGATGGTTCTAAATGTTGGTCATGTGGATAGTTTGATCGAAGAACACATTCTGCATTTCCCTGTATGTCAGTAAGTTATTTTGGTGTGAATTGCTGAGTGTGTACCGTCGATGTCTGATAAGCTCCTTTGAATCTAAGTCTACATCTGGGTTTCCCTTGAAGACTTCTATTTTTAAGCCTCCATTTTTCGCTTTTGGATAGTAAAAGCACCGCATCGCCTACTTCAATTCATCCCGAATTAGGCGATGGCTTCAAACTACTGCTGACTTTGGGACACAGTGACTAACATCCTTGAGATGGTCAGACGTCGACAAGGTGACATTAGCTCGGTTTCTGAGCAGGTATGGGACATTGGTAGAACAACGCGCGTTAAGATATATTACATTTCTTGTTCTATCCATTTTGCTCATTGATTTTAAGCGAAGTTTTGCAGGAAGCGAGTTCACGTTCACAGATCACACTTAACTCATGTGTTATTTCCTTTCATACAAAACTGCGACCCACAGTGGCCTCGGGGCATCCCCGCGCAGGACCCAGCAAGAGTCATTAAGATCGCCAGTCGGCACTACTAAACCCTACGGGATTTTTACTGACTGCTGAGGGCAGCCTCCTCAGCTGGCTCATGCAAGGTTTGAATCTCAACTCTAATCAGTGGCCTGGTGTGCCAACTAGTTTCACTCCTGTACCCTTCCTGGGCCGATACTAGGAAATTCGAAAGTTCATGACCTTTCCCTCTACTTCTCACTACCAACGCAGCCGCCTCTAACGTGGAGCAAACGCTGTAGTCTCCCGCTGCGGTTAGGTGTTCGAGGTGCCTCTTCCGCAGTCTTCATCAATTTTCCTTTCTTCTTCGAAGATGCCGTTGATGCTCTCCTCTGGAGTACTTCGTCTTGACTTCTCACCTTCAACCCATTCAGAAAGAGAAGCACTACCAGTAGCTTGGCTACCGCCGAGATAGCTCTCAAGCTCATTTTTTAAAATTATTTTTTATGTATTATTATTATTATTATTATTATTATTATTATTATTATTATTATTATTATTATTATTTAGTTTTACTATTAAATGCATTGATTTCTTAAATACACAATATGATTATATTCATTGCAGTATGTGTATTGAAGAGTGATTATGTGTAAAGAGGTGTATAGTGTAGTCAAAAAGTCGGAAATTTATTAATTTAAAATATCTATATTTAATAGCCAGTAAAGTAGAGTTAATGCTAATAGTGTTAATATTATTTCCTTTATAGTTATCATTGAGATTATTACTCTCATTATTATTTTAAAGGTAAGGTTTGTAAGTTGTAGTTAATAATAATTATGCTGCTGATTTTGGTATGAATGTTACCGATGGTACAAAGATGCAGTGCAAGGAAAAATTGTGAGAACCTTACGTAAACCTCACTAACCCACATTATATATAATTTATTACCATTCGTATCGCCAGCCAGCCGCCGTCCCGGACACTGCGCCCGCGACCTTGCCGCCACTGAAGATGTCCACCGCAGACGTGGACGAAAGGTTTGGCCCAACTATGCCAACTGGACCACGGCCTGCCAGCCCGGAAAATCTACTTTCTATTCGTGATTTGTTTGTAAAAATTCGCTGTACTACGTACCATACCCTTACGTCAATACTTAACAGACGTAATAGCAGTTACATTACTCACATATGTGCTGCATGTACGCGTGACAGCCCGTGAACGGGCTCAGGCCTACCGGCGGCGTCCCTGCCTCGCGGCCGTGGTCTAAGGGAATACTTGTTAGCACGTAGACATCCCCACGCCGTCTCCCGATCTTCTCATCCTGAGAAGTAAATTTTCTCATCGTTTCACAGCAACATATACTGGGGCATATATGCCATATACTGGGCATATATGCCACACACTAAAATCTTTCCTGACCACGAGGCTTACACTAACATAGTTGCATCGATTCATTCTCAGCGAAATTCAACATCAACATTGTCAAAGGAATACCAACACTTCAATGTATTATCTCTTTCCTTTTTGTTTCTCGTAACAATTCATACAACTTAAACGGCGATTGTTCATTCCGTCAATATGCCACTCTTTCAACATGTCATTTCAAATTTCAGATGTCATTCATTCAAACGATTTTTTATGTCGGTTATGTAGAATCCAATTGCTTTTATCTTACAGATCCAATTCTTTGCGTAGTAACTATTTGCGAGCATTTGGAGATAAATTGTGGAGACATTGTATATACGTTAGAAGATAGAGAGGGAAAGATTATAATCACTTACGTGTATCACTTGTGCTAATGTCTGATATGAGACCAACTTAAATACTGAAAACTTTTCCGAATAACGGAACGTTGAAAATACAGTTAATTTTGGCGTGAATAATATTTGTATTACATCAGCTGGCCACAAATTAATGAACTACTAGCGGTAAAAATCTATGTGTTGATCTTTAACTTCTTTAGATCAGTGAAACCAAACCCCAAAAATTAATCACCCCTCTGATTCCTTGTTCAAATACATCAAAACTCCTAGGCTTCTCCTGTGAGGGCCTCGGCTAGCGAATAAATAATTATAAAAATCCAGATTTTCAAAAACAATCGAATCATTACAAAAGCAGAGTCATTACAAAAGCAGAGTAATTACAAAAGCAGAGTGTTTTCACCGAATTCCCAATGACACATTAAACTCGGCATTATTAAAATCTCCGCTCAGTTCCCCCTTTTATCCTTTCGTTTATATCCCCAAATTCAGCAGATTCCTTCAGCCTTTAATTTCAAAATTGGTCAATACAATCCACACCGTAAACGACTAAAACATAGGCTCCCGCGTCAGTTTTTTTACACACCATTATTAGCGTTTATCCGATGTGGCTTTCCACATGTAAATTAAATAACCCTTACAATTATCTATTAAATAAAATATCAAAAATATTGTTAATATACATCGAATAATCGTAACCCAGCCTCAGAGGGAGTGTTGACCATGCAGAAATATTTTGTTTAAAAAAATTGAAACTTGAGGTTTTGTAGAATATTCTTACTTAAAGTTTAAGGTTACGCTGTTCTCAAATATTTATTGGAAAAAAAGTCTCTGCGATTTCTGGAAACATTGTAAACCTAATCTTTGATATACACGATGTTGCATTCCTAGAATGCAAAGTGTGCAAGTGACTGTATAATGCATCAAAAGAACTAATCTCGATTCCTTCATTGTACGTGACAAATACAATAAAAATAAATGGTTCAAATTTATTTCAGGTGGCCCTTACAACCGGTACGCGGACATCTAGTGGACAACGGGACGGTTTGAGAACCTATTAATGATAATAATGGAAATCTTGAAATGAAAAAAAATATTATAATTGGTATTAAAGAAATTAAATTGTGTTCCACTATTAACTGTAGTGAGTTATTAATATGGATTCGTCTTGTGACATTAACAGGTTATCCCTAGTAATACATCAATAGAAATATCAGTCACCAGTTTCTCGTTAAAATAGGAACAGAGTACTCCAAAGAATACTACACACTTGTGCTTGGGTGTGGATCATTACTTTTTATAATCATTTTTGGTTTATTATATCAACCTTTCGACGTTATTCAGTTCTAAAATATATGAAGCGTAGAATGTGTTACAATTTAGACCGATTTATCGCGACCGCTTATAGAAATATAGTACTACATGAGATGTGCACACGTGTCATTGCGGAGCGAAGGACATGCATTCGCAGCTGCGGCTAGAGGCCTCGGAGGCCGATGGCGCTCGCAACGTGCGCAGCGGGGCGGAGAGAGCGAGGAAAACAAACTGCGGCGCTGTCACGGTTCCTGGCCACACATGCGCCGCTACCGCCAGCCACAACAATTTGCGGCGCCGGACGCCTAACCGAGCGATTTGCTGCCGGCTCACTACCGTCCCCGCCGCCGTCATCCCCGTCGCCGTCGCCACCGCTGCCGTAGTTCGCGCAGCCGTCGTCCCCGCCGGTTTCGTCCCCGCAGCCGTCGTCACCGACACCGTTGTCCCCGTCTCCGTCGTTCCCGCAACCGTCGTCCCCGCTGCTACCATCCCTGCCGCTGTCGAACCCGACAACGTAGTCTCCGGCACGTCGTCCTAGCCGCCGTCGTCCCCGACACCGTTATTTCCAATGCCGTCGTCCCCTACATCGTTGTCCTCGGCACGTCGTCCCCATCTCCGTCGCCCCCTCCACCATCGTCCTCGCCGCCATCGTTCCCGCTGCTGCCATCCCCGCCGCCTTCGTCCTCGCTGCTGTCGTCCCCGCCGCCACCGTCCCCGCCGCCACCGTCCCAGCCGCCGTCGACCCCGCCGCCGTCGACCCCGCTGACATCGTCTCCGACCCCACCGCCGTCGTCTCCGCCGAAGCGCAGTGCCCCTGCCTCCTCCTCGAAGGAGGTCGCGACCTGTCGCGCGAAGGAAGGGGCACGGGGAGGCAAAGGAAAGCGCCCTAGAGACACGCGGTCGCTAAAAGAGCTACAGAATAACTGGGGCCGCGAGGATTGCGACGTCACGGAACCAGATGTACGGGAGTGAGTACTCTGACTTGCAAAACTCGAGTTTACTAATTAATATCCCACAGAGAGGGGTGTGGGTTTGCTTCAATACGTTATTGCTGTGGTTTCTGCACATTCTGTGCAGGACTATGGTAGTCGTTTACAACAAGGTGATATAACACATGCGTGCATTTAAATGTTGCGTGAACGGACACGGATTGTCGGTTTTCTTTGTTCACGCCCTAAATGTCATACAAACGTATTACCAGACAGTTACTCTTCATATTCGATGCTTCGATACATCGATGCTTCTTTGCGAATTTCGCTTTCACTGACGGCACTTGTCAAAAAGTTTTTCGATGTTTCAATTGCATGAGATTTTCACTGAATCTTTTTGATTATGATAGCTGATTTGACTTGCTTATTTCAAGTGTGAAAACTGGTTTGTTCTCCGTGCTCGGGTTTTCTTGCAATTTTATCGTTTGTATTCCAGCCATTAGCAGTGAATTTCTTACGAAATTCGGCGCTCGAGCGGCGAGCAGGCAGACTAATTTTGTACACTGACGTGAGGGAATTGTTCACGTCGTTCACGACGTTCAAATCATCGTATCACTATATTAAAGATGTATTGATAATTCCCTGCTCAAGCAGGAGGCATGGGATGTGCAGTTGGTTATTAAAAAATTAAATTATAAACACACTTCGGACTTACTTACTCTTGGCAATGAAGACGAGAACTGGGCCTCGCACACAGAGTGTGTCACAACTGCGAGAAAATGCTTCGTGAATGGATGAAAAGGAAATGTAAAGGTTTACTGTTTGAAATTCCTATGACCCGGCGAGACAAAGAACTATACTAGTGACTGCTATTTATGTCTCGTCAATGCAAAGGATATTAGCAAAAAAACAAACTTAACATTTCAAATCCTAGTTCTTGTCTGCAATTTGACCTACTGTGTACACTCTTGAGCTACCTACTGCAGATTTTAAAGGGTTTGCTCCAAATGAAGATGAAAATAACGATCAAAAATCGGTCACAAGTGATGAAACTGAAGGAATATTTTCTGAAGTGGATGAATATTTTTCTGATAGCACACCGTCGTAAACTCCTCACCGGTTTTGTCAGTTAGAGCAAAATGATCTTGTGCCTGATTTGGGTCTCTGCAAACTTGCAACAGAAATGTTAGTCCCTAGATTGTAAGAAAAAATCCACTTAGCGATCCGTTTCAATCTTCTGCAAAAGGGACGACCCGTTTGTTTCGTATTTTACTGAAGAGAAGAAGTTTGTTCATCGTCACAATGATTCAGGTCTTCTCCAGGCATTAGGGATTACTTTGTACTGTTCAAATGATTATTTGTAAACAGTTCTAAGCGCAGCCGGAAGTGTATTCATCTACATAATGGCATGTCTATGCACCTGTTCCAATTGACCATTTGCGAGACAAGCATGGCATTAGAACTGTAATCGAACTTCTGAAATACTACAAGCATAACTGGACAATTTGTGTGTACCTCCAAATGGTTAATTTGTTCCTAGGTCAATGGGGAGGTATTTCAAAATATCCATGCTGTCTTTGCAAGAGGGAAAGCCGAGTTCGCGATAACCACTGGAACACGAAAGAGAGGCCCATCAGTGAAAGCAGGAATGCCAATTAATAGCAGTGATCTAATTCTCAGCCGAGAAAAAAATTCACCGTCTCCATATAAAACTTGGTTTACTTAAACAGTTAAAGAATTAAACACATATAGTGAATGTTTGCTGGTATATTATTTTAATATTCTAGTTTAATATATTTTCAAATACTACTGTCTTTCTTTTACTCTGCAAATTTCCATATGGCATTGAAAACTTACTACTTAACTTATAATTTATAATAATTCAATGCGTGTTCAATAAATAATTCAGTATTAAAGTCACTTACATTTTGCTCTTGAAATATACTATTCATATCGCCTTGATTGTCCATGCCAGCACCTTCACATACAACATTGCCCGCGCCTTCGCCTTCGCCATTGCCTTCGCCCGCGACACTGCCCCTTGCCTTCGACACTGCCTTCGACTCTGCCTTCGACTCTGCCTTCGACTCTGCCTTCGACTCTGCCTTCGACTCTGCCTTCGACTCTGCCTTCGACTCTGCCTTCGACTCTGCCTTCGACTCTGCCTTCGACTCTGCCTTCGACTCTGCCTTCGACTCTGCCTTCGACTCTGCCTTCGACTCTGCCTTCGACTCTGCCTTCGACTCGGCCTTCGACTCGGCCTTCGACTCGGCCTTCGACTCGGCCTTCGACTCGGCCTTCGACTCGGCCTTCGACTCGGCCTTCGACTCGGCCTTCGACTCGGCCTTCGACTCGGCCTTCGACTCGGCCTTCGACTCGGCCTTCGACTCGGCCTTCGACTCGGCCTTCGACTCGGCCTTCGACTCGGCCTTCGACTCGGCCTTCGACTCGGCCTTCGACTCGGCCTTCGACTCGGCCTTCGACTCGGCCTTCGACTCTGCCTTCGACTCTGCCTTCGACTCTGCCTTCGACTCTGCCTTCGACTCTGCCTTCGACTCTGCCTTCGACTCTGCCTTCGACTCTGCCTTCGACTCTGCCTTCGACTCGGCCTTCGACTCGGCCTTCGACTCGGCCTTCGACTCGGCCTTCGACTCGGCCTTCGACTCGGCCTTCGACTCGGCCTTCGACTCGGCCTTCGACTCGGCCTTCGACTCTGCCTTCGACTCTGCCTTCGACTCTGCCTTCGACTCTGCCTTCGACTCTGCCTTCGACTCTGCCTTCGACTCTGCCTTCGACTCTGCCTTCGACACTGCCTGCGTCTTCGCTGGCGTCTTCACCCGCGCCTTCGCCCGTGCCCCCGCCTGTGCTTTCGCCTTTGCCCGCGCATTTTTCCCCCTTCGCCGTTTCCTTCGCCTGTGACCTCACCTCGTCCGCGTCTTCGCTCGGTGACGCCCGTCTGCGCTCTCTGTTGCATTGTTTGTTAGGCCTGGTTCCCACTGGACGTGCAATCGCAATGCACAGTTTTCCTTACTCGCATATTCGATAAATGCATTTTTATGCCCGCGCTTTTTTCTCCGCGACCTCCGCGACCTCCTCGGCCGACGAGGAAACACTTCGACACGCAGTGCAGTCTGGCATACTACAGAGAGTTTTGCTCAACTGCTCTTTGGACCAATTTTACTTGTGAAACATGTATTTAATATACAAAAATAGATATCTCGCAATCCAGTAAAAGATTCACGAAAATAAGCAACCTTTTGTTAGTCTAGCAATGCATCGCTGCATTTTCTCCAAAACTAGAAATATATTCCGGGTCCGAATAAAATTGTCGTGTACTAGCACCTAATAACTGAAAGAAGCGAGTCACTATATACATCGTGGGTTCAGTTCAGTTCAAACGCAGGAATTAATGTAAATACGTTATTTTGCGTAAGTTTTTAAGTGAGGTTGAGAAGTGAGATTTTTGCTAACTTGAGGCATATTGCGTTTTACAAATCAAATAATCCGGTTTTGCATTTCCGTGATAATAAAAGAGTAATGACTAATTATCAACAAATTGAAGTGCGAGTTGTTTCGAATAAAAACGAAACAAAACTATGCATATGGATCATATTAAGAAATTAACGACATATTAGTCAACAGATGTTTTGTGCAGAAATATTAGGATATGGTCGTCTGGTGAAGTTTTCAGTGCAGTTTTTCACAGGTAAACATCTCGTTCTCATAAACAAAACACGTAAGTTAACACGTATTTTTATTATACTGTCCATTTAATCTATGTAAAACAATATTTTTGTTCTTACTGAGTTTCAGAAATCATCGAGTTGGGCGGAGGTTAGTTAAGATAGAGTATGCGGCCAACTCAGAGACGGGATAGAAGGGGCGATTGTGGCAATGGGGGCGATCGAAGTGATGGGGTGATCGGGCAGTTCGGGTTGATGGGGGCGGTGGGGGCGGTGGGGGAAGTGGGGGCGGTTCGGGGTGGTTGGGAGCGGTGGGGGCGGTGAAGGCGGTGGGGGTGGTCGGGTGGTGGAGGCTGTGGGAGCGGTGAGGGCAAAGGGGGTGTTGGATACGAGTGGAGGCGTGGGGGTGATGGTGTCGGTGGTGGGCGGGGGGTGACAGGGGCGGTGGGGATGTGGGGGCGATGGAACCGATAGGGGCATTGGAGGCAATGGGAACGATGGGACATTGGGGGCGTCGGGGCCGAGCGAGCGAGCGAGCGAGCGAGCGGCAAATCTTCGGAGGGAGGTGGAGGCTGCGTAAGGCGCGCGGGCGAATTCCGCGCGCCGCGCCGCGCCCTGTGGCCGTGTCGGCGCCGCCCGCGCCGGCAACTTTCCTCCGCGGCATCTCGAGCGCGGAGACGCGCGGCGCGCCCGCTCCCTAATGAGAGCGCGACCCGCGAGGGCTGCCAACCCACGCGCGCACAGCCTCCTTGACGCCGCCCGTGGGCCAGGGCCGCGCACCCGCAGGATGAGATCGCGTCCCCCTCCAGAAATTAGAACTGTCAATTTACAAGTTGCCATTTATTAATATCCACTAAAAAGATAAGATCTTGTATTCAGCTGTTAAAAAAATTATGTTGATTAGACAAGAGGCCTTCATCTGAAATCGTCAAGACGGGGAAAAAAGCATCGCGCCCGGTGTTTGGAGACCCATAAATGATGGTAATACACTTGTACACCTATGGAGGGGTATCATGAAACAACACAAACAACACTCCAGAGAAAACGTCTCAGGGGTGTCTTCCAGACAATGTTTGACCAAACTCTTAATAATAATATTTTTATTTGGCTACAATTGGCTGATTGCCAGGTGGTAGCCATACAGTTTTACAATATATGAGCAATATCTTGAACTAGATTCAAATATGTGAATAACCACTTGTCTCGAAATTTTTGCGTTAAGGTCACGAATGGTATGTTCAACCGGCAGAGTTCACGTAGAACAAGCATTGTTGCTGCCTCTGAAGCGACTCTGACCAGAAGGTTCCAGTTCCAACGCGAGTTAATATACTGCTAGGACAAATTCAGCCACTAAATGGAGGGAAATTATCGCGGCGGGCTCGGAACGGTAGTGGTTCCTCCGATCAATACCAGGTGAATGTCGGAAAAATAACCCCTCACAAACGAGCCACAAGTCCGTGCTCTATCTTTCATTCCTCATCATTGTTCCCTCCTCTTCCCTTTACACAATTTAACACTTACGAACACTATACTATCAAATAGGAGAGCAGTCGAGAGCTGACAGTTTGCCCGGCAGGGGCGGTGCCCCGCAGGAGGGAGATAGCTGCTGAGGGAAATCCGCAGCAAGTCGACGTGTAAGTCTGTACCGGATCTCACCATCAATTTTGGGATAACACCTACACCTCCCGGAATAAAATACTAACTACATTAACGCAATGACATACCGTAGGAATGGACAAGCCCAGAAAGAACAGTCAATCAATCAATCAATAAAAATGTAGTTCGAATAAAGACGCCCGGCGTATTTCGTTCGCGGACGGTTGGCAGCTCCGGCCGCGCCCCGCGGTCGCGGCGCGGCTGCGAACCCGGGCCGCCAGGAATCCCCCGGCGGGCGGTATGCGTATTGTGCGGCGCGGCGGCGCGGGCGCGGGCGCGTGCACACGCGCGCTGTCAGAGGCCGCCCGGCTCGCCCGCCGCGCCGCCCGCTTAAAAAGGCCGCCTACCGGCGCGGACCACCCCGGCCATGTCGCCCGCCCGTGTTCCCTCCGCTTCGCCCTCCCGCCTGCAGGCTCGCCCGCAGCCGCACCGCACCGAGCCGCGCCGCGCCCGATGCCCGTTGCCCGTTTCAATTAAATGCTCATTCGAATGCCCGCGCGCACCTGCTTGCGCGCCCGCATCATCTCGTTCTGCTTCGCCCTCTCCCCTCTCGGTTGGTCTTGCCCCACCTTCCATCGTTCCACCCTTCCTCGAACCGCTCCACCTCTCCCCGAATCGTTCCACCCTTCCTCGAATCGCTCCACCTCTCCCCGAATCGCTCCTCCCCTCCTCGAATCGCTCCACCCCTCCTCAAATCGCTCTATTCCTCCTCGAATTGTTCCAACACTCCTCAAATCCCTCCACCCTGCCTCGAATCGCTCCTCCCTCCTCGAATCGCCCAACCCCTCCCCAAATCGCTCCACCCCTTCTCGAATCGCTCCACCCCTCCTCAAATCGCTCTATTCTTCCTCGAATTATTCCATCCATTCTCAGATCCCCCCCCTCAAATCGCTCTATTCCTTCTCGAATTGTTCCACTCTTCAAATTCCTCCACCTCTCCTCTAATCGCTACTCCCCCCTCGAATTTCTCCACCCCTCCTCGAGTCGTTCCACCTCTTCTCAGATCCTTCCACCCACTGTGAATCTTTCCACCCTTCCTCGACCCGTCCCGTCTCTCTTCGTGCCCTTCCTATGTTATTACGTGACATCTCGTTCTCTTCTGAACGTGGTAGCGTCCCTTTCCTGCCCATCCCACTTATTTCCAAGCCGCCTCACTTGTTTACATGCTTCGTTTTGTTCCGCTTGAAACTCCGCCCCATGTTTCGTTAACCCGAAGAAAGAGATGGGGCTGGGGGGTTGGAAATCGGGTCGTAACTAGGTAGGGGAACTGAAAGGGCATGTGCCTCGGATGCCGGTTTGAGAAAGGGGCTACATTTAACCCGTAATTAAAGGCATGGATATTTGTTACACTGATACAGGTAAGAGAGACTCTGCTGTAAATCAATTAATTCTTTTCAAAAACAAACAAATACTGTAGAAAGGAGTATTTCTATTAGATAAGTGATTTCTTTATTAAATGCAACAGAAAAAATATTTTGTTACGGCTTTTTGCGTGACAAAATAGCTCAAATTTAAACAATTGCAGTTTCAACTTTGTTACAATGCATCATCTTTCTCTTCTTTCATTTATAAGGTATTGACTTAAAAAATTTTTTACATAGTTAAATAGACATCAAACATTGAGAAATAAAACCAACTGAAAACAAAAATAATTTAGGAAAAACATATGTGTCCAACATAGGGCTGATTGAGACCACTAACACAGACATGCGGTCTACGGGACCGCTCCAAACGTTCAGTGTCACGAACCTCTCCCCAAACAGGAAACTAATAGTTGTGACTGTTAAGAAGCGACGAGAAATGAAGGTAGCGAGAACGACAGTATCGCCTCACAGCTGGAAATGATTGAAATATAACCTTGGAAATTTGTTGCGGTCTCCAGCCCGTATGCCTATAGATGCGGGTCAATCTTTTCACTTTTGAAATACAGCATCTTCTCCTTCTTCAAAGTTGTTCTCTCGGGTGAAAATAACCCAGATACGTCCCCGACTGTCGTGCAAAGCGGCCACCGGTGACTCTTACACACAGGTGGTTGAGGGTTGGGGAACTACCGGGGTTGGCAGGGAGGAGTCAGGGAGGCGGAGTGAGAATGGTGAGGCTGGGTTGTGGGAGGGCCAGAAGGGTGCGTAATGGGAGGGTGGAGCGTGGCGGGGAGCCAGGAGGGAGGGAGGTTGGCACGGGACTGGTGAGTGACGTCTGGCGTGGGGAAGAGAGGTAGAGTGAGGATGGGGAGGCTGGGTTGTGGGAGGTCTGAGAGGATGTGTGAAGGGAGGGTCAAGAATGGCGGGGAGCCATAAGGGAGGTAGGACGGCGGGACACCAGTGAGCGACGTGTGGGGGTGGGGGGAGAGGGGAGGGAGGGGCGGAGAGGCGAGGGGGCGGAGGGGAGGCGAGCTGGAGGATAACACGCGCCGGGAACGCGAGCGCCTTTCCCACCGTCGTCTCGCCCCGTCTAACCAGCTCCGCGGCGGTGATATCGGTCTCGCTGCAGACATGCGCAGATCGAAGGACGCCGTCGATGAAATGCGGTCCCCGACAGTTTCCTGTCGATGTTGCGCGAGCTCTTTGTCCGCATTAAAACAATAGCGACGAGTTACAGAAATGTTCAGTTGATCGTTCGATGTACCTCGATTCGTGAATTGCTTGTGGATGATTGTACGCGGCCGAAAGATCTGTTCATGATCACATGACGGGGGGAAACAGTACTCACGGCAGATCTTTAATGTTGGAGTTCATTTGAAATAAAGTAATTTCGATCATATTTTGTTAGGTATTTTTACCTTAAATTTCATATACTCACGGCAGATCTTTATTGTTGGAGTTTATTTGAAATAAAGTATTTTCGATCATAATAGTTTAGGTATTTTTACCATAAATTTCATGTAGCACAGTATGTGGAATTATCCTATCTATTTGAATAAAATTAATTTACTGAACATTAATTAACACCTTTGGGCTTATCGCGATAACTTCGCAATATTTTTTAGTGATACACAAATAAAAGTAAGTTGATACATTGAAATTGTTTTCAATATTCGTTAAAACTTTCCTTTCCTCTAAAATAGCTGATGAATATAAACAACCTGAAAATGCGTGTTAAGGAAAGAGATGTTATATTTTAATCTGAATTCATTTGCAATCGTAATATTGTTAATTAGAAAAAGTAATAAAGCTTCAAAAGAAAACATTTTGCAATGCAAAGTGCTTTTCGTCTCATACACGCAGTTAGGTGGAAAACGACACCCTACGCACATCTGATGCGTCCTTCCCTTCCCCACCCGCTGCGCCGCGGAGTACTCCATACAAATGTATGCAGATGCGGTGCCTCGCGCGGAGCAGAGCGGGGCAGGGCCACCTGTGGAGTAATCTGCGCTGCAATTACAGGGGGCGCTTCCCCTGCGTTTCCTGCTGGACGCCGCTTCACACGGCGGCCGACTCTCCGCCTCCTGCGGCTTCAACCGCGCAGGCCCTCGCGCACGCTCAGGACACGAGAGTTGTTTGTTCGCCCAGTTCGACTCGTCGGCTGTCCGGGAGCTCCTATGTTCGAATTCCGCCGGTTCTAGAATTTTCGTCGCTGGCTTGTCAGGCTAGATCGAATTCAGCCGCTGTCTGGAGGAGAATTGTAGCGGACGGCTGCTCTGATCAGTAGTTTTCCGTGGTTTCTCCGGTCAACACCCGGAGCAATACCCTAACAAATGTACTACGCCCTGTGCGCGATCTTTTCTTCCTCTTCCTTCTCCTATCCTCTCCCCTAACACACACTTTCACGCACGAGACTATCATACATGCCGGGAGACCGATCGTCAGCTTATAAGTTTGTCCCGGCTAGAGCGGTGTCTCGCTGATAGGAGATATCTGGTTGGGAAAAATTCAGTTAGTTGATAGTCGGCACCGGATCTCATCACCCAGCCGGGGGGGGGGTGACATCACCGCCACCTCCCGAGGGAACAACATGGATACGCTTACGGGACTAATGACCTTAGTCGTTGACGCGCTAGGAATTATCAATCAATCAAATCAATCAATCGAGTCTTCCGCGCAAACACAAGCTATTAAAATATTTTATAATGAAATCAAAGAATATTAACAAATTAAATTAAAAATATACATAAATTAAGAAGTTATGATGTATCGTGGTAATAAATGGAAATATTTTTCATCAATGCTATATTCATTGAAACTATTATATTCCAATGAAAATATTCAAAACTATCTACAGTATATTCTGGAATTGAAATAAATTAGCGCAGTAAGCTCTCTCCCACCCGTCTTCCACGATAGTGTGTGCACGCCTTGTCAATTTTTTTTTCGTTTACGCGACCGTCCTTCATTCAAAAATTGTCTCTTCCAATTTGTTTGTTAGGTGCAGTCCACATCGCCAACTAATTCTCACTTTAATTATAAATTTCATCACAAAACACAAATAAAATTATGAAACCTGTTTGTTACTGCTTTATAATTTACATTTACTTATCAGCGTTAAGTTTAATTTTTAGGGGGGTTCATGCGCGCGTTGCAGGTGCGTCGCAGGGGAATGAGAGGGTATTCAAAATTATCCAAATTTGTGTTTAAAAATGTATGGACGGCCCCTAAGAACAGTTATTAGAACCCAAGTATAGTAATACGTGGCTGGATATTTACTATTATCAACATCAGTTTAATAATTTTCCGAAGAAGATTAGTGAAACTTAAACAAAAATTATAATTCCATTGAAATTTTTGCTAAGTCAATAAAACGTTGTAGGATATTAGTTTCTTAACATCCTATTGCAATACTCGTTTGGTTATCAAATAGGACCTCGTTTGAAAATTTTCCAATCTCGTAAATAATGAAACTAACAAAACGATACTGATGCATTTAGAATGCAAGTTCGGGGACACGGGATAGCCCTCAGAAGACCTGGCGTGAACCCCTTTGTCACCCGCAAATCCCCCATGAAGCGACCAGGTTTCGAACCGAACTCCGTACTCAGGAGGTGAAAGGCGAGTGGTCGTATCCAGACTGTCACGAACCAAATCCGCCGGTTCCTCACTTTTATCAGAATATATTATTGGATTACTAGGGCTGTGATTTGAGAGAATTTGTATATTTTTTTATGTTAACTAAAACATTTCGTTTTAGCACATTTGACATATTTTGAGAAATTTCGAATCAATTTTAGCTATTTCTCGTTTGAATATTTTGCATTTGAAATGCGAATTTTGCATTGAATCTTATGAAAATTCTCTTATATTCGCCTTTCCCTAACAGAAAATTCTCAAAATGTTAGCATTAACGTACCGGTCCCTGATAGTTTTACACTCCACACAATGAAATGAAGTAGTCTTTTGGGACGTGACGAGTGCCATATCCGATGAGCGAAAGGTAATCGAGCCGAACTGCTGCCGTCTGTGGGTCGAGACGGTGGCCTCAGAAAACTATCAAAGCAACACCTCCCGTAGTTCCCACTAACAAGTGAAACATGTTTTCACAAGATTTTCAATTTTTCATTTATTGAATTTTTGTGTTGTGAATTTTATTGAAATTCGGACGAAATCATATTTTTATTGAAAGCATTTTTTCTGAATTAAAAAGGAAAATGTCTATTACTTACCCAGAAAAGTCAGTAAAGTTTTCTTAAAATTAAGCTCTTTGCGCTAAAGTGTTCTGTTTGAAAGCTAAGATTTATATGATTTCTGTATCTTATATTATTCATTTCACGAATTTTTCACATTTCCCCCTGCTCAGATTTTCAGTTTTTATTCCATATATTATCACATATATTTATTTAAATATTGACATATTTCACTTTTTATTAGGTATACATCACATACCTAGTGATTGCCCTGCCTTGACTGTCTCTGCTCCTACCCACTGTTTCGATCATGGTGATCTACAGGCCACACAGCCGTCGCACACTGCTGTGTTTGACTAAAGCAAGAAAACCAAAAGATTTTGATTTTGAACACTTATGTTCGAGGGGAAAACTACTCTTTATCATTGCGGACTATGAAATCATTGATGTGTTATAAAAATCTTGGTAACTCTGTCATAATAGTTTCAACCAGAGACCGTCTAGGAGTATCACTGAAATTTTACGTCTTAAAGGAGAGTATGAATTAGTATGTTTGTATTTTGATGTAAGCAGTGTCACAGTGAGTACGAGAATTAATAGGAGGAATAACACAAATATTCGCACTTTTCAGTAGCAATCGAAACACTTTCAATGCTATCGTACATTTCCCAAGTTCTTAGGTATCAAATGGAACCATAGACATCTTTCATGTGGGCGGAGTCAGCACAGTTTTCTTTTTTTGCGCACATTGAAAATTGGTGATATAGGTTATCTATTGCGCAATAATTAATTTTTATATAATATAATTGTTTATATAATATATATGATTTTTTTCAATTAATAAATGAGCTTATAATAACATCAGACGAAGCTGATGTCGGGATTTTAGTCTAGCTAGTTCCATCACATACCGCAGTGCGCGACGCTCAGACGAAATTCACCATTTTTTCAACAAAAGCAAGCTGCAAAATGGGCAGGCAGCGAAGGAGACATCGCTGGACAGAGGCCAACACGAAAATTGGTACAGCTGGTCGAGCAGAAGTGCGAATAAGAGCCTTCGGGATACGAGACTCGTAAAGTCGAACGGGTAAAGTTGGCAAATGTTCCGATGGAAAATCAGTTCCTTAAGCTACTCTCGTCTACCCCATAGCAACGGTGAGGTCCTTTATGGATGGGGTAAGAGCTTAGATATTGAGAGGGTAACTTAGTTATGGCTTAAAGGTCCTGATAATTACATATAAGCAGTCATGCGTTTCATTTTTGCAACAAATGGCTTACTAAACAAAATGCTGATGTTGACAATACTCGTACATATTTCAATCGCAAACAATATATATTTCGACCGCAATGTAAATTTTTAATAAACAGAAAAGTACAATTTACGCTTTGAACGAGATTACAAGCTCACAAAAGGAATGCTATTTTAAAGCGAAATAGTATGATTACATATTTTTTGGACATTATATTATACCATGATTTTAGTGAAAAACGCTTATAAGCGCAGGCAAAATATTTCTATCTACTCGTAAATAATAAAGTTACCTTCGATGAGGTAGTAGTAACTTAACAAGTATTCAGTCGAGTTTTTGATGTCATAAAGTTTCCTTCAACCATAAATACTGTCGCAGTTGAGTGTTCGCAGGAAGAAATCTGGCGAGCGGGTGGTGGCGTGGCGTGGCGCGGCGGCGACGGAGCGTGCGAGGGAGGGGGGGGAGACGAGCGTGGCGCGCGGAGCGTGGTGACTCCGGAGGTCGCCGGCCGATGCTATCGGCGACGCGGTAAACAGCGAAGTAACGCGGCGGTTTTCGTGCGGCGGCCGCAAACTGCTGCTTCAATTACGGCCTCATTACCGCGTGTCGCCTTCCACGCACCGCGCCCCGCCGCGCCGACCCGCCCCGCACTGCCTGCCGCCACGCACGGCGCGCCGCGCGGCGGAGGCGGGAGGGAAACAAAAAGCGGGCACCTCCGGAAGAGCGGCGGCGGAGGCGGGGGCGGGGGCGGTGGAGGCGGACACGCTGGACAAGCAGGCGCGGAGGAATGAGTAGGGCGCTGGGGCTGTGCGGGTGGAGAAGACTGCCTGTGGGTGGTTCGTGACTGGTGACATGCCAGTGGTCAAAGGTATGCTGATGATCGATGGTACGATGGTGGCCATTGGCAGATCGCTGGTCTAAGATCTGTGGTTGACGGCAGGTTGGTTGATTATAGGAAGGTACCTACTTCGATCGGAGGTAGTACATTGTCAATCGGAAGTAGGTGGTCGATCGGGGGTAGGAAGTCAATGGGAGGTCGATGGGAGGTTGGTGGCCGATGGGAGGTTTGCGGATGATGGGACGTTGGTGGTCGATGGGACGTTGGTGGTCGATGGGACGTTGGTGGTCGATGGGACGTTGGTGGTCGATGGGAGGTTGGTGGTCGAAGAGAGATTGGTGGTCGATGGGAAGTTGGTGGTCGGTGGAAGGTTGCTGGTCAATGCGAGGTTGGTGGTCAATTGGTGGTTGGCAGTCAACGGGAGATCTGTGATTGACAATCCGACAAAAATAGATGGTTAGTCGATGGTCTATATATCTGTGGTCGAGAACAGATCGATGGTGGATGCCGGATGGTTCACTCACTCTCGAACTCTAAGTTTGTTCAAACGTCGGGAAATCCATCGGCGCAGCACCAACGGGAACCAGAGGGCCAACATTTATTCCACCAATTTTTCCATCATCGTAGTTCTTGACAAAACTACCTTGACCATTCATTTGTCATCCTCAAAATCATTCTAAACACATTGATCTGTGATATTGGTGTTGGCGGATGTTGTGGCTATGCATAGAGCGGGAGGTACTGTAATGGGTTAATGGGAAAGGGTGCAGTCAGAGAAGAAAATAGAGTATGAAGAAGGAGAGGTGAAATCGAATGCGGAAATGGGGGAAGGGGAAGCAACGAAGACAGCGAACGGTGACAAAGGCGAAGGCAAATAAGGAAGTTGAGGTAAAGAAGGAGTTGAGATAAGGTTAAGAATGAAGCGGTGACGTAACTCCGACCAGAAGGGAGGAATGAAGATAGGTAAAAATTTGAGCGTAGGCTGAGGCGATGGCAGACTAAAGGGAACTGATGTGGAAATGAAACTGAAGGACAGGCGTTAAGCAGCAAAAGGAAATTTAAGGACAGATACCAGCAACGCGACAGGGCCAGTGGTGGCGGCAACAGCGATAGCGCTGGCGACAAAAGTACTGCCAACACTGGTTGTTAAGTGAGCTGCCTGCAGAGTAACTCGTATTTGGTGTCCAGATCTTTCCTTTAGTTCCCGTAAGGATGCATGTTCTTGATATTATCGTAAGAGTTAAGACGGGAAGACGTTAAATTCAGGAGCCTCTCTGAATTAAATAAGGATATTTTTGAGATTCCTAGCACTCAGGTGCTAAATTAACGAGTCAGAACCCTTCTTGATCGTGTTGCTTCCTCACCCCGGTGCTTACATCCTTTGGGGGATCTGCATTATCATTATCATACATTTATATTTTTCCATATTTCCTTTAATCGTTTTGCTTGTAGCTTGATTTACAGGGATCATATTTTACCACAATTATGTTATTATTTTCCGAATTGATAGTCAGGTAGATTTATGTAGTATTTGATACCAAGTGAATATTAATAAAAGTAATTATTAAAATCGAAGACCAAATTATCCCGATTGTTCTTAGAGTGAAAATTGAAAGATATAATGACGAAATGTCTCACTGATGAAATCTTTGCTGAGTCTTCGATATCATACGAGTTTTATATCTGTACACTATAATTGTTAATTTAAAGGCATAGATACATTTTAGCAGCATGAATAATTATTATTTTCTATTCTAATTCTAATAATTAAATTTTCTAATTCTAGTTCTAGCCACTGCTAATGAACAGTTTTCTATTCAATATTACGCTCTTCAGAATTCTCATAATATTTGGAATGATTGAACATTAATGAAAATGTGATTTGAAGGAGAAAATTATTTGTATTACTTTCATTATTATCAAGCCTTCCCCATTTGAAACCCATCCCCTCTCATTACTCCGTAAGACCTATGCCTCTCCTTATGAGAATCGATACGCCCCCCTTCCCTTCAGATTCGCAAATGTCTGGCGCAAACGATTCCATTAGCCCCGAAACGTGAGGCGTCTGGGAGACGGCGTTGCTGAAACCCGAGCAATGGTCTGCATTGCACGCTCCAGCGGAGGCCCGTGCTCCGCAAAGCAAGGACCGGGAACCGCCTCTTGGGTTTGCGTTTCACAAGGGTTTGCGCAGGTTTCTCTTATGCAGGCGCCGCGCCGCGCCGCGCCGAGGAGCGCGTTGCAACTTCCTGGCGGCGCGGGTGTTTCCCAACGCTCGACCGCGGGGGGGGGGGGCGAGGCGGGGGCGGGGGCGGGAGCTAGGGCGACGGTAGGGGCCAAGGTAGGTGGGACGGGGGCAGGGACGGAGGTGGCGGGGACGGCAGCGGGGATGACGGCGGGAAAAGCGCCGGCGACGTCGGGGACGCCTTCGGGAACGACGGTGGTGACAACGAAGGGGTTGTCGACGGAGACAAAGGAGGACAAGCGTAGACAACGGTGGAGGCGAGGATGACGGCGGGGGTGGGTATGACGGCGGAGACGGGAATGACAGCGAGAATGACGGCGGTGACGCCAAGGGTGGTGACAGTGACAATGTCAGAGACGATGACTGATACGCAAGTGGGGACGGCAGAAACGGCGGCGGAGGGAAAGGACGATGACGGATGCGGGGACGACGGCGAGAGCGGGGATAATAGCGGTGAAAGTGGGGACGACGGCGGTGACGACGCCAGGGATAACGAGGGGGACAAGGCGGGAACGACGGCGGAGACAAACGTGGGGATGACAGACACGATGGCGAGGGCGGGAACGACGGCGCTGGGATGGCGGCGGCGGCTGGGATGCTGGGATGCCGGCGGCGGGGACGACCAGATGACTTCGGGGAGAGGTGAGGTGAGGACTCGACCAAAATTAGGGGGGAAGTGAAGTCCAGAACGGGGAGGACCGGATGAGTTCGGGAGCGTGTGTGCAGGTACCGAAGTGGGCAGGAGGGGAAACAGGAGTAGGGCCGGGTGCAGGAAGAAGTACTGGCGGTAAAATCATGTCCCGCACTTTCCTCTATCCCACTAAAATATTTAATAGAACGATCCAAGCCTCCACTCTGTACAATACGTCTTCCATTTCAATCGGTGGTCAAAACCACAAATGCTAACTATTCGCGTTTGCGCATTTCGTAGACACATTTCAAATTGCATCACTATGCTTGTTAGGTTATCAAATATTTACTAGAAAATCACCATATTCTTACTATAATTAACCTAATATTAATTATGGCATTTTACAACAATTAAATGACATTTTATTTAAAATAATTATAGTTGTCGAGACAACAGCTTTGTGCAAATAAGGCTTTAGATACCAAAATGGTTTAGTGAAAAGTTGGATGGTTCAATGTATTACATAGGGGTATTAAAGACAGTGTTTTCCTCAAGGGATTTGGTATTTCACGTGTACACGGAGACAACTAGGCGAGGTGGCTCTGGAGCAACGGGGCTGCGAAGGGGATTGTGGTTCGCACTGAGGAATCGGGGCGGCGGCGGCGGCGGCGGCAGCGGCGGAGATGGAGGTGGCGGTGCCGGAAAGAGGCTGGCAGAGCGGAACGTCCCGCAGCGGCATCGCGAAGAAGGTACCGTTCCTCGCAGCTCAGCAGCCCCAGCGCACCGCCTTCGCGTAACAACCGAATATTACGGGGGCGGACGCGGAGTGGCAGACGCAAGTGGAGCAGGTGCGGTAGGCGGAGTGGGCGGGGCGGGGACGAGTGGGAGGTGACGCGCGGGGGAGGTCGGCCGGCGGTGCGTGCGAGCGGGTTAGTGCGGCGCAGTTATGAAGACTGATACGGTGATGCGTGATTGAATGATGTGCTAATAAGGTGATGCTATGATGAAGTGAAGCGATGAGGGAGTTGTGAGATGAGGGAAGTGATGCGTTGAGGTAGTGACGCTATGAGGGAGTGTCGCGATGAGGAAGTGTCGCGATGCCAGGATGTCGCGAAGACGGTGTGTCGCGATGAGGGAAAGACGAGAAAACCGTGTGACGTGATGACCAGGTGACGTGATGACCAGGTGACGTGATGACCAGGTGACGTGATGATGGTGTGACGCGATGACGGGGAGACGCCCTGATGGGATAAGGTGGTGATGGGATAATGCGCTAGCGGGGTGACGTGATAATGGGGAGACGCGATGGAGTGATGCAATGACTTGGGCTGGAGAGCTGATGATTGGGCTGGAGAACTGGCGGAATCGCGGGCTTGAGAGCTGATTTGATTGAAGATCTATGGACAGTGGAAGGGTCCGGTGGTCGGTGGGCCGGGGGTCAGCAGGCTAGCTGGATAGCAAACGTTTTTTCCTGGGCGGACGGATGAGGGGTCGAAGGCGGTAGGCTACTGGGCGTCGAGACTTCCGAGTGGGAGAGCGGATGGACTGCAGGACGACAGGGGAGGCGGTAGTGTGTGGCTACGCAAGAGGGCGATGGAGTCCACGGGGCTGGCCGAGCGAGCGAGCGGGCCGCCAGTCTTCCGCAATTACACTCGTACTGCGTTTGCATTTCAAATGAAGGCGGCGGAATTAATAAAATTTAAACGGAGTTCCGGACGCGGACGGGCGGCGACGGCGCGGCAGAGCGAGGAGGCCGGAGCAGCGGCCTCCGCCCCACCCCGCCCCCGCCCCCGCCCTCAAGCCACTGCCACAAGGAAACAAGACGCGCGGCGACCAAGGAAATGGGTATGGCAAGCCGCACAGGAGAAAGAAGGAAGAGCTTTTGCA
Organism: Gryllus longicercus; assembly: GCA_038098605.1. Lineage (NCBI taxonomy): Eukaryota > Metazoa > Arthropoda > Insecta > Orthoptera > Gryllidae > Gryllus > Gryllus longicercus. The sequence continues at coordinate 2,581,183 of JAZDUA010000128.1, read as the reverse complement.
AGTTTCAAGGTATAGGATGATGATGATGATACTGGTGTTAGTGGTGATAGTGGTGTTAGTGGTGATAGTGGTGCTGGTGGTGGTGGTGGTGTTGGTAGTGGTGGTGGTGGTGGTGGTGGTAGTGGTGGTGGTGTTGGTAGTGGTGGTGGTGTTGGTAGTGGTGGTGTTGGTAGTGGTGGTGTTGGTAGTGGTGGTGTTGGTAGTGGTGGTGTTGGTAGTGGTGGTGTTGGTAGTGGTGGTGTTGGTAGTGGTGGTTTTGGTAGTGGTGGTGTTGGTAGTGGTGGTGTTGGTAGTGGTGGTGTTGGTAGTGGTGGTGTTGGTAGTGGTGGTTTTGGTAGTGGTGGTGTTGGTAGTGGTGGTGTTGGTAGTGGTGGTGTTGGTAGTGGTGGTGTTGGTAGTGGTGGTGTTGGTAGTGGTGGTGTTGGTGGTGATGATGATGTTGGTGGTGATGGTGATAGTGGTGTTAGTAGTGTTGGTAGTGGTGGTGTTGGTAGTGGTGATGATGGTGTTGGTGATGATGGTGTTGGTGATGATGGTGTTGGTGGTGATGGTGATGGTGGTGTTAGTAGTGTTAGTAGTGTTGGTGATGTTGGTGTTGGCATAGAGATGGCGTACAAGTTGGTAAAGGCAGCGCCCTTCTTTGTGTGGCCGAACTGGTCAGGTGTCACGCACTCGGTGTAGAGCCGTCAAACGACGTGGAAATGTTCAAGCAAGTGTCAGTATGTTTCGTCGACGCCAAAGGGCGCAATATAATCATTTGAGTGAGTTGGAAGGGGGTAGAACGATCGGTCTACGGGAAGCGGATTTGTCGCACCATGTCACTGCGGATTGATTGTCATTGCCTTACATTGAACATGTATGGGATATGATTGTTTGTATTGGTCCTCCTGCAGTCACTGTCGATGTCGATGTCGATGTCGATATCGATGTCGATGTCGATGTCGACGTCGATGTCGACGTCGATGTCGACGTCGACGTCGACGTCGATGCAGTCACTGTCGGCCCGACGGTGTTAAGGGATGCGAACAGCCAGCAGGTAGCGGCCGCGCCGCGCCACCGTGGGCCGGCCAGGGCCGCTACGTGCCGCCAGCCGCCCAGGGGCCCGAGTCCCGCGGGTCTCGCGGCCCGTGACACCGGAAGCGTCATAATAACCAGGCAGCCGCGGCAGCGGGGGCGGGGGCAAGGGCAGGGGCAGGGAGCAGGCAGGACGCGAGGCACAGGAGGGAAATGCGGCAGCGCTTCCTTCGCAAGACCCGCTCGCCGGCGGCCACTGCTCACTCCGCGCGTCTCTAATTAAGATTACGTTTATTCATGTGACGTGTTGTTATTATTATTATTACTATTATTATTATTATTATTATTATTATTATTATTATTATTATTATTATTATTATTATTATTATTGGCGTATAGGCCAATACTGACCATACTACACGATTAACTTGTGTAATGTTTCCAGGATTACCTTTCTAGCTGTATCCCTCAGTACGGCAAGGTTGTTACGCTTTGAAGTGTGAATTATGAAATGATATGATGACGATGAGAGGCGAAGGGACAATCACAAATATAACTATGTCTACGCAGGACTCGAACTTGCAGCCTCCTCGGCGCAGACAACGGCTGCCGCAATCGTCAAGGCCACGGGGCCGACTTCTTCTTCTTCTTCTTCTTCTTCTTCTTCTTCTTCTTCTTCTTCTTCTTCTTCTTCTTATTATTATTATTATTATTATTATTATTATTATTATTATTATTATTATTATAGGGGTGTTATAATGCATTCTAAATGGCCATCATTTTTTTTCAGATTTCTTCTGCATTTCAAATATATATGAACTTTATAACCTCTATGAATAGAATCTTACAATGCAGAAGAAGAAGAAAATGCTGGAAACCTGACTTTTCAAGTACCGGAATTATATTTTGTAGCTGCCAGTTACACAGACATAATACAATGGGATCTTACCATTACAGAATCCCTTATCTCGAGACACGTACCAGACGATGAATTGAGAAGAATCTTAAACATGGCATCACATTGAAAATCGGTTCCCTTGTCACGCTCGGAGCTTCGAGCGCCAAGTGAAACTTGTTACCGAAGCTTCACAATCAGTTTGCGGATATGATGCAAGACAATCAGTTTTATAAGGTGAAGGATATTCATCACAAATTTTAAAACCAAAAAGATTATGTAATGTCAGTCAACTGAAAGAAAAGCTTATATTTAAAGCTGAAATAAAAACAATTAATTAACAAATAAATATTTTTTGGTGTTTTTACAAATACAGTTATTGATGAAGTATTTTCCCTACAAATTGTGTTAGTCATAAATAAGGATAGGATTTTTTGGTGATGCATCTACACACAAAGCGCATTGGGGGTTTTCATTTTTTATTTCTAACATGTAATGTAACCCAAATAAAAGCATTTTCCAAACATGCTTGCACCTAATTTGCACCTAAATAGACCCTGCGCTCCTGTTTGTCCCCTATTTCCCAATCTTTACACCCACACTTTTTTTGAATGTGCACATTATATAAACATACACTGTTTAAAATTAAATAAGACAATGTTTGTGCAAGTCTTGCACTTTCCTTTGCTGCACTTTGGTTCAAATAAACTTGCATTTGTTTTTAACCTCAGAAGAAAAAAAGCAAAGGAGACCCATTGTCTTTCATTACCAGTTATTGTGACAGTTGTCTTTTTTTACCGGCTATCTTGTCGACGCCAAAGATTCTTCGAAATAAAAAACGTTGAATTCTGATATAGTTAGTATTTGCTATTTTACGTCTAACATTTGCGCACATCTGATGTCAAATCTGATGTTTTCACAACCGATGCGACAACTAAGAGCACTATTTACTACAGCCCATCGATAAGTCCTGTTAAATCCATGTTAGTAGAAGTGTATGAAATAGAAAACCCCGACGTCAGTTCTGCCACCCTGTGTTTTACAGATGTTTGCTCCAAAATACGGCCAAGTGACATTGCTTACGATAAGTGCGTCTCTTGGTTACCGACCAAGCACCCTTCACGATATTGAGTGGTAACATCTAATAAATGATGTTCACCAATTTGAAACGTCTCTTTGCATTGCTCTCATGCAAGGCATGATGGACAACTCCATGCGTTGAATGAGTATCAAAAGTAGTCCGAGAAGAATACATCGCTAATGAATTCATAGTGTTGATGAAGAAAGTGGTTAGTAGATGTTTTCAAAATGTTATTGTATACAAAGAAATCACTGTCGATCTCTGTTTATAACCTCACTCCGTCATGACTCGCTGGGGAACATAGATAAACTATTGTGTGGTTTATGCTGAAAACTGTGAAAATAAAGCCTTAGTAACATTGACGAAGATCGATCGATTGCATCGGAAAAGCAGAAAGGACTTTTGCACAACTTTTGCACCCCTTTGGAAAGAGAACTCTTATGTGTTTACTCCTTCAAATTCCTTTGTGCAGCTATCAACCAACTAGAGGAGAGGCTACTGCCGGTAACTGGAAAGTGATGCATTTTCACGAATTTTCAAGCAAAGAGGAGTCTAGAAAGATTTTCTCTTCAGAAATTGGAACAATGTGTGTGGAAAACTCCATATATTTTAAAGGTTACAAGCGCTGATGATTTTCTATTAGAAGAAAGGATTTCTCTGAAGTTTGATCCATTGGTGTCAGTGGTCGTAGAAAAAATGTTTCTGCATATAAAAACTTTCTGACAGATAAGCGTTTAAATTTTGATTTCCTTAACATTGAGATGTGCAATGATATACATATATTTTGTTTTATGGCACCGAGATCGGCGATGTCATTGATGATGTGAACCTTTTTAAAAAATTAGCTAGTAACTTATCTGTTTTCCCGCAACATTTCGTGTGGATTAGCCATGATATGATATAAAAGCATGTGAACTATTTATATCTATACGGACAGCAATTTTTTTTGCACCTCAACATGCACCTATTTTTAATATTTTCGAAGCTATTTTAGCGCCTAAATTAGCAAATGTTTGTCCCTAAAAGTCCGGCCTCTAGTGATAAATCTGTCTTCATTCTATAATGCATTGAAGCGGAGGAGCTCATCAGATATTTCCTTACGATAACATTTTTTCGTTGCAATAACATACAGTACGATTTGTCATTTTCAAGTAATTTCAAACATTTTCATCAGATTAAATCGGCAATTTAATTCAGACTTTATATTCCATTAATTTAATTTCCACGAAATTATGCAAGTCAATCCTCAACATTTTTTAAAAACTTTCTTATTTATTTACGATTGAGAAAAATGCCATTCCGTATCAATTTTTTAGCTCGAAGCATTGTCATTGCTGTCCACCGCGCGTTGCAGTCGGCCGTCTTTCCCGCCGCGCCATGTGCTGCTTTCTTTTCCGGGGGCATGACCCACGCGCATGAAATTGTTAATAAATATTAATAAATCAATTAACTGAGGTATTGAAATGCATAAGTAAAAAGGAAAGGGTGGCTTTTCCGAATGCATTAATGAGAGGGCCTCCTTCAGCAGCGCGGGCCCGCGTGGGGCAGGCCGGCGGGCGCGATGAGACGCACCGAAACAAAGAGGGAAGAAATTGCTGAGCTTCCAAATGCCATATAGTGTTCTTCTAGATAAAGAATAGTAACGTTTTTTTAAAATTTGTTGCGTCTTCATAGACGCAACGCGTCTCCATTCCCCCTGGGGGGGGGGGGGGGGGCGTTGAGCGCTTTGCGCTTGGAGTAAACCTCCTTTAATCATAATCATCACTTCTCGTCGTAGTCAGTTGCCAGGAGGACCGACAGGTAGCATCTTCGCGTACGTGCCTGCTACCACGCAGCCAGAATTGGGAAGGAATTATGATTGGGGGTATAGTTTAGGACGCTTAGGACAAGGGGTTGGACTAGCCTTTGTGAAGCAGCAAAACTGGTTTTGTTGGAACAAATTTCACATGCGATTGTCCGGGATTCGACGTGAATCGAACCCGTGCCTTCTTGGTGAAAGGCAAGCGACTTTGCTCTGAGCCACCTGATGACTGTACATCCAAAACCCTTGGATGCCTTCACAAATATGTTCAATCCAGCCTAATAGTGAATAAAGATATCAGAAACAACTGTGCGGCTCAAATGTGGGTCGTTAACAATGATGGCGCAAAGCGCAATTTTATCCCATTGTAGAGAAAGAGTTAAATAGTTCAAACTAAGGTTCTTAAAGAAGAGATTTCAAGGTTTAATTTTATCTAAATTAAAAGTATTTTGGAAAAACATTTACGGAGCAATGACTATTTGAAAGTGTCTATTTCCATCCCTTTAGTGTGAAAGTGGCGATATTTAGACTAATGTGGCACACTGAGTCAAATAAGTAAAATTTGATGATCATAGATGTGCACCACTTCCGACAAATATCCGTTGATAAAACTACCTTTTAAATAAAATGTATTCTTTTTTTTCTAAAAAGTAGCGAAAAGGGCCAAAAATGGGGTGATATCCGGGATATTCATTTTGGAATAATATTCAGGCAATTTTGTTGTACAAGAAATACAAAATATAAAACTTATGTAAGGGGGAAATATCTACGTATTCACATCCCAGTTTCCCACTTCTATACCTATGTACCAATATAGGATGAGGATATGCGAATTATGAGTGGAAATTCGACACACTTTCGCGAGCCAAATGAAGGTTGTGGATATTCGAGGAACGCTCCTCTAAGACAATGCGTGAAAGAAGAATGCTTCCTCGGAACGCAACGCCGTTGTTATTCGTGTAATTAAGAGGCAAAGATGTCTTAATATCTCTATCTTCCTTCATTATTTCTTTTGAAAACTGTTATTGCATTCCGATGTCGACTACGTCTTTACAAAACTTCTTACGTGATTGTGTCAATGGCTATTCAAAAAAATATTGCAGAAAGCGGTTCAGTCTCGTTACAAAGCGTATGGAATTGCATGCATCCTGAATATGCTCCCACTAGAAGAAAAAACACCTACCTGTCTGGGTTGATGAAATAGTGTAGATGAAATGCCATACAAGAAATCGACCAAAGAGGAATGTATTGTAATTTTAATATGGATAAAATGCTAAGTTTTATTTTTGAGAGGGACAATACGTAAGTACATTGCATATCCGGATGCTTCAACTACTAAGGTCATTAGTACCGTAAGTGATGTGAGTGTTTTAATCCGCTAGTTAGCGGTGCTCCTTTCCCTCTGAAACGAGTGACTCTGGGCAGACCTACACTCCATATGGAGGGATTTCCCCTCCAAGAAAATCTAGCTATGCAGCTAGGATCGAAATTTCATCGCTGTCGGGGCTAGATTGATTTCTAGAAGTTCTAGTTTCGTTTCTTTGATCACGATCTGTTTTATTCTCTATTGTCTGTGTGATAATGTAATAGTAAAGGAAATAAAACACACACTTTTTAGGGAAATTTTCAAAAATAATCTCTCAAAGGAGTACTGCTACTGTTTATTTTCTTGCGTAAGAGCTTTCGTAGTATTAAAGTCTTGTAATGCTGCGGTGTATGTCGATTTTTCGACAGAAAAATTCTTATTGCCGTGTTCTGGTAACGGACAATTAAATATTGTTCCTATTTTAGTAAATTACTTCCTCTATCACGTAGTGGCGTCAGAATTCATGTTTTGTGAGTCTTTGATAAAGAAAAATCCAGTGGTAGCAATATATATTAATGTACACAGAAATTGCGGTATTATAATTGTACGTAATCGTTACTGAAAATTCGTGCTGTTGTAGCGTCTCTAGTTGCTTTAGCGATAAGAGCCATGAGTGTAAAAGGGAGGCAATCGTTCACATGAGTCATCTCCCTTATTTTTTATTACCACTGTTGTTATTAGAACTATTATAGACTGTGTATTTTACATGTCTTTTGATATATGATAATGGTTTGATAATTGAAAATAAATGTTCTCCGTTTTGCTACCTTCCTTTAAGAGATCCACCGCAAACTTGAACGTCGTTCATTTTCCATTCAGCCTCCATTTCCAAAGAATTCAGTTCACTCCAATGATGTTCGCATCCTCCACACATGTAATTTTATTTCCTTTCTAATTGTACACTTATTACCTTAAAATATCGCCGTTACAAACTCACATTTCAGTCTAATTCCTCCCGCAACCAAATAGCTATCCCTTTAACATCTGGCTCACACCGTGTCAAAACACCATCTACCCCGTTTTTTGTAAATCCCGCCCGCCATTCTCTACTTTCTCATCTCACGAGAACTTACCAGATTGGTCACACACAGAGTATCTGTTTATTCCTTGGTTTCTTAATTATTTTATAATAACTTCTTAATTTATTTTCCTCCCCACGGGATTTACTCACGTGCCTTATAACTGCATTATTTATTAACATTTTCTCCACTATCAATTCTGTTGTCCTTGTATTGTTTCCAAAATAAAACTCACCGCGTTTTCTTTTCTATACCCCCATTGTTTCTGACATCCATATTTACAATTAAGTCAATTTATTATTCTCATTTAATTATCTTTGTGACAAGTAAAATAATTAAAAGTTCATGAATAATACGATACTGATAGCGTTGGCAAACATATGCAAACAGATCTAAAAAATATAATAGTAACTATAAAACATTATGGTATTGTAATATTCTACAAATATATAAAAGTATTCGTTATTATTATCGCAACGAAAATAAGCTCTCATTATCGCCTTCTGTTATCTGTGCGGCGTTACAACAATGAGTGATGACCAACAATGACAGCTCATCTATTAGTTTCCACATTTAACACAAATAAAGGACGCAATTTAAAATGAAATAACATAAATATATACTAAATAGTAATAATAATAATAATAATAATAATAATAATAATAATAATAATAATAATAATAATAATAATAATAAAAGGAATCGATCATATTGCCGCAGCGATCTCGGACTAGAAGATCGCGGGTACGAGCTCCACCTAGGGCAAGGGTGTATTTGTATTTGGTTATATGAGTGGTTTCACCCTTCATTATCGTTTCGTATTCCATACCCCCAGGGATAAGAACTCTGGGGGATAAAAATCGGATCCAACTAAATGCTGATCCCCTGATAAAAAGTACATGCACCTGCCACCGAGATAATGTTTCCGATCCCGGTAAATGCAGGGTGTATGCACGCGTGGTTCATGTCGGCCTGTTCGCGAGCAAAAAATTATATTAAAATGAAATATGAAATAATGTACAAATTCTATTTTACTTAGAATCCAACTAAGTAAATTGGGAGCGGGCAACTGAAGTTTAGCAATATTTATTTCATATTTATTTCAAAAAATTTTTAATCATTTCTAAATGATTAATTTGTAGACGTATTACAAAATCTCCAATGTAAGAAACGAACAGAGAAATATAGTACACACATTCGAAGCATTCAACTGCTACAAAACAGCTCTAAAGTTACGATCAACAAGCGTAGAATTTCCAGAGCGATCGACTAAATTTGACGCCCAATTATTCCAAAAATACTCATATTTTCAAAAAAATCAACATGACTATATTTAAAAATCTGTTTTTGATGAACACATTTCATTAAGAAAAATAATTGTATCTTCATAATTGTAGTTGAAGGAAGGGGCCGAAAAAATGTTGAATTTTTTCAATTGTCGAAAATTGTTTTCAACCAACATGATACCTACACTTTTTTTTAAACTTTCTTGAGACTCTCCAGCAAAAAAACTTCTGCAAAAACGATGAAGCCATTTTTGAGAAAAAATGTTTAAACTAAAAATTAAAATTACCTATATTTTATCCAAAATTACGCGACAAATACTAAACATTTCCAAAAATTGTACATGACCTTATTTCAAAATCTATTCTTAAGGAACCGATTTTATTAAGGGAAAATATCTCTCCTTAATATTTTACTTGTAGGGAGACGCTAAAAACAACTTTGAATTTTGTCAATTTTCTAAAAATCAGTTGTCAACCTACATGAGAACTGGGCAATTCTCTTTAACGTCCTTCAGACTTTCCAACAACAAAACTTAATCAAAATCGATTTTTTTACAATTTTGAAAATATCCCAGGGACTTCATGCAAAGTACCCTCCAAAATTAAAATATCTGTTTCAAATTCAAGGCACTGTGCTATCAGTAAGATCGATCGGGGAATATCAATTTTGGAGGAAATCGGTTGAACAGTTAATCCGCTAGCGTTGTTCACAGACGGATAGACAGACGTGTTGCTGTCAATCGATCCCACAAAACAGGATTCTGGCTAAACTACGTGTTAGAGGATTTTTTACTAAATTCAGCAACTGGACGTATTCACTTCTTCGTTACAACGTGGTGGTGGAGGTGGTGGTGGTTGTGCTGGTGGTGGCGGCAGTGTTCGGCCGATCGTGTGTTCTGCTTGGCTGCATGTCCTTGCATGTCGGACCGAGCAATCTTGATGCTAATGAAAACGGAAAATTGTCGGATGATTCAGAGCAAAACTCGGAAACATGATGGAATGCAAATGATCAAAATTGTACAGACTATCTCTGTAGAAAATTGATCATCCGAAGTTATTTGGTTTGCTTTTCATTGCCTTTAATGGTCTCTTGTCACACAGCAATAGGGTAAACAATAGGTACTGATTAGGAAAAAAATGCCACATTTAAAGAAAGAAAACTCATAATTCCATCTATGTGAAAATAAGGGATAATGTACCTACTTAATATTTTTATTATATATAAGCAGTTTGCTATAATACGTCCCATTAAAAGGCCTTACAAGTAAAGATCAAACATACACAAACCTCATACGTAGTGTGAGATATAGTTGAGGTGTACGTACATATATATGTAGAGTTGATATGAGATATATGTAAGGTCAAAACTTTTAATGATTTTAATAATTATTGATTAATGTTTAGTCTTTTTGTAAAAACATATTGGTGTTAACTTATAGCAAATACAAATTCAAACATTATGATCAACAGGTACTACCAACTAACATCAAAAGTGGCGGCTCTGATGACTTCTCAGAAGCCTTGGCCCGAAAAGGATTGTATGTGATTTATATTAATATTAATACAACATACACATACCTAAGATTCTAATACAAAATAGTCTGAAATAAAAAAATACTGAAAATATTTATATGCATTTGTAAAACAAATGTACAAGCTTATTCTTTTAATATACTAGTATAAATTATAATTAAAAGCATGAGTAATTCTGAGAATCTTACCTAAGATTTAAGTATCTAAGACCTTAGAATCTAAGGCATGGATAAATGAATGGAAATACTTTTTACTATGTATTTCAACAAATATGCGGATGGTGGTATGTCAAGTTACGATGGCCTCCCGTAAAATGAATCAAGTATCGTAAGGAGAAAGCTAATTTAGTGTATTCGGTGACTAAAGCTTCGCATAATGCCCCTGGAAGATCCGTTGCATGAGCGCGTCTTAATTCAGCGGAGTGCAGAGGGCGGGCGCGGGGCCGCGTCCATTGTATTCAGAGGCGAAGCGGCGGCGGCGGCGGCAGATGCGGCCGCCCGCGCGCTGTGTTATTGCCCCATCTCGCGGAGACGCATAACGCACGCTCGGTCGCCCTCGCTCGCGCCCGCGCCCTCTCCCGCGCCGCCCCACGCGCCACGTCACGCCCCTCCGCGCCCGCCCGCACACTCCCTGGAACTGCCCGTCGCGCTGCCCGCGCTCGCCCCTCACCCTCAACCTGTTTCTGTCTCGGCTTAAGTCCTCGGCCCTTTTCTAAGCCGAGCACTTTCCACCTCTCGTCCACGCTTAGTCCTCGCCTGGCCCTCTCGCTTGGCCCTCTCGCCTGGCCCTCTCGCCTGGCCCTCTCGCCTGGCCCTCTCGCCTGGCCCTCTCGCCTGGCCCTCTCGCCTGGCCCTCTCGCCTGGCCCTCTCGCCTGGCCCTCTCGCCTGGCCCTCTCGCCTGGCCCTCTCGCCTGCCCCTCTCGCCTGGCCCTCTCGCCTGGCCAACTCGCCTGGCCCTCTCGCCTGGCCCTCTCGCCTGGCCCTTTCGCCTGGCCCTCTCGCCTGGCCCTCTCGCCTGGCCCTTGCCTTGCACACTCTTGGTAACTCTCATACCCTTACCTAACTCTAGCCCCAAATTCGCCTAGTCCAGCTCTTTCTAGCTTTACTGCTTTACATCCCGAATACTTCACGCGATTTACTCGCTTGTCAATAATAGAAAACAGTGTGGAAAAGTTTGCCTACTCGGGCGTTGTAATTATGTGAAAGAATAATATATATTTTTCTAATTTTCTATGTGTGCAGTAATTCTAAAAAATACTATGCAGCCTCCGACCATATTAGAGGCGTCTAAGATTTCCTTAGTTACGAGTACTCAGGAACCCGAGACAATGCAAAAACAATGGAACAGATACGATTTTGACTGAAAGATACAAATATTTAATTGTGTGTTTTCGCCCCTTCTCATTCCGGGAACATCCCGTGAATAATTCTGAGATCAAACGCGTCATTATGTACGACACTACTGACTTCATGCGACAGGAAGGATTTAAGGAAGAAGCTTCACTCCATTAAGATTTGTTATTCACGTGTTGCGTTATGAAACAGAAACCTTTTTTTAATATTCTGTGTATGTAAAGAACTGTTGAAATGCATATAAGTATATACTATACTATGTTGTTGCTGTATTCGTGAAGTCAGTTTTTTGTTAAATTATTTAATGTTGTTGAAGAGCTCTGCAAGAGTATTGTATTTGTTGCCCTTGAGAAGGGCTACTTCCTGGAAAACCAATTGGGTTTTGATCAAAAGAATACTTGATGCTGGAGTTTATAACTTAGTTTGCTATGCTTAATTAGGTAAATGTGTGCCTAGTAGCTCGTGAAGGGCAACTAAGTTCCGTGTTTCTTCTCCTTCGAATAATCAAATGAATAGAAGAGAATCGTTTGCGGTTTGTCGTTCGCTTGCCCTCTCAGATTTTTATCCCTGGTACTTGTGCGAAAGAATTTTCAGTGACACTGTTCTGGACTTACGGGAGTAAATCATTTGATTTGAAAAAAGAAAAATAGATTTTCTTGAGAAAAGCAAATTATATCAACTTGATTTCAGTAGTCTCCACCTAGGGAGTACATGACCTTGTCGTTGGTGGTGGAGCTTGCGTACCCCAATGATCCTGAGAGCTATGCCGGCGGTAGCGTAGCTACTGGCAGGGCCACCCTTGCCGGACAGGTCGAAGGAGAGGGGTCAGACGAAGAAGTACTCCAGAAGAGGACCTCAACATCAAGGAAAATCCTCACTGGGCAGACGCAGCTCAAAAGCCGTAGAGAGGCAATGCGTCTAGGGAGAGCAACCCGAAGAATATGCCCTGCAAGTTTGCAGGCAGTAAGGTGGCAGCCCCACCACCAAACTATCCCTGCGTGGCGCCCGTAACGCAACCAGGGGAAACTTACCTTACTGACAACTCTCAAGAGAATAGCCGGACTGTAAATGAAGATAACAATGCTACGAAAAAGGATAAACGATCTAAGAAGACGGAAAAAATGAAAATCACAACCTGGAATGTAAGAGGTTTGACAAACAAAGAAATCCAACTAATAACCGAACTCGAAAGATTTGGAGCAGACCTATGCGTTGTAACAGAAACCAAGAAAAAGATGAAAGGCTCTAAGGAACTGGGAAACTACCTGATGTTTTACAGTGGAGTTCCACAAAACATTAGAGCAGCCGCCGGAGTAGCAATACTGATTAAAAAGGAATGGAAAAACAAAATTAATAATTATAACTATATTTCAGAGAGAATAATTAATATTAGAATAAAAATCCAAAGAGGATACATGACAATATTGGGAATATACGCACCAGAAGAGGGAAAGAAAGAAGAAAGCACATTATTCTATGATACTTTACCAAAACACATGAATTCCATAAATAAGAACGATTATATAGTTATTGCGGGAGATTTCAACGCAAGGATTGGAAACCAACCAATTGAAACAATAGTGGGAACCAATAGAGAAGACACAAAAAATGAAAACGGAAAGACCTTAATTAATTTTGCAACATTTAACGAACTAAAAATTACAAACAGCTTCTTCAACCACAGAGAAATCCACAAATACACATGGGCGGCGAGAGGAACAAAATCCATAATTGATTATGTATTAGTTAACTCTAAGTTGACATCACTAGTTACTGATACACGAGCATATAGAGGTTTTGATGTATTCTCAGACCACTATATAGTAGGCACTAAAATAAATATCCCAGCAAGATGGATAAGAAAGAGAACGGATAAAAACAAAACTGACAAGATATACTTCAAAACACACTTGCTACAACAAGACAGTATAAGGAAATTATACTGCACAACTACTTAGACCAAAGAGCAGTAAGTTTAAATGTAAATGAAGAATGGGAAGACTTAAAACAATTGATGATAAAAGTAGCAACAGAAGTTTTGGGAAAAAGAAGTAGATCTAAAAAGAAAGGAATACGAATATGGAATGATGAGATAAAAACCATCATTGAAGATAAGAAAAGGGCTTATCTATAGTACTTGCAAATACAATCCGTACAAGATAGGATAACGTATAAGCATAAATGTGCATTAGTTAAAAGAGAAGTTCGAAAATTAAATAGAGAAAGTTGGGATAGATACATAAGTGAAATCGAATATGATATACATGGAGCCCAAAATAAAGCGTACAAAATTCTAAAACACCTAAATAAAGACGAAAAAGACATTGTACAAATAAATAATACACCCGGAAAGCAATGGCTGAAATACTATAAGGAACTGTGGACTTCAAACACACAAGAAGAAAAACTCGCAGAACAAGAATTTGCAAACGTAGACCCATTAGAAATGAACGAACTCGAAGAGATACTTATAAATTTAAAGAACAAAAAATCTCCAGGTAGCGATGGACTGAATATAGAATTATTCAAGTATGCACCTTCACAAATCAAACTAAGGTTTCTCTCTATACTAAATATATGTTGGAATACATATCAAATCCCAGAAGAATGGAAGAAAGCCATCATACACCCAATATTTAAGAAAGGTAATAGACAAGACTGTAGCAATTACAGAGGAATTAGCCTATTAAACTCTGCCTATAAAATATATGCAAAGATAATTACTAGGAGATTAAATAAAATAAGTAATAACCTACTTTCGGAATTCCAAAATGGATTCCGAAAGGGACGTTCATGCGCAGATAGCATACTTATTGTACAACAATTGATCGAGAAAAGACGCGAATATAACCTTCCTACCTATATCCTGTTCATAGATTTTGAAAAGGCCTTTGACAAAGTCTCTCGGAATAAGTTATGGAGTATTATGCGTAATAGTGGATACCCTAACCACATCATACAAATCATCAAAAGCTTATATTTTAAAACCACTATCAGTATTGACAAAGGAACATCGAACAACCTAACTGAATATACAAACCAAGGAGTCAAACAAGGGTGCCCGATGTCCCCGACCCTTTTTAATATATATATCGATCATATTATTCAAGAATGGCAAAGTAAACTAACCACCCTTTTTAAAATAAGCAATACAATTTTAAACACTACTCTATTTGCAGATGACCAGGCCATTTTTAGTACTACAGAAGACGACTTACAGAGAGCTGCCCATTACCTCGAGTTAACAGGGAAAAATTATAACTTGAAGATATCAACCTCTAAAACGAAAACAATGGCATTCCAGGGGAAAAACCATATCAGATGTAAAGTAGTGATAAACGAAAAAAGTATTGAACAAGTAAACAACTTTAATTATTTAGGATTTAACATCTCATACTGCGACAAAAAAGATATAAATATAAAGATCCAAAAATTCCAGAAATTGTGCGGCACTATACGCAGAACACTAAGACAAAAGACCAGACAAGACACCCAACTAAAATTTTACAAAACTATGGCAGTCCCAATGCTAACTTATGGATGCGAAAACTGGACAGTCAATAGGTCAGACAGAAGAAAGATCGAAGCGGCAGAAATGAGATTCCTGAGACCATTAGCAGGATATACACTACTAGATCATAAGAGAAATGAAGACATCAGAGGTGAACTACAGATCTCCAGCATACAGCTCGGAGAAGATCGACTCAACGAGGAAGAATTGGTTCGAACACCTAACCAGAATGCCACAAGAACGGCTTCCCAAGACTATCCTCGAATACAAACCAAAGGGGAAACGATCCAGAGGCAGACCCCACACAAGATGGAAAGAGACTCTTGAGAGCGGAACGGGCCACTAGGCCCAAACCTTGTTGCTGCTGCTGCTGCTGCTGCTGATGATGATGATGATTTCAGTAGTCCAGACTTTTGAAGAAGGTTGATTGATGAGTGCCATTTTCTCCTCCCCCTGCAAATATTTCTTTTAAAGCCCAAGTCATAATCAAATATTAACAAATATATACTTTCTAAGATTTACACATCCTACCAAATATATATTTTTGTGGTGAATATGTCTCAATATATTTTCTTGATAACAAATCGTAATTTCATTCTTTTTATCTTCTGATTTCTGGGGGTTTTGAGATCATTAGTTATATTTTATGCTTACAATGGGTATTTTTCAAACCACATCTGCTCAAATACACGCTTTACAGACGCATCAGGGCAAGACCAATACATCCCTACAAACGAACTCTACCCGCAAGAAAAGGAATAAAAACTGCCCATGCGATCCTATGAAGTTTCTAACCAGCTAGGATACACACGTTTATTCGGTGCATAGAAACTTCCTCGACAATTCAAAACGCCATACTCTTACTATAGTTTTATATTCCATTTCACTAATTACTTATTACACATAAATGACCACGCAATGCAGCTTAACTCTTTAGGCTCATTCACAATGCAAACGTTATCATAAGCATAGCGCATAGACATAAACATTAACATAAGTGATAGAGTGAAGTATTCACAATGTTTAACGTAAGCAAAATAAGAGTTTCTATTGGCTATGAGACATTCTAGTTTACTATTGGTTGGATGTGAGGATCGATTTCAAGGTATCGACTATGTCCATGGCCCATGTGACTTCGCTTCAATTTCGATTCTCAATTTTGTGTTACCATTCTGTGATTGGTTCATTTCTTATGTCTTTCTTAAGCATAAGCACAGAATGTTGAAGCTTGCAAGCTTTTAAGTTAACGTCTTACGTGTTATGCTTATGCGAACGCATCGTGAATGAGCCCGCTTATGGACGTAGTCCTAACTTTTATGTCAACGCCATGATTATGTTTATGTTTGCATTGTGAAGGGATCTTTTTCCTATTAAATTTCTGTATCGCATCCTCCGCCAAATCGCAGTCCAACGCGTGGACAGGCGTAGATGCAAGTCCCCGGCGCGACCGATCCAAAGCGAAGCGCGCCCCGTCCTCGCTGGAGTTACGCAGATTGCGCGGGGCGAGGCGCGGCGTGGCGCGGCGCGGCGCGGCGTGGCGAGGCGAGGCGTGGCGGCAGGAGTGGGGTGGCGTTCGTTGTCAAGGCGGTTGATAGCGGCCGGGTGGGCGGGGAGGCGCGCGCCCGTTGGCTGGCCGCGAGGCCCCGCCGCCCCCGCTTCCGCTCCCACGCCCCATCGCGTCACCGTGATTAGGGTTATGTAAATGGCCGCCGCGCCGCCATCACTGCGCCTGACCCGCCTCCGCCTCTGCCGCGCCGCTCGCTCGCTCGCTCGCTCGCTCGCCGCCTTGGCTTGGGCCTTGCGCCGCCGCCGCCGCGCCGGAGGAAGAGATCGCAGCCGTGCGGGAGGGCTGACATCGCCGCCGCACCCCGCAGCCACTCACGCTGACCGAAATGGGCATCGAGGAAGAGTAAATGTTTAAGCTCATCTACTTCTTCTTCTTCTTCATCATCATTTTCTTCTTCATCATTTTCCTCTTCATCATTTTCCTCTTCATCATTTTCCTCTTCATCATTTTCCTCTTCATCATTTTCCTCTTCATCATTTTCCTCTTCATCATTTTCCTCTTCATCATTTTCCTCTTCATCATTTTCCTCTTCATCATTTTCCTCTTCATCATTTTCCTCTTCATCATTTTCCTCTTCATCATTTTCCTCTTCATCATTTTCCTCTTCATCATTTTCCTCTTCATCATTTTCCTCTTCATCATTTTCCTCTTCATCATTTTCATCTTCATCATTTTCATCTTCATCATTTTCATCTTCATCATTTTCATCTTCATCATTTTCATCGTCATCATTTTCATCGTCATCATTTTCATCGTCATCATTTTCATCGTCATCATTTTCATCGTCATCATTTTCATCGTCATCATTTTCATCGTCATCATTTTCATCGTCATCATTTTCATCTTCATCATTTTCATCTTCATCATTTTCATCTTCATCATTTTCATCTTCATCATTTTCATCTTCATCATTTTCATCTTCATCATTTTCATCTTCATCATTTTCTTCTTCGTCATTTTCTTCTTCATCATTTTCTTCTTCATCATTTTCTTCTTCATCATTTTCTTCTTCATCATTTTCTTCTTCATCATTTTCTTCTTCATCTTCATCTTCATCTTCTTCTTCATCTTCTTCTTCATCTTCTTCTTCATCGTCTTCATCATCTTCTTCATCGTCTTCATCTTCTTCTTCATCATCTTCTTCATCTTATTCTTCATCTTCTTCCTCTTCATCTCCGGTTCTTTTCCTTCTCCAATTTGTTCTCTATCTTCTTCGTCGCTTTTTGTGAGTCATCTCTAACTTTTCCCCTTACGTCTCCTTGTGATAATCTGTGTCCCTTTCTTCATCTGCAACTTGCTCTCTATCTTATTTATCCCTACCATTATCCATACCGTCTCCTTCTCAATTTTTTTCTTTCCCGTTCTCCAACTTGTTCTCTATCTTCTTCATCTCTTTCTTTATCGTCTCCTTCAACTTTTTTTTCTGTCGTCTCCTTGTCCATCTTTTTCTCTTTCACACTTCTTCTCAATCTTCTTCGTTGTTTTTTTTCTATCGTGTCATTCAACTTTTTATCATAGTCTTCTCTTTCATATTTTTCTCTGTTACCTTCACCAACGTTTCTCTTTCTCCGTTTCCAACATTTCTCTATCTTCTCCTGCAACTTTTTCTTTGGCTTCTCCTTCTCCAACATTTTCTTTATCGTGTTCTTCTCCTTACCAGTTTTCCCCTTCTTTCTTTTCTCCTTCTATTCATTCTCTTTCTCCCTTTTCATCTTCATCCTCTCCTCAATATCTTCCTTGTCCTCGGTGACAAGAAAGAAGAGCTCTTGTGCAAGGTACTTTAGAAATTAGTAGTGATATACACTGACTAATGTGATTGCTTCTTCTCTGGCCCTCATTATTTTAATTCATCTATCCGACTCAAAACATAAAGGTAGTGTGTTCCACGTATCAATAAAGCAGGTCCTATATTTAGATAGCAAAGAAACACGATTTTACATTTACTCTATGTAAACTAAGAACGAGTGTGCAATTTACATACATAAGGTGCCGTTCTTTCTGAGTGCTGTACAAAATGCAATATTTTGAAGATAAGGAAATCGTCTGCAATAAAGTCAAAACAACAAAAGAACAATTACATCAGCTGTCGCGCGAGAAGACTCAGTAACCTCTCCAAAAAAGGTTTCCATATCGCTGATGTTGAACCGGAAGGAATATTTTCAAATAAAAAAGTCATAATCACACGCCCAAACTTGTTCTTATCCATTTTACAACAGACATAACAATAATAAAAACAAACTTAGCAAATTTACTTCAAAGGAAGCATTTAAAATTCACTAGAGCGTAAAAGGGATATTATTCGGTCTGTCGTGATAACATGGAATTTGAATATGACGCAATGGGAAGCGTGCTTATGAATAATTCAGTGTCACATAAGCGTTCAAAGTATCTTCTTTGAGATTCAGGTCCATAAAACTTTACCAGATGGCTCATGCTGAGACAACCCCGTCAGAAATAAAAAAAACACATAAGTACACTAGAAATTGCTTTTTACATAATTATACGTAGAGGGATGACACACAACATTTTTTAAGTTTGATTGGTAGGTCGGAAGTAAGCGTGTGAAATGTTTAGTACTGGTGCGAATCTTCTGTAAAATAATATCTGAGAACAGGGGCTGCACTACATTGGCTGCACTGTCTGGAGAAACACAATGCAATACATTTCTCTTGTGTTAATGGTGAAGATAGTATAATTTTCTATCGTGGTAACACAAGTAAATAATACTATGATTGCTATTTGTTACAATATTATACATTTAAAATTGCCCAAATTGAAGTAATTTGGCATTACACATTTATTATACATTTCACTGTCACAAGGTGTTTAATGTGAATCGTGAAGACAAAATCCGGAGTTTCGTCGCCAACTTGGAGATACGTAGCGGAAGTCAACGAAGACATGGTTAGAATAGGTGCTATCGTGCAAATATAAACACAGTGAAACTGTCTGTTTTGACTCTCAAAAATCAAGGAAGTTTCCTATCATATACTGAAGCCACCAAATTCAATACAGATGAAAAGGAAACACTTTCTTCCAATACATTTGAGCATTTAAAAATTTTCTCAATCATTAAATTAAACAATTAGTAATAACGCAAACCATGAACGTTCATTTCTGTACAACTTTAAGATACGAAACACAGTTTTACGTCATTATTCCATTTACTTATGTTTAACCAGAACATAAGCAAATTATTTAATCATTAAAATATTATCTAAATAATTTGTTTTAAAATATAAATAATTTAAGTTATTACAAGTTGTTACAATAAATGGAAATATTTTTTCATAAACTTTTTGTTGAGTCTGTAAGATTACGAACAAAATATTCAAAACTGATCTGTAGTAATTTATAGAATACAATTAAATTGCTGCAGAAAACTCGCCCATGAGCTATCCACAACAGCGGCTGAGCTTGTGATCAGAAATTTTCACATCTTTTCGTATTCCTTCACTCTCAACTTGCCCTCAATCTTATTGTTAGGTGCAGTCACTAATTCCAACTTCAATTATCATGAATTTTAATGTACAACACAAATAAAATGAATACAATGTTTTTATTGTGCTATAATTTATTTTCATTTATTTCACTTAAAAGGCTGGGGTGTTGACGCAGGCGTTACGTAATTATTTGGGGAGATTCAAACGCGCGTAACGGGTGCGTTGCAGGGGAAAGGGAATGCTCCGAATTTGCGTTACGTAATTTATGTTTGGCCCCTAAGTTCTTGAGATAATTTGACACCTGGTCGAATGACATTAGATGTTGATGTGACCCTAAACTTTATCCATCTCTCGCGGAGGGGCTTTGGAAGTATCTCAACGGTGTTGGAGGTGCGGAACGGGCGGTGTTGGAGGCGGAGGGGTCGGCGGCGGAGATAGAGGTGGAGGTGGATGCGGGGACGAAAGAGGAGGCGGAGGCAGGGGCGGGAGCGGATGTAGGGAGGCGGAGACAGAGATGGAGACAGGCAAAGACGGGTGCGTTGGTAGGAGGCGGAGGTGGTTGAGGGGGCGGGTGAGGGAGTGGAGGTGGAAGAGGGGACGGAGGAAGAGGCGGGGGCGGAGTGGAACAGAGGCGGAGATGGTGACGGCCGGGTGGCAGCGGCAGGGCAAGGAAGGAGACGGAGCGCGGGTAGGGGAGGAGGTGGGGCAGAGTCTTGGTGAGGGCGGGGGCGGGGGCAGGGGCGGGAGCGGATGTAGGGAGATGGAGACAGGCAAAGACGGGTGCGATGGTAGGAGGCGGAGGTGGGTGCGGGGGCGGGAGCGGTGGCGGGAGCGGATGTGGAGGAGGGGACGGAGGAAGAGGCGGGGGCGGAGGGTAAAGGAGGCGGTGATGGTGACGGCCGGGTGGCAGCGGCAGGGCAAGGAAGGAGACGGAGCGCGGGTAGGGGAGGAGGTGGGGCAGAGTCGTGGCAGTGGCGGGGGCGGGGGCTGGGGCGGGGGCGGATGTAGGGAGGCGGAGACAGAGATGGAGACAGGCAAAGACGGGTGCGTTGGTAGGAGGCGGAGGTGGATGAGGGGGGCGGGTGAGGGAGCGAAGGTGGAGGAGGGGACGGAGGAAGAGGCGGGGGCGGAGTGGAACAGAGGCGGAGATGGTGACGGCCGGGTGGCAGCGGCAGGGCAAGGGAGGAGACGGAGCGCGGGTAGGGGAGGAGGTGGGGCAGAGTCGTGGCGGTGGCGGGGGCGGGGGCAGAGGCGGGGGCGGATGTAGGGAGGCGGAGACAGAGATGGAGACAGGCAAAGACGGGTGCGTTGGTAGGAGGTGGAGGTGGATGAGGGGGCGGGTGAGGGAGCGGAGGTGGAGGAGGGGACGGAGGAAGAGGCGGGGGCGGAGTGGAACAGAGGCGGAGATGGTGGCGGCCGGGTGGCAGCGGCAGGGCAAGGGAGGCGACGGAGCGCGGGTAGGGGAGGAGGTGGGGGCGGGGGCAGGGGCGGGGGCGGGGCAGCGAGCATCCCGGCGGTGATCCCATCCCGCGGGCAGCGTAACGAGGCGTGGAGCCCCCTCTGCTCTCCCTCGCTCGCACTGCTCCCTGCTGCATGACTTCTTAATTAAACGATACCCCGGGCGCTGAACTTAGGCACCGCACCGCTCGGCAGATCGCGTCCGCCTTGGAGTTGGGAATGGTGTAAGCCACATGATACGTATTTTATGTGCATTTATCACTCATGTATTTATAGTTAACAGACTGTGACTCAGAAGCGACATTAAGTTTTATCAGGGAATTAAGTTTACTTTCTATCTGCGCATTTTTACTAATTCTGAATTTCAGTAGCAGTAAGACAACATAATCCCGTCATAAATGTGGTCATTCTGACTGATTCTAAAGAAATATGATTTAAACATCCTGACAATCTTGAGTATTTTTGTCTTGTGATATTTGAGTTTGAAAATAGTATTTGAGATATTTAGGATTATAGACATCACATTAGTTACACATAATACACTAGCTACTTACCTTCCCTTAGCAGCCAGCATAGTCAACGCAGCCTGAAAAGGAAGAAGTGAATTAGAAAGAACAAATTTACAATACGTAATATTTTCTATCACAGATATTACATCTTAATCAACAAATGACAAACCAACAAATTAACAGTCAATGGATATTACGTCTAAAAAAGCATTAAATACACATTTACAATGTGCTAAATTAAGAGGATTCATTGTGATAAAAACCACATGCTTTTAAAGAGTTCAACTGAAAATGTATTTCAAGCTATTTATAATTTACGTATTTGAAACAAATATTTTACATTCTTGGCGGTATTTTGTAAAATTTGAAGAGGCTTCGTAAAGACATGAGTAAGTAGTAAAGGCATAAGTAAAGTAATGAGAAAGTGCTTGGAGAATCAAATTTCTTGCAAATGTATGCGCTTAATCAGAAGAATCAAAAGAAAATAATTATTTATTTTAGGCATGCTGAAAATGTGAGAATTGTGTATACTATATTTTATATATTAAACTCAATTACACACGTATTGTTATGTTCACATGTCAGACTTTTCGTATGCTTAACAACCATTCCACCATTTTTCTGGGGGGGTGAGAATTCTTCTAACCGCCTCGATTAAAGCTCTGTTGATCGCGGAGGGGATTAAACCGGGCTTAATTGTGAAACCGAGAATTAATTTGTCAGGGCGGAATATATACGAGCGCACTCTTCAAGGGCGCGGGCGCGGGCGCGGGCGGAGGCAGCGGAGCGAAGGACGGGGAGGGAAAAGGCCGCCCACGCTCCGCGGGCCGCGCTCCGCCCGGCGCCGCTGTGTGGACAAGGGGCTGCGAAGAGGCCGACGCCGCGCCGGTTCCCCCGCGGCTCCCTTTGCAAATGAGAGGGGGGTGGACGGTGCCGACTTGGTGCGGCGATGGAGAAGGGCACATATTAACTAATGATATTTGTAAATATGATTAAGTAGTATGTTAGGCTTATTATTATTATTATTATTATTATTATTATTATTATTATTATTATTATTATTATTATCATCATTATTATTACTATTATTACTACTATTATTAATGTGATTATTAGTATTGTCAGAATTACTATTAAATGCATTGCTTTATTAATTATATAATTGTATTTAAAGTAGTAGCTGAAATGGAGTGTCGTGACGTGTTGTGAAGTGTAGTGCAATAGAGAAGTAGAAAGAGAAGTAAAGTGCAAGTGTAGTTAAGTGCAGTGTGCTTTAAAAGTTAATTTATTAGTTAAAATATCTGTTCAGGACAGTCATAAAATGTGGAGTTAATGCTATTATTATTATTATTATTATTATTATTATTATTATTATATTACTAACATCGTTGTTATTATTACTATTATTATTGTCTGATCTAAAATTACATTGTATTAATATTCCTAATTGTAATATGTAAATTGTAGTGTTCTGCCACCAAGTTCTGTAAACCTACCTAAATATATCTATCTAATGTACATGAGGACGGTGAAGGGAACTCATGAGTGTGATGGAGATGACTGTTGTGGCGAGCGACGTGATAGCGATGGTAACGACGGGGATGTTGATTGTAACGGGGTGGTGTTTGAGGTGATGGTGGTGACGAGAATGATATTAGGCGGTATATTTGGTAGTGATAAGTAGCCTCAATTCTAATAGTATTTCTATGCTAATGCTAGCAGCCTTCAGAAACAAAAATGCTGCTGAAAAAAACCATTTAAATGGTTTTCCAAAAAGGAGAACGCATTCTACTCCACCCGGGTGTGGGCGCGAGGGGGGGGGGGCTGAGACTCCCCAGAACTGTTTTGGAGCCCATTGTACTTTTAGATATGTTTATTGACACCAACCTAAGATCCAGGTTCATTTTGACAGTGCGTAACTCATGAATTAATTCAAAAATATTCTTTAATTCTTTATTATCATACAGGATGTGGGTAATGACTCTAAATTTAGTGAGATTATGTTTGATGAAAATAATAAATACATTTGTTTGCCCTTTATTCCTCGAATTCAAAAAAAAATTGAAGGAAGGATTAAAACTCAAATTTGGCATTAAGTTTCTAAACATAATTTGCAATAAAAATCTATTGTTGTTAACCTAAAAGACCAGAGAGAGAAACTTGACCTTCAGAACGTCGTTTATCGGATCAATTGTCAACAACGATCAAAATCTTACATTGGATAAACTAAGAGAAAGCTAAAGACACTGATATCTGAGCATATGCGTATTAGTAATGAGATTTCGGATCGATATAAGTCGATTACCGCACACCGGCTGGACAGTAGTCATTCCATCAATACAGTTGTGGAAGTATTGCAGCCAGAACGGAATTATTTTTCTAGATTGGTTCTGGAGACGCTTCATATAAAAACTTCGAACTCACAATACACAAGTGGAATCGTACAGTTTCCCGTGTCTGTATGAATCTGTATGTCTGTATAACTTTTCAGATGAATAATGCTTTGTATAGTTGCTAGCCACAAATATATTTTCCTTGTATTTTATTTTAGTGCACCTCGCCATATAAATTATTCAATATTTCCTCTAATGCAATTCAGTAACCCAAGAATAATTTCTTCGTTTTATGTTATATTTGTATTATGTAACGTATTTTGGAGCTTCTACCCCCCCTCTTTCCTCACGACGGACATAGCTGTTTGTTTGCATTATGCTCTTTGTAATAGCCATTATGTATGTGCTTTGAACGCTCTGCTGTAAATATATATTTGTTTCACTGTATTTTTTGTTTGATCTTTTGCTTGAATTGATGAGTTTCTATAAGTTATGATTGTATCGAGAGCGAGTTCCATTAGAATAAGTTTGTTTGATTAATATCATCCGTATAACTTCTATTCATATTTTTAAGTTATTTAGATTAATTTTCTCCTTACTATGTCTAACCTCAAGGTGGGAAAAAATTAGTTTCCCGACACGTCGCTCTGTAAAACTGAATAAACTTTTTATGGTCTATAAACTGTCTGTCGATACAGTCTCTGTGGCCAAATTCAATTAACAATATATGTTAGTGATAGTACAGACAATGTTACTGACAGTAAGACTATTTATCATATTGTAAAATATTAACATTATATTTTTTATGTTTTTATACTTTAAGTGTTTTTAAATGTTTTCTTAATACAGAACATATTATTAACTACAAGTAATGAAAAAGCACAATTTATTTAATGTGTAAAGATTTTATACATTCATTAAACAAGAAGTACATTTGTCAAGGTTTGTTGAAAAAAAAACAACAAATTGATAGAAACTAGTTAACACCTTGGTGGTGCTGAACTCTTTAAACCTTAAATACACATGCTTTTATTATGTAACACCAAGACGGCATTATTTACTTTTTTTCGTCATTTTTCTGCAGGGTGCCTGAGTCACCCTGCCCCTCACCTCGTTACGAAACATGACGCAGCTATTGCCGGGTTAAGAACAACCAATAACCAATATACTCTTGTATAACAATGAAATAAATTAAATATTTTAACAAACTCAGTCTTCACGAATACTACAATGACATATCTCGGGATACACCGTACAACAGGTCTTTAAATATGAAGATTATAAAAAAAGGGAAGTTTACCTAAGGTTCCACTCTTTTTTTCCGAAACACGTTCAAATAATTATAATAATAATTAATGGATTTCATTCCCTTCCCCCCTTCTGAAATAAGAAAATGAATGCAACGTTTGGGCTGCGGCTATTGATCACAAGGGCTATGTTCGCATACAGTGATTCAATATTGACAACAAAACGTCGATATAATGAAACATCGATGTTCAAAATTCAAACATCGATTTTAAAAACACATAGACCAAAAAACGATCGATGTTTTTTAATATCGATGTTTTAAAGCTGGTTCTGGTAATCATTAACATTAAATTGGCGCGCAACATAATTTAATTTGACAGGTCCCGTGTATGTTAATTTATAATTAAAATTTAACTGAAAACAAAGATGCTTGTCCATGTGCAACGTATGAGGAAATACTACGAAAATACAAGTGCATCAGGAACATCTCGGGGGAAGGAGAGTCTGATCCATGAAGTGAAGTAAAAACCGTGTTTGCTTTATTCGAACATAGAGACAGTAGTACCATCAATTATTTCATATTTTACCTTTTATAAAATTGTGATTATGGGAATTTATCATCCACATATAAAACATCGAACACAAATATCTATGCTAAAAAACATGGGATTCAATACACTGATGTTTAAAATATCGATATTTTTGTATTCACACCGATGTGTTGAAAACACAGGCGTCGATGTCACATCCCTAGTCACCTACAGCATATATACCGAACCCGTGAATGTCGATATCTGAGGATGCATCGAGAATGCACGGCGACCTGCGACTTGCGGAACGGCAACGGCGGCGTCGAAAGCGGCGCGGCGCGACGTGGGTGTCTGAGGCGGCGGGAGGGGGGAGCGCGGAGAAAAACTGGAACGGAAGAGGCGAGAGAGATGGGCTGCCGGATGGGCGTGCAGGATGGATGGGTGGAAAGAGAAAGAGGGGGAGATGCTTATCTCTGCTATTAGGTGCGGCGCGGCGCGGTGCGGCGGCGGTGCGGCGGCGGTGCGAGGGGCGAACGTAGCGGTGCCGGGGCGTCGGGGACAGACGGCCTGCGAAGATCCGCGCCTCCAAGAACGCGTATGCAAACTTGTTAATCGAACAACATAACTCACAGCAGATCCACAATGAGGTTCGATAATAAGCACTTACTTTAACATTGTTCTTAGGATTTGATTCCTAGATAAAGCAGCGTCGGTTACTGCGAGTATTTCGATTTACGTTGACTGTGAATGTGGTTTATTTTTAAAAGAATATGGTAACACACGTATACACACGCACGTATATACATATCCACGCACTGATAAATACGCACGTGCATTTTTATATAATTGATATTTCAAGATGTCATGAAAATTCATCGGTAACAAGCGATTAGACAGGAAAAGAGACCAAAAAGGGGAAACTAACACCAAACTGAAATACTAATACATACAGACGCGTCATATCGCTCTGTATATCATATGCTGAGAAAAGATGCATTTTTGAACCAATGAAAAGAAGTACAAAACCTGTTAATTGGTTACCTTTGGTGAAAAATTACATTCCAGACCTGATTCAAAAAGACGTACGACGAAAAATGAAGAATTTTGTAGTTTAGGCTACGAAAAGGTGCCTTTTTGCCCCAGTGAAAAAAAGTCATCGATAGAAATCGTGATAATGTGTTACTTTTGGTACGAAATTACTTCATACCTTTGTGGTCCTTTCTGATTTTTTTGCCCGCATGGATCTTTTGAATACTTTATGGCTTGTTCTAATACCAACACAACAAATACAACATTTTTATGAATACAATTTATTAAAATAACGATACAAGAAATTACAATAAATAAACGGAATAATGCTCAAATAAGTAAGACAACTCATTAAAAAAATATTTGCTTCATTGACATGAAAATTGAAGTTTTGTGATGGTACCGTGAATTTATTAATTACAATTAATCACTCATATAATAGTAACACACAGTAATATTTAACAGTATTATCATATATACTGTTAAATATTGTATTTTTAGATACATATATGATTCTTGAACAGCAATACTACTAGTAGTAATAGGGTGTATAAAGCACAGCGAGTAAATCCTCGAAACGTTATGAAATATTCTAAATAACTTTTGCCATTAGATGCAAATAATCTAAAGGCACCGTTTCATCAACGCAATTTACACTGTAATTTTTCATATAACTCGCAAATACACCATAATCATTTTTATAAATTTCTCGAGATTTTACTGAAACTCCCATCCGTAGCTCTATCTTCTGGAACTTCACAATATTTTTTTCATTTTGTACGAACAAATCAGTTCAATAGCGACTAAGCAATAGTAATTAGATACACAATTTGTTTTGTTTATTTGATGTCATATTGGTAAATGTCAAATACAATACATTTTTTCACTTTAGACGCAAGAAAAATTGTAAAATGTCTGAAATTCTGGTTTTATTCAGCAACGATGTAGTAAACCAAACACTTATGTGTGCATCACGGGCGTTACTAGATATTTTTGACCCTCAGGCGACTTCCGTCTTCTCGAGCCAGACGCCCTCGAGCAAAACATCTACTTAACGCCATAGATACATAAATAACTGTTTCAGACCTGATTCCAAAATATTTAATACAATCTGCAAATACAATCTGCACACATTACGACGCATTACACATTACAATCGCATGTATTTTAAAAACGGTTGTATTCTATTTTATTAAAATCCAGTTTGAGTGCCCTCATCGGGCCACCCTAATTGTGCTTATTTACGTTGTATATTCAGAGCCTCCGAGGTCCTACGTCTTTTTGTTTCGCTTCTTACTCTGGACAGATATATTTCTGAGAGCTTGACCTGCACGTAATTTTTTCTAACTTTCCACTTTCATTTTAATGTCTAACAAAAGAAAAAATCTGAGAAGTTATAAATATAGGTTCTAAAATTTAATTCTATTACGTCAATGCATATACTACCGCTTTTAAAGCACCACTACCGGTTATTTACATAAATAATCTCTTTAATCAATTCTTTAACATTAAGAGTTGAATTTTATTGAAATTATTGAGACTAAAAAACGATTTTATGCTCATTTTTCGAGGGGATGTTCCCGCAATCATGTAGTTTCCCAAGCTCATGCATCTTAGGGTCAAGGAAGACATAGGTTTTCGCCTATGGAATGAATTATTCTTGACTGTCCCGGAAACACCATGACTTAGGCACAGTTGCCAACGTTTCACCTTGAAGAAAATTGCAGTATGGCATATGAAACGTTGGCAACAGTGCCTAGGCCGTGGAGACTCCCGGCCAGATTTTAAATGTTTAAGCAGAAATGTAAAAAATTCAACCTATTTGGGCTTTCTATTATATGTTTGAGGGAAGTCTCATTTTTTAAGAAGCCGTAAAAACCACGTAAATGAACTGCGGCTGAATGGCGTATGATGTAATTTTAAGAACTCCATCAAATACAATTAAGACTATACACTAATTATGTACAATTTGAAACTTTGATTACTACAATTTGTATTTGTTCACTACCCAACTAACGCATACTATTACGCATCGCGTCGTTGTCATTAAGGAGGACGAAATTCTGGCAGGATAGAATTGCTTTTCAAGTCTGTGTACTACTCACATGTCCATTGTTTTTTCTCTTGTAAACAAATTGCCGTATTCTATTTTTATAAAATTCACGCACAACACCAGGTACCTATGATGTAGCACACATTTGATAGCCAGACTGTTCGATGTAACCCAAGTTATTTTCCCTTTAAAGACAATAATTTTCAAAGTAAGAAATATTAGCATAAGTTCGAATTTGGAAGCTACTGTCTGTTAGGATGATGTTCACGATAGACCGCAAGTGTGAATTGTAAATTTGTAAAACATAAATGACAGAAAAAGTCAGCTAATAATGGTCAATATAAATCTAAGAGTTCAGCATCAAAACAAACTAGTTGTAAAATCAAATATCACGACTTGTTTTCTGCGACTTTCATGATTTGAATTGTTTTGCTTTATTAACATTGACCACCTCTATCACATTTACCTTAAAAATACGCGCGTTATCATTCGCAAACCATTCCTTAGACGTGCACAAACAGGCCCAAACAAAAAACAAGAAACAAAAATATCAACTCGTAGTCGGTGTGTTTGATGGGTCCCGCGCGCCTGACGGGTATGCAGCCCACCGAGCAAGCGTGCACAGCGCAGAGCGGCAGGCGCCAACGCGGGTTGGGCGGAGAGGGCGGGGAGGGGGAAAAGTGGGGGAGGGTAAAAAGAAGAAGGGGACCGCGGGATAAAGCTCTCGCCATGAAAAGCATAGTGAAAGACTGGTCTCGTAAAAGGGGAAGCAGGAGTCGGGCCAATCAATGAAAATGATCTTGCTTCCAATGTAGTTAAAACGTATTATCGCAATGTTAATTCCAGTGTTAATAACATGTAGGGACAATTTAATTATCATTTTAATAATATGATAATGAAATAAATCTATAATGCAATATTGAACACATTTATCAATTTTGACTCTCGCTTATCTACTAAATTTAATCACAAAGTTGTTCACAATGTGACCAAATATGCGATGAAACTGAAGATGGTTTTAGCTTGGATTTAAAATAAATTGATCAGAGGAGAAAAATTATAATTTTTGTCTACAACATTCTCTTTAATTTAACAAATTGTGAATAAAATAAAAGTAAATTGTATTAAAAATGAACTCAAAATCCACATATTTTTTCGTTCAAAATGAGCAAGTCACGAAGTAAATATTGTCAATATTCTCAAGGTTTTATGGAGTTAATCTTACCCATAACCCTTAGTCATAAATGGAAGTCTTTAAATATGTCCTCTGGAACAGCTGAGACTGCCTCCAACGAACAATGAAACTGTTCCACACAATGCTTCTTCGTTAGACTCAAGCATATCGTACGAAAAAAACACTTCTCTACGAACTTCGCTCAGATCAGGGACAACAGATATTTGTATAGCGCATAGACAACCGAAGGTCCCAATATTTATTAAATTATGTGAATTCGCAAGATACTAACACAATTTTTTATTTATTTCAATTTGACTGTATAAATAGTAATAACAATGTCACTTGTACGGGAAGGAGAATGTGGCAAAAGCTTTACCTTTTATGTTGAAAAAAAGTGAGACCACAACTTTTGCTGTAATAGATTTCAAAGTAATTCATCGGAACATCCTGGTGGAGTAATGTGACCAAAAAATAGTTACAAAAGTAATATAAAAACTTAATCGAAGTGTTTCGTAAAGTAACACATTACCGTTAAAGGAAAACAATAAAAAGTCTAAAAATTTTTTTTCATCTTCTGTACGATGAGTTTTTCTATTGCTCTCAATTCTAACGAATTTAACGTCACTTGGTTAATTTTAATCCTAAATTTTTGCATTCAGAAAGTATTAATTTGTTACATCGAGGACGAATAGTTGTGTTGTTGAGAAGGATTAATACAATTTAGACGTCGCTTAGTTTTATTTGAATGAATGAATGACCAGAATATACTCGCTAATTTCACAACAAAGAACACTTGGTTCATCTGCTCACAACGATAAGTACGAAACTAAGAAAGAAAAATGTAACATCAGTTACTAGCAAGAAAAAACTGATTTAGTAGCTTATTGTGGTATCTCCGGCGGTTATCATGTTTCAAACTTGTATTTGTGTTACGAATGTTTGAAATAATAAAAAAATATTAGTAGTGTGAGAATGGGAGTGAATTTTTTCGAGGAGGGGGGGGAGGCTGAAAACTAAAATTCCTCTTGCCTGAAAACAGCACAATACGAGTATTTCCTCATAGATTAAGATTTTATTAATAACTTCCATTTATTATAAACAGCTAGAAAATGAGTAACACAATTAATCACGATATGATTGATGCAGATTTATTGAAGATCACTGATACAGAAGTGATTCAAGTAAATTCAAATAGAGGGGTCTACAAACTACGCTTAACGTGACAATATTCCTGCTTCAGCAAATACGACCTGAACTCAAACTTGCTCACAAAAATCTCGTACTTCATGATTATAACATAAAAACAGACACGTCTTTTTTGTTCTCTATTCGTATTTTAATTCATATTTATTTTAAATACTATTTACACTGAACCCTAACGGCCTACAAACCAGACTCTTTCAAACTAATTTGAATCTACTTCGTGTAACTTATTTTAATTATCTACATGTCTTGGTATATCCCGAACACAATTTTCATTATTTGCACTGTGCAACTGAAATTTCACACATTTAATGTTCCAGACGCTTCTGCTTCTCTTTGTTTATAATTACGTACAAACACGTAAACTGAAATACACTTATAAACGCATACACATAGACGTATAAGTAAGTAACGACTAAGTAAAACAGTGTTCAACAACTAAACCACTTCTATATAAGTGATCTTCAATAAATGTGCATCATGTGGTGATTCATAGTGTTACTCATTTTTGATAGTTTCCAAGGGAGCCTGCAAAACCTCAAGTCCTCATTTCCTCTAAGAGCCCTAGCTCCAGGAGGGGTGCGCTCGGAGTGAACCCTGAGTGACCCCTGGGTGACCCCGCGAGTGCGCGCGCGCCGCGCATGCAGAGCGGCCGCGCGGAGGGGCTGCGGGCGCCGGTGCGCGCTGTGCGTTCATCCTGGGCCGCGGAGGCCGCAGCGGAACCTGACCGCGCACCCGCGCGAGGAGAGGCCGAGGGAGGGGGCAGGGGGGCAGGGGAAGGCGAGCGCGCGCGCCAGTGGAACGGAAGATGGCGCGGGTCTCCTCCCACGATTTCCTCCGCTCAACCAGCCAGCGCTGCAGATCGTATCGCGCACAATTAGCCGTGCAGCGAAGCAGCGGCGGCGGCGGCAGAGGTGGAGGCGAGGGCGGCAGAGTTCCCAGCCGGGGCAGTGGGCGGACGGCGGGTTGTAACGGGCGGAGGGCAGTGGGCAGGAGATGGTGGAGGGAGCAACGGGGATGGGTAGTGGACAGAGGACGGTAGGAAGAGAATGATGGACAGTGGAAAATGGGCTGTGCACGGTGAGCGATGGGTGGTTGGCGGTGGGAGGTTTGACGTTGGGAGGTTGGCGGTGGATGGTTGGCGGTGGGTTGTTGGTGGTTGGTGGTTGGTGGTGGGTGATTGGTGGTGGGTGGTTGGCGATGGGTGGTTAGCGGTGGGAGGCTGGCGGTAGGTGGTTGGCGGTAGGTGGTTGGTGGTGGCAGATTGGTGGTGGGTGGTTGGTGGTGGGTGGTTGGTGGTGGATGGTTGGTGGTGGGTGGTTGGCGGTGGGTGGCTGGTGGTGGGTAGTGAACAACAGGAGATGCGCGATATGCTTTGGAGTACGAGAGGTGGGCAGTGGGCGATAACTTGGGGGTGGGGGTGGGGGCGCAGTGAGAAGAGGGTGAGTGGCGCCGCGCCTGTGAACTGCGCTGTTCAACTGCCGTAGGGGACTGCAACGAGGAAGTTAGATCAACATCGAACGATAAGCCCTTCTTATCACACCCTAGCCTACTATTTGAATGAAGATAATAACAAAGAAAATATACTTATAAGCTATGTAAATGAGGTGTCAATGTTACACTAGTAAATATCTTGTAGATCTAAAAACCAGTCCTCTGAAACCAAGAACAAAAAACCTGCATAGATTTTGTTAATTGAATATTAATTAATGTATTATAATGTTATTAGTTTGCAGAGCTGAGATATTGCCGTTAGTATGTCAGGAAAGTCTATTTTCCCTCTTTTCCTTATTTTAATACATTTCCGAGTATAATGTTTTGTTCATTATGTTTATGGGTACTTCTTTCCAGAATTTCTGATAACTGCTTCTGAATTTTCAGACAGTTGAGAGAAACATTCCAATGTTCATTTCAACATAACTTCAATACAAGGGATACTAAATATAATTATTACTTCAAATTTGAAAACAAATATCCTATTGTTCATGGAGAAAATGTGCACCATTTTATTAAAAACGCTCATAAGATGGTCATTACATACGTAATGTATACAACGTAAGCCCAAGAAACAAAATGTGTTACGTAAGAATAAGTTTTCGTTGTTTATTGTGAAGAAATGTTCACTAACATTAGGGTATAAAGTATGTGGGCACGCAAATACTGTGAGAAAACAGTAACATTTTTAAAGCA
The DNA here is from genome assembly GCA_038098605.1 of Gryllus longicercus. Lineage (NCBI taxonomy): Eukaryota > Metazoa > Arthropoda > Insecta > Orthoptera > Gryllidae > Gryllus > Gryllus longicercus. The sequence goes on along the minus strand of JAZDUA010000128.1, from coordinate 2,547,584 downwards.
CTACTTAGTAATAAGTAAGAGCAAGCAAATGTAATTTAAATGCATTTTCAATATTCAACTGGTCTTATGTAAATAACACGAAAGCTGTGTGGAACTTCCTCGACTGCAGGAGTGAAGGTGCACGCCCTGTTAGCCAGGCTCTGAGGGGGGTCGGGGTGCTTTAAAACCGGAAACGGCGGAATGAGGGGCGGGCGCGCACCGGAAGTGGTGGACGGCGTCCACGCGTTGCCCCCCTGCCCCCATGCCCCCTCCCTCGCCACTCTCACCGACACCCCCCTGCGAGGTACAAGGCGTAAACACGCGGCGACCCCTCTTCGCTGCGCAGGAATTCGGGCATTTATTCAAACACGAGTTCCGCTGTGTAGAGAGTAGGTTTGCTTAACTTTGCCATTGGCTTCTTACACTCGACGCTTACACAGACTAGTCAACTCCTGAAATACCTATACATCTGTTGAGACTCAATGATGCCGGGCATTTAAAAAAAATGTTGTTTTTTCGTTGGATTATTCTCACCACTTTCTTTAACTAATCAATCATATGTACGTCATAGGTTGCGGCGTGAACTGAAAGTTAATTACTGATAATTAACACTTAACATTTTAATTAATATTTGGCGCTTTTTAAACCTCTGGAAATAATTTGTAACAGTCCTATCAAACAACCATCATTCACGGAAAATGTCTAAATACATTTCCTGGTGACTTCGCGTAAAGGAAATGTATCGGAAATTTAGAATGCATCTATGACAAAATGTATCTGTAACCTGAAGGAAGAAAACAACAACACTTAAGCTGATATGATCATTGACAAAGTTCATTTACCCGCTCAATGACAATGTTTATTGATGGTTCTTTCCATAACCATCGGCTGTCGCCAAACAACCTGACAGTCTTTTGAGGTGATGTCACCAATTGTTCGGTATTGGTGTCAGTTGATGTTTTTCGAGCGCGACTGAATCTCGCGCGTAAGGTGCGAGACTCTCAACGCTCTAGGATGAGAGATGGTTTTGAAAAATAGGAGTGGAAAAGTCCGATTCCGAAAAGTTCACCGATCAGAAATATTTAATCCCTCTGAATGCAGGTGCGGAAGTGAACACTAGGAAGTGTGGGGATGATGAATGATTAGAAAGAAGGAGTGGGAGAGGGAAGGAGAGCACATTTGGCAATATACTAGGACACTCAGTGGCGTAACGTTCGGGCCCGCAAGGCCCCCATTGCGGGCGGACCAAGATCCTACGTTTAGGGGATACTTTTATTATTTAAGGTACTAACACTACTTGTGTTCGCTGTACGCTTTTATAAAGAGAATCTGTATGAAAGGTTCGCGAGCGGGCCCGCACTCATTACGTTACGCTCCTGGGGACACTTCCGACACTTCCAGAAGATTAGGGTTTTGAAATAAAAGGGCAGAACATTCCGAAACGTTCACCGACCAGAAATACTCGGGCGTGCTGACCCAAGAGAGTTGGGCCGACCGGACTGCGAGAGGTGGCGTTGGCGAGGAGGAGGGGAAGGAGAAGGAACGCGGGAGGGGGAGGGGGGAGGGAGAGGGAGAGGGAGAGGGGAGGGGGGACTTGTGGTAATTAATGAGGGTATTTGCGAGAGGGTCCGGCTCTCCGGTGCGCCGTGCATTGTTCGCTTTTTTCCTGCTCCCTTTTCCCGAGGCGCTGATGAATGTCGGAATCAAGGCGACAGTCGCGCCGCGAAATTCGTTTCCCGTGTCAGATTTAAGACCACTGCGCTCCCGACTTTTTCCTCCTGCGTCTTACTGTGTCCTTGGCGCGAACCGTAATTACTCTAAGTATCTCCCGTTGCGTCGTAAATGAAATATGTACTTCATGAACGCATGAGGGGAGCAACATTACGGGAAAGAAAAAGCGCGGACGCGAAACGAAGATGGGAGAAACGTCACCTTTTGTCGTTTCTAAAATATTTGACGGTCATAGAGCACAGAAAAGTCAATTATTTCACATCTCGATGGAAGTAATAATACAAAATACGTTGGGAATGTACTTCAAAACAAAATCGTTAAATGAAACCAAAGAAAGGGTATTGTTAGGAAATGAAAATATAGAACTTGGTATGAATGCATCAACTCGAAAGAAAACAAACAACAAAGTAGTGTAATGGGTCGATATGGAAGCAAGTTTGTTTTGAGAGGTGTTGGCTAAAGTTCGAAAGAGATGGCCGCATGACGATTATGTCGAGAGATTTAAAGTGAAATACTTGTTCATATACCCAATTAGTAGTGTCTTCAAGTGATTAAAAGATTGACGAAACGTTGGGGAAAACATTAGATATAATTAATCGGTGGTTCAAGAATGCAGAACAAGATATCCGCAAACGCGGATCAAGTGACAGCCGATTGATTAGCCATCCACAACTTTCGAACAATATATTTTCTTTTTGTCTTCTTTTAAATCTCTTGGAAGAGTTTCATTTGGCAGTCCTCAAGAGTGAGGAGAACAGACAGCGACATGGTGTAAGTGAAGAGCGGCGACAGCTGAAAGAAATACCCGTGATCGCGGGGGCCCACGGGAGCAAACACTCTTGCGCGACGACGTTTATAAAAACGTAACCAGTGTATGCATTTTTTAGTTCTCTCCATAAAAATATGACTTAGCTGCCTTAAATTGATTCAGTTAAACTTTAAAACATTTTTTAAATTTCTTAAACTTTATTTAATGCATAATTCTTAGAAGAAATGCGTACTGAATAACTGAATAAAGACTATGGAAATGATCCGAACTTCGAGGAATAGCGAAAATGTAGCGACGTTCCATGAATAGAAAAGTAACAATTATTACTAACATCACATCACATTAGGTACAATATGGTTCAGAGTTAAAAGGGAAAATGTTGGCAAAATACGCTGAAAAATTATTTTTCATATGTTTTTAGACTTAGAGAAAATTATTATTGATATATCTGTGTTTTACGCTGTAAGATAGAGAGGATTTTGAAAGAGATAAAAGAAATAGTAGAAATTATGTAAGTTAAATATACTTATTATAATTTTCTAACCATTGCAAATATTGGGAGTAATTATGGACTACGTTGTAGAATCACGATGTCGCTCTCAGTTTATTCATTCGTCTGCAAGTGATAACACGAAGCGGGCAGATCAAATTGAGCTAGTTTTTATAGTTGTGGTCAATATTGACCTGAAACGCCAAAGTTTGAAACATGGAAATCCTCTCACTGTTTCTTCTTGTGGGTCGTTCAATCAATTAGAACATAGCGGATGGCTGCGATGACAGCGGAATATAAGATAAATAGCACTTAGATAGGAGTGTGCACAAATGACAGGACGAACATTTTGAAAAAGCCTTACGTATTAAAACATTTTATCTCTGTATGTTTAATCCCTGATTTTCGTTTTTTAACCGAACAATTTGGGAAAGAGACTCTCCAAATTATCTGGGCACTCTCAATTAGTTCGACATAAAATTTTCAATTTGCAATGGTCAATACCATTATAAATTATATTATTAAGTTATAATTTCATTCTCCTGGTAGCATTATTTAATTATTTATGTGCCATATAAAAGTATATAAGGTTTATGTAGTTATATAAAAGATGACACAAAAATGTCGAAGACAGTTGTCCTTGTTTGAGACTGCTCTTGCCCATCCAAATTGCGCACTACTATCCAAACAACTGGAGGAATTTTTTCCATCGACTTTAAAAGAGGTGTGTGCAAGTGGTGTGTGGCAACGTGGAACGGGCAAAGGGTCACGGATGACGGGTGACGAGCGACGGAAGGACCACGAGCAACCATCGACGGTTGGCGGGCAATGGGCGACCGACAATAGGCGACGCGCTCAAGGGCTAACCGGCGACGGGCCACGAGCGACGGGCAATGGCAACGGTGACGGACCACGGTGATGAGTCACGTGCGACGGGCCACGGCTTGGCTAGTTAGTTAATACCTTATTTTACTTAGCAAGGCTCGGGCCATTACGCCCAATCTTCCGTCAGACAGCACATATTTCGCTAAACTCCTTTTACCATCAAATGAAGAGAGAAAAAACACTACTCAGGCGACGAAACAGGCGATTTGGAATTTAGCCCAGAGGCATCTCTTAGTTTTGAAGATAGTTAACATGCAGTAAATCTACAACAATGAACAGGCAGCTTTACTTCTCCAAAGAAAGGCGAACGAAGGATATTTTCGGCCTTAAAAATCTGCCGCTTCGATCGGGTTTAAACCCGCAAACCTCAGCAGCCCAATACGCTAACCGTTATACCATCGAATTCGAACAGGTGACAGGCGGCAGGCGGCAGGTGACAGGCGGCAGGCGGCAGGCGACAGCCCATTGGCGATAGGCGATAGGCGATAGGCGACAGGCGACAGGCAGTAGGCAGTAGGCAGTAGGCAATAGGCGGTAGGCGTTAGGCGTCAGGCGTTAGGCGTTAGGCGTTAGGCGACAGGCGACAGGCGATGGGCCATAGGCCACAGACGACAGGCGTCGCGTTGCGTTGCATCTGGGAGGCGCCTCGACCGGCGCCGCTAATTGCGTGCGTGTACCCCGGCGCGCCGCTTTATACACTTTACAGCGCGTGAACAGCGCAGCCCCTCCCCCCTCGCGCCACCGCCTTTGTTTACTACGCATTCATACGCGCCGGGAAGCACCGTGTGAAAAATGGCGCCCACCCGCCCGCCCCGCGCTCGCGCGCGCTGCCTTTTAGTCACGCCGGAACAAGCGGCGCCCTCTCGGAACGCGGAACTGCTTCAGGAAAATGACGAAACGCGGATGTAAACACGTCGCGCAGCAGGTGGATAAACGCTCAGACAAAACGGGCGCGTTCGGCCACGCGAGGGATGCTCCGCTTACGTCGCTCGTTTAAGCAGGTGGGAGCACGCTCGCAGTGAATTTTCTCAAATGTCATATACAAAATCACGCCTTCGTCACACGGAAACATTTAGGGCGAAGTAACAAACTTTCTCTTTCTAGTTATTGAGAGAGTTATTAATAATATATAATTCGTGCGGTCCATGGCCCTATATCAATACCGGGAGAATGTCGGAATGACATGAGCTACGAAAAACTACCGATTAGAGCAGCCAGCAGCTATATTTCTCCTCAAGAGAGTGGTAATATACCTAATGTCCAAATTTAACCCCCTCCCATCTTGGGACTTGACACCCTGGGGCTCCCTCCCCCTCCTCCGTCAGCAACATTGCAGCCACAACGGATATCGTTACTGAGTTATCCGAGCCGGTATTTCCATTTCAACTTTATCTACAAAAGAAGCTAGTCTTGAAGATAATATTTTTTGTCAGAATTCGCCTACACAAAAGCGCTACTAGACAAGAATTTTGAGATTTAAAATTCCTCTTGTTCCTCATCAACAAGCAATTTAATTTGAATAATAGTGATTCATAATAATCGTGAAATGCTGATTTTCATGCTTTTAAACAGGTTGATTTTTTACAGTATTGTCACAGGTTTTTACACGTAATACAAAATTCACGTGAGGAGTCCCAGAGATGTCAGAGGATTTTTTTCTTAAAAATGAAGAAACAAACTATAAAATACAAGATGTAAAAATGAAGAAATAACTTCTCACATCTATAGTTAATTCCAGAATATATACTTCGATTCTTTTTCACACAGGAATAAAACTTACAAAAGCTTTTAAGTACAACTGTTTATTAATTCAAATATACTACGTCAACTATTTCAAGTCCGATTCTTTTGCCAATTACCGTTAATAATTTTAATAAAGCCTTGTGAAGAATATTTCAGATTGTGACCAACGAACATATGCTTGTTCCCTGGTAATCACGATAGACTAAACTTATGAACAGATTGAAAGTATTTTTATTTGGGTTGGATCGCGAGTTAGTAAATCACCGACACCGAACGATAACTAGTAGAGATCGCAATAATGTTTATAGCGAATAAAAAAATGTTCACAATATTATGTACACGCTCATTGAAACTGACACATAAATATTAAATATTTACTCCTATCCCTTTGAGATCTTTTAAAACCAGTCAGACAGATATAGTGTCAATTATAATTACATCACTACCTGATTCTCATTTCTCTGGCACTGGAAGTTAAACGCTCAGTTCATCATCCTATACGTATTCTTGCTTCTAGTTTCATTCATATGACATAATCGTAGTACTGTACATCGGTGCATTTCGTAGTGTTCCATAACATCACATACAATAGTTACATACTTCACGTACAAAAGTTTCACATACTCATGATAAAAGCATCAATAATACTTCTAATGCTTTCCCACAATATAGACAAACTTCAAACTCGAAGTACAATATTCAGTACTACATAAAATTAGCAAGAAATTAATTATTATTAGCGACGTCTTTGACACTTTGAAATATTTTTACAAATTCGTCGGCATTCATTAGAAAATTTAAAATAATAACATTGATTGAAAAAGTCTCTCATTGTGAGAAATATATGCAAGAACTACTGAGATAATCGATTTATAAATATAGCCGCCTAATCTATGAACAATAAGTACCTGAATTCCACATTTGTATATATTCTACTTAAATACATCTTTACGAATTTTTGTGCTCAGGTTCGCGACACACGAACTTTATCTTGATGGGTTCAAACATATTTTTAATTTTATCGATAGCATTTTTTTGTTTGTTTTGAAATGGTTTTCTGCCTTTTTTGATTCTCTAGGCCAAGCTCATGTTTTGATCCATCGTGGTTGGGGGGGAAGCGCAAAGCGTGGACATCGGGAGGGGGCTTTTGATTGATTTATTGATTGAATGATTGGTGTTTCCGGGCGCGTCAAATCAAACTCATTGATCCCATAAGCGTAGTATATGCTTTTTAAGTCGGGAGTTGGCAGTGAACTTCCCCTGCCGGCTGGCGAGATCTAGCGCCGACCTACGTCGGCTTGTAGTGATTTTCTCCAACCAGGTATCGCCCACCGGCGGTGGCACCGCCCCAGCCGCGATAAGCACTAAACTCCCGGCTGATCTCCCGACAAGTGAGATTGTGCAGTGTGACAAGTGTGATAGTGCGTAGTAACGGTGTGTACGTAAGGGGTGAGGAAAGGACATGGAAGAGACAGGAGTGGTCCGCCGCGGTAGGGCGTGTTAATCAAAGAAACCGCGGAAAACTACCGATCCGAGATGCCGGCCGCTGGAATTCTCCTCCACCAAATGAGAGAGGGCGATGGGAGCGGCGCAGCCAGTGACGAGCAGGCGCGCGAGGGAGAAAGCTGCTGGCAGCCCCAATTAGGGAAGCAAACGAAGGAGCGATGGAGGTGGCAGGAAGGAGGCAGAAGGGGCTTTGGCGTTGGTGGCGGCGGTGATGGAAGGGGCGGGGGAGGGTAGAGGGGGCGGTGGCAGTAGTAGTCCTTTGGTAGTGGTTGCAGTGACTGTGAGTTCAGGTGATGATGGTGAATGTAGACAGTATCTCTAGGATCATCTCCTGGTCGTTCCGTATAGTTGCCGTAGAGAACTCCCGTATCCCTTTACTTGTCATTCTGCCATTGGTTCAACATCATTCAAATAACATCATTACCCATTTATAAATACCATTTATCACACACGAAAATGCTAAAACTGATTGAAATGAAAAAACAACTCGCCTCTTTCTGCGTTCATTTCTCAAGACGAAGTTCACCAAATTAATCAAGTTATAGTATTTGTTACATTAGTTGTAATGCTCTTTACTATTTTCGCTGTTCAGTGTTACAGTTATTACCAGTAGCACAATTATTCTACACAGCCTTACTCACAAACACATAATCTGAAAGAAAAACATTCCTAACTTCTATTTCTTTCTTTAATCTTGAAAAGTAATTTGCTGCGACGTCGTGTAATAAATTCTGAAGAAAACAAAAGTATTTTTAAAGATTTCTATGTCCTGAACATGCCACGCATATATTTCACAATTGCAATTTAATTCAATCCCTTCCATGAAGCAAGAAAGATAAAAGTACATTCATAAATCGCTTGACTTTAATTCGTTCATTTTCTGCTGATTCACTTTTGTTGACATTGTAACAAAACATAGTTTGAAGAAAAAAGAAAATATACTACGTAGAATAGTATGTATTTAAAATTTTGCAAAGTCTCAGTTACGTTACATACGTGTATACTAATGCAACACAGTCACAATATCTATACTAGAGAGTTTTATACTAGGCGTTAAAAGCATTTGTTATACACTCACCATTTTACGTAAGAGTTTTTGAATTGCTCTTAGGATTGCATGCACAATGAAGAGTTTTAACGAAATAGTTATTTCTCAATACTACGAAAACCAATGCCGTACTTGAATATATTGCAAAATATTTTTTAATAAAAATAATTAAATTGTTATCACAATTAAGTGGTACGCTCATGGATAAACAGCAGATAAGTCGATTCATTTTTGTGTCAGATACTTTTTTCCTTCCGGGTTGACCCTTTATTGACATTACGAGATAATTTAACCTTGTTAACCCCATGAATATTCCTGCAATGTGCCTTGGGAAAAAAATGATGCCTTAAAAAGGCAGGAAACATAGCGAGTGATGTCTAACAATTTCCAATTCAAAAATTAGAAACGCCTGGCAATGGTAATTACCATTGTGAATGAACAAAAGTTTCAGAATGCTTTCAAAAGTTTCAATTCTCGTAGTGTTGGTATGAATATATGATGTTACTATTGTAATTATTATTATTATTATTATTATTATTATTATTATTATTATTATTATTATTATTATTATTATTATTATTCGTGTTTGGTTCCGAAAGTGACTACATGAGCTCGTAATTTTTAAAACTTAATTATTCGGAATCTAACTTTTATATTATCGAAACTAAATAAAAATCAAGGACTTACAAATAACGTAAACGTTACTTACAACATAATTACGCACGTAATTAAAATGTACTCGTAGCACGATTAATTCAAAAAAAACTATTTCCAAGCCATGATGGACGTAATCTTTCATACCAAGTGCGAAAACACCATGTTTTTACACATCTCGATTCCTTGTTCCCTTCGACGTGTTTAAAAGCGCTCGCTCCACAATTCCACATCTGCGCTTCCGGGAAAGGGTTAACTGCGCTGTTTCAACGCAAGAAAAGCTTAAAGAGCGCGCGCCACGCGTTTCCTCCCTAATTAAGCCCTCTTAGCCCCCCTCACCACCAGTCGTCCTCTGTTAGCTCCAGGTCGTCGTTGGGACAAGGAATTGCGAGGACAGAAACCCACGTACAAGTTCCGACTGGAAAACGAAACTGAAGGGGTGAACGTTTCGTTGAACGGAATCGTATCACGAAAGAAATTCACACAGCAGTAAAATAGTAGCAGACGTTCATGACACATAATGCGCTACTAGAAAGCACAAACTGGGTTTTTGATAAAATGCTACACATTTCCTCTATAAACATTACGATTTCTGTTTTCAAATTTGTGGTGATAATGATATTTAGTATTCCTTGTGTGGATGTTATGTTGAAATGAACATGGGAATGTTTCTCTCAACAGTGAAAATTCAGAAGCAGTTATCAGAGATTCAGGAAAGAAGTACACATAAACGTAATGAACAAATATTTATGTTCGAAAAATGTCTACAATATATTATAACAAGAAAAAAGTGAAAACGGACTTTCGTAACAAAATAACAGCAATATCTCAGCTATAATATATTAACTAATATTTAATTATCAAAAGCTATGCACATTTTTTATTCTTGGTTTCAGAGGACCGGTTTTTAGATCTACAAGATATTTACTAGTGTAACACTGACACCTTATTTACATCGCTTATAAGTATATTGTCTTTTGGCGCATCAGTACAGTATTACATCTTAATTAGATTTGGAAACTTAATTCCTTCATTGACATAACTAAGGATGTGTTTTTCTTCAAGTTTAAGAACTTTCCACATGTATTCTTTTGTGAATAGTAATCATGTAAATTAGTGAATGATAATTATTAGTAGAGGAATAAAAAGAATGACAGGACTTGAAACCTTACCATTTAAACAGCATTTAAAATCAAATTTAAAATGATCTTTCTGTCAGTTGAATATAATTCATTTCTATGCTATACGTGTCTGATTTTTATCAAAACAAAACAAGCAGACATCTAACGAACCGGAAGACTTGTTTTTACTTAGTACTATTAGAAGGGAGCTGTAATGTAATATCTCTAATGTTTCAACACACACATGAAAGGCCAGGGACCAATGGTCTGTCCATGCCTAGGGTGAAATATAGAACCCCGACCCTTCACATTGAAATGTTGATTTTGTAGACGCTCTAATTATTTAAGCCACCCATATTGATTTAAATTCTGTACATGATCAAAATTAATGAGCAACGTAAAAAATACGTAGAATGAATAATGTAAATAATTTTTAAAGATAGACGAACTTTCTGTATTATCACCCAGTTCCAAGAAAGTACTTTCAAAACATGTATGTCCAAAGTATGGGATACTGAAAATTTTCTATTTACATTTACATACAAAGTAATGTTCAAAAACTATACCGCAACTTTCTATTCGACTATTAGCAAAAGCTACCTAAAACATGAGTAAGTAGTCAGTTTAGTAGCACCCCAACATATTTAACGAGTCATTCTCAAACCGTATTGATATGTAATAATGGAAATGAAAATTAAAAATTATGAGCTTCTACAGAAGTTGTAGAATGACTTATTCGACGTTTGTCATCACCTAATATTATGTAGTAACTGGACGCTGAACTGTACTCAAAACACCCATGGAAGTCTATAGGTTATGAGAAAAAAATTAGGCTGTTTGAAGCCTTAACTTAAATGTAACTGAAGTATAATTTTTCGTTAAAAAATCAATCATCCAATAACGTAGGCCACTAGATTCCTTTTTCATTTATAAAATAGCAGTTCCTCTTCAGAAAAAGTGACGAATGGAAAATTGTATTTAAATATCGCGGCCTCCTGATAATTAAACTATACGCTAAAACTGTTTTAATTTCATTAAGTTCCACGAAATCGTAGGTTCCAAGAAATCGCAAAGCGTTTACTTTCAAACCCTCATGACGCTGAAACAAGTCTACATATTGTACATTTACATTTTTCTGAGTTCTGAAATCATTTTTTTAAACATAAGGGCGGAGTTGTAAGATGTTCGTCACATAAAAATCAGAATCAAAAAAGCAGGCGAGTGAGAATTTATAATTTCTGGGCACGTCAACAACTTAGATAATTAGTGATATTCTCGAGAGGTGTCCCTCAGTCTTAAGGTCTCCCATATCAGGATACCACTCTAGCCTGGATAATCACAATGTCCTCGACTAGTTTCCTGAGATGTGTGATAGTTTAATGCAAGTTAAAAGTGTTTGTGGAAAGGAGAGAGGAAATAACAAGGATGAGAAAAAAAGTACCAAGCGCGGTTCGCAACCCTTTCATTTGTGTACTTCTCCTTGTTTTTATCTGGGAAGTACCAATCCCAGTCATCGGCCTTTTGAATTCTCATTAAGGCAGGATTCTTGCCACTGGCGAGATAGCTACGTCGAGTTCTGTCACTGTCTGGAGGAGAATTCCAGCGGCCGGCTTCGCTGATCGGTAGTTTTCCGATCAATACAAGGCGAATACTGGAGTAGAACCCTAACAAACGGGCCAGAAACCGCGTGCAATATTTCCTTCCCCTTCCTTGTCCTATCCTCACACTTTCCTTACACACACAGACACTTTTACACGCACTACATAAGCACACATGACGGAAGAACGGTCGGGAGCTCAGAGTTTGTCCCGGCTGGGGCGGTGCCCCACTGGTGGGAGACACCTGGTTGGGGAAGGATCGTTAGCTGACGGTAGGTCGGCAGCGAATCTCAGCATTCAGCGAGGGAAGATCATCGTCCCCTCCCGAGAAAGAAAAACATGCGCTACACTAACGGGACTATTGCTCTTCGCCGTTGGCACGCTAGGAATAAAAAAAATCCTTCAGGCAGTGGTTAATTAGTTTGGGTCGAAAATCCATCATCATCGGGACTCAAACCCTCTGACCTTCCGGTCAACAATACTGCCCAGGCATTGGGGTTACCACTGAGTAATCGCAGCAGGTCGCATGCGACAGATTGTTCCGAACTCGGGAATCGCAAACAATACTCACGCACGCACGCATTGCCAGGACAAAGACGCGACGCGCCTCTCTCACAACTTGGGCCAAACAATGCCTCAAGTTATGCCACAGCGCGCGGCGCCGGATTTCAGACAATACGACTCCATATTTCGGAAATGCAGAGCAGCTTCAAGGACGTTCGTCGACGCACGCGCAATAATGTGGGAGCGTTTTTAACGTCTCCGACTCGCACTCGGCGCCGAACTGGGGCTAATTGGCGGCGCCACGACTCAAGAGGCTCCCAGGAGTAACAGAGCTCAGGGAGATAGGAGAATACGGTGTTAAGAATGCGCCGGGGAGCATCGACGTCTAGGGACATTGTTCCGAGACTTTGTTAACATCTGTTTCGTTACGGGACAATTTGCGAGCGAATTGCTCGCTCTCACGGGCAGCATGTGTTAAGGTGAGATAGAATCGAGATTGCGTTGCCGATTAAATGCTCGCAGAAAACAAAAGAATTTACTTTACGGATGTTTGCATTAGAAACGGCAGATTATACAAATTTTTGATACTTTAAAGGAAAATTTACAATAAGAGAGCTCCGTTGGCTTCTGGGGTCACAGGACATGTGCTGATAGAACAAAATGATGTGCAGAATGTAGCTGTGGCAAATCAGACATTTCACCACGATGGTCATTTTTTTCCAGGAAAATTTAACATGCGTATTCTTACAAGGCAATGAAAGAGAGATGGTTCAAAATAGTTTCGTGGCAGTTTAAATTCTTAGAGAAAAATATATTTGAAAATTTGGTGTTATTTGTATTCTCAAAAATTATCGTGCAAATAAGGGGAATAAACTCAAGTGTTCTTTAACATTGATGCCGAACTTCGTCGGTTATATTCTTTGACAAAAATAATCACAAATCTGCAAGTTTAAAATAGTAATTTTTTATGTAAAATCATACAGAGTGTTGCTTTGTTAAATTCGAAGTGAATAATAATATAGTATAACATTTCAAAACTTGAAAAACTGAAATTAAGATTAATTTACTTGTCATGCGTAATGCCAACAGTACAGAACATACATAATGGAATGGTGTGAATCGAAACGTTCATAAAAGGGGCGGAATGTTCGTAAGTAATATGACTTGTTACGAAGAAAGTGAGGTCTATCACATAAAATAGACTAACCTTTTTTATGAATTATTGATGATGTTCGAACCTACATCAATGTATTAAAAACCGAAGCGCACCGCTAAATTTTCTGACCTCCTCTCAGCTGAAAATTCCTGTGTAAAGAACTGATAGATTGTTGATTCCAGGCGCGTCAACGGATAAGATAACTTATCCCGTAAGTGTAGAGCATTCATTTTATCGCGGGGAGGTGGCGGTAATCTTCCCCCGACGCCGACCTATACGTCGGCTAGTGGGGCTTTCCTCCGCCAGGACTCCGTCTCAGCAGGGACTCTTAAGCTCCCGACCGGACTATCTGCATGTGCTTGGTATGCGAGGCCTTGTCAGCACAATGGAATATCTCACGGTATTTCGCGTATTTGTCTGTCGTACTTCTAAATGTGGCATGATTGCCAGCACTGCTCGATACGGTCGCGTTCATGCGAAAACCTAGCGGCACGGCTGAGAAAGACGCGGAAATACCCTGAGATATTCCATCGTGAAAACAAGGCCTCGCGAGCCAAGAAATAAAAACCCAAGTATAGTGCATGTAAGTGGGTAAATAAAGAGTGAGGATAGGACAAGGAAGCATTGCGCGCGGCTCGTGTCCCCCGTTTGTTAGGGTACTGCTCCGGCATTGATCGGAAAACCTACGGAAAACTACCGATCGGTGCAGCCGGCCGCTAGAATTCTCCTCCAGTCAGCGGCTGATTTTGACTTAGCTCTCTAGCTAGGGTCGCAAATTCTGCCCCTGTCGGGAGTGGAACCCTAACACCTCCCGAGTCAGTCACTGCAGGGACATCTATTGAATCCCTGAACCCCTTAAGCCGGTCGAAAAGCGTATTTTCTGCTGCAATGAACGTTTCCCGCGGCACCAGCTCCTCCCCGGGGCGCAGAGAAACGCCCGGGGCGCGGGACAAGGCGCGGCGGGGCGGAGCGGGGCGGGGCGGGGAGCGTGAAGCTGTGCGCCGCTGGACCGCGTCGGCCGCGATGCGCGCGCATCGCGTCGTGTCGCGTCGCGGGCGCGTTCAGAAACCGAAAACGAGACGTCCTCCCCGTCACGGCCGCGTCCCGCGCCGGAGAAACTCGGGCGGGGCGGCCGCCCTCGCTCGGAGTGCATCCCGCCCCGCCCCGTCCCGCCCCGCTCCGCCACTTCGCGGTGCCTCGCTCCGTCGCGTCCCGTCGCGTTTAACCCCGGGGCGTTTTTACACGCGCTCGCGCTTTCGCGACCCACTCTCACTGCCAGCGCTCCCGGCGAGGACGAGGGTACGGGTGGGGAAGGGACGGCGCCGCCGGGGACGGGGAAGACAGTGAAGATTGTGCACCGATGGCGACGGAGGTGAGGGTAGAGGCAGTGGTGAGAGAGTCGACGTGGCAGTGATCGTAGTGACATCGGAAGGGGTTGACAGTGGGGACGGCGGAAGCGCCGATGACGGTGAATGCTGATCGTGGGGATGGTGATGGGGATAGCAGTGGTGGCCACGATGGATGACAGCAGCGGCGGCGGGGGCTTGGAGGGTAGATCCAAGAGAGAGTGCCGAGGGTAGTGGAGAAGCTGGTTGTGAGCATTGTCTTGAGAGGGAATGCAGCGGGTGGTGTTGCGGATGGTGACGAGTGAAGTGAAGTGTGAGGCGTAACCAGGAGCGATGGTGTCAAAGCACCTTAACTCTGGTTTCAAAACGTATAGTATTAATGTAAATTATATCATTTGGAATTTCGCACTTATGAATTTGGTCGCTGATTTCAGGAAAAATTAAAAGGACAAAATTTAAAATGGCGGAAGACAGCTGGCTTATCAAAAATATTATGCATACATTTCCTTAAACAGTAGAATGCTGTTAATTTTGTAATTTCAAAATAAGGTGTTTAATTAATTAAATTTAAATTATTTAAGTAATTACCAATTTTATAACTTGGAGGAAAGAAGAATAAAAAAATATTTGAGTAGTACAATAATTGTATTGTTCATGATCATCAATGTGAATTGGAAATAGAGTGAGCAATTGATAAAATACGCTTCCAGTATATAATTTGAATACTACTATTATGTTCAAATATAAACATCTCTTTTTGTTCCCCCCTTAGTATTTTCGTTGCATCTCAAATCCCATCCCAGATTCTCTGCATACGATAACAAGAATTCCCGATCAGCCCAGGACAGCCCAGTCACCCGGACAGCCCAGATCACGCAACAAGAATTCCCGTATGCTTCATTTCAAATTCATATGAGTGAAATCACTACTACTAATCACTTTCCCACCCATCGAAAGCACAGAGTGGGGGTGAGGGCGGCGGCGGCGGCGGCGGTGGTGACGGGAAAGTCGCCTTCGTTGCCGCCGACGGTGACGATCAGCCACCATCGTCCCCGCCCCTGCCCCCTCCCCCCGCGCTGCCCCGCCCGCGCTGCCCACGCCCTGCGTCGCGGCCGCATTGTCCTGGACACGGCCTCCTGCACTCGACCGCCGTGCGATATTTCGCTCCTCCGCTTTTACGATGTCGCGTAATGGGAGTGAAAAGAGGCGCCAGAAGAAAGCGCTTGTCACTTTTATGGCGGAGATGGCGACGACGGTGACGGCGGGTCGGCGAGCGGCAATGCAGCTATTCCCAGATCTTGCACTTTCGCATGCCTTGCTCCTTTTCAAAGCGCTTTTGCAACTATGAGAGCGTAATCATTTACAAAGCACTGCGCTGCTGACGTCGCACGAAGATTAAATTTTGTGAGATGTTCATTATTAAAGATCACAAAATATAACGATATCATAAAATATAATTTTGTAATAACCCAAATATGCATTTTTTAGCAAGCATTAATTGAGCGTATTCCTGAACTCACTTACGTAATACCCTTTTTGTTAATTCTGTATGCGAAATTAATAATCAAAATATCAGGTGATATCGGATATATTATTATTACTAGCCATACGTTTAACGACACACATCAAGATCAGATGAAGAAATATACTGAAGAGGTAACATGAAAGAAATCCTTAAAATAGTTTTGTCGTTTGTAGTTAATATTTGAAAAACTTATTACATTAATTGTTCGTTTACAAAGAAGGCTGATTAAGCACAATAATATTTTACCAAACTGCATTAATTAATCGCAAATCTTGTGGGTAGAGTTACACGTCTTGCTCTTCGTTCCGGAGAATCCGTTAGAAAATGACACATGGGCCTATCTCCACCTCACTCGCTTCATCCGTGATATATCAAATTTGATCAATATCCAAGAAAAATTGTTATTACCTTTTATTTTAGAATATAACGCAAATCAGACATTGACATTCAGAAGCAAATGTTAGATTAAAAAGATGTGACACCCTTCTACTTATCTTAGTTATTTCCATCTCGTTTATTTTGTCTTATTCTGAATATATAATATTTTTCCATCCAAGAAATTATTATTATTTATTCTAACTGTGTTAGATAGATCAATTATTTATCAAAATTATTATTATAAAGCGTGGAAGTATATCAGAATCAAATAATATAACGGAAACTACGTTATATTCACTATCATTCTCTAAAAATTACAGGTTGAATAAATAAAAATCACAAAAATGGGGTGAAGTGACTAGCAATGCACACTTTTGGTCATCATTTTGCATTGAAATGAAAAGAGTAAACGAGAATGAATATTGTGATTACTGAGATTACTTAATTGAAGAGAAAATGAACGAAAGTTTTTAATGGTCTCCTTGAGAGATGTAAAAATACAGCAATAAAATAATTAGAATGTACAACTGCAATAAACACTGTCGTATATTGTGCGAGACACACGCGATAAGACACTAAAAAGTGAGGGGGCAAAGTCCCTCCGCCTTGAGTGACACGAACAGTGAAAGAATGAAGAGTGAGATCACCTCACAAGCGGAGACGACGATGGTGAAATTTGCTGCTAAAATTAGCTAACAATTTTTTTTCTACAAAGCGATGATTTTTAGAGTTGAAATGAAATTTCTATAATTTTAAACCTACGAGTACATATATTTTACCAATATTAGAGCGGGAATTTGCGCTTCTTATACAAATACATGTTCACATTATATGCCAGATGGTCGTTGCGAGATAGCCGCTACCAAAAGGGAATTGTTTAACACGTTTCTTACGAAAAAATCAATCAGTTCCACAATAAAATAGCCGTTAATCAAGGTGTCCGCTTAATCGGTTGACCGTTTGAGCAACTTTTACTGTATTTTACACATTATTGGTAAGACTAAGCCTGGCCACCTCCTATGTCGTCAAACAATAAGAACTAATAATCCAGGTGTGTGACTATAACTATTATATGATACACTTGATGCTAATACATGCGTCATTTATCACAAATATTTAGTCAATGTCTACTGTATTTGAGAAACGTATTTTTTTCAATTAACCACGCAGAAAATGATGAATTTACTGACAGCCGCTTTACTTGAAATAACTATTGCTAGATGATCGTTTTCTTATCCATGTCAATGCACGTGAAGAGAAATATTGCGCAGTGTTTTAGAATGTGCTTTTCAGAACACGTTTACGACATTGTGACTTCGGGAACCATTAGTCAAAATTATCATTTCAATTTTTCTCTCTCATATAGTTAACCATCAACGAACCGAATTAACCAACATCTGACGAACGTGAATCTTTAGAAACTTGGCTTACATATTTAAAACATGTATGTCTATTTGTTTAAACTCGGCGATTTTGGAACAAATAATTTTAAATCAAATAGGAATTGTCCCTGAAAATAAGAATTTGTGCCCGATATCTGGAAAATTCAGTTTTATTGTAACAAGTGCACTGTAATAATACTAAAGCAAGGAAAAGTCTTGTAAGAAGATATAAATTGGCAACTGTGACAAACTAAGCATACAATGTTATTTTTATTAAAGTTTCTGAAAGAAAATGAATATATAACCTCCTTTCCCCCATATGTTTTCGTAAAGTACCTCTCCTTTCCGAATTTTCTTTTCTACTACATTGACGAACCTTCGATACATCTACCGCTCATCAATTCACTGAAGGCTTTCACGCTCCCGCCAGCTCTTGTATCGACCCCTAAGGGATATGGAACTCTTGTCTGTTTCTGCTCGTTTTTCAGCGTCGCCGTTATGTACATCGGTCTCAGACAGTTTTGTCTTCGATATTTAATTGGCGACCTCCTCCAGAAATAAAATTCTGAAAACAATCGTACACCAGGCAGCTGAATTTACTCTGTTCAGCAATTGAACATCGTCATTCTGCAACAATTCTAAGAAATTGAATGCGAGATGCGAAGAGAACCTCCAGACTTCCGCACTATGAAACTTCAGTTATGAACTTGAAATCACATTCGCTTACACTTCCGATGAACTCGAACAGGTTTGCTCTACCGCACCGACCCCAAACTTACTCAACCCCGCCACAAGTACGTTCGATCTCATCCCGTCCATCTCGCCCCGTGCCTACATTCTCGGACTTCGTCCCCGCCTCCACCTTTACTTAATTCCTGCCTTCTTTTTCGTCCCCTTTTCCGCATCGTTCACGACACTGCTCTATCCTGACTGGCCACGTCCCTTCACTTCCCCGCTGTGCCCTGCCCCACCCAAGCCCGTCCCACCCCTGCCCCTCTTGTCTCGTCCCCCCGTCCCTTCCTGTACCCTCTCGTCTCAACGCGTGCAGACCCGTCGTCTGCATCACCCCGTCCCTTCCGTCCCCTCCCGTTCAGCACCGCATCCTTCCGTGCAGCCCCGTTCCCTCCCGTCCAATTCCGTCCTCTCTCATCCAGCCCCAGCCCCATTCCCTCTCATTTAGTCCTGCCCCCTCATATCCCGCCCCGCCCCCTCCTGTCTTGCTCTCTCCCCTCCCGTTCCCCCCTGTCCAGCTCTGAAGCCCTTCCGACCAACCTCATCCCCTACCGTCCAACCCCTTCTTCCTCTAGTTTCCAGCCCCTTCCCCTCCAGTGCATCCCCTGCCGTCCCCTCCCGTTCCATCCAGTTCTGCCCCCTGCCTCACATCCCCCTCGACCCCTCGCACTGTCCAGTCCCGCTCCGCCCCGCTCGCGCCTCCGCGCCCTCGAGGCGCGAGCGACCACGCGCGGCAAACGACAAAAAAGAAGGCCATTGTCTGCAGGCGACAGGTCGCGTTTGCTTGTTGTCGTTGGCGGCGGCATCCTCGTCCTCGTCCTCGCGTCCTCGTCGCTGCGGCGCGGCGGCGCGGCTGCTCTCCACGTCTCCCCTTTTTGCCCTCCGCTTCTCGCCTTGTTGTTTCGTCCGCAGCAGCCACCGCACTTTCATTTGCATTGCGCGCGCGCGAATAAATTATAGAGCGTAGCAAATGGGACAGCAGCGTCGTCGTCGTCGTCGTCGTCGTCGTCGTCGCAGCCGCCGCCGCGGTTTCACTCGCGTCACGTGCCGCCGTTAATTGCCGCTTCCCCTCCCCCGTTCCCCGTCCCCCTCCGACCGACGCATCTTCCCGTCCCCTCTTCTCCTCTCGCTTCGAGCCCCGGCGCTGCCCCGCCGCCTCCGCCTCCGAAGCCGACAAAAGCCCCTCGTGCACATTGCACTGTCAAAGAGCTTTCACAATGAGCATTGTCAATCTGATTTTTCCACAGTTTTTTTTAGAATCTTGATGAACTTGCACCCCACTGTACATCATCCTACGGGTTTGTAGAGTGACTTTCGCAGATCGCTTGGCCTTCCAGGAATTTAAATTGAGATTAAATGAAATTTCTCAAGGAATCACGAACACACTGAATTTGATTTTCACAGATCTGTGATATAAGTGTGTAAATATTTGAAAAAAGTTAATTTTGTATCCAAATTTCAAAGACTACGCTATTTATAAATAGTTACTGTAATACCTTTTTGCGATAATTAGTCCACAGAAAACTCTCCTTTTCTCAACCATTCCTGAAAAGCGTGATCATTTGTTTATTAATTATACAGTGATATTTATACCCATTAATTAAAGGGGTCTCTTAATTCTGATTATAAGGTTACGAAACTCATATAGTGGGTATACGTGTGCTAATAGTTGCAAAATAAAATATTTGTCGGCAAAATCATTCTAATTACCTTGAACTATGAAGTAGAACATAAAAATAAGCAACACTTTAATTATAACCAAAAGGAAAATGTGTTCTCACATTGGATTTACTAACTCTTTACAAAACGTGTTCAGCAGCGTTACTTAGAAGAGTTTAAAGAAGATATCTGTTTTTGGAGTACAGCTTTCGAAATTTCGCAAAAATGTTCCCATTGTTTTTTTAAAAATTAAATTAAATTTGTGTTCTACAAAAATTAAATATATCAGGACGTTTTCTGGCTGAAGCTTTTCTCGGTTTATACATTGTCGCTTAATCGCAACATCCGTGATAAACGTATATTCCGCTCCCACCGAACTACAAGGGAACTACACTTCAAAATGCAAGCGAACTACACTTCAAAATGCAATTCACCCTGTATGGGCAGGGATGTCCCACGAATAGTTCGCAAAAGATCACCAGATTGGTTTCGCGCACGCGGCTTCACGTTCACGCAGGGGGGAAGAAGAGATCAGAGAACTTCGTGACGAAGCCCCGATATGAGCAAAGCGGACTCGTTGTTTCATCATATAGACATTTAATAAATTCACCTGTTTTTGCGATAATTAGAAATTAAACCCTTGACAGGGCCGCGAAAGTCGGTCGGGAGCTTAGAGCTTGTCCCGGCTGGGTCGGTACTCTACTGATGGGAGATACCTGATTGCGGCCAACATCACGGGGTGGTCGGCAGCAGATCTCACCATCCCGCGGGGAAAAATCATCGCCACTTCTCGAGAGGAAACGGAACTACACTAAAGGGACTAATACCCTTAGCAGTTGACGTGGCCGGAATCAGTAATTAATCAATCAATATTAGAGCGTACATTTCGACTTCTAATTCTGTTAGAGTTCAAAATAGTGGCCAATGGTCGTTGCCAGATGAACTCTCACAAGAGGGAATTTTTTCACTCATGTTAGAAAGAAAAATCAACTGTCTCCACAAGAAAATGGCCGTTAATCGAGGTGTCTGCTTAATTGAATTGATCGTTTGAGCAGCTTTTGCCGTGTTTAACACTTCATTCTCAAGAGTGAGCCTAACTCCTATGTTGTCAAGCAATAAGAGCTGATGATCCAGGTGCGTGTCTATATCTGTTATATAGTGCACTGGATGCTAACACGTGCGTCATTTATCTCAAATATTTAGAGTGAATTATTATTTCAGAATCGAGTTTTTTTTAATTAACAACTCGGAAAATAATGAATTTGCTGGTAGCCGCTTTACTTAAAATAACTATTGCTTGATGGTTTTCTTATCCATGTCAATACATGTGAAGAGAAATATTGCGCAGTGTTGTAGAATGTGTTTTTCAGAACACTTTCACAAAGTTGAGACTTCGGGAATCATTAGAAAGTCAAAATTATCATTTCAATTTTTCTCTCTCATATCGTTAACCATCAACGAACCGAATCAATCAACATCTGAAGAACATGAATCTTCACAAACTTGGCTTACATATTTAAAACATGTACGAGTATATCTATTGCTCTTTAAACACGGCGATATTTGGACCAATAACTTTAAATGGAATAAGAATTGGCTTTGAAAATAAGAATTTATGCCTGATTTCGGAAGAATTCAGTGTTATTATAATAAATACGCTGTAACAATACTAAAGCAAAGAAAAGCCTTGTAAGAAGATACAAATTGGCACCTGTGAGGAAATAAGAATACAACGTTATATTTTAATAGAGTTTCTGAAAAAAGTGATATACATTTAACAAACTTTTCAATTATTTTAAATTAACCGTGTTAATATTATACGACGCAATAATTTTGTAAGCTAAATGATTCAAATATGGCGTTGGCGGTAATATGGACAAGTAGCGGCTATGTTGTTAGCTGAAACTGTTTATTATAGATAGTGGTAGCATGCTTTTTGGAAGATCGTAAGAAGCGCGTTAACCCCCTACCAGGTTTATTGACTAGCACATTCGCACTCTGGAAACTCCATTGCCAAGAATGAAGTGTTGAAGGCCCTAATAACGTCTTTCCAGGTAAGTTTATCAATAGATACGCTTAAAAAAGAATTTAGATTTTGACAATGTACATAAACGTTTAGCGCATTTAATTAGTGTGTGAGAGATTTTATAACATGTTTTTACTGTTAATATGGTCTTATTACTTAAATTAACGTATTAAGTTAATAATGCCTTATTAACTTCAATGTGATACACTAATGGTATTGTGTTTCTAGAAAATGGATCCTGAAAAGAAAAGAGGTGTCTGGAACCAAACCAATATGGAAAACAATGCCAGCAATCAACTCTTAGTTTATTGTCTTAAAAAGTGATTTCTTTTCAACTTGTAAATCAGACGACATTCAAAGCAATCTATCAAATTCCAGACAAAATAATAAAGTGGATCAGCCGGCAAAAAAGAGTAAAGATAATCCTGACAAGAAGAAACATTTTCACAAAGAAAAACTCTACAAAAGATGTAAACACTGGAGGAAACAAATCCTGCAGAGAAAATGGGGAAAGCTGGTATTGTCAGATTTGCTGTGAAGACGCAACTAAGGACATGCGTCCATGCAGTGAGTGCGCGAAATATGTACACAAAAAAATGTGCTGGACTGTTAAAGGCAAAAAACTTTCATTTATACTCAATGTCAAACGGATTAATTTTAATATTTTATTCAGATTCCAATTTTCTAATTTTTCTAATTTTATTTATTTTTGTAATTTTTTAAGCAATGTTTTTAATTTTGTATAATAAAGTGTCATTGTATAAAATATTTAATTTTTTATGATTATCTCTAGACATTAGACTAGACATTACTGAAATCATGCCATGCCGTATCTTTTTGCCTTATCTTATAAATTAGATTGTAAGACGGTAATTTATATTATATACTAGTGTAGTTAGCCCAACTTCTTCCATGGTCATGCTAGAAGAAACCAATTAACCAGACAATGGCCATAAAACCTGCACGTGGTCATATTGTCTTCAAATTACAATGTTTTTGTAAAACAAAAATAAATTATTCGTGAATCATTATTTCCGTGATATAGGTATTTCAACAACAATAAAAGTGTTAAATTTCATGATGATTCTATTAATTTAGATAAATGTTAAAATATATGAACAGAAACGTTTGAGGCGCTTAACGTGACCATATTACCGTCACATACCTTCATACCAAGCAGATGTAGTGGCCACATTTTAAAAATAAATTGTGCATAAAAGTTCTCTACATTAAAGCAAATCTACAGAGACAGTAAACGTAGCACGTCTGTAATCTTTATTAACCATTAGTTACTATCTTTTCAATCGCAAGGACATGTAATTTACAGACAATTTATCGATCTCAAAGAATTTCATAGACCATCGTTTCTACTGACTCACATCGGCCACATCCCGCAATCTCTATTTGCATCCGAATCCGACCGAGGTGTCCCCTCCCGACCCGTTCCCCGAGGTGACCCGAAGCGGCCAACGGGAGCCGCCGATAGCAGAGCAGAGTCACGGAGGCGCGCGCGAGGCGAAGGTGAGGGCGAGAGGAGCGGCCGCGGCGATACGTGACGGCGAGGGGGCTGGCCGGCCGTTCAGGGTCCGTCGATAGCCCCCCCCCCCCCTCCCCCGCCTCCACCGCCGCCAGGGGCCCCGTTGCGCGGACGCGCTGACTCACGCTCCCGTGAAAACGGCTCCTGGAGCGCTCCTCGCCGCCCCCTGCCCGGCCAGCTGCCCCACGGAGCCTTTCGGCCCCTGTGGTTCCTTCACGGACACTGATTCGTTGGCTGGTTGGTTGGTTGTTAGTAATTCCGGGCGCGTCAACTAAGGAGGTCATTGGTCCCATAAGTGTAGTGCGTGTTTCCCTCTCGTGAGGTGGCGGCGTTCTTCCCGAGCTGAATGGTGAGATGCGGCGCCGACCTACCTGATAGCGAACGGGGTTTCCCTCAACCATGTATTTCTCACCAACGGGGCACCACCTCAGCCGGAACAAGCTCTAAGCTCCCGACCGGTCTCCCGGCATGCGTGGTAGGGTAGTGCATGTACATTATATGTATATTTAAAGTACAAGTTCAGTTAAAATATAAGTTAAGTATAATTATATAAGTAAGGGTTTGGGGATAGGGCAAGGAAGACGAGGGAATGACCGCGGGCAATCCGTGGCCCGCATCTTAGGATACTGCCCGGTACTCGCCTGGCTTAGATCAGCGAAACCACGGAAAAGGACCGATCAGAGCAGCCAGCCGCTAGAATTCCCTTCCAGACAGCAGCTCAATTCGAGCTGGTGGCAAAAATCTTGCCTGTCGGGACTCTAACGTCGCACCTCCCGGTCAAAGGCACTGTAGTGACGTCTGTTGATGCACGGCTTCGTCGTTTCTCTTTCCTATCTCCCCGCGCCGTCCCATCCGCACCCATCGTTCCCACCACCTCCTTCGCTGCCGCTGCCTCTCCCGTTTCCTCCGTCCCCAACGGTTCCCTTTGCCACGTCGCCTCGCGATCCTCAGACTCCCCCGCCACCATAGTATCCTAAGTTCCCATCGTCCTCCGTGTCTCCGCTCCCTATCGATCCTGTCCTCATTGCCCTTGTCTGTTCTTTGTATTTGGTAATTTGTTTGATCATTTAGTGTTCACCGGTGCTTCAACTGCTAAGACCAATAGTTCCGTAAGTGAAACGCATGCTACATCCCGGGAGGTGGAGGTGTTCCTCACTTGCTGGAATTTGGGATCCAGCGCTGACCTACATGTCGGTTTGCAGTTTTTCCCTTTCTAGGCATCTACACCATCTGAATACAGCTCCAGACGGTACAAATTATGAGCTGTCTACGTATGTAGTGTAATACTTGTAAGTGTGTGCATGTGTGTGTGTGTAAAGGGAGGGCAGAAGATGAAGGTGATGAGAAATGCAAGAATGCGTTCTGTCAGTCACCTGTTTTTTATGATACTGCTCCGGCATTCGCCTAATATTGACCGGAGAAACCACGGAAAACTACCGATGAAAGCAGTCGGCCGCTAGAATTCTCCTGCAGACATTGAAATTAGCTATGGGTCGAGAGTTTTAGTATTGGATTCCAGGACTTCTCCGTCGCGAGGCTGCCGAGGCAACGACAATTCTACCCCTGAGCCATCCCGGCCGGCCACTGTCTGATACGCCCCCGCCCCCGTCGGCCTACTCCCGTTCTTCGTGACTCCACCGAACTCCCTTCCGATTGCCCGCTCCTCCCACCGAAGCCGCTGCTGCCGGCGGCGACGCACCGGCCACGGACGCGGCCGCGGCCGACAGGTGGAGCTGGCTCTGCCCCTGGATGACGCGCCGCTTTCGCGCCCCCCGCAGCACACCACGCGCCGCGGAGCGGAGGACAGCGGCCGGCGCGGGCGCCCGCCTCTGGAGGACAAGCTCGAATACCGTGCCCTCATGAGAAGGGCACGGTGTTGATCAAACATATTAAGATTGAAAGTGGTTAAGATGGAAAGCTAGAAACACACTTAACGCGTTTATTCGTGTCTGTTGGTACTTATACCATTAATCATCATTGAGACTCCCGAATAATGGGCTCAAGTGGAAGGAGAAACAGGAGAACTCTGAGACAAAACATGCTTTAGTCCACTGCACATTTCAGAGGGATTTGTCGGAAATCGAACCTGGTTCTCAACGAGAGAAAAGGTTTAATGTCGTGTGTCTCCTGGCACCATATATCATTTATTTCTTCATAATATCATCAACATCTACTCTTTAACTGATTCAGTGTCACTAGTATATGCGAAGTCCCAAGTACCGGAACCATACAGTCAGACGCCATTTATTCGCTTACTTAATGGTTAATGTGCAGGTACACTTCGTACTCCATTTATAAAATGCTGGATAAAGCATCTTACGCACACGCGCACGCATTTGTGCCATCGAGTAAGCACGCACGTATCCACGCACATTCAGTTGATTTTTCCCCTACCTTTTCGATCCTGACATTTCGAATCGGAACAAGGAATTTGGTACATAGTCTTACGAGACAAAGCCCTACTATCCAGAGGGTACCTCCGACTCTTTTCAGCCTCAAAGATTTTCGAACGCGGGGATGCTGACGATGCAGCCTGCGTCGGTTTGGACGGCGTTCGGAAGTGACGCTCCGGCGAGTTTCCGGCAGATCGGCGGCGGCGGCGGCGGAGGCGCGTCGGAAGCTCGAATTAGGGAGGCGACGGGCGTCTGCCGGGCCCTCGACGGCGCGCGGCGGGCGCATCCGGGGCCCGAAGGCCGAGGGGCCGTCAGGGGAGGCGGCGGCGGCGGCGGCGGCGGCGGCGGCGGCGGCGGACGCAGTCGGAGCTTACGCCCGCTCTGCGCCATCTACCTGTGTATCAATTCACAACCAAATCCATTGTCATGGTAGGATTTAGCACTTTTAAATTTTTAAAAATGACGTTTTGAAAACGTGGCTGTAGCATTTTGTAGCTTTAGAAAAAAATATTATTTAGCATTTTGTACCATTTGTTGAGAAAATTATTATTAAGGAAGGACTCCTTGAGATAAAAAAAAAATATTTTCATGCCTTTTAGATTTTCGCATCTAAATAAGAATATGAAGGAAAGTAATTCAATATTTCTCCATTTGTGAGCTTCAACAAATATAATAGAGTAAGGAGTAACGCGTGTGCTGTAGGTGTAAAGCGTTTCTCTTCTTTCCGTGACTTTCTATGTACAGCGAACTGAAGAAGCTGATACCCCTTGAGATGACCCTGAGTGCTCAAGCTTTCACGATCAGTTTTTTAAATTGTTCTTATTATTTTTACTGTGTTTTGTCTTAAATATTAATAATAAATTTAAAAATACACGGTCACACTCAAGTTAAATGTTTTCAAACATCGATGTTTTCTTGCCGATATTGCATCCCCAATTAGAGAGCGAACCCATTCTATGCAATTTATCACTTATTTCACAGATTCATGACTATTTCGCACTTTGTATGTGATTTTGCATTTTGCGATCGATTTCGCATTTTACTGCAGATTAAAAATCTTCAGAAATAAGTCTATACTTCACCGACCGTCAGACCCACGATTACTAATTTCTTCCGCGTTTGGTAACATTTCGCATTTTTATCAAGTGCCAAAATTTACCATTTCTACAAATCCACTTTCAAATAAAATATTCAAATTATTGCCCATAAAAATAAATTCATCGTAATCAATCTCTCCTTGTAAGCTACCCCTTGACCTGACATAGTACAAAATCAAGTATAATGAAATTTTATACTCTCTACAATATAATATTACTGACGGGGGTATGTAAACTGACGAAATCAAGTCACAGAAATCGTGTATTATCAATTACAGGACAAATGAAAGAACAAAAATATCGCTACATTTTTTGGATTTCAGAACATACCTATTACTAACCTGACATTCACATTTTACTTAATTCATAATAGGATATCTAATCCTTCTAGCAAATATCGCTTGGAAGAACAACTGGTTGATTTAGCTCAGAGACGCCACTGCTGCTCTTTCTGCAGCGACTCTCACCGGGGAGGTCCTCGGGTTCTAGTTTCGACAGCGGTGGAGTTTCGATACCAGTTCGACACACACGTCGAATTCAGCAGTTTGATTTCTCAGTAGTAGTCCCTGGTTTCTCTAATCGAAACCAGGAGAATGCCGGAACAGCATCCTGGCACACATTCGTCGCGCGCGAATCCTCTCCATTTACTCTCTCTCACACACGCACTACACGACCACACATGTCGGAAGACCGCTCGGGAGCTTATCCCGGTGAGGGCGGTTCCCTGCTAAGAGAGATAATTAAAGGTGCCCCTCCCCCCAAGCCGATGGGTAGGGGGCGCCGGGATCTCACCATCCACCTGGAGCGGGGTACCAGGATAAAACATTCACTATAGGGACTAATTATCAAAGCCATTGACGCACCCAGAAACACGAAAATAATCATCAAATGGTGAGAACACGGTATTTGGGGTGACGCGCGGTGTAGCGATCAGACCACTCGCCTCCCTCCCCTGGGACCGGGCTTCAAAATCCAATTAATCCAACTGAACTTCGTGGGATTTCTCGGGGTTCTCCCGTTTTCCAATCATCATTCATGTCATATATTCGTAATCATCTATCAATGAAATTTTGCCATTCCAGTTTTGGCCTTAAGGCTTAAGCCATAATAAATAAGTACACAAAGACATGACCAACCAGACTGGACGCTCTTTGTACGTTAAAAATTATTTTGTTTTATATTTATGTGCAACCATACAATTTGACAACTTTACTAGTTGGCTACAATTACTCTATAATCAACATCGCCTTGACGGTATCCTTTGCAATTTTTTTGGTTCGGGTAAGTTAGCATAGTGGTTTAGGTAACTGGTGTTTTGACTGCGAAAATGATTGTTAGTTCATGTGGTCCCATCCACGTCAATTATCAAAAAACGACATCAATATCACGAAACGTCAGAATTAATATTTCGAAGACAATGCAAAACTAAAGGCACAGGTACGGCGGCTTCGTGATGCGCCAGTCGTTTTTCAACTTCGTGATACTAGCGCTACTTGCGACGGTCAGGCGAATAATTTGCATTCAAATTTCATAACTGCGTGTAGAACGCTTTTATTTCTTCATTTAGTTCTTGTGTCTGACTGTTAAATGTGTGCACGTAATGTTTGTGTCCACTTTCTACCAAAAAATTGGATGAAAATTGTACCATGTAAAATAGGTTTTAGTTGCATGAGTCGAGTGAATCTTTAATATTTTTGCTCGCATATTCCTCTGTCACTTTTTGAGACATGCGGGTATATAATTTAGCTATAATAAAATGTTTTATTAAGATATTCTACTAAAGTTACCACATAGTGTAATACCATGAGTCGTGAGTTTATGAGGCAGTAACCGGAGTTGGGGAGTCGAAAACAGTACCTCTCGAAAATGGCGAGAAATATTCAATTTATTCTGAAGTTTCCTTAAACATTTAGCATTACTCTTAGATTATATTCTTCTAACAACATTAAATTCACCTCTTATACACGTGAGTTACTACACGTGAGTAAATACCACATCATTACACAATTAATTAATATTTGTCAAGGCACAAAAAACAGGAATAAATTCAAGACACTCATTTCAAAGCTAAAATACCTTATATAAAATATTGTTTAGATATTAATATAAGAGTTGAAGCAGTATAGTTAAAAAGGGGAAAATGTAAAGATTGTTTAAATGTTATTTAGTGTTTTCACAACTCTTCAGGAACCAGTAAGTATCGGCTAATTCTTAGGATTCCGATTCCTGTTCTCTGCTTGGCCCTAGACCTGTGCTGTAATGAGAGTCTGTGTCGCCGTCACTTGCATCGCTTGCCTCATAATACTCTTCTATCTAGTTTCTTATACTTTCCTATCAAATCAGGATTGAGAACAGATATTCGCGAAGTGAAAAGATATATGCGCCATTGAAGAAAAATAACAGTAAGTGCTAATGTTGTAAATGAATATAAATGGTGTTTAATATTTCTAATTTACTCATTGAAATAACAATAATAAAAACAATTACCTGTTGCCACGTTAGTCATTCTAAATGTGTGTCTGGGAGCCATCCGAGTTCTGAGTAAACCAAGAGAGTCGTCTCATTTGATGTTCATACCCTTCACAAAGGAATTGCTGCAAGAGTTTCCATTCCCTGTATTTCCCCAATATGAGGGTCTGAATTGCTTGATTTCTCCTCTATTTCTGCTCGTGGAGATTCACCGTAACATTTCAAATTTCATTTCAAATAGTGTTTGTTTTCACAGAACATTCCACAGAACATAGGCAAAGCCAGAAATTTACACACATGGTCAGCAAGTCCAGAAAAAAGATCGGAAATGGTAGCGAGGTCGGAGACGGTAGCGAAATGGACGAACAGTTGCGGGAGCGAAATGCGATTCGGGAAAGGTGGCTCAGTGCACCAACTGATGTCACTGCAGTGCCTCTCATTGAGAGATCCTGGGGTTTTAGTCCTGACGGTGGCACATTTTCGACACTTGCCAGATAACGAGGTCGAGTTCTGTCGGTGTCAGAAGGAGACTTCTAGCGGCCAGGTGCTCTGATTGGTGAGTTTTCCGTGATTTCTCTGATCAATAACTGACGAATGCCGGAGCAGTACCCTAACAAACGGGCCACGGACCACGCGCGATCATTCCGTCCAATTTCTTTTCCTATCCTTACACCTTACTTACACATTTACACTTACTTTAAGCACTGTACTACCACACATGCCGGGAGACCGGTCGGGAGCTTAGTACTTGTCTCGGCTGGGGCGGTGTACTGCTGGAGGGAGATACCTGGTTGGGGGAAAACCCCGCTAGCCGACGATAGGTCTGTGCCGTATCTCGCCATCCAGCGGGGGAAGATCACAGCTACCTTCCGAGCAAAATCATGCACTGCACTAACGGGACTAATGTCTTCATCAGTTGACGCGCCCGCCATCAATGTGGGAGCGAGAGTGGAGTAAGGGGAGGGGCGGCAACAGGGGGCGAGGATGGGAACGCGAACGTGCAGAAAGGGACGGTGACGGCAACGGAGTGAGCGCGGTGAGGGGTGGGAACGGGATAAGGAGGGGGAGCGGAGGCGCGCAGCAATCAATATTCAAGGTTTCCGGCGACGGGGCTTCGCCATTGGTGATGGCCTGTGTACTTCAGTCAGAGCCGGTGGTGCTCGCAACAGCGATGACAGGATATGAACATTGACGGAGGTGGTGATGGAGGTGACTAAGGTGGCGGAGGTGATGGACGTGAGAGAGGTAAAGAAAGTGGCGGAGGGGATGGATAAAGTGGGGTACTCCCTGGGGAGGTGGCAGCGAAGGTGGACGTGGCGATGTGGTGGAGGAGACGAAGATGGCGGAGGGGAGCGATGGCGGAGGGGGGCGATGGCGGCGTGAGAGTGGAGCAAGAGAAGGAGGAAGGGAAGAAGTGAAAAACGCTTGCCATCAGTTGTGGAGGGTGGAGCCACGGCCCCCACAAATTGGACGCAAATTGCGAGGGTCCTCTGTCTACGAAATAGGCGACTAATCAACTGTTTATTCACTAAAGTGTTGCCCGGGTAGGAAGCTAAGTGGATGAACCCTAAAAGCAGGAATCAATGGAGTTCTGAAAATCCAATATGTGCTGGGAATTACCAGATAGCTATTTGATGACATAATACTGCATAACATACTTAACATCTAATGCATTCTTTATCCTTTCCATCGCGGATAGACGTGTTCTTCATAGTCAACACTTACTCCCGGATATTCATTACAGCTGTCTGTGATTTTGATCAATTATTCGGTGAGTGTGTATTAACTTTTTGAAGTACCATTGTGAACCCTCAGCAATTCGAGTTCGTCGTATTCTATTTTTTTTGTCAAGAGGGGCGTCGAACAAATGTTTTAGAAAGATGTAAGATATTAATTTCAGCTTCAATGTTACAAGAAAGTCAATGATACCCTTGAATATGAAAGATCGTTTTAGGTTTATTTACCATTTTAAAGTTTTCAAATCATCACAAACATTAATTTTACCGTTTTAATTTTTTTTAGCATTGTTACAGTGTAATCTCTTAAGTGTGCCAGTTAAATAATTGTTTCAAAGCTATTGTAACAATGCTAGCAAACTAAAAACATAGGTTAAATTGGAATAAAAGTTTCGTAATCTCGTGACTGATATGGTACACAGAAGACCGAAGACCTTTCAGTCTTTATTTGTGGTTTGTGTCGTATTTGACAAACATTTATGTTGGTTAAAAAATTACATTTTTAAGTATATAACTATTTTTTCTCAAATACACAGGGACTGAGTAAGCGACTCCCTCAAAATCATGTGAAGATATTTCTCTCATCGAGGATGACCAAAGATATTATTAGAGTTTCTTTTAAATTCTTCTTCACGATTGAGTTGTAGGTGGGAGGTCGTCACACCTGAATCACCTTAACCAAGTAATATCATGGAATTTACATCTTTTTTCAATGTTTCAGGAATTAAAGCTTGTTAGAATTTCAGAACATTGAAATGTAATAACAAATTGAACATTTCCATGAAAGACGTCAGAGTGACTCGCCTCAAAATCCCTACAATCATATTCAATTATGTTATCTCTAAATTTCAAAATTCTAACTTATAGAGAAGTCTGAAAACAATATAACAAGGTTTGATTATATACAGTATAAGTTACAAACATTTTTGTTGCGCATACACACATGTTCCTATGACAAGGA
The DNA here is from genome assembly GCA_038098605.1 of Gryllus longicercus. Classification (NCBI taxonomy): domain Eukaryota; kingdom Metazoa; phylum Arthropoda; class Insecta; order Orthoptera; family Gryllidae; genus Gryllus; species Gryllus longicercus. Next base: position 2,515,159 of record JAZDUA010000128.1, on the reverse strand, counting down.
TGGTAAAATGGTTTCGCAGGACTAGTTCACTTAAAATGCGCAGGTGGGATTTGCAGAAACATGGCAAAACACTATTCAATACTTTAAGACAACTTACGAACCCCGAAGATCAATGAAGAATAGTTACGTTTCCGTTTCCTACACAAAATTATTAGTAGTAGAACGTTGGTTGAAAGATTGCTTTTGGTCTCGCTTGATTACTGTACAGAAATGGCTAAATAGATGTAAGTAACAAATAACGTAAAAACAACGCGTATGCATCTCGAATTAAATGTGCCTGATTTGGATTCGGATCACTTATAACGTTCCGCGTCACTATAGTGAAGTATGCACTCCGCCTGCGAAAGAAAACTACTCGTTCAAAAACCTCCACATTTCGGTAATAGTACATAAACTATTTTTAAATTGTAAAATGTATATATGTATATATGTATATATGTATGTATATATGTATATATGTATATATGTATATATGTATATATGTATATATGTATATTTGTATATATGTATATATGTATATATGTATATATGTATATATGTATATTTGTATATATGTATATATGTATATATGTATATATGTATATATGTATATATGTATATATGTATATATGTATATATGTATATATGTATATATGTATATAAGATTCCGTACATCCATTCTAGTACACGAAGTACAGTAAATAACATGAAACTACTAGAAAACGAGGATACGAGGTCCAGGACGTCATGCATCCAGCGCTTTCCGCCACCTCTTCGCCGGCGCAAAACGCAAGCGCAACCGCGTGCGCGAAGGGAAAATGGCGCTCGTGACATTTTCCATGCGGAGCGACCACATCTATCACGAAAAGCGGACTTTCTCCCGCGCGGCTCGCGTGCCGGGCCAAGGAGCCCGGTGAAAGGAAGCGCCAAAGGCCGCGGCTGCGCCAGCAGATGGCGCGACGGGCGCGGGCGGGTACGATCTGCTGGCCGGCGGCCGCCAACAGGCTACAAAGTCGGTATTTACTTGGCTGTCCGGGTGACGCCGGACTGCTCTGGTACTGATCTGGTATTCCGCTTATATCGACCGAAGAAACCACGGAAAACTATCAATCTGAACAGCCGGCGGCTAGAAATATCGTCTTTGAATGCGACCCATGCCACGTGGCTAGTGTCGAAAACCCACCCCCGTCTCGCCTCAAACACCAAGATCTCCCGGACCACGATACTGCGACGAGAACGGAGTTACCTTTGAGCAATTTCAAGCGAACGACTTTTTAGCCTGACAGCGTGGGCTTCCGCGGCCGGAGTCAGTATTTACTTGGCTGTCCGGGTGACGCCGCGGCGTCCATGGCGAAGGTGCCGACGTTTCGGTCGCCATTCTGCGACCTTCCTCGGGGCGTAATGCCCTGAGGGCCCACGCATACATACACTACACCGTCACGGTCGGGGATCTATCAGAAGCTTAGATCTTGTCGTGACGGGGACGATGCCATGTTGCGGGAGGTGCCTAGACAGGGAAATGCTGCAAAGCGACGCCTAAGTCGGTGCCGGAACTCACGATTCAGTGGGACACCGCAACCTTCCAGGACATATTTTCTACACTTACGGTACTGATGACTTCACAACATCAATCAACGCAATGTCCTGCTGGAGAAGAAACTAGGAGGCGGAAGTTTTATAATTGGTGCTGGATTGCACGCCGATGGAAATAGTGGCCTGATAAACACGCGCATAAAGTATGTAATCAACTGCAAGCACACAGTCGCTCAAGTTCAATTTTTCATATTACGCTTCAAGATAAGGAATGCGACTATAACTATCTAGAACGCAAACAGATAAGTGACGAAGGTTGTTAGCGGGAAATACAAGTACATATAAATTATAAGTCAACCGAAAAAAACGAAATCAAACTGTGGATAGCGTAGCACAGTACTCATATTCCGTATTACTCTAGCTTTACTATTTACATATCTCTGTTTGCCCGCATACAATAAAATTTGCGAGGCAGCTTCTTTCTCAACATTGAAACAACACACCTTTCCTCAATCACACTGCTGACTGATGAATGCAACAGAGAGAAAGAGAACGCCCGTACACTCGACAGGATCTCCGATAACCTGGAGACAAGGGACTATGCAATGAGGTAATTAAACTTCGAGAATCCTGACGTATCCAATTTGTGCACAGCAACGAGACGTGAATTTAGGTAGCCGTCACGAGGCAATTGCCTTCGCGGGCCCTTCCGCCGGCCGCTTCCCAATAAATAATCGCCCTCCCCATCCAAGATGGCGTCGGCGGCGCGCGGCAGCTGGCGCGGGGCGGCGCGGCGCGGCGGCAGCGGGTGGAGAGGCATTTGATTATTCATTAATCGCGCGAATTAAGTTTTATGACCTTTCGAGTGGCAATAAATCGTGCCGCGTGCTGCGGCGGAAAAGCTGTGAGGCGGCGGCTGGCAGGGGGGATGGGTGGGAAGATGGCAGTGGCGGGTTCATTAATTTCCGTGAAGAGACGCTGCTGACTGTCCGTTCGACCGCCGCGCCACAGTCGCCGTCAGTCGGGGGGCGGGAGGTTTGCACTTCCGGCTGAGCAGCGCCGTGCGGAGGACTGACGAACAGACGGACGGAGGGACGGACGGAGGGAGGGACGGACGGAGGGACGGACGGAGGGACGGACGGAGGGACGGACGGAGGGACGGACGGAGGGACGGACGGTCAGACTGACGGATCGAATGGGTAGCGAACGGACGGGCGAATGGACGGACCGGTGCAAGAATCATTGGACAGAACGACGGATCATTGACCGTGAAACGGCCTGAGTGACGGCCTGAAAGATCGACTGGTGGACTAACATGCAAATGGACCAACGGTTGGAGGTACTGTGGGGACATTTTTGCCAGGTATAGATAACGTTACAGTTTGTAAGAGGAGCTACAATAGGAAATGTCCATGCACAAAGTCCTACACATCCTACGTTGGGGCGGGAAACAGAAAAACTGCAGAACTAACGAGTGTGGCTTTTTATTTAATGAGACGTAAAATGGCTTTATAACAATAAAATCAAGTTCCAAATTACTCTTATATGGAATATCTCAATAGAATCAAAGCGAAAATATCTTTATTCTAGGTCGTCAAGTTCCGTAAATATGAGCTGAAAAGGGCAAAGAAATGATGCATGAAAATATGTGTAGTGTAGAAAAAGGCTGTTGAAGTTAATTGAGAGTAAATAAATGTAAGATTGATACTATATTTACTATCTACTATATATATATATATATATATATATATATATATATATATATATATATATATATGTTTAAAAATTTTATTACAGAAGCATGTAAATGAGTAGACACAATGGTTGCTGAAGGTAAAGATGGTGTAAGAGAAGTGGGATGAGATATTTTTACCATAGTAAATATCCTGCAAAATAGAATAATGATAAAACAGCAAGATGGGGAATTTGTAGGGTATAATGAAATGATAACAGTAAAATTAATTCAGTGATTAACAGGCACACAGAGTTAATATATTTTCGAATGTTTTCTGGAAAAATGTAGTTAAGCTGTAGTGGGAAAGGAAAAAAACTTATTAACAGGAAGAGAAGACTGAAGGAAAGCAAGAGGGGAGAATAATGAGCAGTTCCAGAATAATTAGTTAATTAATATTGTATGTGATCAAATCTACAGTTTTTACCTTACCAAGATTCAGAGATAAAATATGTATACAAGATTGCAAATTGACGAACATAAAAAATTAATATTCTGATGAAATAGTCAAGTGAATGAACGTAAAGAATAAGCATAATATAAAACAAGGTAAATAATCGAGAAAAGTATAATAATAATAATAATAATAGTAATAATAATAATAATAATAATAATAATAATAATAATAAGAAGAAGAAGAAGAAGAAGAAGAAGAAGAAAAAGAAGAAGAACAAGAACAAGAAGAAGAAGGAGGAGAAGGAGAAGGAAAAGGAGGAGAAGAAGAAGAAGACGAAAAAGAAGATGTTATTATAACAGATTATTAATTTATCTCAATCAGACTTGCCACCAGGCTATTTTTGATTGGCAAAAAAGCATTAAATACTGTGTGAAAACCATTATTTTCGTTTACCAGTTGTTGAAACAAAAGGATTTCTTAATTATTCAAGAAGCTTCAGGCCTAGCCTGCTGGGACTCGTACTATTAATGCAGTTTTTGACTAAGCGACTTTCACACATTTTTCAGGTCTAAAATACATTACATTTTCTCGACATCCATTCTTGATTCGTACTCTATCCTCTTGTTTCGATATTCATTCACGTTATCGAGAACGCAGCGAAAACGAGGGAGGAGACCTCATACCGATTCGACTGGCGGAAGCATCTCTCGTATTCTCAGAACAAATTTGCCCGAGATAAAGGATCTCACCTACTCTCAAAAACGGCCTACTTTAAGGGGGTTCAATGGACAGCGGTAAGTTTCTTGCTAGGTAGACGGTTCGGATGATTCAAGAAGCAGAGATGCAACCCCAAAAGCCGAGGTGAAGGCATTGCACCGAGGGAATGGCAGCCTGCCTGAGAAAATGTCCTGCCTACCGAAGGCAGAGAGGTTGGCAGCCCCAACATCGTGTTTATCTTGCGCAGCACCCGTAACGCGGCCAGGCAACACTTGAACCACAGAAAACCTCCTAATACTTAGAGTATTTTACATGCTCATCAATCATGAACAAATAACAAAATTTCTGTACTAACTCCCGAAACTGACAAGTTAACATTCGCTACATTGAACTTGGATTCTCTAATGTCCATGAGTGGATTCTATTCATTCTGACAAGAGTTTTCTCAACAGTATATTTAACATGTACTTGCTTGCTTGTTGTTTGTTTACTTCCACACTGAAGACCTTTTAACTGGATTACACATATAGAAATCTCGTATTAAAATCTAAAGCAAAATATAATAATAATAATAATAATAATAATAATAATAATAATAAATGCTAAAAATGCTAAGAAGAATAAGAATAACAACAACAACAAGGAGAAGGAGTAGTAGGAGGTGGAGGAGAAGGAGAAGAAGGAGAAAGAGAAGGAGAAGAAAGAAAAAGAGGAGGAGGAGGAGAAAGAGGAGGAGAAAGAGGAGGAGGAGGAGGAGAAAGAGGAGGAGGACGAAAAGGAGAAGGAGGAGGAAAAAGAGGAGGAGGAGGAGAAAGAGGAGGAGGACGAGAAGGAGAAGGAGAAGGAGGAGGAGGAGAAGGAGGAGGGGAGAAGGAGAAGGAGGGGAGAAGGAGGTTGAGAAGGAGGAGGAGGGGAGAAGGAGGTTGAGGAGAAAAAGAAGGAGAAGGAGGAGGAGAAGGAGGAGGAGGAGGTGGAGGAGAAGGAGGAGGAGGAGAAGGAGGAGAAGAACGATATGGAGGAGAAGGAGAAGTAGAAGAGGAAGAGGAGGAGGAAGAAACACCAAGAACACCTTTTGGGCTGGCACCCATGCTCGCAAAATTGCGCTCTCAGCCCTGGCGCCGATCCCAAGGGCCGCACACGCTAGGCGGACATCAAAACGGAAAAACGAGCGCAGGAAGAAAACCTCGACTAATGACCCTGCGAGCGCCCTGTGGGAGGGGAGCCCTGCCTCGCGCTCTCACGGTGGAGGCGGCGGGGGCGGCGGCGGCGGCGGCGGCGGCACGCACGGGGCCGCGGCCAAAATTGGAAAATAAATAAAAGAAGGAAAGAAAGCGAACAATAAAAACTCATGAAAAATGTCAGAAAATCACAGAAATTAAAAAATAAACTTTTCTGCGATTAAACGAGAAAAGGTACGTATTGCATGAAGCCCCTCAAGGTATTTTTTTTGGAATCACTAGTTCTACTCTATTGAACATTACATACATAATAAACGATTGTTTTAAAAGTGGAAGTAACTTCGAATGGTCAGGTTCGGAATTAGGTATAATATGATATGATCTCGGTTCCATGGGTAAGAATTATACTTTTGCTAAACATTCAGCAACAAACAGAAATTCTTGGAACCATACAATTAAAAGGCACACAATGTTAAATACATACTCAATTTAAAAGTAGAATGAAATAATTGAAGTCATCTTTGTCAACTTATTTAGAGGGTAGTCTTTCGAAGGCTTTGATCTCATCATTAGTCTATAAATGTAGAAAATCTTAAAAAAGGAATAAACAAGAAGATAATACAAATAATATAATTAATATAAATAATGAAATTCCCACTATTAAATTTAACTATTGTAACTACTGGTAGTAAACAGTAGAGCCAAACCTCCAAAAACGAATCACAGACCTTATTTTGTTATTTAATATCAAAGTGTCTGTCACTACTTAAATATATACTTTTATTATCTGGCCAATGGATTATGGGCAGACCAAATTGTAACTAAAGGAGGTTGTTCATATTCAGAAATAAAATTCCATCGTGAAAATTTCAAACATTACACTATTAATTACAAATATTTGAAATTTACATGATGCAGTTTTATTTGAGAACATGAATAACTTCCTATAGTTACAACTTGGTCCGTTTCATAATCCATTGGCCAAATAAAAAATGTTCCTTATTTTGTTAATTACAACCCCCGAAACGAAATCACGAATGAAAAAAATCACAGAATTGAGCGTACATTTGCTGCTGCGTGGGAGCACTGTGCGACGGAGGCGGCGAGCGCGAGGGCATGGGCCGTGGTGGGGGGTGTTGGGGGTGGGGCGGGGGTGGGAGCCCCTGGAGCGCGACGGCGGCGACAGGTGCGCGGGGGCAGCGCCCCCTGCGTGCGGGGACAGGCGGCGCGCAACCACCTCAACCATTGTCCATTTGCGCTCTCTAATTGGAACGTTTAACCGTGCCAATCCTGCTTCGTGGCGAGAAAAGACCCCGAGTTCCTAAGGTTTGGAACGTGTGGTCTCCTTTCAATCAACATAAACAAATGCCTGGAGAAAATATCAATCAAGAAGACCACAACAATTCTCTTTTGTTCAGATCAATGTTGTCAAATGTGTGGATGCTTATATGTCAACTAGATAATATATGTGATACACACCAAACTGGTCCTTAGAGGTTGAGTCTAGCTTTCAGAGGCTACATCAATCGACTGTAATCTAGGAAGCATCCGGGGATATTATTACTATCTTACCCCGCAACTACGGTTACCTCTTAGGTTGCTTAATAGCCTACACCCATCTTAGGATAGCTTAATAGCCTGAACGCATCACCACATCTTTTAAAGAATGTCTACATAGCGATTTGTTATAGTAATTGATTCTGGCGACGTAAAACTCTCTGAATACGTAATTAATACGTAAGTGTACGTTCGAAAACTGCATTTTTTGGTTCGGACATAGTATACACAAAGATAGGTATGTCCTCATTCACTCACTTATCACTTCATATTTTCGAAATGTTAAGTATAAGTTATTTACATATGATCCCCGAAATTTTGTCAGAAATAAGGTACTTTTAATGTATTGTCAAAAATATGTTGAGAGAGCAGCTTGACTCGTAAACCGCAATGGAAATGTCCCCTTCAAATCACGGTGTCTTCTGCCCACCCGAAAGTCCGTCAACAATTTCAGAGTTGGTTAACTAGTTCTAGAGTGATTTTGAAATGCAAGTAGGGCCAGATTGTTTTTCTTATGTTTTATACAATAAAAACTTACAAAATATTTCGTGTTTCAAATCATAAAATTGAAGGTAAATGAATTGGTAGAAATTGGAAGATAGAATGGATCCAGTAAGTCATCGGTACTTTTCTTGGCATATTTAGAGAAGAATTTTCCTAAGGATGGGATGATTTGACAGATCGGGAAACAAGTGAACATCACGTGTACTTCAGAGAAGTATCCCTCCGCCGCGTCAGCTATTTAGTTACGCCCCTTCGTAGTGTTTGTTTACGGTTCACGCGAGACATCAATAAAGAGATGTCTTGAGTTTCGCTTAGTTATATGCACGCCCGCGAGCCCGGGAAATATAGAAATTTATTTACATAAGTGGGAAAATGTCTTAACGTAATATCACATTCAATACAGGTCGCAAGTCGCCACACAGCACAATGCCAGAACACGTGCACCGTCTCGACTACGCACCTCACATTCAAGACTCGATTTTAAAACAAACATAATACTTATCACATAAAAACTAAATTCAATATAATTTTTATAAAAAAAAGAATTTTTACATTAGAGCACAAAGCTCTGCACTTCCTAATTTCAATTATTTATCGTGGCGCACTATATTTTCGTCGGACGAGGACATCACAGCAGGGAGCGTCGTGGCTTTTTACAAGTTAGCCAACTGCAAACGAACGAATGGAGGAAGGAGAGTCTATTAAGTTCAAGGACACAACGACCACAGAATCGTCAGTTGTGTTGCCAGCACTAGCTGTCAAATCATCCCATCCTTAGGAAAATTCTTCTATACCTGAAAGCGAGATAAAAAGTAACTAAAATTGGAATAATACTACATTAAAATCAAATAACTTGCTCAGATGTGTATTATAAATTAAAGACGTAAGAGAAATGAGAAAATTCTAACTATGCAAGATATTTCTTGGCTATTATCGAAGGTTGTGGGAATTCTGATGCTATGTTGTTGACGTAATTACATGAATTATTTCATTCCATTTCCATTATTCCATCATTCCATTATTTCTTCATGTTATAGAGGAGGTTTAGAGCTAGATGGTCAACTCAGGTCACACGATTGGTGCTCTACGCGTGTGACACAATCGTTCAAGAAATTCAGCTATTTTTGATATCGATCACACGGCGTCATCAAGTTGGACGACGAAGATTGAGATGGTAGGCGTTGGCTGATGAATTCGGTGGAGTAAAACAGCCAATCAAAATTTTAGCATACACATATGCCGAGAGAGCATTTTCTGTGAAATGTAGTGATTACGACGCACCAATTGGCTCATCCATCAAAGTTACAGTCCCAATCGCCATTACCAGGTTCGCACGGTGCTAAATCTTGGTATGAGTAGGGTGGGCTTTCATTTTATACAAGGAATTGTATGCGACTAAAAATATAGAAAAACTGCTGGGGTATATAAAGAAATACGTGCACTGCAAGACAACATGTTGAAGTTTCGCCGCTAATATTGTTTGTATTGTGACGTTCAAGCTTTCAGTGGCATTCAGAAGGACCACTAACCGACTCCTCGCCCCTGTAACGTCTATCAAGGTGGCTCAACACATTCGGCATTCGCCGAGGAGCACGCGGCGGCTTGCCCAATTCCCAAACATCTGTTGTATTCCGCGAATGTTCGCATTCTTTAATGTGCGCAAAAGACCGACACGCGGAGGGTATAGCTAGCACCGAAGGTTCGTCGCTCGGCAAATAGTAAGAAACCCATCCACACTACTCGGGTTCGGGCTCTTAGCCACTCGCTCCTCGCCGAATACCGACTGAGTGAACCATCAGTACCCAGTCGGAGGCCAACAAGTGCCTCTCCCGAGCGGGGCGGGGCGGGGTGGATCGCGACTTTGGGGCCCCCGTGTGCCGACCGGAAGGAGCACGGCCGCCGGCCGACTTCCTCGCGGTGCCCCTCCTCCCATCTCCGGCGCGACGGCGCATCCGGCCCAGAGCCGTTACTCACCGCGCCGCCGCCGCCGCCGCCGCCGACGCCGCCGACGCCGCCGACGCGGGGGCCTGGCCTGCGTGCCTGGGATACGCGCCGCCAACCCGCCACGGCTATCTGCATCTGGGGCCGGCCACTCCGAACACCACTGCTCCCGGTTCAACAAAGGTTCGAGCATTATGGTGCCAGTGACATCGCCGCCGCCGTCGCCAACCTCCACCACCACTACCACCACCACCACCAGCATCACCGCCACCATCACCATCACCACCATCACCACTATCTCCACTATCACCATCACCACCATCACCATCATCACCAACTTCACCACTACTATCACGGCTATCTGTATTTGAGGACCAGAAATTCAAACTCCAGGGCTCTTGAGTTTGAAGGTTCGACCCCCCTGCTCAATTGTTCGATTCTGTGGATCATTATGGTACCAGTGACATCGCCACCACTGAAACCACCAACACCACCACCACCACCACCACCATCGTCCTCATCACCACCACTACGGCTAATTGCATTTGCGGACAAGAAATCTCAGCACCAGAGCTCCCGGTTTGAAGAGTCGATTCCACGAATCATTATGATCGTGTGTTCGTTTCAACGGATCATTATGCTCACAATGACATCGCAGCTCCGCTGCCAAATCCATTCGCCACCACTGACCACCATGTCGCCGCGACCACCACCAAGTCGATTGGTCTTAGGAATCGAAAAGCCACCCTACCAACTTATAGCTCAATGTTCGATTCTACGCTTCTTATTAGTGAAAATATGGTGACTTATTTGTGACACTAGATACACATACACACGTACGCCAATTCACATTTCTTAATATGTGAGCGTATACGTGTGTATGCGTGGTGTATACGCGTGTGTGTATGAGTGCGAGAGAGAGAGAGAGAGAGAGAGAGAGAGAGAGAGAGAGAGAGAGAGAGAGAGAGAGAAAGAAAGAAAGAAAGAAAGAGAGAAAGAAAGAAAGAAAGAAAAAAAGAAAAAAAAGAAAGAAAGAAAGAAAGAAAGAAAGAAAGAAAGACAGAAAGAAAGAAAGAAAGAAAGAAAGAAAGAAAGAAAGAAAGAAAGAAAGAAAGAAAGAAAGAAAGAGATATGTGTATCATTCAACGTACTTGAATATAGTCGTGAAAGGAGGCTGAGGGATTTATGACCTCAAAATTCTGATTCTGGAAGCGAAACTGCTGGCGGAATATTTGCATTAAATGACCAAGTAGTTGGATTCGAGAAGGCTGGTGGTGGAGAGAGCTTCAACCAGAGAGCGAAGTCAAACTAGTGGTATTACAATGGCTTACACCTTCTCACATTATTTGTAAGTTCTAAAATTTTCAAAAATTCAGATTCAACGAAAATGAGAACTGAGTTATTTTTTTAAGTATTCTTTGCTCTATCCGAGGAAAAAATTAAAGAAAAAATGTGAAGAATTTGAATTACTTTATAAATTGCTTTTGTTTCAATCGAAAAAATTTCAAATGAAAAATACGCGTTTTATTAAAAATCATTCACAACCTTTTTAAAGCTATGCATTTTTAGAACAGATTTCATTAAGGGAAAAATCTCTATCATCAATAATGTAGTTTTGCAATGTTATAGTTGTAGGAAGGCGATGAAAAAATTGAACTCTTGCAATTTTTGAAAATGTTGAAGCTTCATGTAAATAACCCCCAAAAATCAAAATAATGGTTTCAAATTGGCATATCCTTCAGGTTGACCAGAAAAGAATGGGTTAAGGTAGGGATCACAGAAATAATGAAAACATTCATAAAATATATGAAACGAATTTTTCGATATTAAGAACGCACAAAACGAATTCTGACTAGACATCATGCAAGAAGAATTAATTTACGACATATACTATAGGAAAATTTTTTTCAATTTTTCGATAGTGGGTTGCAATGTGCGTTTCTCTGTAGTAAAATCGCCGAGTATTGCTGCAGATTACATTACTTGTTTTACGTAAGTACGTAGTAGGATGAAATCGTAAAAAGTATTATATTTTGCAATAAGAATTTTGTCTATATGTGTCTATAACTAAATGTGAATAATCCTTTGTACATACTAGGGCAGTATGCGTAGTGAAATTCTCTCACATCATCCGAATATTGTCACCCTCTGTCGTCCGCCGTGTATGTTCTAAGGCCTCCTGCTTGCGGTACCATGACTCACTCAAGCACGCGTCAACTGCTTTGGTCATTTGTTTCGACATTGTTGTGCATGTTATAATCCCGGCGGTAGCGGTGTTTCACCCCCGCTGGAACATGAGGATCGGCACCAAACTGCCCGACGCCTTACGGGGGTTTCTTGCGTCCACGTATATTCACAAGAAATGCACCGCTCCAGTCGGGACAAGCTCAAAGCTCCTGACTTCAACGAGGAGCTTCGATGGTGAATGCGTCTGCGATATGTCAACAAACTTTGACACTGCTGCGTCGCTTACCGGGAGCACGTAGGGTTCGAGTCCCGACAGCGGTGGATTTTGGACGTTAACTACCAGGTCGAATTCAGCGGCTGAACGGTGCAGAAAACTATTGTCTGCCCGCTCTAAAACGTACTTTTCTGTGTTTTCTGGTACCAATACCAGGCGAACACCCAAGCAGTACCCTGCAGAACGGACCACGGGCCGCGCACTAATTTTCCTTCCTTATCCTTGTTCGCTCCTCTTCGTTTATCTGCTCACTCTTACATGCATTACACTTCCACATCTCGGGAGACCAGTCGGGAGCTAAGAGCTTTTCCCGCCTTGACGGTGCACCTTTAGGGGAGGTACCTGGATGGGACGCCTCCATGCAGATAGGCGCTGTCTCACTTGGCTCACAGCACTAATGGGACAAATGATGGGACAAAGATTTAGACGCTCCCGGAAACAGGAAATACTAACACATTCTCATTAGACAAAATGACATAATAGTTTTAATTTTTAATTAATAAATCATCATAACATTTTGTATTCATCTTATTTTATTCCCCAATGTGAAATTTAAACGTGAGTTGCACACCTATCTTTAATTTATTCAAAGCGATCACATTCATAGCCCATTGTACTCAACCGGATGTCCAAACTTCACAAACGAAGAGTCATATTACTAAAGCTGATGATTGCAGTGGGCTAGAGTGATTGAGTTTTTTACACATACACACAAGTATGCATGAAGTAGATTAAAATAAGTAATTGTAGAAAGTAATACACAATTTTATGAGATTATCATAAATGAAATATATCGAAGTTTTTTTTGTAACATTCTATACATGTATTTTTATTTTCGAAAGAAATAATAAGTCAATTTAAAAAAAAACATAGTTACTTATGCCAAGGTTTGTTCTTAATAGAAGTCTATATAGAAACGCTTTCTGAGTGAATGGGGCTTCTGAATACTGTTCAGTATTCTGTAACGATTGCCTGTGCACACACGAATGGGATGGGGTCTACAGACGTCAAAATCTTGGAACGACGAAAGACGTCAATCATTACGGATGTGTTTGTGCCCTCTGCGTTTTTTATTACACATGCTGCGATTACCTGATTCCCCATCAATTGACATGCTCCCTTTCTCCCAACGCCCGCAGCCATTTTCTTCTTAAAACCAGTCTCTTCGGCATCGTCCTTCCAGCACAGTTCTTTTATGTTTGTTTGATTAATGTTTCCGGGTGCGCCAATTGCATTAGTCCCGAAAGTGTCGTGCCTGTTCTTATCGCGGGAGGTGGGGGTGCTCTTCCCCCGGTGGATGGCGAAATTCGACGCTGTCCCACAAGACGGCTAGTGGGGTTTGCCCCAAGCAGGTGTCCCCCACCAGCGTGGGGGCGACCAAGCCGGGACAAGCTCTAAGCTCCTGTGGTTTTGTGAGGTGTCTGGTAGAGTAGTGCATGTCAGTGTGTGTGTGTGTGTGTGTAAGTAAGGAGTGAGGATACGCAAAGGAAGAAGCAGGAAAGATCGCATACCATCCACCAGATCCATTTGTTAGGGTATTGCTCCGGCATTCGCCTGGTGTTGATAGGAGAATTCACGAAAACTAGCGATCAGAACAGTCGGCTGCTAGAATGTAGAAGACTCTAATCGGCCTAGCAAGTGGCGAAAATGCTGCCGAACGTAATGACTTTTCGGTCAGAGGCTCTGCAGTGCCATCAATTGATGCCCTGAGCCACCTCGGCCAGTCGAGCGGACTTTGAACGAGGCGGACCTCCGCGTTGGAGGCCCTCGGGAAGGAACTGCTTACCACATGCAAGGCACGCCCTTTCGTCCGGCAGCGCTTCTAAACGCCTCGATTTTCTCTCCCAGCAAACGCACAACACACGAGCGACAAAGCACACGCACGAAGAATGTCCCTCCCTCGTGTCATTCTTCAAGAACCATACCGTAACGCTACAAGTCAACGCGCCCCATTATGCAAAAGGCAGACCACTAGGCCATCTCTTCTTGTGAGCGGATGCATCTGGCATCAAGGCCGCTCGAATGCAAGGACTCTTCTCCGAGGTTTCCCTATCCGGCTTCCACAGGCGCATTAAAACCAAGGATTTGCTTAATGTGCACTCGTAGTCGCGCACCATGACAAAGATAGGGATCTGCCTGCTGTTAACACTGCTTACATATTTTCGAAAAATTCCTTGATGCCAGGTGAGCTATATTGGTACTGCTGCAATAACGGCGAAATGCCTACATAGCATACGATCGTGTTTAATGTAAAGTTTAGATGTTCTGAGGATTTATTTTTATTTGCAAATTAAGAAGTTGATTCAGATATTTTAAAAGGCAAGAGGGGTTTAAATCTCTCCGCTTAGGGAATATACGTAGTTGATTATGTGTTATTGATGAATTAATAAGTAACAAAATAAAAATTAATAAATACAAATAAATTTCAGGAGTGCATGTAATCATATTTGCTGTTATTTTCAGTCAACAAAACGGACTTTTAAAGAAATGCAAGTTACAACTGGGTCTTGAACAGTTTGTCTTTGGGTAATTTCTTCATGAATACTCGTCGTCCAAGGTTGCCACTCTTCACACATATGTAGGGGGAAATCATGACACCCCCCCCTCTCCCTGGAGTTCAATTAAATGCCTAATCTGAGCCCATTGGTCGGGAATCCATACTGTCCGTCTAGAAGAGACTGAGGCAGGGCGAATATTATACTACATACATAACAACGTATTCCTAGAACCTAAGCATGAAATGTTGCACGAGGAAAGAAAACGGGAAGCAAACAGACCCCCAATCGCCGGGATACTCATTCCGTCCGATACGGGTCGCCATTCACGGCAAACACGTAGGTGGGCGATCAGTACAGAGAAGGCCAGTGAAGAAGAAAAAAGAGGGTGATAAGGCTGAAGGTGATACATAAAATGGAGAACCAAAGGAGGAAGCTTCATAAATAACCAACTTAGAGCCTTTCCTGCATCCCCCGTCTGTTTGTGGACCAACCCACTTTGATGGAGACCTCAACAAGCTTTCGGCTTGCGGTTAAGGTTACTAGGCAACACAATACACGGGTATGGGGCGTGAGCACATGGGTTCTTATCACTCAACGAATTTCGTGAAGCTTAGGTTTGTAATGCTGGTTATTATACAAGACAAGACTCGGGCAAGAATCCTGATCACCTGAGCGCTCATTATCTAAACCATGACAGGATAGATATATAGAATTGATATAGAATAGATATAGATAGATATAGACAGATATAAATTATTAGATACAACGCCACATCGATCACGAAGGCTGTATCATCAAACTATCTGCTATCCTATTGAACATTGTTCGATGAATCGCTGTGTTCAATGTGACACATCGTGAAATTTCATCCCTATGAAACTCAACGCCCTAAACATTTTGACTGCAGCGTCTTGCCAAAAGTTTGGTTCTCGATTCATGTTAATTCGAGAATACAAGATCTGATTAGATTATGTCTGATCGCATGGCAGGAGAGCGGCATGAGCGGTTTAATGTATATCTTCAAGACTTAAACCTCTTCTTTAGGATAATAGTTTAGGATAATAAACAAGAAAAAACACAAACCCTGCCGGCTGGCCTCTTGACAGCTCATAGGCCACAACGTTTTGACCGAAGTGTCTTGTCAAACTTTGAGAATGCGATTCATGTTATTATACAAGACAAAACGCTGACAAACTTGACAGCTCGTCGTATTTGAAGGGTGTGTCCGATGTGTGCCGTCAAGCATCAGATCGCGATTTAGGTCATTAGAGAGCGCTCCAATAAAGCCACGAGACCTGATCTTTTGCTAGCTTACGAAGCTCAACATCTTGCCTGAACTGTATTGAGGTTATTATTCAAGGTAAATGATGGATCAGATCCGCACGTTTAATATTTCATGAACTTTTTAGCAGTTTGTCCGTCGTGTCCCGTCAAAGTGTCGTGTCCCGTGGTTTTGGTCATTAGACAGGCCCTGAGACCTGACCTGTTGACACCTAATGAACCACAAGATGTCCAAAGAGTCTTATCACACTTTCGGTTTGCAATTCTTGTTACTGCACAAGGCGAGGCACAAGCATGTTGTCTGGCCGTTTGACAGCTCACCTAATTTGAGAGGTTTGTCCTTCGTGCAGCGCGAAGCTTTCGGCGCGCAGGTTAGATCGTTAGAGCGGGCGCCACTCAGGCCAAGAGACCTGACCACTTGACAGCTCATCGCCGCGAACAATACGTGCGCTAGGCTGCTTCCCGCGCGTGCGGCGGTGGGCAGGAGGCGGGGGCGGGGGCGGGGGCGGGGCGGAGGGGGGGGCGGTGGCACCGGCGGAGCGGCCCCCACCTGGTGCGGCAGGTGGCGGCGGCGGCGGCAGCGGTGGTGCAGCTGCGCTCCGCCGCCTCCGCCGCCCCCACCGCCCACGCGCCACGCGCCGCCTCCGCACACAGGCCCACCGCCGCGGACTCCAGCGGGCCTCCAGTAACGGACAGTTCGGCGGCGAAACTGATGGCGAGTGCGGGGTCTAAGGTGGAGTATGGTTATCCACACAAGCACGACAGTTTCGCACGTTCAGTTTTAATCGTCCCGTTTTAACCGTTCAGTCTTAACCGTTCAGTCTTAACCGTTCAGTCTTAACCGTTCAGCCTTAACCGTTCAGTCTTAACCGTTCAGTCTTAACCGTTCAGTCTTAACCGTTCAGTCTTAACCGTTCAGTCTTAAGAGTTCAGTCTTAACTGTTCAGTCTTAACCGTTCAGTCTTAATCGTTCAGTCTTAAGAGTTCAGTCTTAACCGTTCAGTCTTAACCGTTCAGTCTTAACCGTTCAGTCTTAACCGTTCAGTCTTAACCGTTCAGTCTTAACCGTTCAGTCTTAACCGTTCAGTCTTAACCGTTCAGTCTTACGAGTCAGTTTTATATTTCATGTTATTATTGATTATTGTTATTATTTAGTGTTGCACCTCATGAAGCAGATACAACCGTCTGATAAATGTCATTTAATAAAAGCATTTTATTTTGAATTGACTGTCAATAATTAACAGATATTATAATCCATAACTTGAACACGTATTTCCTAACATGATTCGATGCTGAAGCACATCGCCCAGAACTGGGACTGTGCGAAGAACCTAACCAATTCCTTCCCAGGAAAATATATGAGTTCTTCGAATATAAACAATACTATCTATACGTAAATATACAAGCAGACCGCGTATTCCACCATGGGCTCGTGAAGAAATTGGGTTCCCGCCACATCCACGTGTGATCTAAACATCACTCTCTCCACTAACTTATTTACTTCCACTTATTTATGTATTTCATTGTCTTTATTAATTTATTGGAATTTAAGCGATCTTCAATCGATTAGGTCACTGAGTCCCTTGAGCGATTATCTAATGAGTAGGTTGACAGCGATGATGACAATGACGAGGTGAATGATGGAGCAATGGTAGAATGAGGCAAAAGAAACGGGAGAACCTCAGAAAATCCTTCGTGATGGCGCTTCGAACACTTTGAATTTCACTACGTCGGGTCGGGGATCGAATCCGAGACCAGCGATAGAGCAAGAATTGGCGAGCCACCATGCCACGAGTCGATCCCACTCCCTCCGTACTCATTCACTTGTTGATTATTATTCAACGCTCATGATTACCTGACCACCCTTCACACACTGCAAGGCAGTGCTAAACTACTATTGTGATTACATATTCAGGAAAATAAATGATGTAACGGACATATGCCCATTCTCAAATATAGCTAACTAATGGGTATTGCCCCCTTTACACTACTATGTGATACATAACCGTACAAATACAATTTTATAATGAAAAAAGTATAGTAATCATTTAATTATTATGAAGGGAAATGCAAAAATTAAATTAAAACTGTATTCCTTTTCCTGAGGACGTCTTAAAATTGTTTAATAGACAGATTATCTCGGATAGCTCACAGACACTTTGTAAACTGTAGAACATACTATGGGTCCAATAATGATGCAGTGTCTAGACAAGTAGAGTAAATATTACATTCTTCCACATCCTTTATTTTACAACACCAAATCAGTCTCAGAAAATTTCCATAGCTGGGCACCTATTATGAAAATAAATTTGTACAAGTTTCTACACAATCGTAGGGATTAATAAGTGGTGGATAAGAAAACTATTTCATTTTCGTATATTTGAGTATTTAGTAGTACACTTTGTCCAAAAATATCTCCACCTACATTTCAATTTAACGCATTCTCCGCGACACTCGGGCGATACAAATCTCAATGTATCTCCTTATATCAGAAGAAAGCTCTTCTATAGAAATAGTAATATTATTGATAAACAAAACAATAGTTCACTTTCAATTTCCCTTATCCACAATTTTTCTTGAAGATACATGCTGCGTGTCAGAATACATTTTGAAACACGACTGCAACCTGTAATAGCGATAATTATTATTGAGAATATATCGAGAAAGTTAACATTTCAATTGACAATTTCGAAAAGAAATAAGTTTATTAGCAAATATAGCGTATTGAGGGGGAAATACAATTAAACATTAATACTGTGAGTTTGCGTACAATGTACATGTGAATTGCAGTGTCAATGTTAATGTTTCTCTCTTACTATAATACTCTTACTAATATACAATTTTAATTAATTGTACTTAATATATAATTTTAATTAATTGTGTCGTATCGCGTAACACTCGCGAATTGCATCATTTGAATTTTTATTTACGAGTTAACTGGATAATATTTGCAAATGGAGCCTAAATGATGCCTGTTAACAAATAAAACGACTGCAGCAATTTTTAATATCGGATAGTTTTGTTGGTCCTGACATCTTATTACAGTGGTTGTCTGAAATTTCTAAAATTTTCAATTCACACTGGTAATTAAATTAACTACGAAAATGTACGGAAGTAGCAGACACGATGAAACTTGTCTCGCTGTCAACAAAAACACCAACATATTTGACTGTTTTATTGCTTTGTTTTTATGACTCATAAACATTCATCCCCTGCGAACGAGAAAGAAATAAACTCAAAGTACATAGCTCTGTACATATAATTTTGTGAGAAATGAAATTTTAAAACTCCTAATAATGCGTCTATGAAGAAACAAACGTTATCATCAGCATTAACAATAATTTTACTCTGTCTATCGCTTTTACTACTTGCGTTTTATTTGCAACAAATTTCCTACATTTCGATGTGTGATTGCTATCAGGCGAATAATGGTCGCTAAGTTTCTCCGTATGCGGGCATTTTATACCCGCACGTCCACAGTTTACGACAATACGTATTAGTACGCACACGTAACACGCGAAGCTCTCATTAGTCACATTAAGTATATATTTGTTTTCAACACGCGTTTCTTGGTGCACACCTAAAAAAGAAACAACAACAATAAATTGTAATTGCCGGAACCACGCGAAAAACTAGTCTAACAGCCACTCTATTAGATTAAGTACTGATGTACTGAGTGTTCAGAATGAAAGCAACGTCTGTTTGAATTGAAATGGGGAGAATTCGGTTTATTACGCAAACAATAATACTCACACCGAAATTACTTGGGTTTAAAGTAACATGCGTCTAAAATTTTTGTTGCAGGACTATTGCAAATTTCTGATTGTGCTGGTGAGACCTTTCTTCACATGATGCGAGTGGAGATGTTTTAGTGAATCCAAACACAGCCCAGACGTATCAACTACAAATGTGGGAGAACTTTCAAACAAGGCTCAAAAAAGGTGGTAATGAAGTGGCGACAGTGATATAATGGTGACGCTGGTAGTAGTGGTAATAGTGACGACAAAGGCGCTACCGGAGGTACAGAGCGGCAGAGTGAGCGGTGGGAGTGGTTGCGTGGTTGTGGCAATGGGAAGAGGGTCCCACGTGGGCTTAAATAGTCCCTTGGGCTCGACCGTCGGGAAGGGGTAAGGGGGGTAGGGGAGGCGCAGGGCTCCGTCGCCGGCGTTGGCTCCTGGGCGCTGGCAGAGCCCCAACTGGGTCTGCGCTCGGCTCGCGGCGTGCTCGGGGCCCCGGCTCCTCGCAGACGCAGCTCAGAACACCACGATTCCACGGAATGCCTCCATTTCGAATCTGATTCGCATTCTATTTTATGCGAAGAGTTCGTTAACTTAAGTACGTGTGTGATGAATGCATTGAAGAACACGGAGCTTGTAGACTGCTCAACGACGCACGAAAAATGAGGAAAGATGAAAAAGAGTGGAAGAGAAAATGTTACCTCATCTACCAAACCAGTTCCCTTCTTCAGACACATTTTCAATAGAACATTTATTGTTCGCGTATGGGACACTACAGTCCACGCAACACATTTCCCTTTCCGAGGCAAGTTGTATTTATCCTGGAGAAATCAACGTGTGGAATTATAGGAATCAGCCTTTTGGCTGCATCCCTTTGTTAATACAAGGTTGTTAACATTGAATATCAATTAAGGGGTTAGGATATTATTATTATTATTATTATTATTATTATTATTATTATTATTATTATTATTATATACATTCATATTATATAAAATATATTTTATTTAATAAACGTAAATATTTCATAATTATTTTCGTTGTGCACTTATAAAATATGAAATTGCGCAATACTTTTCACAAACAGGAATGTTATTTCTCAATAACGTATCTTAAACTAAACAATGCATCTGCTTTATTACCAAAAGCATCTTACTAATTTAAACATACGCCTCAACGATACTATTTTTACTAACGGATATTCTTTTATTTCAGTAAAATTATTAGGTTTTTAGTCAGGGTGATTGTATGTACAAGATCAACGGGAGTTATTTTCATTTTTACCCTGGTTCAGCAAGACGTATCTCATGCTATACTTTTGAATGATTAATCAAGGAAGGAGATATTATCAGAAGCAAAAATGTAAGTTTTTGCATTACCTGAAACATTTGCTCTTTGTTAATACATGCTTTTTGGAGAAAAGAGGAAACTAGTAAAGTTTCATATATGGAGAAATATGATTTGGAATGTTCCGTTGGAACGAATACCTAGTGATAGACCTGCGTTTTATATGACTTTCGAATTAAATTTGAAACGGCTATGAACATGCATTTTTTTGAGAAAAGAATGTATATTTTACGTCGGAGAAAATTGTAATCATAATAAAAAAATTGAATATCGTTAAGTCGGACGCTCCTATGTTTTTGCGTGAAATAAAATATCTATTCCCGACAAATTTACTGACTACTATGTATTTCCGAAAGATGAATTATTATATTTGGTAGAGTCTTTTGGTAAAAGAAGGTAAAATGTATCATTCGATTCACGAAATGGAATCTGTCTGCCAAGACCGATGTTTGCAGCGAGCGAATAACATTTTAGCGAATGGAATCTTTGAAGGACAAAGCCTGTAATTACGCATTCTTTCTATGAAAATCACGTAAAGACTGTTCATGTAAATGAAATCCTCTTTTGCACGACCACCGAACAAAACACTAAACATCAATTTAGAACATCACAAATGCCGATTGTGCGATGCGCACACGTGGAAGAACTAACGAGATCCCGAGCGCGCGCCTGCAGGCGGCTCGCCGCGCGGCCGCGTTGGCCGCCATTAATTTCACCCGAGATCCGCCTGCGATCACGCGCCTTCGCGGCCCGTCTCCACGGCAGCCTTGATGTCCAGGCGCGCGACCCGCCGTGCACTTACGCCATCGCCGCCTCCGCCCCCTTCCCCGCCACCGCTCCTTCAGCCGCCCCCAATCCCGCCGCCGAGTCCGCCCCCGCTCTCGGCCAGCCTTCAGACGCAACTCCCGCCTCCGCTTCCGCACCAGTCACAGTCCCCCCACTGTCACCACACCTGCCATAATCTCGCCCTCCGCCACCGTCCCATGGGGCCCGGCCACCATCCCATGGCCCCCGCCACAGCCCCATGGCCTCCGCTCTCGGCCAGCCTTCAGACGCAACTCCCTCCTCCACTCTCACACCAGTCACAGTCCCCGCCACTGTCACCACACCCGACCTCAAACCCGCAACCGCCAGCGTTCTATGGTCCCCGCTACCGTCACTACATCCGAATCCAGTTCCGCCCCGGCATCGTCCCATGTTCCCCGCCACCGTCACCACACCTGACCGCAATCCGCCCCCCCCCCACCGTCCCTTAGTCCCCGTCCACCGTCACCAAACCAGACCCCAAACACCCCGCCAACATCCCATGGTCACCGCCACCGTCACCACACCCGACCCCAATCCGGCCCCCGCCACAGTCATGTAGTCCCACCACCGTCACCACATCCGACCCCAACCCCACCCCCACCGTCCCATGGTCCCCGTCACTTTCAGTACATCCGACCCCAATCTCGCCCCATCCCTCCGCGTCCCATCCTACCATCCCGCTACCGACTCCGCTCCCGGTTCTTCCACCTGACCCAACTCCAATCCCACTCCTAGTATCGTCCCTGCCCCGTCCATGCCTCCACTCTCCACCACCCTTTCCGCATCCACTCCCGCTCCTGACCCCTGACCCCGATCCATCGCCAGCATCTCCCCCGACTCGCCGATCCGCGTTCCGGCATCCACCATCACCGCGTTTTTACCAACGACGCCTTCGCCGCCGCCGGTGTTTCTTATTTATTTATCCCACAGCCTCCGTTGCGACCGCGGTCGCGCGCGGCGGCGGCGGCGGCAGCGTTTTATTTATATCTGGCAGCGACGGCGGTGGCGGCGGCGGTGGCGCCGCGTCCCGCTAAATAAAATCCGGCGTCTGCTTCTACGGCGGCCGCCGGCGGCGGCGCGGTGCGGTGCGGTGCGGTGCGGCGGGGCGCGGCGCCGTGGCGTGACAGGTGAGAGGTCGCGTTCGCTAGGTAATTGCGCTCAGTCGCCGCTACAGTCGCACCTGCCGGGGCCTGTCGAGTCGCTTGCGACTGCGCCCGCCGCCGCCGCCGCCGCCGCCGCCCGCGAAAAAGTCGCAGCCCGGGGCCGCTGGGAGAGGAGCACGCCGCTCCTCGCGGGACGCGTTTATTTCGGGGCGGTTCGTGGCGCAGGGGTCAGCGGGCTGTCTTTCCCACCTCTGAGGTTGGTCTCGCAGACGTACGGGGGGAAAAAGAATTTCATCAGAACAAGATTCAGTTTCCTCACTCGTTATAAATAATCAAGCAGGTAAATGTTTTCACAATAAAAACGGCGGTTTAATATCTGGGACGTCAAATAGAAACAAAATAATCCTGTCCAAGTCACATATCAATACGTAAAAACACTCAATTAATTTATTAAAATTGTATCTCTTCATAAATAAAAATCTAAATGATCAATATATTCATTGTTAATAATTTTAAACTGTATTATTCAATTTTTGTTGTGTATATGTGCAAAATGGGAAGGTACAGATAAAAATAATTCTAGAAAATTGGAAATAATTGAAAATAAATTCTTTGAGAAAAGTCCTCGTAGTACGTAAGAAAAGAGTAAATTTTAAAAGATCTCTAATCGTCATTAATGAGCCACGTAATACCAACAACTATATCTTTGTTTTTCAAAAACTATCAATGTTTCGAAATGAAATGTCGTTGGTATTCTTACCTTCTAGTTTCCGTGTTTATATATTTCATTGGTATTGTACTTTTGTATTCATATATTGTATTTATGTACTACACTTTCTTTAAAGGCATGATTACCAGAACAACGAAAATAAAAATTAAACAAAAAAATAACAGCAAAAAACCGTGATTCAATGTTATCCGACATATCCTAACCGTAATAAACGTGAATTTTTTAAAACTTGTATAATAATGTATTACGTTCATTATTTCTTGATTTTATGCCTTTTAATAAGATTATTATTGTAATAATTGTGATTTTGGTTCAGTTATTCAATTCCGGTACGTTATTATCAGTGACACGTAGTTATAAGTTTGGGAGTCCGTAGGTAATGCCGTAAATCTAACTGAAAAACGCAATTTTTATGAATAAACTCGAGATCTCGAGGCTGTGAGTGATTGATTCATGTTGCCACGCACGTCAAATGTTGTAGTCATTCGTCTAATTAGTTCAGTAATAATTTTATGTCACGAGATGGCAGTCTTCCTCTCGCGCTAGAACAAGAGATCCAGCCCAAACCGACTGTCGGCTTGCGGAGTTTTTCCTCCTCTCGGTATCTCCAACAGCGGGGCTCCTCAGCCGGGACAAGCTCCAAGCGCCCGAGTGGCCTCCCAACACGAGTGGTAAGGTAGTGCATGTAAGTGACAATGTGCGCAGAGGAAAGGATAAGACAAGGATGAGGAAAGAATGGTCTACAGTAATTAAAGTTCCAATTGAAATAATAATGAATCTGTATTGATGAAATATACTGATTAATCCTGCTGCTATTGTTATAGCTCCAATGGCTCCTGTAATGGGTCATGGTCTGGCATTAACTAGATGTAATGGATGATTTTGATGTGTTAACATTAATTTACTTCTCTTGAATATAATGTAGTTAATACAGCTAATACATATGATTGAATAATTGAAACTGCTAATTCAAGAATTGGTAGTAGAATTTGTGATAGAATGTATGTGGCCCATTTGTTACGGTACTGCTCCAGCTTTCGCCTGGTGTTGAATGGAGAAACCGCGGATGCAACTGATCAGAGCAGCCGGCCGCTAGAATTATCTTCCAGACAGCGGCTGAATTCGACTGAGCTAGACAGTAGAACCCCGGTAATCCGAACTAGTTGGGAGCGTAGTCTGTTTAGAACTACGCTGGGGTCGGATTATCCGAAAAAAAATGTACCGTACAAATACAAACGCATCTATAGAATTTATAGACAATGCAACGTAATGTGCGACGTGACAAAATGGCATAGTAGCGTAATGATCGCATCATCATGTCGCATCATCAACCAAGTTCAGTTCCCTACGTTAAAAGAAGATTATTGATTTTGCAAGTTGTTCTAAGTGAAAAGTACTGCAACATAAACATGTGATATACACTGTAGTTACCAGAGCAATAGACGTTTCCTTTCGACAACTTGTGTTTCAATAATTCGTTATTCAATCCTACAGTAATTCAAAACACCTTTCTTTACTCTACAAAGAAGCATTTTATTTATTTTGTTTATTTTCCCTCCATCTCGAATTTCGTTCCGATTATCCGAAATTTCGCTTTTGCGGGATTCGGATTTGCGAGGTTCTACAGTAGCGAGACGAAAATCTGCCTCCGCTGGAAATCTGTCCGCTGGGAAGTGTCGTGACGCTCGCGTTACCATTCGGCGCGGCGTCACCACACAAGGACCTCCCTGTCAGAAACATGCCAGGCTCTAGCTGTGAATGTTGTACGCGGTAACATGATAAAATCTCAAAAATTACGAAGTATTTAAAGTATAAATTAATTTTCGATAAATATGATGGCTAAATTGGAATATTTTAATTTATCCATTCAGTAATTGCAGAAGTTTGGATTATATTAATAAATGTTGGAGTTTAGTCTCCATTTCAGTTGAATTCAAGAAAATATATTATCCTACGTTATCTGTTTGCAATTCAATTATTTTTTTAAAAGTTTCGCCAATTTATAATTCTTTATTTATCGATAACAACCAAACGCATATTAACCAACTTCACTGATATTGGTAACAACATCCACACATATGCTTATTTATGTAAATAAATAGAACTAGAACATTTTAATTACTTTTACTGGAAAAAGATATCCGTTACTTAAACTCTTAATTACAGTAACAAGTGTTCACAATTATTTCAACTCTCCTAGAAAATATAGCATTTAATTTAATGAATTTCGATTGTATTCGGCTATAGCTCTAATTCAATTTTAAATATTTTTATGAAGATCAATAAGTAGCGGTACACTTTAATTTCGGAAAGCATTGTTCGTAATAATTCATTGGAGTTAGCCGTAATCAGCTCAACATAAATTTAAATTATTTAAGAAGAAATGTAAGAAGTCACGAAGCAAAAATATTTGCGCCTCCAATTCGTTTATCTTCATCATCTTTTTAAAACACCTGTGTGTAAAACAACTAAGCTTTTCTTTAAAACAGTAGGTAAGAGAAGAATGTTTTGTTACGTTGCCTGCCTTCTCGCTCACTCGGATTACAGCGATAAATGTTCGCATTCGCCAATCGGAGAAAGCATCAGGGACAAATTTCTATGGAGGCACTGTCAGTCGTAGCTCTTCGCGGGCGTTGGCAGCTCGCCACGCCACGAGGACCTGCTGAACGCCATGCGGTCGGGAGTTGACGTGTTCCAACTGCCCGCTCGTCGCTCTTCATCACTCCTCGCTCGTGGCAATTGGCTGAAACGCACCCACTTTCTACTCGGCATCTTATTCAAGCCGTTCAACGTTATTTCAGTTGTTTACAAAATCTCAACAAAAATATAAATTTTGGTTTGCCTTTTACGTAGCTTTTGGTTTGAAAATACGAATTTCGTAATATTTGGTTTTCAACGCAGGCACAATCTATAATAAATCGAGTAAATTATCTTACAATAATTACGAGTAGTAATCCTATGATTAACGTAATTCAAAGGGAAATGAATCGACTATAGAAATGTACGAAAACGATGGGCAATGACGATGCAACAAGAAGTTAGAGAAGCGTTGCGTAAAGTCGCAACAAATTTTTAAAAAACTCTTTATTAATCAAATAACAAACGTGTACAAAATTATGTGATGGGATTTATTATTTATTGTTTTCACGAAAATGTTTACATTAAAATATTAATTATTATTTATTATTATTATTATTATATTATTAATATTAATTATTATTTATTATTACAATTAAATATTAATTATATATATTAAATATTATATTATATATTATATTATGTTTACATTAAAATATTAAACACAATTGTAGTCGAAGGTAACTCTTTTGATTCATTTTATACATGATTACCTATACCTTGTCACAAAAATAAATAAATAAATATGCAGTTGACGTTTCACTTAGTTTGGTTGGGCTCCATAATACAAGATTGTTTTAAAATTTGAATATCATGGGTAGATCGAAGAAAATCAAAACGTGGCAAAAAACAAACACTCAGGAACAAGGTTGGTCAAGTGTGCGGTCCGCGGCCCCGGCAAAGTGCATATCTGGGGGCCACAAAGGAGTGACGGGAGACGCTCGGGAACGATCAACTTTAGTCTAGTGAAAGGTAAGTGACACGCGGCCTCTGCGAACAGACTGTTCCAAAGACTTGCATTTAGGCCGCACTGCCCAGATTAACTGATTCAATGAGTGGTGTTTTCGGACATACCAACGTCCATGATCATTATTCTCGAGTGGTGAATGTTGTAGAGTGGAAATTGGCAGTATTCCTTCTGAAGTAGAATGGGAGATCCGACACCGACCTACACGTCGGCTGGTGGGGGAGGTTTCTGTTCAAGGTATCTCCGCCAGCGGGTATCACCGCCCCATCAGGGACAAGCTCTAGGCTCCCGAAGCATTCAAGCTACCTATCGGAGCTGCCAGCCACTAGAATGCTTACCCAGACAGCTGCTGAATTCGACCTAGCTACGTAACCACCATCGAAAATCCTGCTTCGCGGCAACACGACCCCTAGAGCCCCCGGATCAGACGTATGCAAGAAGCAACAGTTACTGCCCTGGAGAATTCCTAGCCTGTTTCGGGAGCATCCTGGGGTGTCTCGCGCTGCCCACCCCGGGCGAGACAGGGGGCGCCTGGCGGGCGCGGCGCCTGGGCCAAACGCGCGCATTCCGCTAAATTATCCAAAGGCCGGCGGGCGGGCGCGCGCGTGAGAAGCGAAGGCACGTGCTGTCGCCCGCCGCGCCGCGCCGCGCCGCCCGCCCCGCCGCACCCACCCCGCCCGCGCCGACGCAGAAAGCAACTATTTCGGGCAGATCGAAATCATTAATGAAACGCTTTCAAATTATCCTTGAAGCGCAAACAAGAACAAAACGCCCGCCGCGAGGTGATATGTCACCAAGCAAAAGTAGAACTTTCGGAAGCCAAGAATGCCGGCGGCGTTAAAACTCCCTTCAAGCCGTTGCCAAGGTATATAACGGGAATACAGGTCGATTTTGATTTTCTTCGAGAAACGGCACGGTGGCGCGCTGGGAGGCGGCGGAGAGAGCGAAGGGAGGAGGGGCAGTGGTGGCTGTGGTAGCAATGGAGGGTGGTGATGTTCGAGGGTAGTGATTGTGCGAGGTAGTGGGTGTGATAATGAAAATTGAAGGAGTTGTGGTGGTGGGTGTGGTAGTGGTAGTGGCAGAGGTTGTCGTGAACGTGGTAGGGTTGTTGTAGGGTCTTGTAGTAAGGCGTGGTAAGGTGTAGAAGTGGTGGCGATCGTGGTGGTGGTGGTGGTGGTGGTGGATATGGTGAAGTTGTAAGTGGAATGCTGTGGTGGGTGTAGTGGTAAATATAGTGTTGGGGGATGTGGGGGGGCATGGCGGTGAGAACGGTGGGGGTGATGTGAGCGATAAAGGTGGTGAAAGCCAAAACTGAAGAGGCTTGAGTTGGAATGGAATAGGAAATGGTGGTAGAGTTAGATGGGTTCTGCGCGATGATTCTGGCTAATGAAGGAGGCTGTAATGGGAATGGCGAGAGTTGGGATGGAGTTGCAAAATTGTGAGGAATGAGTGACGTTCACTGCTTGCGATGATGAAGGCTCAGACGTGCGTTGTGAAGTAGTTGCCATCTTGAGATGGCAAGAACAACGAAGCAGATTTTATGTTTATTTCTTTATGAAACCGATTTAGAAATATTAGACACTTTAGGCAATGGCACAAAATCACTTTGTCTAGGAAAGAAACAATTGTCTATTTCAGTATTATTCGTCAAGTTCACCTTGAACAGAACAAAACTCAAGGATAAGAGGGCGGTACATGAGCGGGAATCGTGAAATGAAAATATGTTGCTAAGTTTTATCAGGCCTCACAAATGTAGAAATGTATTCTCGTAATGATGGTGACAATGAAGGATATGTGACATAGCACCAATCAGGCTTCCACCGCAGGTATTCGGGTTCAATTCCAGGTCGAAGTATGTGGAAATTGTGCTAAAAGCGCTGTTTCGTGGAGGTTTCTCTAGGTTCTTTCATTTTCATTGCATCTCATTTCATTGCCCCATCAGTATGAATAAAAAACATTCATCTACGTCAAACCTAAGAGTTTGGACCCTGTTATCGTAGTAAGAAAGGATACATACATGCAAGTAACTGTATGCATGTATTTTGCAATAGTATTTATCAGAGCTAGTATAAAGAAATGTTAATACAATGACAAAGTAGTACGTCGAATATATTTTGAAATTACATTAGCATTTACTCATTACATAATTATCATTAAAAGTATAGAATTGTAAACTATTAATGATGAAAACTGAATATTTTTACTTTAGAATATAATACACATAGTTTCCATCCAAGAAAGAAACTACACCACTTCAGAATCCAATACTCAACACCATGAGATTTGTATAAAAGACATGATGGCTTCCCCGATTGGGTAATTGATTAATTATTGCTTTTCCGGGCGCGCCAACTGCAATGACAATATTCACGTAGAGCATGTTATATCCCGAGAGGTGGCTGTGTTCTTCTAATGCTACAACATGAAAACCAACGTACCGCCGGCTTGAGGAGTTTCTCTCTTCCTGGTATCTCCACCAGCGGGCCCACCCGGGCCCCGCTCTGCTCTCCCGACATGTACAACAGTGCAGTGCATCTACGAGTGCAAGTCAGCGTGTAAGAGAAAGCGAGGAAACAATAACAGGAAAGGAAAGACCGCGCACGGTCCGTGGCTCATTTTTGTTAGATACTTCTCTGGCATTAGCCTATTATTGATCGGGACAACCAAGGGGAAACTAGCCATCAGATCAGTTGCAGCGACTAGAATTCTCCGCCACCCCACCAAGCTCCGACTCCACGGAGCGATATAAAGTGTCTTCTACACTTCGCGCGCAGGCCTCGCGAGCCTCTGAACAGTAGGCTGAGCAAATTGGATGCAGCGCCGCGCCCGGAGCGGAAATGACGGCGGGGAAAAGGCCGGCGAGCGGGAACGAGGTGTTCCGCAGGGGCCGGGGGCGGGAGCGGCTGGGATCGAGGTCACGTCGGCCGCCACGCGGGGCACGGAGGGTGATTAGGCGCAAGCCGCGCAAGTGACAGAGGACTTTTACCCGCGGCGGGGGTGGCCGGGGCGACGCCCCACTTGCGCAGAGGCGGGAACCGAGCGAAGAAACGCCCCGCGACGCGACGCGACGCGCGGACGCCGCGGCGTCTTCGGCGCAGGGGCGGCGTCGAGGGAAAACCCCCCTGTCGCGCCGTCAAGCCGCGCCGCGCGCCGCTCCCCGTGACACGAAAACAAGAGTTTCTCGAAAACGACATCGGGGGCTGCTAGCGCGTGGCGCGGGCGGGGGCTGAAGAGAAAGGCCGGCCGCTCCACGAAAACAAAAAGTTCCTTTTATTTTTTACTGATACGTTACCGCTTGCTGTTGCCTTCGATGTGGAGCTTGACATACACTACGAAACTTACATGGATCGTGGTTGCGATGGAAATATGCAGATAGATTAATGATGCTACGTTCTCTTGCGGAGGGAATTATGAGAGGAAATGATAACCGGAATTATGGGAGGAATATATGTAAAGACAAACTGAGTCAAGTTAAATCTAGTTAATTAATAAATAAGTAAACCTGAATCATTAAAATTAGATAAAAAAATAAATAAAATGTAGGTACTACGTGCGTTAACTGGTTCTAATGATCTCGTTCTTGTGTTGCCTCTCGATCATTAGGACTGATACAATAACCTTGGTTTATAAGTAACTATTAATTAAATCAAATTAAAGCGCTAAGTGTAACAATTCTTGGAGTGATACATAGGAATGCTGCTTTTGCTAACCTTCCATCCGTCAGTTATTTGAAGTCTATTATCAGGTCTTTGGAGTATTAATGAACGAGTTTAGCTGCCTTCTATTTAAATTAAATTGTTCCGTATTGCTCTCGCAGTGCTTAAAATGAGAGTTGACGAGAGTAATAGCATGTGGAGGTACGCGCACCTAATGAAATATCCTAAGCAGAAATGTGTATTAAATTATCTTATTAAACTGTACCAGTCAAATTCGAAGAAAAATATTCTCTATTATAAAGCTGTACTCCCGAATGAGTCTGTAATAAAAGTTGTATAACTAATAAAAATTTCTAAAATGGTTCTTATTTATAGAAAATTGAATTCCAACTTCTTTCCAACTTCTGAATTCATTTTCAAGGTAAAAAAAGATCAGGAAAATTATTGCATTACTCTCTAATACTTTTATAATTCTTCTCTTTGATGTCAGCTGTTGTTCTCGCTCGAAGACAATTGCAAAAAGTCGCTCATTTTAGCAATGATTTATACTCATTTGTTAATCAACTAAAAATGTAACGCTGTCAGGAGCCTAAATGTATTTCTTTAAAAATATAATATTAGGTTTGCTGTTGATATTAATATAGCTACTATATTTGAGTAATATTGAATTCAAATTAGGCTATTTTAAGTTAAACGTACAATATAAATCGTATCTAACATTATTCACAATAAGCTGATCAAAGAGCCAAGCAAGAACACGTTTTCATATAAACTACTAGAGTTTTGTACAATTCTTGGCGTAAAATTAAAAGAACTTTCAATAAAAGCTCTTTAGTGAAGGTAAAGTTCTGGAGAAAATGTACGAAATCAAATTTTTTGAGCAATTATAATGTTGCAATGTGCCGTCTAAATGCGTGTCTATTGAGAATTGTGTAAAGAATGAGGACCAAGGAATTGGGAACCAAAGAAAAGCATAATGAATCGGACATAATAAATAAATTAAAACTGTCAATGTATTTTCAATGTTAACAACCATGGCACAAAAGTTGTATTTTATTTACTTAAATAGTACTTTACGTACGGCTCAAGTCGATGTCGGAGACAACTGGGCCATCAAGAGCGCTTTTTTGTGATCTATTCCCGCTTAATTTCACGAAATTTGGAAATCACGAGCCGCCACTACATCTGTTTTCTTTCCAAGAAAGATTCTTCAACTCTCGATTACTCGTAGACCCAGATGCTGTGCATGGACCCCATTTTCTCTCTTCTGCGGAGCTGCTCTCTTTAACGCGAAAACAAGAGTTTTCGGAAGGCAGGTTTGAGCTTTCTTCGAGATAGTATCTAAACAAACACGTCATTAACACGAGCTGCATGGATTCCACCTGACAGTGTGTGCTCGAAACAATTTGTATTTTGTACTACTTTACGTCTCTCACATATGGGTTACCGTTCTTTTAATGTTTATTATTTAGCAGGTGAACAAAAACTTAACGTTTTACAATATCATTATCTTGAAAATAATTTAAATTCAACAAATATTCAATATTATCTTTATTACGATGCCAGGTTCTACGCTTAACAGCCATACCTGGTGTGGATGACTGATTTTGATGGATTGGCAAATATGTTAAGCTAATAATGATGGTAGCATGGAGGACAATGGAGGGTTTGAGAGAAAGGAGAAAGTGAAGAACAGAGTGTGAAGAACAGAAGTGATGCATATCTGCGACGAACCCTGCAATTAGTTCACCAGCAATTTCCTCGCTGTGTTCACCAGCAATTCCACACAGATCGAGAGAGATTTGAACCCCAATACTCAACAGACACATTTCACAGACAGCGATCTGTCTCGCTACCACCCACGGCACGCCCCGGCAAATATTCAGTAGGAAAGAGATCTTTGACTTCATTTTTCTGGGTCGTGTCGCGTGTGTGTATGTCATGAACGAGTATCTACAACGGGCGTCAACTACTTTAGTAATTAGTACCGTAAGTATGTTGTACTCCGGCGGGTGGAGGTTTTGCTCCCCCTTTAAATGTGAGATCCGGGTCCGGGATACGGGAAACGTTCATCCGGGATATGCTTTAAGGTTCCGACTGGTCGCTCAATGTCTGTGGAAATACAGTGCACGTACATTTACGTGTAAAGGGAGAGCAGGAAACACGAGAAAGGGAAGATTCTCATTGGTTGTTAAGGTACTTCCAAATCATTCGCTCGGTATTGATCAGAAAAACATCAAAAAACAAAGATCTGAACATTCCGTCCGCTAGAATTCACCAGTTAGTGGTTAAATGTGACCCAAATGTGTCACAAAATCTCTAACTCCGAACATGAAAACCCCACCCCCAATTCGAACCCTCAATCCTTCTCGTCAACGATGCTGAAGGGGCAACGGAGCTATCATAGCAGGTGAATAAACTTTTCCATGCAAAGTTAAGGTTGCGACAGTCTTTGCAGTTGCTAGTCAACGTCTGAAGCTTTGAATATTGAGCGGTTCTGCACTCAATTCCGGATGACGAACGGATATTCGGCTAAATATCTTCAATAGCAGCCTTGACAACAAGGGAACGGCATACATCTACTCAAAATTATTGTTTATCATAGCTACGAATATAGTGTGAAAAATCCGCCTCTGACGGGACTCGCTCTTGGTTCTCCAGGTTAGAGGCGGTTAGGGCGTGTTAGGTTAGAGGCGTGTCGTGAGGGCGGCGTCTCGCGGGGGGCGCAGCTGCGGGTGCTGTTGGGACGAGGACAAGGGAGCGTGCGGAGCGTGTCGCTAGGGACGCGTGTCGTAGGGAGGTGTCGCGTGGGGGCGCAACGGAGGCTAACATAAGGGAGGCGTGTCACGAGGGGGTTATCGCAAAGGGGCGTGTTGCGAGGGGGCGTGTTGCGAGGGGGCGTGTTGCGAGGGGGCGCGTTGCGAGGGGGCGCGTTGCGAAGGGGCGCGTTGCGAGGGGGCGTGTTGCGAGGGGGCGTGTTGCGAGGGGGCGTGTTGCGAGGGAGCGTGTTGCGAGGGGGCGTGTTGCGAGGGGGCGTGTTGCGAGGGGGCGTGTTGCGAGGGGGCGTGTTGCGAGGGGGCGTGTTGCGAGGGGGCGTGTTGCGAGGGGGCGTGTTGCGAGGGGGCGTGTTGCGAGGGGGCGTGTTGCGAGGGGGCGTGTTGCGAGGGGGCGTGTTGCGAGGGGGCGTGTTGCGAGGGGGCGTGTTGCGAGGGGGCGTGTTGCGAGGGAGCGTGTTGCGAGGGAGCGTGTTGCGAGGGGGCGTGTTGCGAGGGGGCGTGTTGCGAGGGGGCGTGTTGCGAGGGGGCGTGTTGCGAGGGGGGTGTCGCAAAGGGGCGTGTTGCGAGGGGGCGTGTTGCGAGGGGGCGTGTTGCGAGGGGGCGTGTTGCGAGGGGGCGTGTTGGGGGGGCGTGCTGCGAGGGGGCGGTGGCGAGGGGGCATGTTGCGAGGGGGCGTGTTGCGAAGGGGCGTATTGCGAGGGAGCGTGTTGCGAGGGGGCGCGTCGCGAGGGGGCGTGTTGCGAGAGGGCGTGTTTGAGGGAGCGTGTCTTGAGGGGCGCGTGTCGAGAGGAGGTGTTGCGAGGGGAGGTGTTGCGAGGGGAGGTGTTGCGAGGGGAGGTGTTGCGAGGGGAGGTGTTGCAAGGGGAGGTGTTGCGAGGGGAGGTGTTGCGAGGGGAGGTGTTGCGAGAGGAGGTGTTGCGAGGGGAGGTGTTGCGAGGGGAGGTGTTTTGATGGGAGGTGTCGCGAAGGGGGGGTCGTGAAGGGGGCGTGTCGCGATGGGAGGCGTGTCGTGACGGGGCGTGTCGCGAGGGTCGCCATGTGTGTGGCGGGGCGCTGCCCCCTTTCGCCGCTATTCTCGTGGCCGTGGCAGCCGCAAAAAGCCGCTGACGAAGCGCCGCTGGCAGCTGAGAGCGACGGCCACAACCCCTCCCCCCACTGCAACAGGCACGGATTCACAATTGGCTACTTTAAAGAGTCACTAATAAGCTATTGTGCCTAGCGTTTGACTGTGACAACATAAATATTTCGAACAAATCAACCTATTAATGTAAACATAACAGACATCTGTCTTATATCCAATCGCCTCTTTTGTCACTGAGAACGTAAGAATACTACAGTATCGGCTGGCAAGCCCTTTTTTGTCACTTCATGCGACCCGCGGAATGATGTCGTTCAGTCACCACACTATTACAGAGGTAGAATGAGAAATTTTTATTGAACAATTTGCCACATTTCATATACTGCTATTGACACAATATGTAGGTTACAGCATTTAAGATAAAGCAAAAATGTGAAAATGAATGTCATCTAATGATACGTTAACGTTCCTGGGGGATTATTTGAAGACGTAAATTGATTAAAACTAAAATAAAATATTTAACCGATTAAACAATATGAAATTTCAACTCAATTTTTACAATTACGCGTTTGTATGTATTTCATTTCTACTAGACCTTCCATCAAAAGTTGCCTAGCATCTTAAGGCAACTTTCGACAGGTAAATATTTCGAAAAGTGATCTGACGGATGCGTTATTTCACCGTAGTGGTTGCGCCGAAGTTAACTTACTGGGATGCGGCCGATTCAGCAAGTAAGGGAGCAGACGACCACGAGGAGGCGAGTAGTCTCTGATCTCCGGTCATTTTAGATTGAGGACCCCTTAAGTTGGAATATATCACTTAATTTGAAAAAAATGTTTTGACTAAAAACTCTGCCCTTGCCACTGTGAAAACAGTGGATTTTGACTTCAATCTTATTCAAGCAGTAGCACAAGTTTTATGAAGGTAAGAGAACACATTGTCAAAAGCTTTTTTTACAAAATTCAACCTTTTAAATACACGATTCAATCTTATATTGAAACAGGGGGATGCTCTCTTAAAAATTCCTCTAAAGAATCTACCCGAATTTTCAAAGAATTTTGAGGAACATTGCAATATGTAGTGCTGTTTTATCCAATTGGCATGTATTCGTAACAGAGGCGCAGAAACACTAGTGAAGAAGATATCATTAATTTTGTCTGTAATGTGTAACCAATTGTAGCAAACAAAAACCAATTAAACCGAAAGATAAAATCGTTTCGTGGAAATACTGGAGATCATTCATTTGGTCACGTCCAAATGCACTTAATGTGATTAATCTGAAGTATGCTCACAATTATCGGTAAATTTAGAGATAATGAATAGAGGAAATGTGAAGTGTTGTAAGTTAAGTAAATTTTGCGAAGAAACAGAGAAACACACAAATTAAATGTAAAATAATTCACACATTCAAATAACGCTCATGCTTTTTGTTATACTACTTATTTTGGATAAGAATTTGTAGAGTTTGAACTTGATGGCTTTTTAACTTTTATAAAGCAATAATTTTGAAACTACTGACTGTGCGAAAACACTTGAGGCCGAGACCATCACTATAAAAGTGTATTATACATGGAAAAGGGATGAAAATTAGTAATGTCATCATATAAAGGACCTATAAGAACATATGATATATAAAATAGGTAGACCTATTTAAAATCACATATAAATACTACTTTTTTTATTTGAAGCGGTCATGTATCGACTAGATAAATTTACTGGTTGTGGGAGAGGGTAAAAATTCTAAGCTGATTAGACTCAATATAACGTCTTGTTATCGGTAGGGCAATGGCCTGATAAGTCATCTTATGATCCTTTGTGCATTGGGACAGTTCTCGCAATACATTTCGAAGGTTACAATATCCGTACGTTATTCTGATTTGTTGAAGATGACAGAAAATAAAGCAATTTTGCATTGTAATCGTTAAGATATCATATTATTCAAACTCTAATTAATTTGAATGTTTGTTTGAATTCAAATTCATCGTAAATTATAACTAAATAAAAATACAAATGTGATAATATATTCCAAAAGACACATTTTTCGTCTCATATGTGAATATTTTAAGACCTCGAATGTTTGTCTACGATTTCATTGCCAATTTCATTCCAAATTTTGTGTTGGTAAAAATGTTCTTGTATCAACGCTGATCCTACGACCACTGACCGTAATTCTCCTCTCTTTTTGTTCTCGTTCCAGTGACTGGCTGGTGGAAAAGCACTTCAGGCAGTCGAGCAGTTGTACATTTTTCTTTTTCCAGGAGATAATTCGATTTAATTCAGATACAAAAACATTGAATTTTTTGCATGAATATATCGAATAGACGGTTGTTTATTTTCTCTCTGTGGTTCAATTTTAAATAAACCGTAAACAAAAATTCTTATTTTTAACATTTCTTGTAAGAAATCTCTTTTAGGAACTTAATTGTCTTGATCTAGAATTGTCCTCAATGTCCTAGAATATAGACCGATTGTTTATGCTGAGATCGTTGTACGAAAATAAACTGTTAACATAATGTTGTAAAACAAAACTGTATGTAATTATGTGGATCATAGATAGCTTTGTTAGCATTTTAAAGGCTGGCAATTGCATTACATACACATTTCAGTATACTCAAGCAACTATTTGTATTTCATTGCTCGACCAATTACCCCATGCAAAGATTTGCCGTTTGTATCAAGATGTACTTATATTGTACGTTTCGAAATTGTCCAAGAAATATTATCCTGACATTACAAAAATCCAGAAGCTTGTGAAAATGTCTTTCCATTGTACACATTCCCATATTAACAAGCTAAAACGATATTGTTGTATGATAATGTGTGCCTAAGGTGTCATTTATGACACTTAAGACACCAAGCGTATGATGATAAGAACGAAATTTTGAAAGCGTCAGTATGCTGGTGGGATTTCGATTACAAATAATAGAACGCCACACACGACTTAATATATCTGTTCATAGCTGACGTTCAGAGGTTCGAAGGCAATTTCAAATGTGTCCTAATCTTTCATTCTGTGTTCAAGATGCATGCTGTTTAATAAGTAAGAATAGAGTTTCAAAAATAGTTTGTCCGATAGATATTTTTAGCTTGGGAACGAGTCTTGAAATACAAAAGCAACAATTTTATTGTTTCTCGTGACAACGTTATTAAAACTTGTGGGAAATGCTTTGCTAGAGAAAATTCTCGTTATTCACTCGCGCTATTTGGGAAATGAATATTTGGAAAATATATGTTCACACTCTAAGGAATCTAATTTGGTGTGTATGACTGCCTTATCTTCTCGCCGATCCCCTCCTCCGCCGATGATGATAATGATGATGATGATGAAGGGTGCTTCAACATCTGTGGCTACTGCCGTCAGTGTGATTATTAGAGAGCGGATTTTCATAGCCTAATATGTCTTGAAATATGCTTTTAAAAATATGCTTTTCTGACCAAAAAATGTGAAATATGCACTACAATATGCAATAAAAATGAACAATTTTTCATTTCCTGCTCCCTTTGTTGATAAAACTCAGAAGATGCATGCATGGAATGAAAAGATATATTTTTGTGCAAACATTATACTATCTATCTTACTTAACAGGAGAAAATTGAAGTAAATATTCTTCTTAGTTAACTACATTCCGTGTCTTGTTGCATTTCTTCTGCCTGGTTTATAAAATATTGTATTAAAAAGTAAGTATTTTATCATCTATAGAAAAAAATGCAAACTGTGACTAGCTCATTCTAATCAATGAACGCTCATAAATAAAAGGAAAAATTCTATAAAATTCTATCTAATTAGAGATAAGTACCTATTTTTAGGAAGTATGCCTAATATGCATCTATATTTACACGAATATACACCAACAGGCAAAATCGGCCAAATATACACTATCTTGTTGGTCTACATAGCATCCAGTACTAAGCAAATGTCAAGAAATTTCACTTAGCTTTCCCCTGAACCAACGGACAAAAACATGCCTCTGCAGTATAGTAATAAAAAATCATCTAATAATCATCGTAATAATATGTAACAGCATGAAAGCCATAATATTTCTAAAATTCAAAGCAAATTGCAAAATGAATACAAAGATGGAACATTATGACTTGTGGTAAAACAAAATATCTGTCAGAAAAAGAGACAGAAACACTGAAAATCTGACGACATCCGTATAAATTAGCACATTAAGATTAAGCTGTAAATTCAATTATCTCTAGCAAATATAAAATGCTTTCCTTAATAGACATTTGTAAACCGTATTTCCTTTGGATTATTATCCGAGCAGTTCCTAAATATTCTATCTCCTTCGTTTTCCTCGTAGTTAGACAATTGTAGAGAGAATTGCGGCTTGAAGGGCGGCAATCAGGGGGTCCTGGGTTCGGCTGCTGGAGTGCGGCGCGATCCGACGACCGGCTCAGAAGTTTTGGACCACAACGCGACCAACAACACTAAGCTAAGAAAATCAGTGGGAATTCAAAGTATGATAAAAAATCGAGGTTTTCCTAAAAAACAATCATTTCTGCCCTCCGTGTCTTCCGGTGCGAGTTGTTCAATGCCGCATTATTCATCAACCTTCTTATTATAAATACTATTTTCCTAGTTTAATTTAAGATTTTCGAAAGAAGTAAACATCAATAACAGAGTTAGTGAGTCAATGAACACCTACAGCAAGCCATAGGACAAGGGGGATAAATAAGAACATTTCAAAGTACCCTGATGATAGTGTAAAAAAGAAAACAAATTTTCAGTAGAAATGTTATTTTGGTGCTACAGTTGCTGTTGATAATATTTAACTGAGGTAGCATATCCATGCTCCATCCATCGAATACCTAAACTCCCGGAATTCGAAGCATCCGATTCGAAAACGCAAATTAACATGCTCTCGAAGTCTGTAATTTGAACGGATAAGTTTATTCACAAGCTGCCGTAGCTCAGCGGCAAAACCGTGTCTTCTGCAGCATCGGTGACGAAGAGGTCGTTGGGTTAGAGAAAGTGTAGCGGCACAAGGTCAACTACTCTCGGGTGGAGAATTCTAGCTCCTATTCGCATTGGGTTATCGATTGTTTTCCCTGGTTTCTCTGATCAATGCCGAGCTAATATCTGTCTAGTATCTTAACGAGCCGGCCACAAACCGCGCGCGATCTTTCCTTCCTCTTCCTTGTCCCTCCCTCTCTCCTTACAAACAAGTACTGCCCTTACCCAAGTGTCGGGAGAGTAGTTGGGAGCTTAAAGCTTGTCTCGGTTGGGACGATGTCTCACTTGAGGAGATGCGTGGAGGAAAAAACACCGCAAGATGGGTCTCCTTTGGATCTCACGATACAGCTCGGAAAGAACATCGCCAACTTCAGGGACAACTAAACTTAAGGGGAAAATTATCAAAGTAGTTCACTCGTACGAAAACAACACTCCCTCAGTCAATTTATTTAACTTCTTTTCAGTTAATTGGGTGAAAGAAATTTCTCCTGGTCACTAGTGCACATTGATGTAATCAAACACGTTCCCACAACACTCCATCAGAAATAGGATCCTAACGACCGACGACAGAACGGCACCGGAGATGGAGAGAAGGAGCAAGTGTGGGTGGGGTGGCGGTGTGGACGGGCCTGGCACATCGATTGAGTTAAGGGTCGAAGCAGTGAGGCACATCAACCCGATGTTCAGTGTTACTTAAAATATTTCCAAACATTCTTGCAATCACCATTTGTAGGCCACTTGCAATCACAATTCGTATTGACTACACAAATATTAATTCGAATTCTTTACGATTGCCTACGAAACGTTCACAGAAACGGAATATACTTGATGTAGGAATATTTAATTTCCGAGCAGAAATTAGAATCGAAATATAAATCATACATCTACTTGTCAAATAAAATTAAAAGAACATAATGTCAATAAGTTAATATAGAAGTCAAAACAAACATTTCAAGTTGTAGGTCTCTCTGTCAACTACCGTGCTGCCTGTGGGCGTCGGCGGTGGAGCACGCGTCGCCCGCACTGGGTTCGCTCTTGGGCCGCGCTCGCGGCCGCTGCCGCCGCCGCCGCCGCCTGACCCGGATCCGCCGCCGTGGCTAATGCGGCGTCGTTAGTTTCGGCTGCTGCCGTCGCCGCCGCCGCCGCCCCCTGGCCCACTCGTCGCCAGAGCGCCGCCGCAGATTCCCAGAGCGGATGGGGGGGGGGGGGCGGAGACGAGAGCGAAGCAAGACGCGGCGACACGAGGGCCGGAGGAAAGGTGAGGACGCGGGGCGGCTCTGACCGGGAGGTCCTAGAGTTCGAGTCCCGATGGTGACAATGTTTTCTACTCTAGGTACATTGCTAGGCTGAATTCTGTCGCTGTCTGGAGGATAATTCTAGCGGCCGGCTGCTCTGATCAATAATTTTCTGTGTGGGTTATCTGATCGACACCAGGCGAATGGCGGAGCGGTACGCTAACAAACGAGCCTTGTACCGCTCGCGACCTTTCCTTCCTCTTCCTGGTCTTACCCTCATCTCTTACTTACCCACACGTACCCTAACATGCACCACACTACCACACATCTTGGGAGACCACTTGGGAGTCTAGAGCTTCCCCCGGATGGGGGGGGGTGACCCGCTGGTGGGAGCTTCCCGCTTGGAGAGTATCCCCACAAGCCAACGTAGGTGGACGACGGATCTCGTCATCGCGGGGGAAAGTCACCGCTACCTCACGTGATACAAACATGCTGTACATTAATGGAAATAATGACCTTAGCAGTTGGCGGTGCCCGGAATCATCAGCCAATCAACGGGGCAGGCAATGCGGATGGGAATGTGGGTAGGGCGGGGTGAAGAAGGACGCGGACACCGGTGAGGAGGGGACGGCATAGGCTTACGGACGAGGGCGGGGGGAGGGACGGGAGCGAAGCAGAAAGCGGCGACACGTGGGACAGAGAAAAGGTAGGGACAGTGGAAGACGAAAAGGATGGGCCGCAAAACTAGTTATAAAGCTGCGCATATACCGTTTCCGAAGCTGGGTAACGCAGGTTGTAAAACTGCTGATGCAGTATTCTTCGCTCAACATGCTCCATTGGGGAAGAATGCGGTTGTAACATTTAGGAACGGCAGAAACCAGGCTTGTGAGGGGATCTCAAGATGACTGAAGACTCGCAAGGACAAGTCAGGTCAATCATCATAACGCTGGTGCTCAAAGCAAATTTTTACAGAGATGACTCTTCATGGTTTGATCAGCCATGTGACCTGCCCAGAGATGACGCACATTTTCATGAGATATTATAAACCTGCTGTATCTTGTATAATCGTCGTTACAACGTATGTGTTATATTTATTTTTAAATTAAATGTTCCCCGGTTAGTCTGTGGAACATACTCGCTTTACTATTAATAAGCTGTTTTATACATAAAATTATGAAATTAATTACGAATATTAGGAGATGAAACTAATCACATGAGTATATCAAAGAAGAAAAACAATCTTTAAGTTCCTCAGAGAAAATTAATTGCACTATTCACTCTAATGCACTGGGTATGTCGTGATTACAATGCTGGGAACGTTTTTATTACGGGTTACCTCTCAAGCATATCTAATACATTCATTCGATGATACCTGTTGCGATAATTGAGTGTACATTATGTTTTTATATTCTGCATATTTTTTTCTGAAGGAATAATTCAAAGAATTGAAATCTCTGTACGCAAATAAAAAACATACCGAATGAGGTAGGCGCGTAATAGCTCACATTATTTCCAAATTTGCCCCAAAGTGATTTTGTAGACAGAACTCGTTGTTTGAAGTACCATTTGTAACAGTAACTTGAAAATTTAGAATCCTCCCTAGCTCTTGAAGGAATAAATAAAAATATTAATGAATCGCTTTATAGGTAACTGAAAATGGTGTCTGTTGCCTTTTTCATGTTAGAGGATGGCATTCTTGGACCTTACAGCCTCATTTCTCCTCCGTTCGGCCTCATCACTTTCGCTTCTACCTCTGGCTCTGCCTCCACCCTCACTTTTAAGAGTGAGGGCGTCTGGGACGAAACTACTGTGTTGGCAGCACAGCTATTCTTCAACGGCGTCTCTGGATACCTCGTTATTGCCCCCTAAACGCTTCGCAATTTGTCTTCTGTAATGCCCTAGTGACAGCACAGTCGACGAAGCGGGAATACCGCGGTGATCTTTATAAACCTTCGTTCTGAGTTGAAACGACGGTAACATTTTTCATCTTGTTTACGGAACGGAACGCACCTAAAGGTTGAACTAAATTTACAGAAGACACCCCCAAAGCATTTTTGCCTACGATGTATATTATTGTTATTCCTGTAAATCACAGATAAGGGAAAAGGGCGACTGCATCTTTCTGTGAGTGATTCTATTAGGAATATACCTTTATGTAATTTTTCTTCGTCGAATAAACCTTAAATTTCAGTCTTTCACGAAAACTGGTACAACTATTGTGATGCACATTTGATAAAAAGTAAAAAATCAAAAACAAAAACCCATTTATTGTTTTTGCTCT
Organism: Gryllus longicercus; assembly: GCA_038098605.1. Classification (NCBI taxonomy): domain Eukaryota; kingdom Metazoa; phylum Arthropoda; class Insecta; order Orthoptera; family Gryllidae; genus Gryllus; species Gryllus longicercus. The sequence continues at coordinate 2,472,066 of JAZDUA010000128.1, read as the reverse complement.
TTCGGTTCCCATTTTTTAATAGAGCATAATGTAACATAACTAGGTTGGTTTCCTCAGCTAGTTTCTAGGCAATCATTCGCTGGAAGGTTATGGTACGTTAAGCTAAAAATACAGAAGACAGATATATAAACATTTCGTTCGGTTCGCACTGGTAAGCAGATGATGTGAGCTTTCGCACAAAAGCTGAAAGCTGAAAAAGAAAAAAAAGAAGGGTCGACAGAATATAAAAAAAATTACGTAAGCTAAAATAAGCTGTCATCTGTTATTAAATAATACAGAATAACATAACATAATATAAATAAAATAAGTTAATTCCTAGTATGCCTGGACACAAGATGCGCCTAGGCGAATTATTGCCTAGGGCAGACTTCAATATAGCTACGATGTGACTTGGCAGAGAAACTCTTCATAAGCAGCTGCTTCATGAATGATACAAAGAAGAATGATAATAAACTGTCATTCATATCTGTCTCTTTCTCCAAAGTACCTTAAGAACTTGCGTTACAGGTAGGTCAGGAAGAGAGCCTACTACCTCGCCAAAAGAAGCGATGATTGAGTGCGCAGTTGTCTTCGCTGTCATTACTCTCTGTCACGATCCTTAATAGAGCTAGTAAGCACACTATTCCTCATCATCTATAACCTAGAAATATTAACTGAATTTTTGTGATTATATGATATTATTTTTGCCTTCTAAGGAACGCGAGGGAACACAACTTAATCAGTTTAGAATCATTTAAAACGAATGTAACGAAAAATTAATGACTAGCAGATAGAAGTCACTCGATTTCATCTGCTTCATAATAATGCAGGTTAAATCCTCATAAAATTATAAACTGTTTCCCGACAAATAGTATAAATCTTACTAACGAATACAACTCTAAAATTGTAATTGCGATACAGTAGTAATAAGTATTTTTCTGTTTAATGTTCGTTTATATATCATTTGTCATTTACAACTCTCAACCTCTTAGCGGAAAAAGAACTTTCACTTGCAATTTGCTTGCCTAATTTAAGAACGGTGATCATACTTTTAAATCTTAAAATGTATTTTCTCTTTGAGAATATTGTTTTGAATCTCAATTTTTTACAAGAACGGAAATAAATACAACTTATGACTATCCCGTGGCAGTTAATCACAATGCAATAATCCTGAAATAGTAGTTTTTAGAGGATCATTGTGCATTGATAGACAAACTTCAAACACAAAACATTCAATGTTGGAGAAATATTTTGGATTAATATTAATGAATCAAAGAATGTCAAGGTATTTGAAACAAAATGAAAAATTCAAGTCATACATACACATTTAGCAGTGTAAATGTATGAATAGAACCAATTCATGCAAAATAAATTATACAAGAGTCTTTAATCAATATTCTCTTCCAAGATGAACAAAAACTGAGGGATGTAATATAACAAAACATTACGAACAAAACATAAATTAAAATAGAAACATATGGAAACAAACGAGTGTTTGCAGAGTGTTGAAGAAAGCAACGGGCAATCGGAAGCGGAGAATGCACTTACTCGCATTTCTAGGTTAATGGCTAAATTTTTTCTCTTCCTGGCCATCCTTCGTGCTAATCACAATCGTCGGAACAATAAACAATCTAACTCTAGGGACAAGCTTAGAACATTCATCAACAACGGCCTTACAACAACATAGCTAGAAGTAATATTTGGTATTGCAAAACTGAGGACCAAATAAAGATGCCAAATTTTTGGCATATTCATGGCATATTCAGAAGGCTAAGTTGAGAACACGAGACGTGGTAAAGTCGGACGGCAGAGTCGGCGGAGTGGTATCTTCTTCACTGCTAGCTGGTGAAGGGAGCGTCGCAAAATTTGCGAGATCAGGAGGAAAAGCAAGCCTAATGACCTTAGCCAAGCCGCGGAAAATACGGCAATGTTGAATTGGATTATTCTTTTTTAATCTACCACGTGCAACTGAACTTCAATCAGTTAAAAAAGTAGGTCTTAAGCTACCATTCCGCGGTGGTACTAACAATTAACGCACTTCCTTTGAAATCTTCTCATTCACTCTAAGCACACAGCCGGCCTAGGTGGCTCAGGGCACCAATTGGTGACACTGCGGTATCTCTGACCAGGAGGTTTTGAGGTTAGAGTTCCCACGGTGGCAGGATTTTCGACACTAGCCAGACAGACAGGTCCATTTCATCCACTGTCTTCTGGAGGAGACTTCTAGCGGCCAGTTGCTCTGATCGGTAGTTTCCCGTGGTTTCTTCCATCATTCCAGGCGAATTCTGCAGCAGTACCCCCAACAAACGGGCCACGAACCGCCCGCAATTCTCCCTCTTCTTCCTTGTCGTATCTTCATCTCTCACTTTTTTACACAGTTACATGCCCTACACTACCGCACATGCCGGGAGACCAATCAGCATCTTACAGCTTGTGCCGGATTGAGCAGTACTCCGCTGGTGGAAGGTGCTTAGTTGGGGAACACCCCTCTAACTGACGGGTAGGACGACACCGGATCTTGCCTTCCATCAGGCGAAGATCACCCCAATCTTCCACGATAAACCACCATACACTAAACTTACGGGAATAATGATCTTATCAGTTGTCGCGTCCGAAACCACTAATTAATCAATTGAATTATTCTTTTTATTCTACCACGTGCAACGGAACTTCCATCAGTTACAAAAGTGTGTCATAAGCTAACATTCCGCAGAGGTACTAACATTTAAAATTCTTCCTTTGATGTCCCTCAATCAGTTTTAGGAACCCGAGGCTGACCACGCAGCGTGGCGGTTTCAGCCACTGCGAGAGGGAGCGGCGCGGCTCGGTGCGGGGCGGCCCGGCGTCAGGGAGACGGGCAGGCTCGGGGCTCGCGGCCGGCGGTCGACGGGGCTCGTGGCGTCGTGCTCAATCAGGCGGCGGGGAATTATCTCGTGCGGAAGAGCGAGTGCCGCCGCCGCCGCCGTGACGTCGCGGCGGAAAAAAAAAAAAAAAAGATCGCGCGGACAATACGCGACGCGTGTCTCGTAAATCGCCGAGAGCGCGCGCGCGCGCTCGCGCCGAGGAAAAAGCGACGGCCGCCGACCGCCCCCAGGCGGCCCGCCGGCGATGCCAACTCCCACGCTGCTACCAACCGCGCAGCCCCACGAGCTGTCGGTTCCGCCGCTTCTGCTGTGGTCTGTTTTGTAAGCTCTATATTGCGGCTGCAGCTCCGTCAGTGTTGCCGCCGCCCTCTACCAACGGCGCCAACAATCATGACATATTTCCGTCTGCTGTCTCTTAATCAAGTCCGCTGCACACCCCAATACATTGCATCTTCCAACGAATTCAACATGTATGTTGATGCTGATATCTCCCTTGTTACTACCGAATGCACAGACACGAGCTGGCGGTTAAGCAGCTTCTGCTATAGTTTGTTTTCTAAGCACTATATTGCGGCTCCAGCTCCGTCAGTGTTGACGCCGCCCCCTACCAACTGCGCTGCCAACAATCATGACATATTTTCATCTGATAACTCTTAATCAAGTCCGAATGGATCGAATCTCACAAGCAATTTTACACATATGTTGATACTGTCTCTCACCCGCGCTGCTACCAACTACAGAACCACAAGCTGTCAAGTCTGCTGCTTCTCCTATAGCCTGTTTTGTAAGCACTATATTGCAGCTGCAGCTCCGACAGCATTACCGCCGCCCTCTACCAACTGCGTCAATAATCATGATATATTTCCGTCTTCTATTTCTTAATCAAGTCCACTGCACACCCCAATACATCGCATCTTCCAACGAATTCAACATGTATGTTGATGCTGGTATCTCCCTCGCTACTTCCAACTGCAGAGCCACTAGCTATCAATTCCACTGCTTCAACCACAGTTTTGTGGAATCCCTATTGCACCAGCAGCTCTTTCATCGTTGCCAATGCCGTAACTGCTGCACCAACAGCATTGACAGGCTGTCTCCTATCAAAGTTCACTGAATACCCGAATCCATCTCATCACCCAAGCAGCCAACTCTATCGTTTCCGTGTTGTACGCGCCATCTCGCACCTACAGCTCTATTATCGGTGCCACTGCACAATAACAAATCGTCAATCGTAACTCACGTCTCAAAACTTTCGGTACCCCATGTACTGCCAACGCTGAATGTCCATAACCTTTCTCTCAACACGTGGTCCACTACTGACGCTGTTCATGTCGTCTCCCGTACTCGTACCCAAAATAATCACAGCCGCCAAATTCAATATCTTCGTTACACCTCTACAATACCTCCAGCTCCAACTCAGGCGAACTTACCATCTCTATTGACTTCGTCTCCGCGATCTTCACTTACACATCCTACAATCACCCTGCCATCTCCATTACCCCTCCCACTACTGCCGTCTACGCCACCTCTCTAACATTCAATAGTTCCACATGTTTTCTGTTAACTGTGCAAATAAAGAACATTGTTCACTAAACATTCTTCATGTTTAACCCCTCAAGACCTGAAAAAGAACAACTCAAAACCATTGCTTTTTTGTTTCCGTGCGCGCCAGCTGGTTATTGGTCCCGTAAGTGTAATCTATGTTATATTCCGGGATTTGGTGGTTGTCCCTTTCCCGCAAGAACGCGAGATCCGGCGCCAACCTACAGGCGACCTATGGAGTTCCCCTATCCCCAACGGGTGCACAACCTCAGAAGGGACGGGCTCTAAGCCCCCGATTGATCTCTCGACATGTGTGGTAATGTAAAACATGGAAGTGTATGTGCGCATGTATATATGTATGAGAGACGAAATGTCAAGGATAAGGTAGAGAAGACCATATGAGTTCCTTGGCGCCTTTGTTAGAGTACAGCTCCAGCATTCGCTTAGTATGGATAAAAAATACAGAAAAAACAACCGTTCAGAACAGACGGTCTCTAGAATTCTCCCAAACTGCGGCTGAATTTGACTTCACTACGTTATTGACGCTATTGACGAAAATTCACCACCACCGGGACTCAAACACTAGGATCTCGAACACTAGGGACATAAGTCTGCGACGCTGTAGCCGCAACAGTTTTTTTTTTTAGCTAACACAATTTCTCGAAGGAAGTGGCCCCATTGTTTACGAATAGATTAATGTAGCCTCTGTATGAGATGATCTCTGATAAAGAAGAAATAAGATACTAAAGCTGTTTTGGATTGTATTACTTACGTGAATGAATTGTATTACTTAAGAAATCTGTTTACGCCTTGAAAAGTAAGGAAAGTATTTATTCAATACGATAGCAACCCTCGGCATTATTACTAATTATTCAAGAAATGAGTGCATGCATTAAGAAATACTTATGCACGCATTATAAACTTTTCGTTTCAATTTCCCTTATTGCCAATTTCTTATTTTATTGTCACATTTTGTAGAGATATGTAACTAGGATTGCTAGGGAGAATCATTTACAGCCGAGACTCAACGATCATATACGATATGATGGCTGGTCCCTGACCTTTCAAGAATTATTGTCAGCTTTATTTTCAGACGGCATTTACTCTAGGCCAGGCGCATCTTCATAACCTCTTTACATCATGCCGATCGCAACATCTCCTTTTTGCTGCTGTATAACACGAATTGAATTAAGCGAAGGCAATTGGATTGAAAATGAAGATACGCAGACGCAAGAAAACAGCGACTGCTGATAAAAGTCGGTCAATGTATGTAGAACACGACTTTTATTAATGTTTATACAAGCCTATAATAAAGAGAAGAGAGCAGTGTTAACGACTTCGACGTAGATATCGCCAACAAAGACGGAAGCACTTTGAACATCGAACTGAAAATGCCGCGCAATAGGAATTGTAGAGCTGATTATGTTTCTCGAAGCAATATTAAAGGAAATTTAAAAGCGGACGTAACGAAACAGTCCACAAATCACCATTGTATCACTGTACCGTTTCTAAAATACAATTTTGCCACTACATTCTCCATCTTTTCTTCGTTCTCGTCCTCCTCCATAACGTCCTCCGCCTCAACCTGGACCCCAACGTCAACCTCAACTTCAATCTCAACAACCTCATCCTCAACGATATAAATCTCAACGACTTGAACCTCCACAACCTGAACCTCAAAGACTTGATCCTCAATGACCTGAACCACCACGACCTGAATCACCACGACCTGAACCACCACGACCTGAACCACCACGACCTGAACCACCACGACCTGAACCACCACGACCTGAACCTCCACGAGCTGAGCTTAAACGACCTGAACTTTAACGACCTGAACTTTAACGACCTGACCAGAACCGACGTGTAGCTTAACGACATGCACCTCAATCTCAGAATCTATTCCAGAAAAAAATGAATGTTTAATTACAAAATAGTAGGTAATAAACTGTATTATTTTTTACAGTACATCTAAGGCATGCGTATCAGCTTGCGAAAAATGTATTGAAATCTTACAATACCGTGGTGCCTCTTGCAGATATTTTCATATGAAATTGTTTTATTTCTGCTTTGCAAATTACTCGTTCATTTTTGGGAAGTTATATTAAAAATATCAACTTAAATACTTATTTATTTTTTATTACAAAGTTAGGTTTAACAATCATCAATCTAATGAATCAAGTCGTAATGATACATGTACATGCCGGAAACACAGCGAAAGAAATTTGTGAAACACTTGTTTATCTAGAATTCTTCCAGAATATCCTAGAGGCTAAGAACTGTGGAAATCGAACTGTCTTGTTAAGAGGAATAGAGTGAGCTATTGGCCACCTTTGTAAGTTTCTTAATTTACCTAAAACGCGTTTGATCGCTTAAAGAAAACAAACACGTTTTGAGAGAAATTTTTTAGATGGATGGATCGGCAAAAAGTGTTCAGTTCTCCATCAGGAGACCGCGACGCGTCAAATGATACCTCATTTGCCTTGATTGGTGGACCGGAAGTGGTCCAACCGTGTGCGAAGGAGAAAGATGGACAGTCGGACGGACGGATAGACAGACGGACGGACGGACGGAGGGACGGACGGACGGACGGACGGACGGACGGACGGACGGACAGACAGACAGACAGACAGACAGAAAGACACACGGACGGACAGACAGAAAGACGGACGGACAGACAGAAAGACAGATGGACGGATGATAGTCGATTTCTACACATGAATAAATAGGTTTTTGAAAACCATATTTCTTGTTTGCCGTAAAATGAACTATAGAGTTATGGCGCGAACCTCAACCTCATCGTCTACCTTAACTATCTTCTAATCCTACACTTGACCTACGCCTTATCCTACAACTTATCTTTCAACGTTTCCTCTTATTTCTGATCTTATTCTCCTCTTCATCCTCCGCCCTCTTCTGACCCGCCTTCACCGTCCTCTCTTCCCCACCACATCTGCTTCTCTCCTTCATCTCCACCTCTTCCGCCACAACCTCCTCCTCCTCTTAAACCTCTCCAGTCTCCTCCACCATCTCGTCTCCTCTCCTCCTCTTTGTCTGCCCCCCGGAGACAGCAAAACCGAAGCGCCGTCGGCACGGCTGCTCGGCTGCTCAGCTGTCCCGCGCGGTAAAAAGGCCTGTCTCTTACCCGCAGCGCGTAATCAATGGCGGGCCGATCCATTAACCATCTAAACGGCATGTCGGTCCACGCAGGAAAGCGGTTGACGCCTTCACAGTGGGCGAGCACGGGACAATGCCGGGCGGTGGCAGGGACGACGAGGACGACGACGCCGACGGCGGCGGTGGCGGCGGCGGCGGCGGACGCGGCACGCACTCGCGAATCGCGCGTGCGCGCACGCGTGCGAGAACGCCGCCATGCGTGACGCGCGCATGCGCCGCCGCCGCCGCCGCCGCCATGTCGACGGAGCGCCGATGGCTCCCTGCGATTCCAGACGCCTCTCTTCTTCTTGGAAGGAGACGTTGCGTTGGATCCAGAGTGACTTGACCAATGGGAGCCGACGATTGCCCGAAACGAGCCCACTTAATTTATAGGGCCTTTGAACTTTGTTTTTTAAATAGTACAGCTATACACATTATTCAAACTTTTGAAACAAAGTTGTTTTTAGGCAAAATTGTCGGTAAATCGGTCAATTTAAGCACAAGATTGAAAGCACCTTTTAAAAGCTTTAACTTGTATGATAAGCATACGTTAATGTCACAGCACTAATTGTACATTTCTTGTAGTTCGTTCAATAATTAGAAATAATTTACTTGGCATTAAATTCGCATCCAGATTATTGAGTTACAATTTTATAAGAATTTTTTAAAGAAATTATTTATTTTTGCTATCTAGTTAATTATATTAAACATTTTTAAATAAAAACTGGTTTTGAAATAATGCAAGCTATGTAAAGAAAAAGTAAACCTCGTCTGGGTCTCAATGTAATCTTACACGGACTTTGGACATTAATGATCCTTATGACTCTCCTCATTGCCATGTGATTCAGAAGCTACTAGGATGAAAACTGGGCTGAACTCTTAACTATATGTGTTCGACGCATTGCCATGTATCTCCCAAAGCAATAGTACTTGAATAACACTAAATTCATCCAGAAGTATGTGTTTCTTAGATTTTGTTGTGGATCTTCAGAACTGTCTTTCAGAAAAGGAATTGAGGCATATGGATATCAGATAAGAAATTGAGGCATCATTACCAAGGTGTCATATGCGATAATACAATTGCAAGGGTTCATTTTCATTGGTTTGAAGTATCCCGGTAAAATGTTCTGTTAATATTTAAGTGGCATGTCCAGAAGACGCTATTTGAAACCATCTTGTAGATATAACGGGTTCTAAACTGATGCAAGAAAACAATGAAATGTATCACAACTAAACAATTTCCTCGCATCTATTACATAGAATTACATGAAAGAAAACGTCACGTACTAACGTGTTCTTTGCTTCTTGAAATTTAACGCACAGATAATTTTAGAGTTCTAAAAATTACGTATTTTTTGTTCAATTCATACTTTTACTCCAATCATTTACTTGTACCACATAATTCGACCAGTGAAAAAATATTCCGGTGTTCAGAAAATGCATTAAAATTATCAAATTCATTGATTAAAATTATCAAATTCATTCATTAAACTAATTTAGAAAACCTCAACAATTACCGGCATGAATTTTCTTTTGATGTGTGACATTTACTATAGAATATATTTTATAATGTACATTCTAACCTTTGGCTCGACAGCCCGGTACGCGCCTCGGCCGACCAGCGGTGGCCCAGCCTCTCGGCCGTGAGATAAGGACTTCGTGTTGTAAGCACGAAGACATCCGCTCGCCATGTATACTGGTCTTCATAACTTTAGAGCGGGCTTTCTCATCGTTACACAGCAATAGATACCACATGGACCATTTGTAAGGAAGTCATAATTTTGCCCGACCGGGAATCGAACCCGTGGTTGTGCCGTGAAAAGTGAGCACGCTAACCAACGAGCCATCGAGGGCCTTTATAATGTACATTATTTTAAATTATTGTGTAAAACAAATTATTACTTAAAACATTAAAATGAAATTCAAATTATTCCAAAAGTTATCATACTGTAGGAAAGAGTCGATTCATTTCTTACATCCACTTCTTATTCTATGTTCGAAATTCTGGAATACACAACATCATTTTCACAACATGAGTAAGACCACTTCTTTTGCGTCTATATGTGACTCGGGAACCATTTGTCTTAAAAGTAATAAAATGTTTATACAACTTCCTCAGTTACCTCGACGTAATTAGCATACTTACAGAATATTGCTCCATAAGCTCTTCATACACATGTAAATTAATTTTTTAGTCGAAACAATAAAACGAATAATACTTGTGCTAAGCAAACAATTCACATAATGAACTTCCTGAACTTGGCATTTGATAATTGACTACATCGAAGTACGACAAAGGGCAGTATGCGGGCGTAAAGAAACAAACCGATAAGAAGCATTCATTTCCAGAACTCGTTGATGTTTATGGGACTGTGCACGTGGTCGGAAAATGTCACTACATCGTAATTAAAAGTATTTCAAAATAAAAAATTTAATTTGTGAAGTGATGATACAAAGACCGTGCGACTTATATTCGCCCAATAGGCCCATACTATCTCAAAAGAACTTAAGATAATCAGCTTTAGATTGTTAATAAGGAACTTTCATATTGCAAATAAATCATTGCTTTTTGCCGTATAATATGTCGTTCAATTCTAATTATACGGCAAAAAGCAATGATTTCTAAGAATCGTTACCATACTTGTAGCAAATAGTAATCAACGAATTACTTCTCTTGAAAAAGCTCTTCGTGGACTGCAAATTGCCAACCTCCAAAAATAAAGTTCATTGGAACTTAGGAACATGGAAAAGGAATTACAGTATTTCTTTTATCAAAAAGAGAAATAGTCAGGGCCTATAACAATATATTCGAACATTTTAATATGTTTGAATTCATTATTTAAACACATTTAAATCCGATCATTTCACCAATTAGATTCGTGACAGAACGAGGATAAAAGTACTGAAGTAAGTAAACGTGCGTTGGTCTGTAGGGACGCGAAGTCGATGTCGATGATTTCAATACACTGATGTTTCTATAAATATCAATGTTTTAAACGTCGATGTATTGAAACCTATGTTTATTGAACATTGATATTTTTGTTTCGATGTTTTACGTTTTCAATTTTTTTAGTCATGGTTGAAAATGCCCATAATAATAATTTTGTAAAAGTTAAAATAAGAAACAATAACTGATGGTACTAATATGTGCTTGTATCCCATCGATACGAATGGTGTTTGTTGTATCTCCATCAAGCAGACTACCAACCCTTGCTCGATATGATCCTCATGGCCTGGTATTTCCTTCGTCCCTTCTGAATTTCGCACATGTAGCGATGTTGTGTTTGTGGTTATTTAAGGCCACATCAACTTCTAGCGACCACTATTGCTTGTAACGGTATAGTAACTGTGAGGATGACACGATATGATTATGATAAGGGGTGAAAGGACGAACACAATACAATCATGCCCGAGGCGAGACTCCGCGACCCCGCGATCCTTCGGTCCGAGATCGCTACGGCACTACTGCCTTGGAGATCTCGGCCACCGGATCGGCATGGAGCGATGTTGTTGGTCTCTGTTTTCACTTAAATATTAATTATAAATTAATAAGCGCGGCAATTTAAAATTAAATTTTGTTGCGCTCGAATTTAATGTTAGAGGTTACTAAACCAACTTTAAAACATCGATGGTTTTTGGTGAATGAATCATTAACATCGATGTTTTGATTTTGAACATCGATGTTTGACAACATCAATGTTTTCTTGTCTATATCGCTCCACTATTTGCCTGCACGAAAAATCTTCGCGCGGAAACTTACATTAAATAGGGTGGGAACGGGTTGAGCTAAGTTGTAGATTATGGTGTTCTCGCAAAGACTTCGTCGCTCACCACCATTATCTAGTAAGAAACAATAAAAATAATCACAGAGATGTATTAGAAATCTTATTTTCAGTTGAAAATCATAGAATGCACGATATCGTCTCGTATGAATCGAAAATACTACCAGAGTTTTGAAAAGGCAGCGTCGAAAACAAAACAAAATTGTCGAATCCACAGCGACCGACTCAATTTCTCCCATTTTGCCAGTTAAAGAGAATAATAATTAAATCACATTTTTCTTTCTATTTTATCACGAGCATTCTTAAGAATTTACAAAGGCGCGGATCACCTCTGCGACTTTTACGTCAATATTCGAATGTGTTTCTCGGCAGAAGAATACCAATTCGCACATTGCTCTGCAGGTCCCGTGGACAGAGGTCGACTCAGGGTGAAGGGGTTAGGTCCGCTCTCCTTCTACCTCCGAGTGGAGGGATTCAAATCGTGGACGCTTCTTTGGAATTTGTGGTGGAGACAGCGGATTTGTGGCAGAATTTCTTATGGGGTTCTCCTGTTTCTCATTCATTCTTGCCTCTCATTCATCATTTCTCCATCATTCAAATTATATCGCGCATTACCCATCGATCCATCCACTGATAGATTGTTTAATGTCTCCGAGTGCGACCACTACTATCGTCATTAGACCCGTAAGTTAATGCGTTCTATTTCTCGGGAGGTGATGGCGTTCCTTCCCCAACTCCACCGTGAAATCTCTCGTCGACCTACACATCAGTCTATTCCCTCTTCAGGTCTATCGTCCAGCAAGGAACCGCAACTGCCGGGACTAGCTCTAGCTCCCGGCAGATGTAGTAGGAAAGTGCATGTAAGCACGCGCGCGCGTTCTTGTGTATGTGTATGTGAACGGAGAGAGAATACCAGGATATCCTGATACCCTCCTCTCTCCGTTTACTTTTTTCATTTTTTTAATTACTCGTTGAAATTATGACGGCCTGAAGGATTGATGGCGCGCGGTCCTTGGTCCGTTTGTTCGGGTATGTGTATTTAAGGATCGAAGAAACATGAAGTACCGATCTGAGCAACCGGCCGCTGGAATTCTCCTCCCGACAGCGGCTGAACTCGATCTAGCTATGTAGCTAGTGTCGATAATCCTTGACTGTCAAGTTCCTCGCGGTTGGCGTCGCCGCGGACGCAACAACCAAGCTACCTCTGAGCCATCCCAGCCGCTATCAACCACGCATCCTTCAAAACCATTTCATCCCAAGCTTGTCCAAAAAGTGTATGACGTAGGATAACAATAAAGATACGTGGCCTCCCAGCAGGCACGCGCGCGTCAGCAAAACCGCTCTCCAGGGAGGCTCGCGCGGCGCGGCGCGGAGCTGCGCCTCCCTCGAGCACCTGTCGCGCCGCACCGGCTGCTCGCTGCCGCGGCCACGGCGACGGCGGCGGAAGTGGCGGCGGGCGAGGCGGAAGCGGCGCCGGAAACGGGGGTGGCAGACGCTCCGCGGCGGGGCCGCTTCGCTCGCAGGGCCCGCGCTGCGCTGCGCTCTCCACCCAGACGCGTCCTCGCCTTCTTCCCTCCAGGCACCGGGCATACCGGACACCGGGTACCAGGTACCAGACACCGGGCACCGGGTTCCACACACCGGGTACCAGACATCGAGCACCGGTTTCCAGACACCGGGTACCAGACACCGGGTACCAGACACCGGGTACCAGATATCGGGCACCAGGTACCAGACACCAGGTACCAGACACCGGGTACCAGACACCGGGTACCAGACGTCGGGCACCGGTACCAGACACAGACACCGAGCACTGGGTACCAGACTTTCGGGATTAGTGAATTGTTTTTTCATGTACGATTTTGCCGCACTCCAGTTGAACCGCATCCCAAAGGAGACAAAAGCCTTCCAATTTTATTCGCCTGGATTTGTACATCGCGAGTTCCTACCTCAGTCGTCGTCTAAGTACACCTCTCCCTCTTGTCAAACCAATTCGTCACTTGGTAGTGTTTGGGCAAAGGCCTAACTCTACATCATTTGAGTAAGATCAACAAGACTGTACATGGGGCAGATTTACTTGCACAAATCTTCGGCATATGCGCAACCACGAAACCGTATCCGAGAGACAATCAGGTGCCGTCCTTTTTTGTTCGACAAAATGAGACTGGGAAATCTTGGAAGTGTATCAGCGTTATTAAAGATATTTAATATTTCTGCAAGTAGGTTTTTTGAAAGCTGGTGGTAGGACACTATAATTTACGTACAATAAGATAAATTAATATAATATAAAATTGATTCGAAATAATGGTAATAATAATTTTAAATGTTTATGATAATTCTAAATAGTTATTTTAAAATAACATAAATCACGTGATTTTCTATCTACTGAATAAGAATAACAAACAGTGGATAACATAAGATAATTATACAATAAAATCAATATTAAAATATTAATAACAATAAGTCTAAAGATTTATGTTTACCATCTATAATAAATTCACCTCAATCGAATTTTTTAAAAACATTGTATTGCGTTTGGAGAGTTATCTTGCTAAGTAGTTCCATCACCTAAACAGTTTTCTCAGTTACAGGCAAAATAAAGTTTACAATACTGTTCAACAAAGTTTTGAGCCGTCTTTAGGATGATAGAAATATATGGTAGTGTTTGATTTCTCAAGTGTGATTAATATTTTAGAGAGGGGAACAGAGAATCAATGCTTGAAGAATAAATTTATCCATTGTACTCTAAATACGTTTGCTAACGTATTAGTCGGATAAATCATTATACGTTTATTTTAATTAATAATAATAATAATAATAATAATAAGGCAATCAATGCATAAACACACTGACACCTACCTTTATTTATTTACCTTTAGTAAACACTAGATGTATAAGATTATATCATATTAAGAAACTGAAGGGTTCACACATATTCGGAAATAGTCTTAGACCAAATTTTAAATTACGTTTCAATTCCCATACCATTCGGAGATCCTATTCAAGATTGGGAATTTCTACGCAACCACTTAACCTCTTTGATTCCGCATGTATACTACAAATATTGCAAATACAAGCACTTGTGCACTACAGAATTGCAGTATCGAATATGTCTTGCGACTTGCGGAACGACTATGCTAGCAGGGCAACGACACGTGACACTACATATTGTCACGAAAAGAGTGAAAAAGTAGTTTGTGACACAAAAAGTGGAACTCTTTGCATGCGAGTTATCACAGCGCGGTTCCACTTATGGCGCGCAGGGACATGTGCGTTTTTCATGACACACGCTGGAGATTCTTGACAGGATAGACTTAGTCAGAACGTTTTTGGAGAGTAGTTGACTTAAAAAATGGAGGCAGAGAGGAGAGAGAATGAAGATGGATATTTGCGAATGGAGAAAATAATTGATTGGTATTTTGCATATTTATTGAAGACTGACGCTGCGGGAGATTTTGAATTGAGCAATCATGATTCTACGCTTGAGAGAATGAAGAAAAGAAACAACACCTGGATAATATTACGCATGTGCGGCGACACAGTAGAAGAAGGTACTGAAATTTCTCGGTAAGCCCGTAAACATTTTCTTTATTCGTCAGAGGGTTTGGTATATAAATTGAAGAAAAGATAAATACGAAAAATAATTTAAAAGAGGTTTAGGTAGCAAAGTTTGCCAATACAGTTGAATAGCCTACTGGAACTTCTCAATAAGTATTCATCTTCTTTATTTGTTTTATAACAATCACTCGCCAATGGTTTTAATAAATAAATTGAACTAAATATAAATAATATAAAAAACAGAGAGATGTTTAGGTAACAAAGTTCGTCAACTCAACAGAAGCGCGAACTAAAATTTCTCAGTAAGTATGCATTTTCTTTATTTGCTT
Source organism: Gryllus longicercus (assembly GCA_038098605.1). Taxonomy (NCBI): domain Eukaryota; kingdom Metazoa; phylum Arthropoda; class Insecta; order Orthoptera; family Gryllidae; genus Gryllus; species Gryllus longicercus. Next base: position 2,456,856 of record JAZDUA010000128.1, on the reverse strand, counting down.
TATAACAATCTCCCATCCCATGCCCGTGGGTTTGCAAAATAAATTGAAGTAAATATAAATAGAAGAAAAAACCCAGAGAGAAGCTTAGGCAACCTACGAGCATATTTCTTCCACGCGGTCCCTCCCAGACGGAGGCCGCCATGCTTTTCCCCCCACGGCCGTTTCACGCCCGACCTGCGCTGCGAGCGCTGATCCCACACACGTCCGTCCACCATCCCGCACCGCCGCCAGCCCCGGGGTGCTCTATGCTAATCCACGCCTCCCATCCCTTTCCCCTCCCCTCCTATCCGTATCGCGCACCTCCATCTGCTCATTTGCATATTTATTTTCCCCCCGCTCATTTCGACTTATTGTGGCGTGTAATCTCCCTTTTTTCCCATTGTGTTTCGTGTTGGTTTTCCGCGCCCCGACGCGCTCTGCTCAAGTTACTCGGCCCCGGCGGAGGAACCGGTGTGTCGTCCCTGTAAACAAACAGTGCTTATTACGGCACATTAAAATCTTTCTCTTAATTGCGCTTGTACGTGATTAAGTTTCGACCCCTAGGAGGAGGAGGCGGCGGCGGCGGCGGCGGCTGTCGGCAGAGACGAAACGCCGAGCGCTGAGCGGAGGGGCGCTGGAGGAGGCCTTTGTGCCTGCGCCAGAGCCGCGCAGTGCTCGCTGAACGCATTGAGTCTGTCTGCAAGGCAGATGCGCAGCGATACCCAGCTCGTCCGTTTATACAGATTTAAAAGTCGATGGTCGGGGTGAATCAGCACACAAGCCAACACAACAATTTTTAAAACTAATTCATGCACCAAGGGTGTTACAAGGGTTCTAACAAACAAGCAGCGACAAAATCCACGAGGGCTTTTTGACGCCTGAGATCATTAGAACCAGTGAACGTCCGTGATACAGACGTTATTTTATTTTCACCTAATTTTGATTATTCATATTTAATTATTTACTAATTAATTTGTAACGTGACTTTCATTTCATATTTCTCTCCCGTAATTCCCACTCATAATTCCCTACGTAAGAGAACATATTATTATTATTATTATTATTATTATTATTACTATTGTTATTATTATTATTGTTATTATTATTATTATTATTATTATTATTATCCTACAAATCCCATGAAGGTAAAAGGCCTCCTGCTTTAGCAGGGTTACATTAAGTTGATATTTGTAAAATCATAATCTTTTTACTGTTCGTATCCCAGTTGTCTCCATATTGTCCTCTCTTGGGGCAATGACGTCTAGGTGGGACCAGCTACCTCGCTTAGCTGGTCTGTCCATCTTCTTCTCTGTCTTCTTTGGTTCCTACAGCCAGACCGAAAGTCCCAGGTTGTTGTTGTGTACGCCCATCACTTTTGGTGCTGTCACGTGATGTGACCTCCCCAGCGCCATTTACTCACTTTGGCTTGCTGTACCGCATCCTTGAACATGTTGCAACATTGAATTGTTTTCACATTTCCCTCGTCACCACGATCCTCTCGACCCAGGTAAGTTAGGCAGTAAATATCTGGCTCCGTATCGAACGCAATAACAATCAATAACCAATCAGTAAAAAATAAAATTTATTTTTAGTATTTCCTAACAAGTCAGCCAATTCCACAAGCTGAGACGCTGGTAGCAATTGAATACCAAATATTGGGCAATACTGCATATCTACAAAACCCTTCAAAGCCTTGGTCATCTCGGTAGCTTCCTGCTTAAAAAATGCAACTGGGCCATGCAATCAGGAGGAGAGCGACTCCTGCTCGGGGTAACAGATTTTTTGAAGGATTTGAATTATTAAACGTATTTATAACGCAGTAAAACAGACACGATGTGAAAGTCACTTTGTGTGCGAAACATATTGCCAATTTAAATGATAGAATGGTGACAATTGATTACTTAAGTGAATCAGGGTGTAATCATTCTACGTATGCATGTACCCAAAATATATGCGGCAGACGACTACTGAATACCCAGGAAGCACACTTGAATATATTCGATGTCGGGACGAATTTTATCAATATCAGAATACTCGGTTATTTAATCCATAAACACATGATGTCCTGGAGAGAATATTTATTGCATGGTCAAGAAGGGATCCACTAAAAAAATTATAATCTAAAGATAAACAATATTTATACTCACTCATGAAACACGAAGAAGCAAAATTGCTAATAACTTTACTTACAGAAAATGTGTATCAGAAACATACTTTCTGAGTGGTGAAGCTACAATATATCAACGTTGGAGGAAGCTATAAAGAATTAAGTATGCACAAGTAATATAATCCATTCACGGCAGCTCTGAGGTCGACTCAGTCTCGCTTCTAAGCGACTACCAGGATCTTTCCTGGGGGTAAAGGCGGCCGGAGCGTTGTGCTCGCCACACAACCTCGTCCTTGTGCCGACGGCGACGAATAAGTAGAGCTCTACCTTCACCTCCCCTGTGGGCTACATCGGCCTCTGTGCACAACGATACCTTGGTAATATACCTCCAACCTCCTCCCTTTACCTAGGTGATATACCTACAACCTCCTACCTTTACCTAGGTAATATACCTCCAACCTTTACCTAGATAATATACCTCCAACCTCCTACCTTTATCTAGTTAATATACCTCCAACCTCCTACCTTTACCTAGGTAATATACTCCTACCTTTACCTAGGAAATATACCTCCAAGCGACGAGGTGATGTCGCAATAACAGAGACCCGGCGACCCGAACAGGGTGACCCTGTGATCCCCCACAGCCAAGTATCTAGACCACATTGTCGAAGCGTTGGAGCTCTTTTCTAATGCCCTGCATCACGATGAAGAGAGCGCAGTGTTGACCACTGTGTGCCAGAGAGTTGGTGCGGTGGCGGGGGGGGGAGGGGGAGGAGTCGGCCGTGTGGGAAAGCATTTGCGTTCGCTCTGCGCCGCCCCGGACCGTGAAACGTGGGATCACGCGAGGTGAAAGAGCCTCGTTCGCGCTTGCTGCTGCGGCGCCGCGCCATCACCGCGCTCTCAGTTGTAGCGGCTTGTTTATTTACGTTTTATTAGTGACGGTAGAATGTAGCATTTTAAATTTTTTTAAAAAATCGCAGTTTCAAATCAAGGCTGTAGCATTTTATAGCAGTATGAAAATTAAGATTTCGCATTTTGTAGCATTTGTTGAAAACATTTTTACTAGGGGAGGACTCTTTGAGATAACATTATTTTGATGTTATTTAGATCTTCCCATTAAAAAATGGAAACTAATTTAATATTTCGCCATTTGTGAACTTCAACAAATATAAAAGCGTATGAAGTAATGCGTGCCCTGTACAGTGAACTGAGGAATGCGAGATTCTTTGAGACGATGCTGTACCCTCAGGCTTCAGGATCAGCTTTTTTTAGTTCTTATTATTTTCTTACATTGTTTTGTCCGTTAAATCTTAATAACAAATTAATAAACACGGCCACACACAAATTAAATGTTTTCAAACATCATTGTATTGTTGCCGACGTCGCATCGCTAGATAGAGAGCGAACTCGAAAGAAACCATAAAATGCAATGAAGGTATTATTTCCCACATTCACAACAATTTCACACTTTGTATATAATATTGCATTTTGAATCGATTTCGCATTTAATCGAAAATTGAATACCATCGGAAATGTATTGCACCGACAATCAAACGTACACGTACTAATTTTTTGAGCGTTTGGTAACGTATTATCTCTAGCACTACAGCCTTGTCAGATTAGGGCTCTGCCATGACGTCCCAGTCCACCGGCCACAGGCTCAGAAGACCTGTGGTAAGCAGGTCGCAACCTCTTACGCCATCTTTGTAGCATTCTCTACTGGCGAGAAACTTTCACGTTTTCAGCCAGTTATATGAACTGGGAAAAGACAGTGAGAAATTACAGTTTAATTTTTGCCATGTCCAGAAATCTAACTCGTGGTCGTAGCATGGAAAGCTAGCTCGCGAGCCGTGGATCACTGGAAGGGGCATTATTCGTATATATTTATCGTCAAAATGAGTAAAAACTATACGTGAAAAATGTGAGCGAAATATTATCTGCTCACGAATTCTTGAGCCCTAGAGTCCCAACACCACTTTTTTACTTTATGCATTTGAATATGAATAAGCAAGGTTAGCAAAATTTTAAAATTAAACATTGTTGCTCCCGAGTAATAGAGAACGTACTTCGCAAACATTTTATTTTATACTATTGCTGACAAAATAACCATCCCACGGCCCTACTTCTCCCGTAACCATCAAAAGAAGAGCTCAGCAAAACGTGTGCATTGTGAAGCTACACACATGTCCAGAATCGAAACACGAGCCGACCTCAAAATTTTCTCGTTGAATGAAAGGAAACAGGACCAAAAGTCAGAACTAAATGGGTTCAAAAACATTTTACGAGAATTTACATTGCAGTTAGCAGCATCTTAGAGCAACCTTCGTAACACGAATTTTTCTTACAATTCACAAATTGCGGGCTCGGTATATTTTTATCTGGTAGAAGATAGTGTTTCCAATGTAAGTACTAAACTAAACAGTGTGTTGTGAAAAAGAAGTGAATCCTTCGTTAGTGTTAACACTGTTTTTTACTGTTCATTTACTACAACCTGTTAATGTGAGTGACCTCTATGTACCTCTAAAATGCGGATATGAATTTAGCTACTTCATAAATCCCTTTAAGTTGAAGTAGCCTACATAAATATAACAAATTCTAGGGTCTAGCAAAACACTTTCTGTGAAGAAAGTAGATCCTAGTTTTCTAATAAATGACATGTACAAACTTTAACCTACAAAATGTTATTGAATACAATAATAAAATGTTTAAGAAAGAGGCAAGAGTAATATTCTTTATCAGAAAAAAATCCTAACTGAACTTGGAGGCATATTTAAAAACGCTCTTCATTCATTGAGTTTAAGAGCCAATTTTCTGGCGTCTCGTGTCAGCAAGGTGTTGAAAGTAGTGCACTTGTTTACTTGAACACATAACTCACATACAACAATCCCCTTTGTATCGCTTGGTAAATAATTTTTTCGACACTTTATCGACCTTCTGTTTATCGGGCTTTAAGATTTCAAAAGGGAATTTGTTATTCTATACATGCGTTCCTTTTGAGAATAAAATGAAAGTAGGTTGTATATTGGGACGTTATACTTATATCAAATAAATGACGGTTGTTGTATCTCCAATTCCTATGTTATTGCCAGCAAAATTAGTAAGGTGAAACTTTTACTTGAGACGATAACGAAATAAGTTTAATGGGATAAATATAGTTGATTTGAAAACTATTTTATCAGTGTGCGCGACTTGCAATTTCTTTAATAAAATAAATATAATATTTTGCAAACTATGTTCGCTCGCGTGTGGTAAAACTTTTAACTAATAAATCTATATGCGCTAATGAACGAAAACTAAAAAGCTAATAAATTAGTGTAGTACTCGTAATAAAAATTAAAGAAGTAAAATATGTTTTCACTGCAATATTTATATTGCTCGGGATGTAGATCCTTCATGAAAAATTTATAGTTAGACAAATCCGTCAATTCGGAAAATTAATTTGTTTTTTTTTAAATACTATTTCATAGGAGAACATAAAACATCATAACAGATGTAAACTGTTTTAATAGAAAAACTAATCATAATGTGGTTTCTTTTCCCCACTCCTGTTTCCTTGAGTCGTCTCTAACGTGTGCCCAAAGAGTTAGCTTCCTACTCGAATTCCGTACAATAAGCCGTATGTTTATTGAACACACATGGAACCTTCGTCGCATTGACATCCACCACGCGTATGACGCACACGACGCCAGGTCGCACCCATCCAACAGGTTCGGAGGCCGCCGGGGCAATGCCCAGCAAGGTGAACAATCCGGCCGGCCTAATACTTTTTAATTGATTAAATAACTGTACTCGTACCCAGCCGACCGTTTCTTTAATCCTCGCTGATTACATCAATCAAGCGAGAAGGGAGGCGCTTTGCAATTGTCGGACAAGTTGTCGGCTCCCGATACGGCCGCTGCCGGAAAGTTGACGCGCGGGGTCCGGCGCACGTATTTGCGACCGCCGCCGGCGTCCGCGCGGCGTTTTTAGGCCGCTTCCCAGAGCTCTCGAAGCGGCACCCGTGACTGACACCACAATTGGTACTATTTGCACTTGCGGCCGCTGTCGCTTCATCTGGACCGGGACCGGTCGCCCCCTTGTGCGGGGCGCTCCCGGCACCGGCCGCGGACAGGACTGGGCGTTCCCCAAGGCGCGCTCATGAGCTGCATTAAGATATTACGCACTGCAGGACTGATCCGCAAGGATGGGTTTGGCCCTGGAATATTACTTCGTCCCAGAACGAAAAAATGGCTTGAGTATGCAAGCTAGAAACCTATGCTTCAGATTCACATAGTCCCTGGCGTGATGAAATCCTGAATTGTTAGGCTAATGAAGCCTGAAACGCAAATGCTTAGACATTTACCCCAAAGATGTCAAATAATCACCATACAGGAAAAAGAAAAGTGTGTTTACGGTTAGTTAAGATATGCGTTTATTATTTTGACAATGATTCTCTGCTCCTAAATCTGGAAATCTACGAGTATATCAATGTAAAGAGTGCTTGAATGAAATGATATTCAAGGTTGAATGAATGACGAAGCAAGGGTGGAATGAAGAAGGGAAAACGGGAGAACTCTGAGAAAACCTGCTGCGAACCGCTGCAAACACCACAAATTTCACCCGAAACCACTTCTTTATTCTTTTTTCCGTGCACATCACACACAATAACCTCAATGACAATATATCTCCGTTCCATACTCAGTATCTTTTAAACCTCAATGTACGCTGGCTCACAAATTGGATTACCTTAATGAATTAATGAAATGGAGGAATGGTGGAATGAGAGGCAGAGGGGACAAGAGAATAAACCTGCCGCAAACCGCTTCGTCCACCACAAATTCCACATGGATCAACCGGGAAATGAACTCCAGTCCCAGCGGTGGAATGCAAGATGTCTGTCCACAACACCACGGTCCTCCAACCGTCTTGAATCAATTGTTTCGATTGATTGTATTGTATTTGATAATATCAGGGCAAACCCCACTTGTTTCCTAATTTCATTTCGTATTTGCTCAGAAATTACTAGTCTAGAACACCTATGTCAGTAACTCTGCTATATAGCTTTAATTCTTAGATCATGTAGTTTACTTGTAGTTCATTGCTCTTATTTATCTGCCAGTATTACAATGCATTGTGTTATATTATGTTTACCATGAAAGGGTCTTCCTGATAGGAAGAGTTTTTGGACGAGGGGTTTTCGACTAGCACTTGTCATACACGGTGACAGGGCGGATACCTGGTAGCATCTCGTACAGTAAGATACCCCAAACTGTTAGTAATCGAGTCACTTTTAAATTTGCAAGCCATTGGTTATTAATAATAAAATCTCAAGAAAGTGAAAAAAACGAACGTGTTACATACAAGTAAACAGACCGTTAATACGGACATTCTTTGAAGAAATCAAATAAAACACAACTTACCACGATTAGAGTATACATTTTATTGAGATTTTTAACGAAATGAAAACTGAAATAAAGAAGAAAAGCCTAGAAAGAATTTGCAAAAATATTAATATCTTCCAGTTTAAACAGAAAGGTGTAAATCTCCTTGAACACGTTCTTGGTGAAACAGGTTACCCAAGCTTTCTAATGAGCCCTCAACTAACTCTCAGGACAAATTGGAGATTTCACACTCTTGGTACCAAACAAAAAAACATACTTTCTAGAAGATGTTCAAATTAAATTTTTTCCGGTTCCTCAAAGTTTCAAATGAGCTCTCAAACACCTCTGTAGGTGGTTTGGAAGATTCACAATCAACATAAAATATTACATGCGCTTACCATAACATGTATTTTTATATTTGTTTTACATTGCATTTTAAGAATTACAGTTTCAATATCAGCCCCTGAAACAGTATTCTATCCCTTTAGAAGTCAGCATTTCCGACAATTCTGTCAAGCAACTCCCATTCTTTATTCATGTATGTCGACCAAGAAGTGATGGCATTCGGTAAACATACTTACATTTGAAGTACCGAACAACTATAAGGAGTCTTTTTCTATCATTTGCGAAGTATTATTGGCTTGATTGTCATAATTTGTCTTAAAATAAAAGCTAAGATTTATCAAATATTTTTAATGTCCGAGCAGGCGTGAGCAGATCGAACTCAAGAAGAGCATCTGCTAAAATGTTTCACCGGCATGAAAGGAAGATGTTGAGGAGAAGAGAACGGGAGAGACAATTCGAGAAATGTCAAAACAACTTGTTCAACAAGAGGGGTTTGCACCATTTAATGTGCTGAGTGGTCAAGTATTTGATTCTGCCTTGAACCTTAGCGAGTACACCCTCTCAATCCAACAGAATTTGGAACAATACTATATCTCTACTGCGCAAGTGGTGATGCCAATTCTTTTGAGCTCTTTCGACTCTTCGATCACTATTCGAATGTATTTCACATGTGTACACAACGATAGCTTCAGTTATATGACTTTGGACAACTTCGTTTTTACCTAGTTATTTTCCGAACATTTATGAATGTTATGGATAATTTGTAATCTACTTTGGCGAAGAAAATAATTATGAATGGTATTTGAGTGGTATTTGTTTTTAATTGTAATAACCAAATTCTCTCTCGCAATTTATTAAAACAGGAAACATTGTAGAAAAACAGAATTATTGTAGTATTTTGATACCTAATTTCACAGAAGATATCAAATCCGTTCCGTTAGCAGTTTGGCTTCATTCCAATAACGATTTCCTTGCGATATCTATTAATAAGATATTAATGAGGTGTAGCCATTCTCAAATTCAATCTCATCACATATTTTCATGCTCTGTCTAGCATAAGACAGACAAATATTTCAGCAACGAAAACAAACGGTGGGGAAAATTATGAGTGAGTCAAAATGAAATATAAAGCTGAGTGAGTAGAACACTATATTATTTCAGAACCCAATCCCAGTGCATATTCTGAGAGATATTCTTGTCATTGAACATATTGTATTTCATATAAGAAAAAAATTAGAAGGGTGATGAGGAAAAACGGAGGAGGAGGAGAGTACAGAAGGAAAATAAGTAAGAGTGGAACCATATTACACTTTCGTAAATTCCAAGAACAATTTTCTGAGTTTTTAACATGCAATATTACTGTTCTATGAATGAGAGGAAACAAAAATCAGGAATAAAACTAGGATGTAGTAGGTAAAAGTAATGAACCAACAGTACAAAACAATATTACAAATTAAAAAAAGGTGTTGTCAGGTATCAGTATATTTTTAAACATAAGATCTTTTCAATCACGCATTGATCATCATCAGAGCTAAATGAAAATATATACATGCTTATTGATTAAAATATATTAAATTTAAATTGAACAAATTATTTACAAAACATTATGTAACGTAGTACGACAGATGCGTAAGCTAACTTGATCGTGCATACCGCGCAGTGTCTAGGCAGAAAAATAAGTTCTACTGATTGTCTACGTTAAACAACTGGCACTTCCAATATACGTTTGCACTTCGTCTATGATTTCACGATTTAGAAAAACGAATCAGACATAACGATATTAATAATGACTCCCATCCTGATGCGGAAAACTACACGAGCAATTTACGGCTATGGCTAATATGTCTAATGAATGTAAAAGTATAAAATGACAATGACTTTTTTCTTCTTATACTTTCAAATATTTTTAATTAATATTGTTTTTCATTTCTCACTCAGTACGTTTTGTTATGAATAGAATGTGAAATGAATCTTCGACGTCGATATATTTTCTACAATATATGAGAGTCAGTCACTACTGAGGACTCTAGATCTCTCCCAAACATCATTTTTCAAAAGGCAAGTACATCTCGCCAGCCATTTGGTGCCGCAGTTTTATTTGTGCATGTAGCCATGCACCTATAATGTGGCAGCGTGAATTATCAAAGAAATGCCGTTACACTGGTCCCTTTTTACGGTTTAACGCGTCCGTGGAATCTCCAGCAATAAATCATTTTGCAAATTCCACGTTTTACGCCTCATTTATATACTCTGCAAGAGTGATTAGTCGCGTTTAAAGTAGTCGTAACGCTGAAAAATACCGTTATGAGTTTCCGTTTATAGTCAAGTTCTTTGCTGAGTGTTCAATTTCAATGTCATTTTCACTGGTTCTTTTTTACATTGAATTACTTTGGGGGCAGCACTCTCTGGTAATGCGGAAATTTTCTACGGTGGCAAGTGGCAAAAGATGCTGCATTTGTTAAGATGATTCATGCAAAATAGTAAAATTTCAAAGGGCTGTAAACAGCAATTAGTTGGACAAACTTCAGAAACCAACCATAACAAAGTGAGTTTATCACTGTAACAAGAGTGAAATGCGAAGAAGAAACAAACAAATTGCATTTGGGTAAATGTGGAAGACGATCACGTCCACATAATTTCAAAAGAGCACGTCCTCAAGTGAGTGTCTAAAGAGAAATTACAATGTTTACAATAGATAGAAACGGATTTTCGGAATAGAGCAAGTGTAATAAAATAAAATAATTACATTTTTCCAATGAGAAAACTAAAACGTATGGGTCTCTTGAATTCCAGAACTTCGCCGCACAACAGACTCATCGAGTTTATTAAATTCGACTCTATTTTATGAAACTACAAACAGCGGTAACCCCGAGTTGCCCAAGTATTTATCACAATCAACTATTCGACAGGAAAACGAATGAACTCCATCTTTAATTAATAATGAAGTAATTTTATTTAGATTCCTGCCTTATCCTCCTCCACCCCGCCCGCTCCGTCCCGACCTGATACGCCACGCCACGCCAAGCCACGCCACGCCACGCCACGCCTCGCCACGCCCTGTTCGTCGCCGTGGTGTTCTAATCCGATAAATTTGGTGTAACAGATTATATCGCGAAATCCTCTAGGGTTTTTCTCGATCACTCAACAGTATTCATGCAAAAATTGGTTAAAATATGTATTAAGAAGAATTATATTCTGTAATTTCATTCAAGTATTACCTGACGCAAATTCAAACCTTAATTTTCTTTCCAAAACTACAAAAATATTTCGAGATTTCTCGTCCAAAATTCCCCTCCCCCAATAGTGCATGAATATCTTACGATACCACTAATAAAAAGAAAAAAAATACTTAGATTGCATTTCAAAATACAAATGTATTTTGTATTTTTTTATGAAGAGAAGAGTTTGTGGAGTGTTTACACTTATAATATATATGTTCATACGCATTAATCCTTCTTTTATTAATTTGTTGCAACTTATTTCTTTCAGGGAAGTTTAAAATTTCATTTCATCAAACTCGTTAATGTAAACTATATGACATACGTCTTTCCTCTTCTTGAAATTGATTCTTTAAACGCCTAAGCTTTTGGATACGTGAATTACCGATAGTTATTTTTCAGTAACTTACGTTTTTTTATTCACATAGAGTTGTGCACAAAGAGGGGCCAGGAGAGCCGTTGCTCTGTCAACATTTTTAAAGAGGTCCCTAAGCTCTTTGTAATGAAACATTTTATTTCTGTAAATATGTACAGTCCCTAATTTGTCCCTTATTTAACCTGACAATTTGGGAAATTATTTCACATTTGGGGACGATGCTCTCCAAGTTATCTGGCAAATGGTCCAACATGAAAAATATTTGTTAATTGAGTCATTAAAGTTATAATTTCAATATCCTTGTAGTATGTTGTATTTATTTTGTAGTAAAATACGGCATATGTAAATAAAAAAGTTCAATGATATAGGAGGCCCAGAAATGTTGTGCTTCCCTCCACACACACACACACACACACACACACACACACACACACACACACACACACACACACACACTTGTTTTAGGCTGCACATGCCCATGGTTACTATACTCATGTGATCCGTACCCGTACATCTATTTGAATCTGTTATCCTACTAAAAGAGATATGGGATGCTGGAACCTATGAAACGGTACGGCATTTTAATAAGCAATGATTCCGCCAAATACTAAATATAGTTCAAGCATTGCAACCGCAGGATAGTGAAAAATTATAATTTTCAAAACTTATTTTCTTTTATATTCCATTAACAATGAGGCTGCAAAATGTACAAGATTATACAATTAAATAATTAAATATAATAATTAATTATTAATTATTAATGGTCTAAATTTGTATAATTTTCGTATTAAATATTTCACATTAATACGGCTGTGAATATAATTTGACAGTTATTGTACGTAAACTGATTAGACGTAAGGACGTTTAGACGCATTGTGCCTCAACACATTTCCGCTTTTTTTTCAGATTAGAAAGTAATTCAGGGAAGAGGATTAAACTCTCCCGCCCCTTCGCCGCATTAATTGTCCCACGCGCAAACGAGGACAAGCCCACGAAAATACGCGCGCGCGAGCGCGGTGGCGGCGATACGGGCGGCGGCGCGGACGCTGGCGAGGGCGGGGGCGGGGGCCTCGCGGGGCGCGCCGGCAGCGCCGCGGCGGGTGCGGCGGCGCGCGAGGGAACCACGGCGCAGCGGGAGGCGGCGCCGGCGGCGGCGGTGGCGGCGGCGGTGGCGGCGTCGGCGGCGGTGGAGGCCGGGCGGGCGCAGTGCGCGGCGCGACGGCGTGGGGGCAGGCAGGCAGACAGGCAGGCAGGCAGGCAGCGGACGCAAGCAGCGGCGAGCCGAGCAGGTGCGCGGGCGGAACAGAGGCGAGCCCAGGCCGCAGCGAGAGGCGCGTGCGGCAGCGGTGCCCGCGAACCACAGCCGCTTCACTCGGGGGCGGACACCCTCCGCCGAGGACTGAGCAGCGAGCCACACCGGCCGGCCCGCACGGCGTTCCCCGGACTCGGCGCTCGGGCCACGGCGGCTCTCGCTCCCTTTTTGTTTCGCGCGCGCCCCCCCGGTGGGAACGGACGAGGCAGTGACAAGTGTGACGGATCGTGACAAATAGCGATGAGCCACGCTGTCGGCGGGACCTGCGCTGCCTGATGGTGCCAAGAAACACTCTGTGATACGCCTTTCAGTGCTTCCCCCAAGTGTTCCCAAACGTTCGTTTGTTTAGGTGTGCCTTGCGGTGTGTTTTTGCCTTCCTCGTGTGCCTTCTGTGCGAGTTGCAGACACTGACAATTCTTTTCTGCGACGGATTTGCCTCTGCGTCCGCGTCCGGTTCTTTTGTTGACTTGAGTGCAACCGTTTCAAGTTTTGGTGTTGTTGTTTTTGTTTCTCTCCAAACAAGTGCCTTTCGACTTACGCGGGACTTGTGTAAAAGTTCCTCGAGTTTTGTTTACATTCACGGTGACCCTACTTATCGTGGACATCCTGTGAGTGCATTCATTACCCTTCCCCCAGATACTTCCGGAGACTGTGACAGCAGCGGGATAGGTGGACAGTGGATGTACCGAAGACTGTTGCCATTCCCCGTGCAGCTACAGTGACATTGCATCCCACTTATCGTGTTCGGTATTCCTCGCCGCCCGAAAAAGAAAGAAAAAACAAACAAACGAAAAAGCAACGCTCGACCTCTGCCGAAAACAGGATGACGCACCTCGCAGCTTATCGCGCCCTATCATCTATAAATACTAGTCGAGTCGGAAGCCGGCGAGGGTAGAGGCGAGAGCGAAGAGCGTGCCGGGCCGCGCGCGCTGTGCTGAGGAGGCAGCGTACTTTGCACGAGTGCAGCGCGGGAGCCGAGGCGGCGCCGGCGGCGGAGGCAGCGGCGGCGGAGGCGGAGGCGGCGAGGGCGGCTGCCGTGGCGGCAGTGGCGGCAGTGGCGGCTGTTCCGGCCGGAGCGGACCCCCGACCCTCCGTGCTGAGACTCGGCGGCAGGCTGGCGGCCAGCAGCGAGGAGGAGTGCGGCGGAGGAGGCGGCGACGCCGTCCACGCCTTCCCCACCAGCTACACGTAGGTGTAGCCGCCCCACGGGCGGAGCGCGGCCCTCGCGGGGGCGTGCCCGCGCGGTGAGCGCCGGACGCGCTCCTGGCCTCACTTCATGCATGCTCCTTTACATCCAATTCGCGTCATGTGCTCCGAAATCAGGCCCCGTTCGGTGTTTAGCGACATCGCTAACCGTGTACGCGCCTCTGGCTGCGTTAGGGGTGATGCGGAAAGCAGAATCTAAATCCTAAATACGAACACTCGTACTGATTATCTGTGCACTTGCCTGCACCTTTTGAACATATCTGTGCGTACTATAACATATGAACGTGGATAAAGACTGCCGCATAGACATTCAAATTAGGGCGAAAATAAAGAGTTCGTACCGTTTTATATAATGTTTTTACTAATCATATGGAACATTCAACACGCATCTCTATGTACCGTTCTCTCTATGTGCAGTATTCTATGTACAGCACACTTGTAATCTTTGCACTTGCCCGTAACTTTTCAACATCATACCGAACATTCAACATACATCTCTATGAATTTCGTGATGTCGGCAGAAATTGCTATCCAAAGCCCACACACAAACAGAAGAAAAACAAATACAAAAACAAACGCCAACAAAGTTTTCCTTTGCAGTTTTTAGATCAGATTCGCAACTATACATTTTACGTGTATTTCGTTTCAGCTGCATATGCATTCTACAACCTCTGAAACCGGACGAGATACAACTTATTAACGTAGTTTCATTAGTAAATTTATGAGTAACACGCCTTGAGTTTTACCGATTATCGTCCGTGTGCACACGACCTGTTGCATGTACTAGGTTCAGTTCGTATACAGGGCCCCAACATCTCATGCTGTTTCGCCAATTATCCATACGTATACAACGATTACGCGATCATTAACTAGCATTCTAACTATAACATTCCCCCTTCCTCCCTAACGTCTAGTCGAGGATCGCACTGTTTTGGTTTTAAATAAACAGATTATGTTTTTGTCCTTAAAAAATTGATATGAAGAAGGACTTTTTTTACTATTTTCCCCCTACATATTTATTCATGATTTATGGCCACACTCTTCCTAATTATTATGCACGTATATTGAAAACAATGTCAAAAAAGGACATTGTTTGCGTCATTTTAATTGGACAACCTTTTTGTAAATGGTTGTTACTGATTAACACGTATTCAGGCAAATGACACTTGCATGGAAGAAAAGAATGACAGCTGTATCATCGAAAAGTAACGTTAATTGTCCGTTGTACGTAAACATAAACGTCAAATTGTTCGAATAAACCCATCATTGAAGCAAAATATTACATAAGAAAAGTGACATTCACTATTACCTGTCATTATTCATGATAAAGATACTAACGATAGACACAAGCACTTTGTCGGACTCGTTAAGAAATGTCCGATTCAAATATTTTACCACTCTCATAAGATACTGCCGAAGATAGTAGCGCGTTGAAACATCCTGTACATACGTCTGAGATTGTGCAGTCAGTGTCATGCAAGCACTCATCGTCACAGCAATTTTTAATTCATTGTTCAGGATTTCCAAGTGTCTGTTTTAATTTAACACGGGTTTGAAGATAACCGTACTATCAACGAGTTAGTGCTTATCTTGTGTAATATATCTTTTGCGTGGGATTGATTTCGTTGTGACGAACCTGTTTGGGTTTTTTAAGAGTTTACTTATTACAAATTCCACAGAAGCACACTGCACACATACAATAATGTTCAGGATCTTCTTATGAAAGAAATAGACAGTTCTTTGTTCAACTCCTGTCTTCAATATCTTTACATAGACTAGTAAGAGTACTACAGTTTTACTAATCTAATCAGAAATTAAAGATTTGGTTTTAATTTCAATGACATACAGTTATTGGGTATGTTTAAATCACAAAAAAAAACACTGTAATTTTTTTTGGTTCAATTCCTAAATTCAATATCTTTGCACCTACCAGTAGGAGTACTACAATTTTATAAATCCAACCAGAAATTAAAGACTGTTTTCAAATTCATTGATATTAAGTTGTTAGGCATGTTTCAGGTCATAAAAACATTCAACTCGCATTACGAATACTGCAAAAACCCGGTACACAGGGACACGCAAACACATTACAAAGAAGAGGCAAATAGTTTCCACAACAATTTAAAAAAAAGAAAGCATGTGTTGTGCTTCATATCGTTTTCTTGTTTTTCCCCCTCCGTGGGTATCGATACCCGCACCGGAGCGCACTCCAGATCGGATCCGATCCGCGGCCAGCGCGGAGGCGGCGGCGGTTGGAACCGCAGGCTGCAGGCTTTGCGACATTCTTGCGCGTTCAAATAAACAATCGCGGTCCGCCAAGTGCTGCATCTCGCCGAGCGCAGCGCCGCTCTGCCAACCGCTTGCGTCTCTGTGCCGCGCTGCGCGGACACCTGTTTGCGTCGGGTCGCGACGCTCCGCCCGCCCGCCCGCCCGCCCGCGCGGCCCGGCTGAGCGTCGCGCTTCCTCGTCCCTTATCGCCGCTCTCCAGAATGAAATTGCGCTCGACGCTCGAGTTGAACACGTACTACTGCCACCGCAGCGCTTGCGTAAAGGCTGCGGTTCCTGGCCACGCGAAAGAGAAGCGAGTCAATAAAAAGCTGTTATTGAATGACCAAACTTCGGGCGGGAGAGATGATGTGCTGGAGGGTTCAGAAATATGGGGATTCTTAATTGTATGTGCAAAATTAATATCTGAAAAAAAAAAACAACTGGTTGAGCAGGATAAAAGTGTGGGAAATGTTTCAAATATTTTCTCTCGCGTACGGTTTACTTGCCTCGGTTTCTATATGGTATTACGAATCTTAAGAAATACATGAATTTACAAAGTTCGTAACTCTGTCAACAATCTCTGCGACTCTGCAGGACAACATAGGAAACTCTTATGTTCGTTATAACGTTCCATGTAAAGAAGCATTATACGACTTTTACGTCCAATTTTTATTTAATAATACATAAGTATTACATTGCCGTACAATAATAATAATATTAATAATAGCAATAACAATAATAATAATAATAATAATAATAATAATAATAATAATAATAATAATAATAATAAATGCTCAATGAGACTGATACTTTCATTTTGATTTTCTAATAATAGTTTCAATTATCATTCGTTTTTCATCTGATCCAGAAAATATTACGTCTTTGGATTAACGTGCTTTCTAAAGGTAGATGACGATATGTAATACTCTTCAGTGATCTTGCCATAGGTACGTTTATAGAATGTCATGTGGATATAGCGAACATATCGCAATCCCTAAGCTAAGCATATTGGGTCTGCCATATTCACTTTTCAAAACTATTTTCCAACTAGATCAAACCCACGCTGGGAATTGACAATTCGTTCTTGAATCACCAAACTCCGTTGTTTGCTAACAATTTTCTGAGGGCTGTAAAAATCTGACGAAATGTGGGTAAAGATAATATCCCTTTACCCTTCGCAAAGATACGAAAGAAATTGCACAAGCGTCGAAGTAGTTTATTGCTCGTGATAACAATTAGACCGATATTTATTTTACAATCACCTAGAGTAGGAAGTCTCATCATACCAACCAGTCTAAGATAAATGGTGAATGTTTTATTATTTAAAAATTATGTTCCATTTGTGACACTGCAATACAAAGCTACGTTGTTATAGGGAAAAAATTGCGTTCAATGAATGAGCGGTATATACCGGATACGCTGTAGGGATCGTTTTACATGGAACTTATACGAATACATAGTCGGATGTTTGTGTTAATTTTATATGCATAAGACATAAAACAGTGCGTTTGTTGGGGTGTATAAAATAAAATTGTTATTCAACAAAACATCATTTTGTAATCTAACATGATGTAATCTTTTTTATTGATTTTATTTCCATGTGTTCGAAATGCATGAAGATTTTCAGTTACAGATTTCTATAGTTGAAAGTATCAAAACGTGCAAAGTCAAGGCCGCCAAACATCCCACAACAAAATTGAGATTGTGCAAAGCCAGAACAAACAAAAGTTTTTGCTGAACATCACGTCCACTGCATATAATTCCATTGCTGAATCACACGTCATGGCAAAAATCTCACTGCCAATCAACTCGTAAAGCGTTCTAACTGCTGTTTTGATCCCAGATTGTGAATAAATCGAAAGTTATCGAGAATCGAACCTGGGGTTACGCGCATCGGAAGCATTGCTGAGCTCCCCTCCTGTTCGTAATGCAATGAGCTTAATGCGTGAACGGTCGCAGTTCAAACTCTGAAACAAGCGCGTGAATATGCCTTCATCCCCGACGACCATCCTCAACATCTACATCCCTACATCCTCAACCTCGTTCAGTGCATTTCAAGTAGGTATGTATTTTGGAAACTATCGGTAATTTCTTTAATTTAGACAAATATAATGTGTGTGGCATGATTGGTTGTGACAAACCACACAAATTGTGACCTCCCCGACCGACAACCTGTACCTATTTACGACCATGATGATGACTTAGCCACGACGGTTATTCAGTAAATAAATTAATATTATTAATAAACTTGTTTAGTTCCAAACTAGCTAAATTACTTTATTTCAGTGTTAAATTTTCTTCTGTTATAGAAAAATTGTGTTAATTCTTTACCTTCATAAACTGACACGTTGAATACTCTTGAAAAAAATTCCAAAATTTTGAATTCCATTGAAGACGGGGTATAAACTCCTCAGATGTTGAACGCTCTGGAAAAGACGTTTAAAGGGACCGAACGTGAAATGTTAAGTCATTTCATATTTATCCAGACTCGAGTTCGATTGAGAAACCTTTCCTTGAACACTTTCTTTGAACATCACTCTTTGAACATCTCCGGGGCTCTAGTAGGGCAGCGCGTATCTCTAGTCGCGTGTTTTAAGTCTTGCAAATATCTCCTCAGGTTAAGAAACATCGGCTACTAAAACATTTAACGTTCAACTCGTCGAAATCTTTTGTGAGTTTCACGTTTGAGTAGCTTCCTGGAACGATTTTTCCTCGACGCCCACACGTTGTCATGCGTGGAATGAGTGATAACAGATGGGTTATCTCGCAGTAGTCTGAACGTCTAAAGGTTATTTACGTTTCTAAAGTTGAGTGTGCCGCTTTATATCCCAGATAAAAAGTATGTCCCGACGACTCGGTGGAAGAACAAGCGGTACCGGGTCGAAAATAAATATTTTTAGTATTCCTAGATTTGTCTCTGCTGCGAACGTTTCCAGCAGACTGAAGTATTTTAATAACTATAGTAACAAATTTATCGTCAACCTACAAAAAACGCTACAATACAGAACTATATAAATTCAATTAAAGCATGAAGAAAAATTGCAGGTTAAACTTTCATCGAATTTAAATATTTTAATATTATAAACATCACTGATCACTTTGATTGGCATTTAAAATGCTGATTTCACAGAATGTGTGCACTAAAAGGGCTTTTTATTTTATTGCAATTATTAAGGAGACAATATATTGTCTTTGAATGTTCTACAAAGATCAAAATATTTTAGAAGGAAACGTAAGTGACGTAGAATTTTCTGCTACCTGGTGCGAATAAACTGGGAAATAATCACTGTTTATAATTTTCAATAAGAGTATATTGCTTTTTTCTGAAAATTTGTAATCATCTAATAATTTTAATGTAAGAGATAACAATATAAAATTATTTTAATTTTGTCTCAGTTATTGCACCCAGTTTGTAGAAATGACCCATTCCGAGAATAAAAAATTCTAAAATAATTATTCCAAATGTGTTCTATATAATATTATGTATTGGCTTTAAATGATGTAAAGTGATATATAGAAAAATCATTGTGTGAAATCCACGGAGATTCTGATACGATTTTTCAGAGACACAGTCATTATTTTATAAGTTTCACTATTTTTTCTGGTTATCAAAATAGTATACGCAACATCGGTCGTTTAAACACTAAAAAATATATGAAAATATTATTTTCTTGTACAAGTTAGTGGAAATTTGAAATTCAAAATATGTTTCCTGGTAGAGCATATTTACTAGTTAATTTGTAACATTCTGTAGTTGTAGAACTAATAAATTATTTTCGAACAAAACGTTTAATTTTAAGTTTGTTTCATTAAGTTTTACACGATTTCTTCTATCGGATTTTCAATTTTGTATACTCTTCTGAATCACTTTCGTCACGAAATTTTCTCAAGAAAAGTTACAAAATGTTTTATAAATATAGCTATTCTTTTATGGATATTTCAGTATCTCATGCATGGAACATGTGTGGTTGATTTTATGCACTTCTGCGAGCGTCAATTTGTGATTACGAACAGGTCCACTCTGACTTTAAAACCTTAAACTATCATCGCCTACATTATCTCAGTTAATGTTGGGTACTTTACTTGACGTAAATAATTCAAATGCAACGAAACATCGTGTTAATGAGAGTTACCCTTTTAATTAAAAAGAATCGCTTTCATGTGTTGATTGCGTTTTTATTGTGTATTATTTTAATAGTAGATGTCCTCCCCAGATCTACTCTTTAAGACGTTGCTAGAAGAAAAGGTATTTAATTCCATATTCAATCTACAAAAGGAACTTGATAATAACTGAACAACTGAACAAAATAACTGAACAAACATAACTGTTGTTCCAACTGAACAAAATAACATTTGTTCTCGCTTGATAAATTTTTAGCAATTTTGACGTTAAGAAATAGGCATTGATAATGAATTAAAAAGGTATTGAAACATCTAAATGACAAGCGGTGCAGCTTAACGAGCAAACAAAAGTAACATATTGCATCGTCAAAAACACTTATTACAAAATTGTTTTAATCAATCATTAATTATTAATTAATTTATAAACTGTGTTTTGATTAGTTATTCAGATGGCGTTATTTTGTTAGTACGTCGACAAAGAATTGTGGCAGAGAAACAATAAACAAGCAATATATTTACAATTAATAGAGGCAAAACAGATTCTGGTATAAACGGACGCTATGCAAGAGAACAAAGAATATTGGAATAAGTGTATTTTGATAAGGAGAGATAATCATTGAACACGTTCTCTGTATAACAAAAAGAAACCATGCTAATGTGGATTAGGTTTATTTCGCTTGTGCATCGAAATACACTTCGTAGATTGGTTTATTTTCTGGATTAATGCTATAAGTTATTCACTTTAAATAATCTACTTTATAATATCCCATTGTCTTTACTGAATATATTGATTGGCACAATATTGAAATAATCTGTTTTTAACTCTGGCTGTCTGTTACTCGTGAAACATTCTACAAACATTGTATTGTATGGGATTGTAGAGGTTGGATACACAAAATATACTCAGCATTGTATCCCTAAAGAATGTATTCCTGACAGCTTACGCCACAACTGGCAATCTAACCGTCAAAATACTGCTTTAAAATACTACAAAATACTACTAATAAAATATGTTCCATTAAATATTTACAGTTTTGTACACACAAATGTGACTGCATTATAGGTCAGCCTAAGTATTGAAGAATGTGATGATATTTATGTGTACGAATACCTGGATATTTTTAATTAAAGATGCCCTGAATATATATAATTTTCTCAATTAAGAGGAAAGTAGTATTTTGATGCTTCACACTTAACGAATTTGAGTCTAGGAATATCAAGTAAGTAAATGTGTTTAGTACCTCTTGAGGGGGGAAGGCAGTGGCAAAACACTTTGTAACCCATAAAACCGTTAAATTCATCATTTATTGACTTATAATTGCTAGTAGTGTGAGACTTCGCTGATGCGAAGCCTGAGGGCCTGAGGGCCCTTTCAGCCTGAGGGCTGAAAACCAGAAATACTTCAGTAACAAAATTACATTATTGTTTACAATTCGCTGGCCAATGAGTTCTCATTTTTCCAATATTTTTAAACAATTATTAATGTACTTTAAAATCATACTTGTAATGTTTAATATTTTAAACGTCTGTCAGTTTAAATTTAAACTTTCTTTTAGAAAATGAAATACCATATAAAACATCGCTTGTATGTTATGTTTTCAAGTTTCTTACAAATTTAAAACACACAAATTAAAATGAAAGTATAAATGAAATACCAGGGTGTTCTAAATATATACTGTTAGATACATCTATCTTGATCGAACAACGAAACAGGGGTATATAGACCGTTACAATTACAAGTAATTAGCGAAGCCGCGATATCATTCGTTGTAACGAGGAAATCAACGTTTATCATTCGCTGCAAAGCCGTTTTAGACCCACCCAGTACATCCTTGTTTGTTTTCCTTACAATCCATTGAGCGCAAATACGTTTATCCAATACAAACATTGTTTCCTTTGCGGTGGCACGCGGTGTGTTGTTTACGACGTTCTCCGACGCCGCCGAGCCCCGAATCCTCGTCTCGGCCGCCCTCTGTTCCGCCTCGCGGCGCACGCGGCCGCTCGTTGAAGTCTCCGCGCACGCGGCGCCGGGCGGGCGCCGGGCGCGGGCTGCGCTAGGCCCAAACACCCGGCGCCGGCCCCGCGCCGCGCCGCGGCACGGCACGGCGCGCCGAGCCCCGACCGCAGCGCGCGGCGTCGCGACGCCGCCGGCGGCGGAGGGTCAGCTCGCGCACCTGACGCGTGCCTCCGTGCGCTCGTCGGCGGCAGGTGACGTCACGGACGGCCGCTTCCGCACGCACCCCGACCGACCGTCCGACCGTCCCACCGACCGCCGCCGCCGCTGCCGTGCGGTGATTTCTCCCGGAGCGCCGACGAAACAGTCCAGTGCGTCAAACCGGCAATGACGGAAGAAAACCGTCGGTGGCTGCTTATTGACTTGATTGTATGGGAAAACTGACATTGTTTTTTTTATAATAATGGGCGGATTTCGATGACCGCAAACCTCACCAAAAGCTATTAGTAAAAAGCTCTTAAAATGTTTTTTTGTTTATGCCCAAAAATCAAAGAAAAATGACATTAAAAAATTGAAGGAAAAAAACATATCTGATGCACGTCTCACACTATTGGATATATTACTGATGTAATCGAGGCTTATTCCTTTCGATCAAGTGAACACAATCTGGAAACGTTTGGTTAGGGCTGGAGCAGGAAATCTGTCTTTAGTTATCGCAGAATCCGGCAAACCGACAATGGTGCTGATAGACTCACAGGAACCTAAGATTACTTACAACGTCTGACATTAGAACTTCTGAGCGAAGAAATCGAATTGGAATGCTGTGGAGAACATTTATTGCAACTCATAAATATTAGTTAAAGGCAGAGGCGGATTAATATTTTTGCCGCCTGTAGGCACATCAAATTTGCCGCCCCCTGTTTAAAATTAATGTTACATTTCTAATTGTAACGTTTCAGTAACAATTCCTCATTAATTTAAACGTTTTAACTTTAAAAGTAACATTATATTTTGCACATTGTTTTCATAAATTAAATATTTTTGTTTGGATTAGCAAATTTTGGATATAAACTGTATCTTCATAGCAAGTAACGTTCAACATTATTAACGTTTCAACACTGAAACGTTAACATTAAAAGGAAACTAAAACATAACAACTAGAATTGCAACATGTTTTCTTTCGTCAACGGGCCTTAGTTTCGGATTCATATACTTCTGAAATCATAAGGTATACTCTAATGCAGTAGACAAATAAATAGCTTGTATTAAATATTAATATGATATTTTTAAAATAAAAATATGATTTATGCTGTTATAGTTTTTAGAGAACCTAAATTTGTTTTAGAAAATATCAAGAAAATTTTGCGACTTTGAAAATTTGCCGCCATTGAAAATTTGCCGCCGTAGGCACGTGCCTACTGTGCCTATGCGTAAATCCACCTCTGGTTAAAGGACCATTAAAGTATTAAAATCAATGAAATCAGCAAAAAATGCAATAAAATTGCGTGATTTCCTTTTGTCATAACATTGGTTTTAACATTAATGTCTATACTAAAAGGCATTATTCTGAAGTGAAATGAAAAAAATGACATTTCATTAAAATCCGCCCCTAGGTGTTATGAATTTCACTTTTATTTTCGAGATCTACAGTAGATGAGTTTGCTGTCATCAGATCTAGTTGAAAATTGCATAAGCTAATGCACGAAATAAGTTGAAATTAGGTGATAACCATGCCATCCAATCTGCTTGGGTGAGCGAACATCAGTTCATGAAAACTGTGTTTTTTGTGTACGTATCAAACTACTCATCACCTTTTCTTCCATTCAAACACCAGAGTTGAAAATTGTGTTGCTTACGAGTTTTACTGAAAATGTCACGTGTACCCTGTAAATGGCCCATTGCACTGAATGAGAAGCACAGAGCGTGTCTTGCTTGTCGCGGAATGAATTATATATTTGAAATGTTACTGGGTACTGTTTATTTTCTTTTTTTATATGAAGGGAGGAACAGTGGCTACGTTAATTGGTCGGCTGCAATTGTGTTGAAATCAATTGCAAACTAAAGTATGTAGCAGGTAGAAAGCAGGTACAACTTCCGCGGGTAGATGATTTCCAAAACGACTAAAATAACGAGGTGCTATCAAGAGCGGCCTATATGAAACGATTTAGACTAGATTGATCGAACCGTTCCGTGTTTTCCTTTAATATTAACGGCTCCCTTCTGAAAGGCATTAATACAGAATTCTACGTTTTTAGATACTGCCGTTTTAAACATCAATATCACTCTAAACCTTTCAGTTACATCTCTTGCATTTGAAATGTATTATTAAATTTTTACCGTTATGCCAAAGATTTCAAATTCAATTGATGAAAACTGATTTTCAGAGCATTATTAAATTTTAAAACAGAAATATCTCAAAACGTGGAAACTTGTGTTGCACTTAGAAACTGAGCTTTCGAAATTTTCCTGCCAGATGACCAAACAAGGAAACTCGAACGACGTGACATGACATCATGTATCATTTTCATCTTTAGGAGGTAGCGTTTCGTTTATATTTTAATCCCCCATTTCATTCCAAATATTTTGTTTACAGCACTTACCATATTTATTTAGATTTGTGTTCCTTTCTCATACCATTTTTTACCAACTTTTCTTACCTTTGAACGCATTGAAATCATTTGCGTCAATACACTCAGTTTTCTTAAATGTATTGTAAAGTAATTTTAAGAAGAAATTTCTCCTGCTTCACTGAATCATGTTCCCAAAAAAAGCTCTCATTTCGAACTTCATAAAGGTACAATTACATTAAACTCAACAGCTTTGTAAACAGATATACATTTTCAAATTATAAAATTTATTTGCATTGCTTGCCTCAAATACTACCCGTTAAATCTCATTGACTGTAATTGATAGCAAACCGCACAATAATTGCATTTAAATGTATTACTTGTCAGAAATATTTTTGGTGCAAAAAATATTTAGAGACATTTTTAAACCTCATATTCATTGAATATGCATGATTTTCGATGATTTTTTGATAATGTCATTTATAGAATTCCAATAACGAAAGTAAAGTGCCCGAGAATGATGAATGCGTATATTTATCTATGTATTTTTTGAGAAGTGAAGAGTGCTGTAAAGAGAAGATCGTGATACTTTTATCGATGTCGATATATCGATTAAAACAAAGCATCCTTTTGTAGCATCAGCGCGAAGGATATTTGCTCAGGTACAAAATCTCTCAATGAATGAACCGTTATTTTCCTGAATCAAAATGCTTATAGGAATTCGTTTCATTTAATCAAACATCTTTAATTTTTATAACATTACGTGAGAAGTGAGCCTATAGATTGGTGTTTTGATGATTATTTGTGCTATTAACACATTCACATAAGGACAAGATAATTTTTATTCCAATATATGGCGTCGGTCGCAAAGCTGGAGGCTGCTAGAAGACTAATATTTTTGATGACTATTTTACCTAAGACTCTACATTGTCACTATCTCCTAGATACCCGTTTCTAATAAACATATTGTTTCAAATAAACAATAACATAGGCTAATTATTCCTACAATGGCTAAACAATTACCATATGTGACCATAACCACTCAAGAGGGAGCCATGCGAAACCTGCGAAAATCACCTCCAAGCTCGGAGACAACCCCCCAACTCCACCTACACAAACGCTTCCTCCGCGTCCTCTCGTCTCATAAGGAACGCCAAAGCGGTAAAGCGCGAAACCGCCTGTCAAAATGTTCTTCACGCTGATTACGATTGCCGTGCTCGCTGCGCCGGCCATTTCTCGCAACCAAGCGGCGAGAAAAAGGTTCCTCGATTCGAGATGCAATTCAGCGGCCAAACCTCATCTCGGAACGGGTCCTCTTGTCACGAACAGCATCCGTCCGTAATTCGCGTATCGGAACCAATAATTCGCTTATAATGTAAACACATTTATCCTCTTTGGTTATCTTAAGTCAAACTGGGATGTTTTTTGTAATAAGGAGAGTTATTAGAACCCAATTACTTTAATAGTTGACGGCCCACTATTATCTACAATAAACAGTTTCGTAATGTAAGTATTATTAGAACCAAGACCTCCCATTATTTCTGTCACATTTCCCAGGACGTGTAGTCAAATTAAAACGAAAATTATTGTTTATTAGAATGTTTACAATGAAGATAAAAACTTGTACGATATTTGTATCGTAGCATTTTTTCACAATACTCGACTGGTTATCAATTTAGACCTGAAGAACTTGTTTGATAATTCGTGAATCTTCTCTTATTATAATGTGTCTTACTTATTTCGTAAAAAACTATTAAAGGGTAGTTTCGAAACGGGCCGTGCGCCTGGCTCCTTGGGGAGTCGTTTGCTCGCATTTCGGCCGAAGAAGCCTTCCTACCAGAGCTCCTTGCTGCTGCAGTGGTGGTGGTGCCGCCGCCGTTGCCGCCGCGAGCAGAAAAAACGCGAACGACGGCGGCGGCGTGGGGGCGGGAGGGAGGGGTGGGGGCTGTCGACGGCGAGGCGATCGCAAACAACCCCACAGCGTGGACTGGCGACGGAAAAAGCTGCCGATATTAAGGCAAGCGGCAACCAATGAACTATGTTAATTGATTTTCGCCTGCCACACGCCCCACGCCGGCCTCGCCGGCGCTGAGGTTTGGAACAATGTCCCAAGAGCGAAAAGCCGGTGGTGTAACGTTTAGCGTATCGGACTGTTATACTCAAGATTACGCGTTCGAATTCGGATTTTTTCAACGGAAAAAATCCTTCGTACGCCTTCCTTTGGAGGGGAAGTAAAGCCGGCTGCCTCATATTCTAGATTTACTGCATGCGAAAGATCTGTAAGCTTAAATTCAAATCTCCTGTTTCGTCGCCCAATTGATACCTTCTTTCAGGTGCAACGGAATTTGCGTGTTCAGGCGGAAGAGCAGACTTGATGGTTTTGAAGAGCCTCGACACTAAAAAATAAGGAATCATTGAATAGAATTAAATCCGAAAGCTTCGGGCGCGAGTCCGAACAAAGCGTGGGCGTTTTTATCATGTGGCTGAGGTGCGGTTTGCCTTCTCATACCACTACGTATCCAAACTGAACATCACCTCATTAGTCATCATTGATGTATCATCGTCGATATTCATAAGCCATAATCGCCCTACCATTCTTCGAATAGTGAAACGTAGAGCAAGCCACCACTGTGATTACTTACCCAGAAATGGAAGAACACAGCTGCGGAAGCCCCCCGACGCCTACGTTAAAAACTTCGTATGGAACTTATCACTCATGCGCCGCTTGTAACCACGACATTCCTGTTGATATTGCCCGCGCATTAGCAAAGTTCTTTGGTTCAAATTCTCCACTTTTATTTATTTGACAAGATTTTAGTGGTTTCTAGTGTTAATTCAAAGACCGATCCGCGTCTAGTTACTAACTATATATGGTTTTGTTTAAAATTACTGTATTTCGCCACACTACAAGTGGTTTATAAGGAAGCTGTATTAGGAATATTAAATGGTTCGTCTACTGGAATCATTTTAAAAGCAATGTGTTCAATGTAGTACATTGGCGATTATTCGAGTACCGTCGACCATGTCTTCAGGTAACGGCCCACCCCCTCAATCATCAGTATAGATTGAATTTCAACCCAAAAGCATATTTTGCCCCTGAAGTAAAAAAGTATGTTCATTATTAAATATGCAATTTCAAATTATTTAAACCTAATTTAATAATGTATGTTCTTCAGATTTTGCCTGTTTATTTTTAATTAACCCAACATTTCTGCACAATGCTAACTACTCAGGCGGTTTCATAAGTTCCCGGCCTGACCAAGACATTGCTCATCATTTGAATTCTGAACAGTAAATAGTCCTTTCTGTGATTGTTGAAATGCTATAAGTTGGCTGTCGATCTCACTGAAAAAAAAATCTTCAAGAAGAAAATCTTCAGAGACTTCAGCTTTGGTAACACTGATGAAATACGTGACTTGAACCCAAAAAAACTTACAGACAGCCTTTGCCTTCAAGTGAGAACGAAACATGATGCGAAAAAGGTCCGAACCGCATTCCTTTTTGCGGTTTGAAGGTGATTGCAAAATGGTTTTCTTAATTGGGCTCAAACGTGGTTCTAATGCTTTATTAAATGCATTTAGTGACACATTCTGATTTCCAAATTAACGCTACTAATTAATATTACCCTCTCTTCAGAATTTTATAGTTATCTTAAAGCACAGGATGAATCAACTGTTTAGTGCGTAAAAATTATGAGAAACAGTGATGGTAAATAAAATAGATTAGAGGGGATATTTAAGTGCATATTTTCAATATTTTACAGCATAAGTGGACACAAATTTTATAGATTATTTATGCATATAAATCTGATCCCTAGTCATCAGTAAAACTCTATTGTAAAAAGGAAAACAGAAGCAGATAAATTATTTTTTACAAAAGTATCGAGCAGGCGTGTGCGTTGCGCGTACCCGTCACCGATTCTAGGAATGTCCGAATCTCCCTGAATTCGATACTTAAGGTATACGCTTGTAAAACATTGTGGCGTTTGTCATTGAATCTATCATTTTTAGTTGTCCCTAAACGTGTTAATGTGTCTATTTATGCTGTTTTGTAAGTTATTGTTATTCAGATTCATTTAATGTACATTAAACAAATTTAATATTTAATTTTATAATGTGTGATACTACACATGGGGTTCATAATAGCTAATATCATTTACCTATATCAGATTTGTGAAGGATATTTAGTGAGAAAATCACGATTGTTTCGCGTATTACGTACCATCGAATCCATCTTGAAAATCGATAATGAAGACGAACAAACACACGTTACAAATTCACATAAATCACTGAGGAGGCTTCCCCTACAAACTGAATAAAAAACGATGCAAATACGAAAGGAACTTACTCACGAAAGGAATGTAGGTGGTTAATACGGGATTCTCAGAATTTTTAAAGGTGGCTTTAATGCAATTTGTTTAATGTGCGTGTTTAATTACCATTTGATAACATATTCCATTGTGGAAGCTAACTAATACTAACTAATAATAACACATTTCACAATTTGATTGAGCGGTACAGTAAGAATAATGTGTCAGATGAAAATAATATTCGTAAAAAATGTGAGACATAGTACTGGGATGGATTAATACACTTTATAGGGTATATTTCAATCCCGCTCCCCAGTGCAAAAACATCCATGAAGTAAGGACCAAAGGAGTTTGTATGAGAATATTTTCCGCGACAAGTCTGAATGGTATAGCGCGCATTTTGCAGATATTGCAAGGCATTTTCTTAAATATGAGAAGGTAAAAAATAATTCACGTGGACAGCACATTCTGTATTGCACTTCAATCTAACAATGGATCTGATGTTGACAAACGGTGCATTTAATATGCGCGAGCAGCATCAATATGCAGAATTCTTCTGAGAACCTAAGCAATGGAATCGTGTTTGAGACGCGATGTCAGCTGAATATTATGTTGCTTGACTATGGCGTCGGAAGAAAACAGACGAACGTTTCTGATGTGGTGCTAGCATAGAGACAGGTGCAAACCGTTATCATTTTAAAATCTTCCACGCACATCACTGAAAAATGTAAGAGTTTATAAATATGTTCGTCCTATTTTTAAGTATTTGTTCAATCGACAAATTATTACATTTATTTCAGTTATACGATGCGATATAAAATTCGTCCCTCAAATTTCTAAAGGTTTATTCTTGAACGCGTTTAAAGTGACCCATTAGACAATATAAAAAAAAAAAACACTTGCGATCCACATAATGCATGTTTTAGTTGAAAAGGTCTTTATTCACTTCTTAATTTCCTTTTCCCTCCCCCCTGAATTTTTTTGGGACACATCGGAAATTGCTACGAACAAATGATAATGATGATCGACGAAAGATGGAAATGAATCTCAAAGGATCTGGAGAAACTTTGAAAAAGTATTGGTCTCATTTTCTCCCCCTGACAACACCAGGATTTGCCCTGTACTGTGTGTTGCTTGAGTTGTGCCATACGAAATCTAACACGCTGCTCTTTAGAACCAATTTTCAACACCAATATTATTAAAACAATGTTTAAAGGAATATTCAAGTTTCTGACATCACATAAATTTAATATTATATCTAAATAGAATATTTAATATCCAAAATAATTTGATGACAATGAGATTTTAACGTCTTTGGTGTAGCATGTACAAATTTTAAATAATTCAAAACAACTTCTCTATTTCTTTAAGTTGAATTTCGTGTATTTTCTTTGAATTGTTTTATTCATCAACTTTCATTACGTTTTTATCTCCTTAAACTGTCGTTACACAGAAGTTGAAGAGAATGTGTCATACTTGGTATCAAAGTGAGATTAGAGCAAATACTAACCGGGCAGGCCTTGTCTTGTTTGAACTAGACAAACTACTACGCCGTAGTAGAGGAAAGTTCTGGCTTTGCCTAGAAAACTCTTAATAAAAATGTAAAATATGACGCATCGCAGCTCAATAGCACGGCGACATGAAGAAAGAGAAGGCTATTGAATTAAACGAGAAATGCAATTAAAATGAGTTTTTCGAACATGTATTTAAACTTTAGGGATTCTTCAAATCTGCCGTATATTCCTCTGCTATTGATGAAGCGCTCAACGCTCCTTAAAGAGTTAGGAGACGCGTTGCGTCCATATAGACGCAACAAATTTAAAAAAATAATAATAAAAAGCATGTGGACGTGGCACATTTGGGTGCATATTAGTTCTTAGCGTTATGCCAGGCATCAGGCATGTTATCGTGTTGGGAACTCATTGCGAAGACAAGCAGATGCCAGTATTCACGGAATATTAACTCCCTTTGAATATTTCATCTGGTTCGTGAGTCCGGGACAGGGTTTCTGGTGTAAGTACACACGTATTCAAGGTAATAGTGCAACAGTGTTGGAGAATACAGATTGCATTAAAGTTTCGAAATTTCAAATAACTCTGTAATTATTTATTGCCACTAGTTCTGGGTCGGGGTGCACGAAGTAACGTTTGGACTCGAAAAGGGAAATTTCATATTTACGGATTCATATTGCTACAGAAGTTTCCGCACGTATCCCTTGATCCTCGGGACAACATCTAGGAAGTTACCCGCGTTCACTGAAACATAACTCCGTTACTGATT
This sequence comes from Gryllus longicercus, assembly GCA_038098605.1. NCBI lineage: Eukaryota > Metazoa > Arthropoda > Insecta > Orthoptera > Gryllidae > Gryllus > Gryllus longicercus. The sequence goes on along the minus strand of JAZDUA010000128.1, from coordinate 2,425,453 downwards.
CACTCACCTAGTTTTCTGTGCATTAATCGGAAGGCGACAGATGAAACCGACAGAATATTATGTACAATACCAAATTTCATTGTGAAACATTACACACAATGCTCATTCACAACATTGTGAAACATTACAGCATTTTAGCAGGACCGAAAGCTGTTTTTCCGCTAAGTGCATAATTCGGGGTTGGTCCAAGGTGCTGCGCTCGCAAAGGCCTTCTACCCTCGCTGGCGCGACCTGGTTCAATGAACGCCTCGGGGTTTATTCACACGGCGTGCACCCCCTCACAGTAACATTTCTATTCCTTTCCCACTACGTTCAGTTTCTTCAGCGTTTCTATATATTTCACTTTTTAAGTTCGCTAGAATTAGTGAAGAAAACACCTCATCGGTTCATGTGTCACCAAGGAGTCGAACAAGTTGTGTCAACTTTTCGTGTCGTCCGTACACGAGGGCTCCGTGGCCGAAGTGTCGTCGGGGCCGCGAGGCGTCTGCCGCGGGTGCGTGGCCGCAGGCAGGCAGGGAGGGCTTGGCGCTCGGCCCGGGCGCCTGCGCACACGCCGCCCGGCGCGCCTTCGCCTTCTCTCGTGCGCCCGCCGCGCCAGGCCACGTGCCGCCCACTGCCCGCCGCCGCGGCGCGCGCTCGCTCGCTCCACTTGTTCTTCTTCTTCTTCTTCTTCTTCGTCGTCGTCGTCGTCGTCTTCTTCTTCTTCTTCTTCTTCTTCTTCTCCCCCTTCTCATTATTCTTCCTCCTCCTCCTCCTCCTTCTTCTTCTTCTTCTTCTTCTTCTTCTTCCTCTTCTTCTTCCTCTTCTTCTTCCTCTTCTTCTTCCTCTTCTTCTTCCTCTTCTTCTTCCTCTTCTTCTTCCTCTTCTTCTTCCTCTTCTTCTTCCTCTTCTTCTTCCTCTTCTTCTTCCTCTTCTTCTTCCTCTTCTTCTTCCTCTTCTTCTTCCTCTTCTTCTTCCTCTTCTTCTTCCTCTTCTTCTTCCTCTTCTTCTTCCTCTTCTTCTTCCTCTTCTTCTTCTTCTACCTCTTCTTCTACCTCTTCTTCTTTTTCTTCCTCTTCTTCTTCTTCTTCTTCTTCTTCTTCTTCTTCTTCTTCTTCTTCTTCTTCTCCTCCTGCACTTCACGGTTTAGGCAGCTGCCTGCTCCGTCGTCACAGTCTCCTTCCATCTTCCGTTCGGTCTTGCCACGTCTCTCCTTCCTTTTGATGCGTAGTAGAAAGTTGCTTTTGAAAGTCTGGTATCGTCCATTCTTCCCATACGTTGTAACCATTTGCTTCCGTATTCTTGCATTGTAGTGTTCATTGGTCCTACTTTTAATTCTTTTCTTATGTTTTCGTTTCTAAACCTTTTCTCTCTTGAACACCTTCTAGATTTGCGAAAAATCTCATTTCTCGTGCCTGTATCCTTTCTATCGTTCTATTTATAGGTAACCAGCTTTCGTAACCTCCGAGCAGTATGGGAATAGCCATAGTTTTGTACATTTTATTCGAGTTTCTTGTCCCGTTTTGCCTTTTAGGATGTTGTGAATGGTTCCACATATTGTTTGTTTTCTGGTGGGAGCTACAAAAAAGCGGATTTGCTTGAGCCAGAATCAGAGGGAGAAAAGGCAAACTTTTCGACGAATGTTGGGGCCAAAAATTTGAAAAGGAAAACGAAACAAGGGAACGACATAACGAAACTAGCGATTTCATTTATTTTACTGACTGAATAATACACATAGTCGCTGACACGTGAACTCTCTTAGGTAGAGTGAGAGTCTAGAGAGTCTAGACAGGTAGAGTGAGCAAACTAACTGGACATATTAAAATCATTAGTGTTTTTTTCCAAAATTAATTTCAACAACCACGCTGTCACAGTGTAAGCATGTCATACTTACTTTGGAAGCGTCAAGTTTTAATTATAATGAAACTCGTGTTTTAACATAAGGAACCTAGCTATGTATTCTGTTACGGTTTCTCAGTATCTCGAAAGCTCGAAATCACATTTCTTGATTATATTTTGTACTGCAATCTGCATCAAAGAATATTAAAAACTTGATTTTAAATTTTAAATCGAGGTTTTAGTACGATGCCGATTCCTAATTGTGTGATTTGTAATTTATTTCGAAGAATTCGCATATTCTGAAACAGTCAACTCTGATAACTCCAATGAAATTAAATATCATGCAACCTAACAAACAGCAAGGCGTGTGGATTTTGTTCCGGACCAGAGATTTAGATCTTGTACACGCTCTTGAAAGAGTTTTGCATCCTATTCCACGTCTTCTATGGTTAAGTTCTAATGTAATCACATCTTGGATTCCCCCAAGATGATTAGTTTCATTTTGCATCTATAAAAAATGTGTCTTTATTTGAGAAAGCGTATGATGTTTTCTGAAGTCATTTTCAAAACGTAAAATAAAGTACGTTTTCTCTCTCAAGTTACATCTACAAAATAACTGAAAGGTATTAATACAGATGTGAAACTAAATCAGTTCTTGAAATAAAAACACGAGGTATGTCAATGAACTGTATTTGTGATAATAATACTGATGTAGAATTTTCGTTAAAATTTTGGAAGTTGGAACAAGTAATTCTAACGTTTTCCTCTCATACGACGTAAGCAAAATTCTGAAATGGTCATTCTAACAAACACGATAAATAGTTGAGCGGCGTAGTAGCGATAATGAATTTTTAATAACCATGTTTAGTAGTTGTTATAATATATTTTTTGAATAGAAACTGCACGTGAAGCCAATTTCTTGTAGAGAAGGTAATTTCCTAGAAACCGACCTGTTCCATATCGACAAGAATTAGCAAATGCTGTGTACGCACGCTTGTGCACCTGTTTCTATTTTTCTCTAAACAAGATCATTTGATAACAATGGAGTTAACAAGCAGCGCGTATGTTCCCCACGATTGACTAATTTATTTCTAAGAAATTACTTCTCCTGCACCAATGCTATACTTACAAGGAACTGTTGCCCGTAGGAGAGTAAGCGTAGCTGAATTTTATTAATCCCTGGGTCATAAGCTCGTTTCTCGCCAACTGATTCACTCAAGTTGTCACCTGTCTATTTCTAGAGTGTAATTGCCTACCCACGATATACGCACAGGTTATTCGCAGAAAGCTTGCAATAAGCAGAACCTAGTGGCAACCTACGAGGTCGCGCGATTGCGTAAGCACTCGAGATGATTTCACTGTCTGAAAGCAGAGGCTGAACTATAATTACTGGTTTGAAAGAAATCGTCTCTTTAGTAAGGTTAGGCTCTTTTGTAATTATGTAGAAAAATCTTGAAACGCGAAAATATGGTATCAAAATGATAAAATCATTCCTTTGGCATTGGTGTTTTTTATTTCGTATTACAATTCTTGCATTTGTCAGGAAACAATTCAATAGAACTCATGCGAATTTTTAACGGTACGAAAAGCAAACAAGCACTTGTAATTCCATGAATGAAACATGAAAATACTTCACCAGACTTACCTAGCAACTCGATTACGAAGACGCTTTTGTACATACACGTACGAGTTTTTACTCTTTTTAACCCTAGAGAAATAGATGTTCCATCATGTAGATATTTCTCCTTGGAATAAGATATTGGACTACATTCAGTTACAGTTTTGCAACTCAGAGATAGGCCTACACCAACTAGAGTGAATGATGCCAAGACCCGCAATCCTTTGAGATTTAGTGATGCTGTGTAGTGTACACTGGAGGCCTCGGGCTTTTTCTAGTCGACGAAATTTACGAAAGCGGATTGATTCGGAGGGAGAGTAAAGACGGCACTCCTATTTTGGAAATTTAAAGACTGTTAATTCCCTACGATTTAATCTTAACATTTGGTGTTCTGGAACTTCATTTGCTGTGGAAATGAACTAGTTATTCATGATTAAGGTAGAAATGAAGTAACGAAATTGGTGGCTTAATATAGAACATGGTGACTTGGTTGTTCAATATCTGCCACAATCCTTAGTCAAAACATCTTATTTAAGAAACTGTATTTCCGCTGCAGGTGGATGACGCTTTCATGGAATGAGGCGGTTAGGTCAATGTTTTTAAAGCAAATCTTCCCACTTCTTTGACACGAGATTTTCGAATTCCCTCATCCAAAAAAACAGCATTAGACCCTGAAATAGGCTTCAAACTTTGCATCAGTTTTAGAAATGACTGTTGAAAAATGCAATGCATATTATCGAAAGGTGGTGAAATGATGTGAACATATATCGTGCATGAATGAAAAATTATTAACAGTGAATTACATAACCTTCTGTTTTCTTAACATTTTCCCCCCGCAAATTTTGAATACAAATATACAAGTTTTTATCTACTAAAAATGTATTTCAACGTTTGTATCCGAAGAAAGCTTATTTTCTCTCCAGTGCTACTTAACAGCATGATTATTGATTTAATTTATTATAACCAAAGCTTCTGGATGTAACGAAACAACAGATTCCGTCGACAACGTGCTGTGCAGTAGCGAAGCTTAAGAAATAAAGTTGATATTCATTAAAACTTAAGGATCACAGTGCCTGATTATTCCACACATTTGCACGTCAAACTGTTATATGGGTTATATCCTGCCACTACAGAATGAGTTACCGCAGGAATAAGAAAACACATCATCGTGTTTTTTTATAATGAGATGAATAAATGTTTCGTATTTTACGTATTAAAAATTTTACGTATTTTCGCTGAGGAACACTTTTTTATTGGGCACCAGTATGCCGCAGAATTGTTTTATTCAATGACGTTCAAAAGTATTTGCTTATGGCCAATCAAATTAGAAAGCATACAGCTAAGTGTCACAGGGAGAATGTTTTTTGTGGATTCACATGTCGAAACACTGTTTACTTTAAATTGGTAACTATATGAATAACGTCAGACCTCTGTTGAGTGGAGTGCGACAAATTTTATCAAGGTCTTAAGTGACCGAAGTTCAGTAACTGCAGGTCTCATTCCAGAAAAGTACAGTACATTTCAAAACTATTAGGCGAGGCAATTATTATTTCGAGACGCTTCATGCCTCGAAAAAGTGCAGTCTTCTTTGCAAGAAATGTTCCGAAGAAATATAGGTTCAGATAAAAATCGCCTTTCAGGATTAAGCGGTAAACGTTTGTTAACATTAAGAAGAACGTGATAATATACATTTTAAACTATTTTATGACACTATATTTGTAAAACGTCTAATTTTAAATGACCGTATATTAAGTGTTCCGAATGTTTCTTAAATATGACAAGTTCGTATTTTCTTAATCTCCAAGCCTGCGGAGCCCTCATGACTACCTGTGATCGCGGGCTTTAGGTTTCGCCAATGGCTCCCCCGTGCGGAGGGTGGCAATTAGAAACATTTTCTACAAGGGTTCCGTTGTTTATGTTGGGCATTTATGACACCATTAAACACCTCGTGGTCGTTCGCAGCAGATAAAACCGCCACTGCGAGGATGCAACTGAAGACCCCGGCTGCAACATTTGCATACGAGGATGCTAAGTCGCGAGAGTTACCGACTTCGAGAATCATTAGAATCGACCACTGAGGTGGATTCAAAAGGGAATCATATCAAATGTCACACTGTCTAATAGTCGGCTGATTATTTTAGCGCAGTGCTGATTGCGACGAGAAAAGTAATTTAATTTAGTATTGGATGATTCATGTAATTAGATAATTTAACACGGCGCCCTACTTCCTGCGCTGTTTGCGGTTGACGCTTGGTGTTTTAATTGTTTCTGCATTGAGGACAAAGAAGTTGCAGGGACTCTTATTACTCGATTGCGCCGTTCTTCTTGGAAACTCCGTGCATGGCAGGCGAACTACTAACTGCCGAGTTCGAAGGACGATACCTAAAGATTAGCTCCAGTGTTACTGCTGGCGTGATTGACATCGCTGACGAAATGACCAACTCGTTTTGGCTATTGCGTACAATTCTGTGCAGTAATCATTACAAGTTTAAGCAATTTCTCAACCTTACTGCAAAACGTCCTTTGCAACTAACCGAACGAATAATTGCTCAAATATTTTGCCTGTACACTGAAAATCTGTTCACATTTTCCTATTTTGTTTTTTAAACAAGATAAATGTCAAATGTACTTTTGCAATACTGTTGAACTTGTGATACGATTCTAAAAAAAGTAAGGAATTTTATATCTCTTATAAGATAATTTATCTATAATAAGCGCCATGGAAAGGTTCATGCTGCTTCCACTCGTTTTCTTCGGTTTGCTTTGTGGAGAGATACCGGGTGATGTCTTTCGTTAATATTGTGACACATACCTATTACAAACGTGCCTACACCGCCGTAGTACACAGTATTATTATTTACAATGATCTATTATTATTCTATTATATAATTGTTATTATTACTCTAATTTCTATTATTACATATTATTACTTTTCTTCTCGGGATTTCAAGGCCGGTGTGAAGAATTGAAGGCAATCAGAACATTTGTTTTCGGTGTTACAATTTATTTTCCCGCAAACAAACTGTCTCATTAGCTTTTAGGATATTTTTGTGCACAGAAATAATGTCCAGTAATTATTTAGATTTTTATTGAAGAGATCAGTATCATTGGTAACGACACAGACTCATGCTTACGTATTTATTAGTAATGCATTGAGAGGGATATTTATTAATTTTCTGGTTTGCTTATATTGTGATTGGATATTTATAACTACTACCGTTGTTGTGGTTAGCGTTCGCGGCGAGGGCGCCGTGTGCGGCGGGCCGCGTGCGTCGTTCGCGGGGGGGGGCGCGTGACCCCTTTGCCTCGGGCGCTTGTTTTCGTCTTATCCGCACGGCAGCGACGCGTCGAAGTGGAGCGTGCGAGAGGCGGGCGGAACCGCTAAAAGCGGCGGTGGCGGCGGCGGCTGGGGTTGGCGCAACCGGCGCGCGGGAGCGACTGACTGCCTTCGCGAGGATTGCAATATGATTCGCTGGCGTTGGGCAACGGCGGCGCGGAGGGAGCGCGGGGGAGGAGGCGGCGGTGGGGGAGGGTGGGTTGGCGGGTGGGGAGGGGAGGGGGCGGTGCGCGGTTGCGGGTACCGTGCGGGGGCTTCATCAAAAAGGCAAATGCAATTTGGGCGAAGGCGCCGGATGCGGAGAAAGCCTCGCGGGGGGTTCGGGCGGGGCGGGGCGGGGCGGGGCGGGGCGGGGCGGAGCGGCGCGTTTCGTGGCGTTGCGTTGCGTATCTTCTGCTTCCGATCATTTCGGACGCCTCTGCCCCCGGAATGGGAATGATGCGGCAGGCTCCGGATGCCGCTGGGACTCTCGGTGGAGGAGAGGCTCCAGAATGGCCACTGGATTAGACTACAAGCGTTCGGAGCGTCTCAAGAACGAGAATCGACTTCGCATGGGAAGTTACATGTGGGACTCTTCTAATCTTCTGGTGCCACATCGCTAATATAATGCGACTGAACATAATTTTTCTGCTAAGTTAACTACTTTTAACTCTTCCTTTTTAATGCGTGTCGCTGTAAACATCAATGTAAAGTTCTTGCGACAACTTTGGATGAAGGGAAAACAACGCAGAGCATTACTCGTCATAGACAAAGGAAATGTCTATGGCGCAGTATTTCATACCAGGATTCGAAAACGCGATCTTTTGGAATACGTCGATGCGTCGGTTCGTGCTTACACTTGTGATTAAAACACTTGTGAGATAAGAGATGATTTTTTTTAAATAAATAACGATATAATAGGCTCTCTGTAATATGAGTTAATTGTAAATAAAACCACTTTATGCCTCATTTGAGTCACTATGAAAATGTTTCCTATCTTTTAAATTGCAATTGTACGAAAAATCCTGTATTAATGAAGAAACTAATGAAATTTATTACCAGCGAGATTTTAAAGCCAAAATTTTTCAAGCATTTCTAGTGGTGCATTAAGAAATCTAGAAACTTCCACAGGAAAGATTTATTTCTTATGATGTTGAGAATCCTCCAAAAAATATCAAAAAGGTTATCTATAAGAAATATAATTTTTGCAACCGATTTCTCATCCTCGTGATTCACTTATTTATTTCCATCGAATGAACTACTATAGGAAATCGATTTGCTACAATATCATACGGTAAACACCTTTTCTAAGTCTGAATATTTACAATGACCGTTACAACGTTACAAGGGAATGGTGGTCCCATTATGGACGAGTTTCAAAGCGAAATTTTGGTAAAACCAATCTGCAATATTCGTAATATTCTTTCACTTAACCCGAAATTCAAAATGATCACTCTTCTTTTTGCAGCAGCGCTATTTATTTTCTTTTTCTTCAATTTCCGCTTACATTTAAGAACCGCACTAATCTTTATTAACACTCCTTACAATTCCACAATATGGTTGCTAGTGACCTAGAAGTTGAAGCAACCTTAAATTTAAAAAATCCACAATCATTCAGAACATCGGCAAACATACGGCGTAAGAAAATAATTTCCAGAAAAATTTTCAGGTAATTATTCGACACCTCTCAATTCAGATGCGATTTCTTCAGTTAGTACTGTCAACATTCGCAGTAGCGCAGTTCTATGTAATTTCCTTGTAATTTCTTGCTTAATCTTTCACACACCGTCTCGATCAGGTATTTCGGCCAGTTTCGCTGATCCATTGAGCAAATGATGAGATGGTCCCTAGTTCTGTTTCTGGACGTAAATGTAGCTTCACTTTGCGCTTTTTTGTTGAGCTCTCCTTTTGCAAGTTGTGGATTGCTGCTTTGTAAACAATCTTATAAAATCCAATCTGTATTTCGTTTACCGATGAAAATGTTCTTTAACACGGGGACGAAAATTTCTAGATTCCAAATGTTGCTAGTCCCCCATTCTTCATTATTCAACTATGTACAGTAAAAGGTAAGGGAAGAGATTCTGGAGCTCAAAAAATTATGCAAATTATACTTCTCCGCTCATTCATCACTCACAGTTCCTATTGTTTTAAACCAATATAAATCAAATAAAATCTCTCGTACAAAGCACCATCTCACACCAACTCACACCATCTCTAGTTATGGTACTACCATCATTGACCATTCAGTTCATTGTAAGTTTTTGAAACCATACGCATTTATTACTTGTAATGCACCATCAACGATTCACTGTGTAAACAAAGGTTCTGCTGTAGTAATGAAATATAGCAATTTTACTTAAATTATTACCACATTCCTGTGCAGATTTCTGGTAGTACGTGGCTTAGATGAAGTGCAGGGTTTGTTAGCGCCTCCTAGAGTCTTTCCCCTTGAAAATAAATCATGTTTCAATGAAGGCTAGTAGGAGATAGCACAAGGCGTGGAGTCGACAGAGTTACGACACGTCTCTCGAGCCAGGGTCGTGAGGTTCTCGCGAACGCAAAAAGTTGGATCTATCGGGTTGCGGACCCCTTTGCGTTGATTATTAATATTAATATTAAGCATTTACAGTCCCTTTCGGGAAAAGTCCTCCTGAAATTCAGGGATAGCTTCTGAACAATCATCAGAGCAGCCACTTCTGATGTTATTAGTTGGTGATACCTGTTAATCATAATCAAAAAGTTTGAACTTACGTTAGCTACTAGTTAACACCAATAATTGTTTTTAAATTATGGTAGAGTATATTTTTATTATAGCGCTGATTATAGTATATTTAATAAGAAACCATAGGGCTAATATGAACCTCTCAAAATATTTAAATGTATTAAATGCAAATACAGCTTCATTATGAATTCTTTTGTACACATCTATTGCCCAAGAACAAGTGATGGCACATCATTGATAGTAGATTGGTATTCATCATTTTTTTAAATTTCCATAGTCATTGCTGTAGTGTTATACATTCTCTAGGAAAGGGGATATCCATTATCTCCCACTGTAACGAAAATGAGGTGAATTCTTTCAGGTGTAAAATATAAACATTATAATTCTCAATTTACATTGCAAATAAATAATTCCTTGAACGTTTCAAAGCTGGACGGCCATGGAAGACATGGACAGCTATAAAAAGCGTTTTGAATAATTGTCGGATTTTGCCACAGTCTGTAGGCGCCCCGGCAGCGCACAGTACAGCCCATGCGGAATGACGAGGCCTCGCGTTGATCTCGAAGCTGTCTTCATTCGCGCCTTAAGCGAGTAATTCACAAATTTGCAATTTTTGTTTTTTGTAGCGGAAACACGTAGATTTTCTGTTTGGAAATACTGCAATCTTTACTGATTTTACGGATCATTAATATAGGCTTTTGGATATTACGGAACATTAGAATACATCGTGGCGCAGATTGTACTTTTCACCCATAAGTCAATACTGTACTTTGACAAAAAAATCAAGTCTATTCCACAAAGTAATGTTTCCCAGTAAAGTGACGTAAATATTTGACCAAGTCATAGTATTACACACAGATTAAATTATTTTTTTACACCAGAATAATACATCATTTGCATTCAAATTGCAATGTAAATTTAACGTCTTACTAAAAGTAGCAAGAGCAATGAACAAAATAAATTTCAAAAATGACGAACCGATTTCACATAACGGTGCATCTTCTTTGTCACCGTTTCCTTCTTAAGGCAAAGTAATTTAGGAGTCCCATGGGCCGGCAGAAGTCCACGGTGGAATTAAACGTTGTTTTTTTTTCTCCACCCCAAATTGAGAGCGTGGCGGCGCAGGACGGGATGGTTCCCGAACGCGACATGCATCCGAGTGTTCTCCCGCCCGCCCGCCCATTCACCCACCCACTCACCCACCCGCTCACCCACCCACCCGCTTGAACGCTCATCCGCCCGCCCGCCCGCCCGCCCGCCCACCCGCACAACAACCCGCTTGCCCACCTACTCGCCCACACCCGTCCGCCCACACACCTACTTGCCCGTCTACTAGTTCACGCACCCGCCCACTTGCGCGCCCGCACGCCCTTCCTTACCCGCCCACCCGTCTTCCTCCCGCCCTGCGCCTCCCTCCCACTGACATTCCCGCCCAACCGCCCAGCCTGCCGCACGCGCATCTTCCGCCAGCGCGAACCGTTGGACGCGGCAGACGGCGGCGGCGACGGCGGCGGGGTCGCAAGGAAGTCGCTCAAACACGCGTGCGGGGGCGGCGGCGGCGGCTGCGCACGCACAGAACCGCGTGCGAATTCCGCGCCGCGCCTTCCCACGGCGGCAACGGGAGGCCGCGATCGCGTGCGCGTGCGCGGACGAAGGCGGCGGCGGAGGCGACCACGCGGCGCGCGCGCGCGTCCGGGACTCCGCCCACGCCGGCGGGGGAAGGGTCGCGTCGTGTCGTTGCGGTACCCTTTCTTTTCATTGTTTTTACATTCTTTTATATCTTGCCAAAATTAGGCTGGCGAACTATTTGTCGGTTCACGGGATTTACTCCTACTCTGACATCTAGTTCACCTATACATTCTTGGCTATCCGGGATGAGCCGCGTCTCGAACAGTTGGGCTGACGTTTCGGCCATCTTCAGAACTATACTGCTGTTCACCTTACAATTTAATTTATTTCAATTCATAAAATAATTTTCTTTTGATAATAAAACATAATATAGTTTCTCATTATTATTTATTTTTTTCTCCATTATCATATCATATTAATATTGGCTAACCACACACCCCACCACCACTATCAACGAAATATTAAATAATTTGGATATAATTTGGTGTGTGTATAAGGTTTTTACTTGCGGTCCCCTGCGCCGGACGCACACAAGGGGAAACGCTTTCTAATAAACGCCATAGGCCCGAGCTGAGATGGAGTCATCCCACTAGAGATGGGCCAGGGTTGGGAGACTACTATAATTATAATATGGTTTGGTAACAGAAGGAGTCAGGTAAAGCACGGCCTTACAGACAAAGGCTAAACCGAATTATTTATGTTACGCTTGACTACATTAGCAGTGGATATCTATAACCCGTTCTATTTATTTATTTGATCAGCCATCCGTTCAGTTCCAGCGTATTATTATTATTATTATTATTATTATTATTATTATTATTATTATTATTATTATTATTATTATCATTAACATCATTAATCAGCCTTGTTGAACTTACTACGCGATGTTGGCCTATCACCCACCGCCGTATGGCGGTTATCAAGGGAAATATAAGGGGCATACTTCTCCAAGGGGCGTTCCCGTCCGAATTGGAAAACATGCCTAGAATGGGAAGGTAAAACTGCGCGCAGTCCCTGGCTCATTATACTACACCGACACTGACCAAAAAGATATCACGGAAATCACACCGATTAGAACAGACTACCGACACCTTTCCCGTGAGGCACCCCAAACTTAATGATGTTGAACACACAAGCCAATATCTGGCTCTGGGCGAGATCGAACCATTAAGACTCACGGAGGGTAGTGCAAGGCGGTGCGGGGCAGCCGTTCCAAATATCGTCAAATGCTGAAGAACTAGCAACGCGTGGGGTCGACGGGTTGTATCGACGTTGCTCATGCAGGCGGCGGAGGCGGCAGGGAGGCTGCGTCTGCCTGGGGTCTTCTGGCTCTGCTCCCGGCGCCGCCGCCGCCGCCGCCGCGGGCGTCGCGCTCCGCTGCCGTGGTGGCCGTCGCGGCGTGGTGGAAGTTGGAAATGTTCCCTGCAGGTGGAAAGCCGCCTTCGCGTAGACGTTCTCTGGCCGAAAACACCCGGCGCCCGATTTATTTCTCGTACGTGAATCATTCATTGTCACATCATCACCTGTTGGCTGAAGATTGGAAGTGTTTTTTTAATAGATAGAATGATTTCATTGTTAAATGTTCTTTTAATTTTTTGATGGCAGACATGATTCGTATGAGACTACAAATATATTCATGTGCTATTATGAAAAAAAATGTATATATTAGTCATATATACGTTCAAAAATCAACGATATAATTGTAAATATTTTGGGACACAGTGCGTTCTAATTAAGATGAAGAAAAATATCAAAACTACGTACGTGACTCAGTTCTCCGTGATTTATGATGCAGTAATGGAAAAGCCAGAACATGATTTTTTCCAGGAGTTGACCAACATCGTCTTTAGATGCGCTTCTTTCTTAATATTCAAACAAGCAAATCTTCCCCGAAACAAATTCAATTTTAATCGCTTTATCAGCAGTGTGTGAAATGCAAGATGCATCTGCTTCGTAGATAAAACCCAAAGTCCGACTTGAAAATAAAACAATTAATATTATTTCTGATAAACATTCAACAATAAAAACGCAATTAATTTCTATCTCGATTGCACTATATCATTTACGAAATCATTATATTATGCTCCTAAGTCCAGAGCATATTTCTCGTATTATGACTGATTTCTTTCTAATGATAACATTTTATCTTCATGGACTTCGTGTGCTAGCTCTTCCTGGTTTACTGCTAGTAATTTTATTAAAAAACGTATTACTACTTCGGTGTGCACCCATTTTATGCCCAGAGAATGGGTAAATAAAATGAGTAGCGATACCCAAAACGAAATTGAGATTAAAAAGCAATATCGATTACGAATTGTACATGAAGCAACTATCACAAATCCCAAAAAGAACGATCAGAATTTACATTCCATACCTTATGGTCGTGGGGTAGATTGCAGGGCACGTGAGAATCTTACCAGTATTCAACATCACTCCCAATTTTTTTTAATATGTAAAACGGTCTTTACTTACTAACCCCGCTAAAGCACCCCGTTCTTTTCACTATTTGGACGATCGCCACATTATCATCTCGCGTAAGTGCTCGACGCATCGTAAGCATTGCTATGTCGCTCGTAATTGTCCCTCACGCCATAAGACATTCAACAGTAATTCAGAATGAAAAGAAAGCGGAAACAGTTCGAGTGTCATTTGATGGCGTGTCCAAAACCATTTGCAGAAGGTAAATTTCAATGTAACATGAAAAGCTGAAAAGTCAAAATGGCGGATCCATTGGCCTTATCTGGGGCAAATTATGCGTGACTGACCACCAGAGTAAGAATAATGATGCAATGATAGAATCAAAATGTCAGGAAATGTGACATCTTGAAGAAAACCTGCCTTAAGCGCTTTAAGCGCCTTAAGCGCCTTAAGCGAGTTCGAGTTCCTTCGATGACATTTTCGACACGAGCTACAGAGCTAGATGCTAGAATTACGGCTGTCTGGAGGAACATTCTAGCGGCTCCGATCAGTAGTTTTCCTAGGTTCCTTCGATCATCCCCAGGCGAATGCCGGAGCAGTTCTTTAAACAAACGGGGCCATGGACCGCGAGCGACCTTCCCTTCCTCTTCCTTGTCCAACCCTCTCCCCTTATGCAAGCATTACACTACCACATATGTGTCAAGTCAGAAGCTTAGTGCTTATCCCGACTGGGGACGATGCCGCGCCGGGAGGAGACTCCTGAAGTGGAAGACGCCGTGTAGACCGGAACCGGATCATGGTTCAGTAAGGTACGAATACCAGAACCTCCCGGTCATATTACGCACTATACTCACCGGACAAATGACAAGTAGTTAAGCCGTCGGAAAAACGAAACGTTGAATACCTGCGCCCAGGACGCGGCGTCTTCCGGACAGCCAAGTATTTACAAAACACTCAATTTAAAAAAACTACCTCTTGATATTTTTGCACTTTGCCGCCAATTTCCATAGATTGAGCGCCACCGCGGGCCGTGATCTTCCCTTCTTCTGCCTTGTCCTACCCTCTCTTCTTATACAAACACTTACTATTATATACTTAACACGTTACCTACAACGCGGCGTGCACCGGCTAGCCAAGTAGTTGCGAAATACTTCTTTCGTTTAGAACTACCTCTTGAAGACATTTTTGCGCGTCCTCCGCTATTTTGTGTAGATGGAGCGCCCGTGTGGCGCACGACGGGCGTGTTTTGTCGCGTCGCGCGCGCGTGAGGCGCGCATTCCGCGCGTCGCCGCCGAGCAATCCTCCCAGCGACGGCGGCGCGCGCGGCGGCGGCGGCGGCGGCGGCCAAAAGCAGCGCGAGCCGCGCCGAGCCGCGCCGCGCCGTGCCCTCACGTGCCGCCACGCGTGCGAAGAGCGTGTCACACGCGCACGCGGCGGCGGAGGCGGCGGCGGCGACGGGATTCGAACGAGGTCTCGCGTGCAAGCGGTGCCAGCCCGGCCTTCTACTGCTTCATCTGTGTCAGAGGCAGCCAAATGCGTTTGGAAGCCCACCGCTCGCTTTTAAGTAAACACGAAAACATGCAAAAAAAAAAAAAAAAAAAACATAATACAAATTGGTGTCTCTCCTGAGAATATGGTTCATTTTAGCGACCAAAATTACCTGACAAAATTGTGTTTTCATCTTTGTTTTACATTTTGTCTTTATTTTCTCTGCTGTGTGTGTGTGTGGTGTGTGTTTAATGAAGACTGTTATAGTAGAGATATTCAATGAACTTTCTTTTTCAAATATTTGCTGCATGAAACTTGAAATTTGAATGAGAGAGCGTACACGTGTAAATGTTTGTGTATAGATGCATTTTGTGAGTTCAAACTGTATTGAAAATAACCACATCCATTTGAGAACTGGATTATTGTGGAGAAGACAAATATATGTTTTGAATTCCTCATCTTTTTTAAATAGCACACAAGAAACTTATATTGAATTCGTTTTAAAAAACAACATATTCTTCAATAATTTAATTTTATATAATATCTATGATATTGTATTCTGTTAAAAATTAATTATAAGCCCCACTGCACCAAATAACAAAATCTATATCATTACATCTGTTGCTAATCCTGAAATTTCTGCTCCTTCTCTTGCTCATCCTCAAAGTTCCACATAATTAGATAACGAACTCGTGAAATTCTTCTTCCTTTTTTTTTCTCGTCACACGAGTCCGCCCATGACGGTCTTCTCCGCAGTCGGGAATCCTGCGAGGGCGACCTTATGGCCCGCTGCCCCGCCTGCCGGCCGATCGCCGCTTCGCCACGGTCCTCGCGTCCCCGGGGCAGCTCCGCGAGCGCTGCCTCCGGATAATGCCGTTTCTGCTCTACTGCGCCCCTTGATGCGCCAGTTCAGCCCATTTTGTTCGCTAAATTACTTCGCGTAGCCGCTGTAACATTTCGAGCGCCGTATTGATAAGCGCGTGGCGTGCAGTCGAGAAAATTATGCCGTAAGCGGGGGAGGGGGCGAGGGGGGGGGGAAATTTACGAAAATTACGCACGGCATCTCGCATTTTTGTTTAAGAGGGCAGGAATATGTTGCAAGACGGAGGAGAATAACAACGCCGCTCATTTGCCTCAAAATTTCTGTCAATTTACATCCTGTAATTATATTGTTTGTTATTTTTATCGTGTCTACATGTAATGATTGTAATGTACATAGTTTTGGTATGGCAAAATAAGTACTATTTGGATATAAAATTACAAGACTTTTACATTACGAAATATTCATTTCGTGAAGTAAGATACGAAAATTATCGTTGCATATTATAGAAATATTATTTATGCTTTCCTTTTTTTTAAAATTTATTTTCCTGCCTGTTCGGCATAGTATGCCTTTCAGGGGTTTTAATTTACAGTTTATAATTACAGAATTTTTTGGCCATTCGGCTGACAGTATATGAGGAGGACCACACGGCTACCTCGTCAACAAAGTCTGCAGAGCAGTAATTCAAAGAAATTTATTAATTTATTTATTTATTTTAATTAATGTATTTATTTAATTTTTCAGCAGCGGAATTGATTAATGGGAGGGGATGGAAATTATTCTAATTTAAGGTGGTTTAAGAGAGTCTTTGGGGTATCGAGAGATAATGCGGGTTGGGATGGAAGCATTTTTGCCTAGATCAAATATTTGTGCACTTGTACACGACGGAAGAAGGGTGAAAAATCTGTTACTCATCCGTTGAATGTATTCGCTAATGGAAGGAATGTTAAGCTCTCTGTGAATTTGCATATTTGGAATAAACCAAGGGGCTTGCACGGCTTTTCTTAGATACTTATTTTGAATGATTTGTAGTTTCTTTAGATGTGTGTTTGCTATATTGTTCCAAATTTGACAGGCGTATGTTAATGAGGGACGTATTATCGTTTTAAAAATTGATAATGCGCAGTCCAGACTAAGCGATGATTTGTTGTTAATTATTGGGTACAGTTTGTTCATTTTTGCGTAGGTTTTGTTCGTTATTTCTTGAATGTGGTTTTTCCAAGTTAATTTTTGATCCAGTAATACACCCAGATATTTTACGGGCGTTTCATTATTAAGCCAAGGAATTGCAGAATTATTAATTTTGATTTGTAGTGGTTTATGTATTTTTCTTAGTGAGAATATTTTAGGCTGTGATTTGGTAGGGTTTATGGCAATTCTCCATTTCAATGTCCATTCGACAAATTCATTTAAGTCCGACTGGAGATCTTTGCAAGCGTTGGTAATGTTTGAATTTGCATTGAATAATACTGTATCATCTGCATAGAGTGCTATTTCTGAGTAAGTCATTTGTGGATAGTCAGCTATATATATGTTGAACAATAAGGGAGAAAGTGGGGAACCTTGCGGCACGCCGGCTTTGATGATATGTGCTCTTGATTTATTGTTGTTTATACTAACTTTGAAATCCCTCTCTGACAGGAAGCTTTTAATGATGTTTTGGAGATAATCGGGGGTTCCCAAGGTTTGCAACTTGTAAAGTAGCCCATGATGCCACACTTTATCAAAGGCATGTGCGATGTCGAGAAAAATTGCAGCTGTGTACTTTCGGTTGTGAAATGCTTCAGCAATGTACTCTGTTACTCTTAATAGTTGATGACTTGTGGAGTGGTTTGGACGGAATCCGAACTGCGTATTTGGAAGTGCATTGGTTTCGGTGAAAAATTTAGATAGTCGGGATTTTATAAGTTTTTCAAACATTTTGGCAAAGGTCGGTAACAAACTAATTGGTCTATAGCTAAGAGGGTCTTGTGGATTTTTGTTCGGCTTGCATACTGGTGTTATAATGGCAGTTTTCCAGGTCTTTGGATAATATCCTAATCTTAAACAAGCGTTATAGAGCGCTGTTAATGCTGCAATTGCATTGCGAGGTAATTCTTTCATCATTTTATTATTTAGTAAGTCGTGTCCTGCTGATTTTCTCGGTTTTAAAGCCTTGATTATTTGATATGTCTCAGACGGGGCTATAAATTTAGTTTTTATTGGGACGGAATATCGCGGAATTGACAAGTGTGTTTCCACTTTTAATTGGAAATCAAAGTCGGTTACCGGGTTAGTTGTAAATATTTTCTCAAAATGTTCCGCTAAAGTTTCAGCTTTTTCGAAATCCGTCGTTGCTAGACCTGAGTTAGAGGATAACTGCGGGATGAAAGATTTTTCCTTTGTAATCATTTTAATTGTGTTCCACATTGTCCTGGAGTTTGGAGGGATGCTGCCTAAAAAATTTTGGAAATGTGTACACCTCACTTTATGTAGTTCTTGTTTAATTTTTACCGATATGCTGTTTAATTTTTGTTTCACTATTTTATTGCGTGAATATTGCCACAATCTACGGAGGTTATGTTTTTCTTTAATTAAATTTAGAAGTGGTTTAGGAAGCGGAATATAATTTTTGGTGAAATTCCTAACTTTAGTAGATGACCTTTTAATAGCATTTTTAATAATGTTTTCGAGAGAGTTGATACAACTGTCGATATCAGATGATGTTTTAAGATTCTCAGGAAACTGACATTCGTTTATTAGTATGTTTCTATACATGTCCCAATTTACTTTACCCTCTATAATTTTTTCGTTTTGATAAGTCTGAAGTTCGGCTTTGAAAGAAATTATTACTGGATTGTGGTCTGAGTCTAATTCTGGTTTTACATTTTGGTAAATCGGAATGTTTAAATTTTGTGTAATAAGTATATCTAGAATATCAGTAACTACATTTGGGTTATAAGGGTAGTATGTGGGCTCTGGAGGAGCTAGTATATTAAGATTTCTTTGCAATGCGAATTTATGAAGAAGTTTTCCATTATATGAAGTAGAATTACAGTTCCAAATTTGGTTTTTACAATTTAGGTCTCCTGCTAAAATTATTTGTGACCTACCATCAAACAATGCTTTCAAGAAACTTGACGGAAACTTTTTGTTGGGAGGTTTATATGCAGCAATCAAGGTTATGTTAGAAGAGATCAGTTCGACATTGATAATAATTGTTTCTATTTCATTTGAGGATGGGGATTGTATCAGTGTATGTTTAATTTTTCTATTAATGAGAATTGCTACCCCACCTGATGCTATATGCGAAATTCGATCATTGCGGTATGCTAAATATTTTGGGATCGAAAATTTTTCTACCGGCTTTAAGTGTGTTTCTGAAATACACGCAACATCTATGTCGTGGACTTGTAGAAAGTATCTTAGTTCGTTCTCTTGGCGCTTTATGCCATTTGCATTCCAGTTGAGAATTTTGAAGTTTTCTATTTTATTTTGAGCCATTGAAATGAACAGAAATAAGTTTTTGAACCATTTGTTGCAACTGTGGAATGATTGCAGAAAGAATATTATGTATAATTGTTTGGATTAGGTTTTCGTTTATTACGTTCATATTTTGGAGGACTGGGGGAGAATTCCTGTTATCTGGCCTAGGCGGCTGGCTAGCGCGATAAGCAAAAGAATGCAAGGGCGTTGAATTAAGCGGCAGAGGAGGAAACTCTTGTGGGGCATAGTGATAAGGTTGTGTGTTTTGGTTTAATTGGCGATTTGAGAACTGCCTATTTGGCAGGTTGTAAGCTGAAAATTTATGATTAGCCTGATTTAAATTATATTTTTTAACTGCTTCTTTGTAAGCTTTGCAGCATTTGTAGTTAGCCGTGTGTTCCCCATTGCAGTTACAACACTTTGGTACATTATTATGTTTAGGTTTGTCACATTTCGAGTAATGATGGCTTTCTAAGCATCTCACACATCTAGGTCTCCTTCCGCAATTTGCCTGTGAATGACCGAAAGTCTGACAATTTTTGCACATTATTGGAGTTTTAGACTTTACGCGCATTTGAACTCTGACAATGCTATATATAAGCTGATTTATTTTTAAAATTGCTTTGTTATTTTCATTATCAGTTAGATCGACCGCAACGGTAGTTAACGGTTTACGTTCTCTTCCGAACAGTCTAACAACTTTCAACACTTCAAAGTTTTTCGAAAGTTCATTAAATATTTCCTCTTCTGAATAGGTAATTGGCAGATCTTTTATGACAACTGAAAAAGTTTTTTGGGTAGGATCCCTATATGTGTGATGCTCGATTTTCTCTTTTTCACAGAATTTTCGATATTCTCTATAGTCCTCTATTGAGTTGAATTTAATTTTTATAGTGTCTTTTTCTAATTTAGTAGAAAAATTGTTTTTTGTAATACTTTTTAGTTCACTGATAAATAGGGGATAATCGAGTACTTTATGGACATAAAAGGGGGGTATTTTAATGATGGATTCTACACTTTCTTCCCTTTCGTTTGGCGAATTTTCTTCGGTCATATTTTGAAGACCTTGGTACCTATTTTTGACGGTCACGTTATACAGTATTCTTTTAGAAGCATTGTTTTCATCTGGTAAATCTACGTGCATGCGTTTTAGATTTTTACTGTTTTCATTAAAACCACTGGTTGTCTGTTGAATAACTGTTTGTTGCGGGGCAGCACCATACCTGTTATAATAAGCATCTTTAGTGCTTACTGACTGAAGGTTGGTCAGAGTCCCTTCCGGCTCTCCATCCAGCTGCAAGGCAGGCGGTTGTGATGTGTTGAACTGTTCCAAGGGTTGAATATTTTCCATTTGTGGTGGAAATGGAAGCACATCTCCATTCATTGCTGTGAACTGATCTGGTGTGCCACCATTTAAAACGTGGGCTGCAGACACCAATTGGCCCCCAAAAGCGGGGGCACTTGTTGCGAACATACAGCTTTCGCTGCAACACTACACTTTCACTGGATAACACAATATTTCGTTATTAGCAATAAACAATTCTATTGCACAAAAACAATCACTGTTAGAAATATGGGGATCCGCTGGTAGCGGCGCCCGTTTGTACTTGCACTAAACACGAGTTTGAGCGTAACACCGAAGCACAGCGATAAGCGGAGTGATGCGATGCTTACTCCACGACGTCTAGAGCGAGACCATGCTTTCCTGATAACCAAATATTAATTTTTTCTGAAAAATCTATTCTTAAAAATGTATTCTTGAAGGGAATGCAAGCTGCATATTTTTATAACGGTACGTGTTTGTTTTCCTTTAAGAAACAAATCCAAACACGTTGCGGTTGAAAAACACGATTAAGAAGCAACGTGGGTTGTGGGTTCAAACGATTCGCATCGAAGGTTTTGCTCATCGTACATTACCCTTAACATCAAGGTGCAAAGTTTTGTTTTTAACTCGCTTGTACAAACATAAGGCAAGTAATACATACTAAGTTTGATTCACAAGAAAAAAGTCGTCGCTACGGCAGTGGATGCTAGGATTCGAGAGTTTTGTTAGTCCTTTCGACTCCGCGGTCAGACAATCGCACTTGAGCCGTGTCGGAACAGCAAAACTTCACACCAGATGCACTGCTTGAAAACCCGCTGAACACTGTTTGAGCACGGTGGCCAGAAATTGATGTATGGTTCTAGCTATAACATGAAAACGTTCTCTAACACGAATAGTCATTTCACCTTAACTCTAATTTATTTATATTTTGAAGAGTGATACTTCATTATTAAAAGCAATGTATTTATTATTTAACAAATAATTACTATCAATATTACTTC
This sequence comes from Gryllus longicercus, assembly GCA_038098605.1. Taxonomy (NCBI): domain Eukaryota; kingdom Metazoa; phylum Arthropoda; class Insecta; order Orthoptera; family Gryllidae; genus Gryllus; species Gryllus longicercus. Next base: position 2,403,831 of record JAZDUA010000128.1, on the reverse strand, counting down.
TAAACTACAATAAATACTACAATAAAGCACATCAACGATCAACATGTGTGCGTTAATAGGTGTACATCAACAGGTGAGCATTTGTATATTCTACACAAGATACTATGCTATAGAAGGGAAGTAAGGCTGTCTAAAAAGTTGCGTATAACACACGTGCTAAATGTGATTTTAATTTGCTCGTAGGATTGCACAGTCTGCTCTATCGGCCTCGTGTCGCAACATTTTCTACTCGCGAAATAAAATGGCACTCGTATCATAAATAACTATTATTTTCACTTCTGCGATACAAAATGGTTCAATAATAGTCATTTAATCTTTTTCGCAGCCGTAACATAAAATCCTCAAAATTTCAGACAATTGTGCGTTAAGAGACCATCTTCCAATTTGACAGCGGCTCCTGGAGTCACTTTCAACCCGCGCAGACCGCACGGTTAATGGAACTTGATTCAAACATCGACGAGTTCTTCTATCAGATGAATAATTTACAGGAGTGGAAAGCCAAGACGAGCGCCGCCCGCTGCCTCCCTTCGATTGGCAGTTTCAATTCCTCGCAGTGCGGCGCGGCCCGGGGTTATCTCCGCTACTTGCCCGCCCCCGCCCCCCGTCCCCCACGCGTCTGACCTCAAAACGCCGTCGCAGTTAACCCCTGAAGGATCGCCTGTGCCCGCACCACTCTATCCTCGATCGCTTCACCGCACAGCCAACCCAGGGTATTAACCGCAGACGGGCGAAGAGAGAAGAGTTTTTGTTTTTTCTTTTCTTTTTGCTGGTTTCTCATAACGCCCGCCTCGGCGGCGGCGAGACCAACAGACGCTTAACAAATTATCACGTTGAGGGAATTGCAGCCTAGGGGGCGGGGATAAATCGTTTTATTAATTTTCGCAACGTCCTTCGTATTGAGACGTCCCGAGTGCTGGCGGGCCACGCGGGCTACGTCGTATTTCAACCGGCGACGGCGGTGGTGGTGGCGGCGGCGGCGGTGGCGGCGCCGACAGCGTCGTGTGGCTGGCCGTCTGGGCGTCGCGTCGCGCCGCGTCGCGTCGCGTCGCGCGGCCTTTGCGAAACGGCGCTGCCCCTCGGGTCTCGCTGGCGGAGTTCGTGCCCCGCTTGCGTCCGACGCGAAGGAATGGGCTTCGGGCCCTTTCCCAGGCGCTCGCGGATCTCGCCGGTCGGGCACTGCCAGAGTGGCTCTTCCCGCGACGAAGAGCAGGAGGACGAGAGTCTGTCAGCCGCGGGGGATCTGTTCGTCGAGGCAGCCGGATTTTGTAACGAAGTGCTTCGCAAAAGATACGCTCGCGATCCCTTCACACATGTCGTTTAAGAGAGTAATTTTAGTGGGGAATATGATTTGAAATGTGTAAGTTGAGGTAAAAGATTTAAATTTATAGAGAATGAAGTAATTGAAAATGGATTGAGAAACTGAAAAGGATGATGTGATGTTGTGATAATGTGATGATGTTGGGAGTTGATGAGCGGGGGCAAAAAAGAGGAAGCATGCAGTGAAGAAGAGATGCTGTTTTCGATTGATAGCACAGTAATTAGATTCTGCGGTCGAAAACGTGGAGAGTTGTCATAAGTACGGACAGAAAAAGGGGGAGGAGCCATGAAAAAGAGTGTTTAGGGCGAACTGAAGCACCAGGGAGCGTAAAAGGGAAGTGAGGAGTGGTACCAGGTCGGAAACGTGGGATGGAAGATCAAGGGCGGGTAAACGAGACGCGACGAGGTAGGGAGACGTCCGACGTCGAATGAAGTTGGGTGACATGGTTGGAGGAAGGGAACAAAAGACAGAGGACAGAAAAAAGGGCCGTGAACGGAGCTGTGAACAGAGGACAGAGGAAATGAGACAGGACAGAGATACAGGACTGGAGACAGAACAGAGACAAAGGAGGGGTGAGAGGGGAGAGAAGTCGGGAGACAAGAGGAGAGACCGAGGACGGGAGATAAAAAATGGTGGACAGAGGACGGAAGGTAAAGAACGAGAGGTACAGGACGGGAGACAGAGGACGGGAGACAGAGGACGGGAGACAGAGGACGGGAGACAGAGGACGGGAGACAGAGGACGGGAGACAGAGGACGGGAGACAGAGGACGGGAGACAGAGGACGGGAGACAGAGGACGGGAGACAGAGGACGGGAGACAGAGGACGGGAGACAGAGGACGGGATACAGAGGACGGGAGACAGAGGACGGGAGACAGAGGACGGGAGACAGAGGACGGGAGACAGAGTGCGGGACACAGAGGACGGGCGACAGAGGACGGGAGAGAGAATGGGAGCCAGCGGATACGGGACGGCGAAAAGAGGCCGGGAGGTCAGAGGACATGGGGTGGTAGATGAGGATTGGGGGGCTGGGTGGGGGCCGGGAAGGCGTGGCGTGGAGGGAGGCGGGGCGGGGCGGGGCGGGGCGGGGCGGGGGCGGGGCGGGGGGGGCGGGCGGCGCGCGCGTGCCCGCAAGCGTTGGAGCGTCGCCAGCGGCGTGAGCAGGTAACGTGGAAGGAACGCGGCTGTTTCCCTCTCCCGCCCCGCCCCCGCCGCCGTCCTCCTCCTCCTCCTCCTCCTCCTCCTCCTCGGCGGCTAATTCGAGCCGGAAGAAGGGGTTTCGCGACGCTATTTCGGCTGTCACCTCTTCTCCCGCGGCCGCTCAGCTCCACGCACATTCCGCTCATCTTGAGATCCCCGAGACAGCAGCTCCTGCACTTTTTTTTTTTTTTTTACGGAGATTGACATTTCTGTGCACTGTCCAGAGTAAGGCGTGAGCAATGTTAAGAAAACAAACAGCAGTTTACGTACGAATTACTCGTATTGAAGTACATAAAGTATTTGCTAGAGTAATTTACAAACCATTTGTGAGATCAAAATATTCTATTTCGCTAAATATACCCTATAACTTGTGATACGGATGAAGTACTCGTACATATTTATTCAACGTCCAGAGCTGGGTTCACGAAAATCCGAGGTTGGAAAAAAACACTTCTTTAAGCTCTGTGATTGTTGGGAAGAAAAATAGTTAAGGAATACACAGTTCGCCGAGGAAACCTTATAACAGTATTGCGTACTAAATCAATCGAAGTACCTAGATGTCCGTTGTACACAATTATACCTGACGGGTTAAAGAACTCTCGAGGAATTGCGGTGAATTCATCACCTCTTGGAACATTTATCGCTCCCAAAGTACTATCATACACTGTAGTAGACTTACAAGCTGAGTATCCTGTACTTATGAGTCTTCAATTACTTGATTTATGTGTGAAATGTTTATGGTGTAGGTAATTTACATCACTTTGTTTATAGGTTATTCGAAAGGAATTCCTTCTGTGCTCCAGCTCAGTGCGTTAATGTACTAGCAAGAGGCAATTTGCACTCCATTTCCGTTCAATTATTTGCAATTTGTGAATAAAAAGGCAATTTCTACTATTTGAAAGATTAAAATTAAGTTTCCCATAAAAAGACGGAATTGGAAAAGTAAACTGCCGCAATATGCCTTACGATTTCTTCAGAGCGAGGTACGTAAGTGAAGATTATGTTCGTTTTACTCGGCAATTCGACAATTCATCAATCATTGACTTCATTATGTATTCTTTGATTGTTCAGTTAACCTTGTGATAAAGTATTTTTGTTAATCATTGGGTATGATTTCACAGCTGTGAAAAAACATTTAAATATTAGGAGTATGAATATTTTTTAATACCGTATAGGAATTTTTGATTCTATAGACGTTTTAAATTATTTAATTTTAAGTTACCTTAGAAGTAATTGAGGTGATCCCCTGACAAAGTGTCTGCAGGCTCATGAACCTCTTGTCTGTAAATCTTTTTTAATGAACCTCCATATTGTAATCCACAATTTCTAAAATTCTCGTTTTGATGTGGTAGCACTGCGCGAAGTTATATGTTTGAAAGATCACACACATAAACAGCTTTCAGCATTGGGACTGCGTAGTGGTCTATTCAGGAAGTTATTGTATTATTTTATTTGTCTTGTAATATTGAACTATGCCTCACATAATGTCAGTAAACTAGCAAAATAGAAAAATGTTACAGATCTTATCTGCATGTCATCCGCAAACAGGAATTGACTTGAATGTGTTATGGAGGAAATACAAATTTCTTTTATTTGAAATTATTTATTTTCCTACGCATGTATATTGCGTCGTTCTACAAATTTTCCTTTTTATACAGAGCAATTTGTGTTTGTGGGAAGAAGGGCACTTTAATACTATTGTAAATTATATTTAATATGCCGAAATATTTATGTTGTACAGTTATGTTGCATTTTTGCAAGAATGACTTACTACATACTTTGGGAAGTTGTTTTGTTGTTTTGATGTTTAACTTCACAATGATATTAAATAAAAGTGACACAAACTTTCAACTGCGGTTTTCTCAAAAGTACCTCTTTGCTGATCAGCCCTCTGACACGAGATAGCCACAATTTCCAAACATGAACTGCAGAATATTAAGTATTACGTCAGAAATTAATTTTCCATGGGAAATAACAGACTACTCCAATATTTAGATAGAATTCATAACAACACACTTTAATACTAGTCAACAACGGTATAATGAAACAAATCAACAAAATGGTGAATTGAATAAGAACTTAATCAGTAACGCAGATAATCAACAGAGCTTTTCACACCGTAAGCGATAAATAGCTTCTTAAGTTGGAACCTAAATATCTCAGTTTCATAGTAAAACGAAAAAAAAAGAACTGAAGACTCTTTAATAAAATATAGGGCGATTTTCTTACTACTCGAAGTTGATTTTTGTGATAAAAAACAAAGCTAGGACGTGTTTACTCCCCACCCTTGGAGGGTCATAATCTGAAATTTATATTATCAGATGTTCCTTCCCTATAACTTTTGAACGCCCCCCCCCCCCCCGGTGAAAGTGGCGACTGGATGGCGCTCCCTGGTGGCGCGGGGATGGCTGCGGATTTATTGATTATTTCCTGTTTCCCGTAACTTTAACTACTTTCGCCATCAGTCCCGTAAGTTCAGCGCATTCTATATCCCAGGAGGCGGCAGCGATCCCCCACTCCAGGACGCGAGATCAGGTACCGATCTACAATTCGACATGCGCTCTCCTCCACACCCCGTATCTCCCCCAGAGAACGCACCGCTCCAAACGAGGTCAGTTCTAAGCGCCCAATGTGAGTAGAGATAAAGCACAAGGAAAAGGAAGGAAAGATTGCACGCCGTGGCTCGTTTGTTAGGGTACTGATCCAGCATTCGCTTGGTAGTAATCGGAGAAACCATGGAAAACAACCGAGCAGAGCAGCCGGCCGGTAGAATTCTTCCCCACACAGCGACAGAACTCGACCTAGCTATATGTCTAGTTTGGAAAACCCTGCCGCCGTCGGGACTCGAACCTAGGACCTCCCAGTCAGAGGCACTGTAGTGCCATAAGTTCATAACCTGAGTCACCTCTCCCGGTGTGTTGACCAGAGAAATCAGAGTCAGATCTAAGCGCCCAACTGACACGTGTGACAATGAAATGCATGCAAGAATTAGTATATGCGCGCGTGTTAGGGGAAATAAAGAACAAGGAAAAGGAAGGAAAGATCGCGCGCAAACCGTGGCCCGTTTGTTAGGATATTGATCCAACATTCACCTGGTATTAATCGTAGAAACCACGGAAAACGCCCGACCAGAGCAGCCGGCCGCCAGAATTCCCCTCCAGACGGCGGCGCGCCGCGGCGCGGCGCGGCGGCTGGATTCGCCCCTGCCCGGCGGCTGCGGAGGTGGTGCAGCCAGACGAGAATAGGGTTTTTTGGGGCGCGGCAACGGCGGCGGCGGCGGCGGCGGCGGCGGCGGCGGCGGCGGCGGCGGCGGTGGCGGGAATGCGCGCATGCGCGCGAAATGTGGCGGCGCGTGATGAATTTTCATCCCCGCGCGCGCATTATTGGCGCTGGGGCTGGGAGCCGCTTTTTGCGCCGCGCGTCGCGCCGCCCGCCCGCGGAGCCCGCCCCACCGCCCACCGCCCACCGCCACGCGCGATGCGCCGCGAATACATCGCCGCCGATCGAGATTGTTAAGGGAACGTGTATGCGAACGCAACAGAAGCATTGGTCAAAATTAAACTCGAATTTCTGGGAAACTTTGATACAGTCGTAAATGAAAATAATATCATAGTTCAAATGAGTTCTTCTGAATAATTTAATATGAATTTCACTTTAATATTTTTACTGCATTTTGGTATGAATATTTTAGTTTATAATGAATTTGCTGATATTTTTATTAAAAAACTGAAAAACAATTTAAAAAAATATATTTACGTACACGTGTTCTTAAGGCGGTAGCGTCGGAAGGTCTCGACTCGAGCGGGGCGCCACGGATGAGATGGCTCTCCTACAACAGTTGTCGCTGCATCGTCTCTTACAGCCAGATCCTAGAACGCGAGACCGGGATTGTGAGGATTTTCGACTCTAGCTCCTAGGCTCCCCCGCCGGGGAGCATCAACGCCATCTTCAGACGACGACATGCACTACACTCGCGGTGTGCTCGTGGACAAAGTAGTTGTTGTTCCCGAAAACACGAAGTACTCTCTCACTCACTCACTCACTCACTCGAAGGCTTGTGGGTTCGAATCCGTCCACAGGTACGGATGTGTGCTTGTGTGTTAGGGCATGGTGTGGTTCTCCTAACCATCATGTATATCCCTTCAACCCTTTTCCTTCCGTTACCTTAGTAGTTACCCCATAAGAGCTCTAGGCTATTAGAGCCTAGAGGCTTCTCTACCCCTGTACAAAAAAACACATAGGAAATGAATTGAGGAGATGAGCCTAATAACGTGCCTCCGGAGCCGAGGGGAGAGACGGTCCCGTCTCGCAAAAAGTAGTTCATGTGCTAGTGCAAGGACGACGGGACGATTAGTTCGGGACGCCGCCGTAAGACAAGACGGCCGGGGTGGGGGTGGTGAGTAGCCTGTTGAGTCGAAAGAGGCCAAAATAGCCAACGAATGAATGAATACTAAAAGCACTCCTTCTACGAACGCCGCTCGCGAACGGCGCGAGGCGAGGCAGCAGGCGCTGCGCTCCGGCGAACGAGGCAGGGTGAGAATTGTTGAGGTGATGCCCGAGTTTGCTTTGCGAAAAGTAATAATTGGTTCCTGTCACAAACACAGTTAACAAAATACATTTCTAGATGCCAAATGTATGATACCAACATTTTGAATTGTTCAAATCAAGGAATATAAATAATGAACACTGAATAACAAAACTTGGATTGTTAAATAGGGGAATGTCTACTTAGCCAGTTGAATTGGGCTTCAAGCATACTTTCAAAGCAACTGACAGACGTTGCCATCTAGTCACAGCCACAAACAGTATGTAATATGTATATCACATTTGCGGTGAAAAGAAACAACTGAAAATTTTGGTTTCGTCGTACATTTTGTAATCGACTTAAAACGTTTCATTGAACAGTCTCTAATAGAAAATATCCAATTCCCACTTCGTTTTCAGATCAAGTGACAGTTTCCATTTCGCTTCCAGCTTCAGGTAGTTTGTCAGTGGGCACATAAGGTTAAATTGGTTGTTTAAAGACTGCTCTTGTTGGTGCCTCGAAATTATTAGGTATATTTCGGAAAATAAATTATCTATCAGAGAAGATAAATGAGAGAGCAAGAACGTGCTTCTCTTTTGCCTCTAGCCTCATAAGAAAATCGCTTACTTCTCTTCTCTAAGTGAAACTGATGCAGGAGATTATGTTGATTATTCAATAAGTGATCTTAAAGTTGGCTAGAAATAATTCAATGTTCATTTTGAATAATCAGTTCTGATATTTGAGAAAACAAATCAAATATTTCTTTACCTTCTGGGGAGCATGATCTGCACATGAGAACCGCCAACACCAGTCCTAAAATGACAAACAAAAGGCAATAAATAATACAATAATCATGAAGCAAAATCCCTTTCCTATGTTATAAGTTACGTGATTAAATGTGTATTCCACAATAGTAGTGATGCCCTTAATAGTTTACTTCATTGTGGAATGTAACACAATGGCAAGTGAGGAAGAAGAAGAAAACAAAGGTTTTTGGTTTTTTGATTTGTGTATTCCATTAACACTCACAGTATTTTTACAGATATATTATTCGAACTCGCAGTGTAACACCATAATATCGAACAAACTAATTGTGTAAAAACATAAGCTACAAGTTAGTGCGAAATATGTTACAACACTTGCTGTCGGAGGGGAGGGTTCAGGTGTACTGACTCTCCAATTATAACGCTCAAGGCTACAGCACACCTCCCTTCGTAGTACGTAAGCCACAAGATGGGAGATAAGGGGCCAAATAGGTGTGCCATTTGGTGACATGCCGCGTCGTGGTGTGTCGCGTCGTGGTGTGCCGCGTCGTGGTGTGCCGCGCTGTGGCGTGCTACTCCGTTGTGAGCCGTGTCGTGGCGTGCTGCGTCATGGTGTATCGCGCCTTGGCGTGCCACTCCGTGTCGTGACGTGCCGTGTTATGGTGTGTTGCGTCGTTACGTGCCGGTGTGAAGTGCTGTGGAGTTGTGTGGTGGGGAGTGGTGTGGAGTGGAGTGGTGCGGAGTGGTGTGGTGAGGAGTGGTGAGGAGTGATGTGGTCTAGTGCGGCACGGTAGAGCGGGAAGATGAGGTCGTCGAGACCGAGCAGTGGGCGTGGGGCAACGACACGGCAAGGACACCTCGAGGCTGGGCGCTTGAGGGCGAGCGGGGCTGCCATTAGGGAAGACGCATTTCTTCCAGTGGAAGCCAGCAGGGGCGGAGCGGGCGCGTGTGCTTCCGCCAGCGCCGCGCGGCGCCGTAGATGCGCCTCGATTAATTTAATTAAATTTAGACAGATTGCGTAGCGATACGCTCTCGCCGCGCGGGGCCGCTCGGCTCGGCGCTTCCTGCCTCCTCCTCCTCCTCCTCCTCCGCCGCCGCCGCCGCCGCCGCCGTCGGTCGCCTTCTCGTTAAATAATGCTGAATAAATATACGCGCGCGCGAGCGCATTCCTTCGCGCCAAGCGCTCATTAGGCCTTGCCGTTACCCGCCCCTCGACGCCGCGATGGCCCTCGCCTCCCGCGCGCATCTCTCTGCTCAGGTGGACCCGCTGAGGGAGGGTGCAGAGGCAGGTAGGCAAGCTCTCTTCCGTTTGAAGTCTTGATATGGGGATGCCGACGAGATATTGGAAAAGAAATACACGAAATAAATGCTTGGATGACAAAAGAAATATGGACTCCAGTACTTTCTTTACTAATGATATGACTCTCGTGTACCGTGTCACGATTTCTATCGCAGTTTTTTTTACACACTTTTTGATAGTAACTGTTTACACACATTGTTATCCTATGTCACTGCACCATTTGCAAATTTACTTTTAGACCGCAGCGTTTTTAACCTTAGCATGGGCATCGCTTCCAATTTTCACAGTAGATGTTAGGGGTCAAAAAAGAGAGATCTGCACCAATCACCTCTATCCCTATTATCACAATAGTATTCGCCAATAGTACTGCCATTTCCCCAGTACCATACCTATCACCTACACCAGCGCCCAACACCAAATCACATCTACCAACACCAACATTACTATAATTACAACACTGTTGCTGCCACCAGAGACACGATTCTCACCACTATTTTCTCTTCCTCCACCTCTGTCACCGTTCCTGCTACTACCACCAGAACTATCAAGCCCACTCCCTCTATCACCATCACCACCACCACAACCATGAATGCCGACATCATTACTACTACCACCACCCCCACATCCATCACCACCGCCGCCATTTTCCCACTAACCTATCACCAACACTAGAATCAATTACAATTGATTGATTTCACACTATTGATTTGTGGACTATAATTATAATCGAGGAATATAATAGTAAGTAGACCAGGGTGAGCCCTCACTAAAGGGGAAAACGGAACGGGATGCAGTCGGACTACGCTTTTTTGGGGATGTAGGTAATCAGAAAGGGTGACAGTCGGTATACGCCCCCTTCCCCCGCCAGCCTGGAGCCCGGCGCGCGCCAGGGCCGCTTTGGCCCGCGTGCCGCCCGACATAAAAGCCAGCGCTGTGCAACGTTACAAGCCGGCCGCGGCGGGAACACGCCATTATTGCCGGTAAACCACTGGTTTCGGCGCGGGCCAGTATCGTCACGCCGCGGGACGCGCGCGATTTATGGCAGGAAGCGTGCGTACGTTCCAACGACGGGGGTTTTCGGGGCGCGGGCCTAAGGGCCCCTTCCCACGGCGCTACCGCGGCGCGCTTCGCAGAGCATTGGTTTGAATGGAGGCCTTCCCACGTGCAGCGGGTGGCGGCTGCTGCGGCAGCCGACGCCGAACTCCAGCTACGCGAAGCGGAGGAGGGGCCACGCGCCACCTCTAGCAGAACACAGCTTTAAATGGGAGCCTTCCCACTGCGCCGCGGCCGCAGCGTTCTACCTGCTCCGGTCCCTTTGTTCGTCATCGCCCGAGGGCCGGCGAAACCTACCCCTCCAGACCCCACCCCCTTCCACGGCGGGCGGCGGTGCGGCCGTGGCTCCGGCGGTGGCTGCGTCGGAAGGGCTCTGCTGCTTGAAGGAAGCGCGTCGCGGTCGCGCCGTGGGAAGGCGCCCTTAGGGCGCAAGGGACAGGAAGCCGGGCTGGTTCACGCGCTCCGCTCGCCGAAGAAGCCTGGCATTGCGCGCGCTTCCTCGGCCGACTTTGCATTTCCTGCTTGCAGAGTTAGAGCAGATTCGTAATAGCCTGGCCTCTCTTTCGGTTACTTTCTACTTGATATTGTAATCTTGTGAAAATGCGTTTTTTAGAAAAGCCTGGTAAGGACAAAAGCGTATTTTCAAAACTATTACCATTGATGACATGGATGTCAGTAGCCTCTAATCATTACTTTTCGTATATTAATATTCTGCAATTGATCTGTGCGTATTTTAAAGCATACTACACATTTTATGTGGGATTTGTATGAAATCGTTCTTTTTCATCAGAGTTATTAAAAGTAGAACTGTTTTAGTTATTATTATGCTTTTGGAATTTATTTTCAGAGACTCACTTTTTGTTTTTAGGCTCCTTATGAGACTTAATGACATGCATATGTATTTTTAAATAATTTCAATAATATGATTGATTGTTTAATTACTTTTTCTACTTGAATTTATGTTAGTTGCAAAGTCACAAGAATGTGTTTTACAGACACTTCAAAGAATGCAGACTGTAATGAAAATGATATCTTTACCCAACATTTTAAAGAAACGAGTTCTGGTTCATAACAGTTATCACCAACTCCAATGGCCAAGTGTACCACATTTCTGCTACAAAGAAAAGGATCTTCTCACATGAATTCTTTTGTTAAATTGGCGGTTTCATTTTTTCGATACTCCGCTGGTTTGACGCTAGGGTCCCCATCCGGTGTGCGGGCATCCCCTGGGAGGCGTCGCGCGCGTGCGCGCGCGCGCGGGCGGGCGGGCGGGCGGGCGGGCGGGCGGGCAGGCGGGCAGGCGGGCGGGCGGGCGGGCGGGCGTGCGGGCGGGCGGGCGCCATCAGATGCGCGTCCTTATCAGCGCCTGAACCTGGTAGCGCTTATCTGGTGCTCAGATAACGCGGCGGCCGCCGGCGCACGCGCGTGGCGCTGACATCACCCGCACCCACGCACCGCGCCACCTCCGCCGGCGCGGCGCGGCGCGGCGGGGCTCCGGGTTGGGCCGTTCTGACCCTCGTCGTGTCGAAAGTCGGGTGAGCCGTTGTCGGGTGGGCCATTACGGGGTGCGCCGTTGTTGGACGAGCCCTTTTCGGGTGAGCCTTTGTCGGTTGAGCCGTAATCAGGAGAGCCGAGTCGGGTGAGCTGAATCGGGTGAGCCGAGTCGGGTGAGCCGAGTCGGGTGAGCCCTTGTCGGGAGAGCCGTAGTTGGATGAGCTTTTGTCGGGTGAGCCTTTTGCGGATGAGCTGATGTCGGATGAGCTGATGTTGGGTGAGCCGTGTCGGGTGGGTCGTTGATTGGAGAACCGTTGTGGAAAGAGCCCTTGTCGGGAGAACCGTTGTTGGATGAGGCTTTGTCGGGTGAATCTTTGTCGGTTGAGCCCTTGTCAGGTCAGTTGTTTTAGTCGTGGGGTCAATCATTGTCGCGTCTGTTGTTTTATTGTCAATCATTCAGCCACACAGATCGTCGGATGACAGCAGTAGTCGGGTTACCCGTTGACGGCTCAGATGTGACGCTAAACGAAGAGTAACCTTCGGACCAGAAGTTGAAAATATTGAACTTCAGCAATCACAGAACATGGTCAGCCTTATTCTTCAGCCCTCCAAGGAAGCAATTACCCTCATCCTGGTTTGTGATAAACTCGCAAAAGATACATTAGTCGCCCCAGATATGTATAGCTGACACCATCAGTAAATCATCGCTGTTAGAATCAAGGTATCAGTGGAATCATAATGAGCATTTTACCATAATCACTCTAAAAGAAACGAATCATTATCTTCACACACCAAGCTCAACGTCATCACGATTCCGCCTTTTTGCCCCGTTCGAGCTGTCCTCAACCACGGCCCCTCCGCGCCCCATTGCATAGCACCGCCGCCCACCGCGGTAGCAACGCGGCGTTGTCGCACTGCCTTCTGTCGCGATCACGTGCGACGCGACGTTGCCAGGGTGGCGATTATGGCAGTCACGTGCCGACGCGTGCTGTCGGCGGTGCAGCGGAGCAGGCGGGGGCGGGGGCGGGGGCGGGGGCGGGGGCGACGGCTGGCGTCCGCGCCGCCGCCCGCCCGCCGCGCTCTCACTTTCGATAGAGCGTCGCGACGCCCGTCGCCCCGGTGCCTTTTGGGTGCGCGACAGGAGGGGGCTTTGATTCACGAATAGTGATTGGGAGCACAGCGCGCCTCAGAACCACTCGCAAAATAAAAAATTAATTAATTAAATAAATAAATATATATAAATAAATGTATATAAAAATACGTATACATATAAATAAAATCAGTCGGGATCACTATTACAGTCACGTTACGCAAAAGTACGCTTTAGTTTAACCGTTAAATGTTGTGAAGAATCAGGAAAAAGGATAATGAAAGTGAAAATTGACTTAAGACTTCTGAGAAAATGGCGCTTCGTAAAACTATTGATGAGTTCAATGATATTAAAAAAAAGGTGTGCTTACTCTTGTTCAGGAAATAACAAAGAGGGAAAGAAGAATGTCAGAAGATTTCGATAATCAGACTGTCTCAACCACTGCATGACTCACAGTCATCAGAAATGATGATGTCCAATTCATCGAAAGCAACACATAATTCAAATTAAAAAAGTTGAATTGTCATTTCAATGTGAACAACATATCATCAGCAGATCAATCTTTTAAGATTAGATCAGACGAGGAAGGAACTCGAGGTGAACAGCAGAGGAGGAAACGACTTTCTCGGAAAGGCATCAGTGGCAATGGATGTGTCGGCGGCTGTCATTAACACTATCATGCTCCATGTTTCTCATTGTCGAAACTTAGAACACAAGGTACTGATCTAATTTTTTGTAATACATGAATGAGGATGCAGCGATACAACATTATTTGCCCCATTATTTGAACAAGTTTTGTCACGTATTTTTGTAACCGTTCCAATGCGTACCGTCCCTATTGCACGGTCCGTGACAGACATTCCCTCCGCCACTGCATGGTACCTTGCACTACTGGCTAAAGTATGACGCGTTCAGAAATTAACAGTTTCTATACTTGGAATGATTTCAAAGTTGACTAATTTCTTTGTTTAACACATGCTCATGATTCGCAAAATAGCTTGTAAAGTTTTGAAGACATTGCTGCTCTCATTGCGGTTCAGGGTATTTAGAACCGATTTCGAATACCGTGCTGACCACGCTTATCGTCACTCGGTAAAGGATGTACAGGGACAATCATCAGCATAATTACGGCGGTCTTTGAATCGGAGAGAATATCCCACGATGGATTTTCAGGATAATTATTTAACATTCCAGAAATGGAGATATTCATTCATTAGGCTTATATTCACTAGATATCCCACCATCCAAATGAATAATTACTTTTCAGCATGTTTCGAAAATTATTTGTTCTAATCATCATTTTCTGGGTGCAATTAAACGCTTTACTCTCCTGTCTCCAAAAAGCATCAGCGTATTGGAGAAAGAATGTTGAAGCATTCTTAATGTATATAAATAGAAACCTATCAATTCTTGGGTTCACTAGTATCCCTTAACCCCAGCATTTGACTTCCCTTCTTTACTCTGCTTGTGTCAGCCTTGGACAGCATATTTGATTACAGAGCCATCGATTATTAAATTAACGTGTTTTCGTCGGAAAATGATAATAATTATAATAATAATAATAGTAATAATAACAACAACAATAATAATAATAATAATAATAATAATGTCTTTATTAATGGCGAGGCTTTATTAATGATGGACGAAATATTCCAGCAACAGCACTTAAGAAATACTGTCCCGTACAAATAATAGTTACAGTCAAATTTGGAGCCAATATTCACGTTCTAACGTGATTGTAACGTGCATTAGAGCTGTCTATACACTAACTAGTGCGTTATTTGTTTCGTAAGTGCTCTTGATGTTTGCTCTAAGATATTTTGCGCGCGGCGGCAAGGTCAAGGGAATCACGTGCGCGTTGTGGCAGTCACATGTCGAGAGTGAAAAGATAAGCAATTATTAATTATTTAAAAAAAAAGCACGACAAATGCAATTTAAAAATGCTACTTCGATATTCTTGACTTTATTATCAATGTGTAAAACAGAACCCAACTATTTTTAATTTGCTTCACTAGATACAATGTTGTGGTATTCTTTTCTTTTGTTCTTGGAAATATTTTATTACATAGGTGTATAAAATATCATTGAATCCCAGGAACATCACGATAACTTTGCATACTTTTTCGTTTTCTGTGTTTGTGATTCAAGTGCTTAGAGGTATGTAAGGGATGTAGTACGAAACGAATAATCACGACGTACACGCCATTTTGTACATTGTACACGCCATTTTTTCAGAACAAAAATAGAAATTCTCCAAACAGGAAAAAATTGCTTTATTCAAATTTCAAGAAAGCATAGTATAATTGAAGGTCTTTTAGCAGTACCAAAATAAGCCATACCAGCACTGTCGTTAGTATTATTAGTTAACATTCTTAGTTAATATCATGATTTAATTCGAATGTCTCATTTTGTTACTGACCCAGCATAATACGAGCTAGACACAATAACAAGAAAAGTTACATTTTCCCCAAAATGAAGATATTAACATTTACGAACAGCTGGAAACTTCCTGTGATTAGTATGACTTGTCTCGTTACTGCCCTAAACCCTTCAACTAATGCCTGTACGTAAAGACTCCATTTTGGAAAGGGGTTTCATTACTCCAAAGGGAAGACTGCAAGCCAAATTGAGCCGCTGAAGTCCGTCGTTGACGGATCGCGGCGTCGGCGCCGGCGCCGGCGCAGCCGCGGGGGCTCCGTATTCCGGGAAAGCCGCATCTCCAGATCCCCGCCGCGCGCACTTTCCTACGCACTCGTGCGTGGGGCGACGCGCTCCACCGCGGCGCCCCATGAATATTCAGCCCCCCTAAACGGAAACTTCTCGGAACGCCGCGTCCCGCCACTCTACCTCACCCCCTCTGCCAACCCCCACACGTCCCACCGGTCACCTACCCCCGCCCTTGCTCCTCCAGTTCGCTCTCCCTGGAAACACCACAGCAGCCGTCACCGCGTCAAGCACTACTAACAGTTCTCCCCGCCATCCCCTTTGAGATCTTCATTTCTCTTCTTCACCCCACATTATACATTCGGCCCCGCTGCCTCCGACTTCGCCTGCACGTCTATCCCCCTGACAACCTTGACTCTGCTCACCTTTTCTTTCCCTGCACCACTGCACCCTTTCACCACCGTCGATCTCTTTGTCATAAAGTCGCCATTCTCAGAATTCATGTAATTATGAACTCGTAAAGAAAAACAGCTCCACTCTCCACTCTTCACTACCAATCTCGGTCCCTTTTTAACCTATTCTTCATTGGCGTAGTTCAATTCATTTCTGTAAAATCTTCTTTGCCTTCTTCCTTTATTCTTCTTTTCTCTCTTCTTCTTCCTTTCTTCTTCTCTTTCTTCTTCTTCTTCTTCTTCTTCTTCTTCTTCTTTTCTTTCTTCTTCTTCTTCTTCTTCTTCTTCTTCTTTTCTTTCTTCTTCTTCTTCTTCTTCTTCTTCTTTTCTTTCTTCTTCTTCTTCTTCTTCTTCTTCTTCTTTTCTTTCTTCTTCTTCTTCTTCTTCTTCTTCTTTTCTTTCTTCTTCTTCTTCTTCTTCTTCTTCTTTTCTTTCTTCTTCTTCTTCTTCTTCTTCTTCTTTTCTTTCTTCTTCTTCTTCTTCTTTTCTTTCTTCTTCTTCTTCTTCTTTTCTTTCTTCTTCTTCTTCTTCTTTTCTTTCTTCTTCTTCTTCTTCTTCTTTTCTTTCTTCTTCTTCTTCTTCTTCTTCTTTTCTTTCTTCTTCTTCTTCTTCTTCTTCTTTTCTTTCTTCTTCTTCTTCTTCTTCTTCTTTTCTTTCTTCTTCTTCTTCTTCTTCTTCTTCTCTTTCTTCTTCTTCTTCTTCTTCTCTTTCTTCTTCTTCTTCCTCTTCTTTTCTTTCTTTCTTCTTCTTCTTCTTCTTCTTTTCTTTCTTTTTTCTTTCTTCTTCTTCTTCTTTTCTTTCTTTTTTCTTTCTTCTTCTTCTTCTTTTCTTTCTTCTTCTTCTTCTTCTTCTTCTTTTCTTTCTTCTTCTTCTTCTTCTTCTTCTTTTCTTTCTTCTTCTTCTTCTTCTTCTTTTCTTTCTTCTTCTTCTTCTTCTTCTTCTTTTCTTTCTTCTTCTTCTTCTTTTCTTTCTTCTTCTTCTTCTTTTCTTTCTTCTTCTTCTTCTTTTCTTTCTTCTTCTTCTTCTTTTCTTTCTTCTTCTTTTCTTTCTTCTTCTTTTCTTTCTTCTTCTTTTCTTTCTTCTTCTTTTCTTTCTTCTTCTTCTTCTACATCGTCCCCTCTCATTCTCATCCTCAACTACAGCTCTTTCCTTGCTCCACTCCCCTCCTTCTCAGCTCCGCCACCCCGTCTGTCCTTTGTTTACCAGCCCCTCCCCTCGTGCCCCTCCCGCCCCGCAGGCCGAGCGAGCTGCCCTGGCGATGCGCGGTGCGTTGCGCAGATCGCGGCGCGTGCGTCTACTGCGAGGCCCCACTCCACTCCGCACCGCGAACGCGGCGCCTGCGCGCCCCGGCGCTCGCCTTTTCCTGTAAACGCCGGGCAATTACAGCGATAAGCATCGCGCTCGCTCGCGCGCGCGCGCTGGCAGGCTGGCGTTTGCGGACGTCACAGGGGGACGGCGGGGAGCGCCGAGATTTAGAGCGCTCTCCTCGCGAGACGCGCTCCGCACCGCGCCGCGCCGGCGACGGTGAAGGTGACAGCGGCTCGGCGATTCAGGGACGAGCTGAAGTGGTAGTGGTGGTGGAGAAGGCGATAGTGACAGAGCGGCGAAGGTGGTGGAGTTGGTGACATTGGACGGTGGGACGGCGGGATTTCGAAAAAAAAAACGGGAACTACAAGACGGACGGGGGTACGGCAACGCGGGGACATAAATCCGGGGTCGGTAAGGCGGAGATGCTAAGGCGGGAACCGCGAGGCGGATATGTAAAGGTGAGGACCGCGAAAAGGCACAGTAAGGCGGGCACAGTAACGCGGGTACAGTAAAGCGGGCAGAGTAAGGCGGGGACAGTAAAGCGGGCAGAGTAAGGCGGGGACAGTAAGGCGGGGACACTAAAGCGGGCACAGTAAGGCGGGCACAGTAAGGCGGGGGCAGTAAGACGGGGGCAGTAAGGCGGGGGCAGTAAGGCGGGGGCAGTAAGGCGGGGGCAGTAAGGCGGGGGCAGTAAGGCGGGGGCAGTTAGGCGGGGACACTAACTCGGTGCCGGTAAGGTAGCTATGGCGGGGTAGCTGTGGCGGAGACCGCAAGACGGAGACAGCAAGGCGGGAAGGTAAGTTAGGGACACAAAGGCGATGGCGGTAAGGCGTGGACAATAAGGCAGGGACCTAAGGCGTGGACCTCAAGGCGGGAAGGGCGAGGGGAGTTGTGGAATAGGAGCGGCGGGGGCGGCTTTGGGGTGACGAGGGGCGGTGGTGGTTGGTCGGGGCAGCGGATGCAGCGGACGCAGCGGGAGCGGAAGGAACGGGAGGCGGCGGGGCGGTGGAGGGGGGTGCGATGAAGGCGGAGTTGGAGGCGGTGGTGGCAGCGACAGCGGTGGGGACGAACTCTTGCGGGGATGTGCGAAAACACGACCACTCGAGAGAGTCCGCGTTTGCGACAGTGGAAGTGTCTGAGGCGGAACGCCGGAGGCAGGAAATGGGTGGTGGCAATGCCGGTTTATAAACAGGTGTTTTTCAACGACGGGAATGAGGACAGCAAGCGAATATGACGGTGGAAAATTACTTGATGATTCGAGGAGCGGCGGAAATTCTCTGCGAAATCTTATCATTAATGGAGGTAAAAAAGTTACCACTTAGAAGATTTTATTTGCGATCTGAATCAGCATTTTCATTATCTAACATGTATCAATTCTACTCATATATTCAATTGACCTTTTAAGAAAAAGCTGAAAACGAGCCAACAGTACATCACAAATTTCTGTAAAAACTCTCCAAATATTGATTCTGAAGTAGATAAGGGGAAAAGGGTAGAAATTGACAATTCATGATATGAGTGACTATCCAGAATTAACGAATGATCAGCAGTCCAACGGTCTGAAGAAATGTGTCCCTAACAACTCTTGTCATCGTTTAAGACTGAGAATGAGGACGTACTTGTAACTTCTATTGTGAAGACAACGAGATATATCTCTATATATTATAATATACGATCTTTTACTGATATTTTTTAATTTTTAAATATAAGGATGCTGCAGAAGTGAAATAGAAACTTAAAACTTGGAAACTTAAAATACACAATATAGCCAATCATGAATTTCAGGCTGACATCACTAGATTAAAAACCTAAGTCTCTCAAGAACATAAAACATCATATGTGGTGAAAAAAGTTAATAAATTTTATGGTATTCAAATAGAGTATAGTTAACTTAAAATAGACTATTTTATTCAATTCTGCTTACTGAAATACCTATAACAATTCGATATACTGCAATATTCCGAAAACAAATTATTGACATCAATATACCGATATATGAATAAAATAATTAAAAAAATCAACTGTATTGTAGCCATCCCTTCAGGTGTGGCGAGGGGGGGGGGATGGCTGATATTTGAGTCGGTGAAAACAAAAAGGTTTGACGTCACGTTTTGCATGTTTAGAGTTGTGAGAAACCGTTCTAAAATATAAATTCAACATTCTAAGCATACAAGTTCTTTGTCCGTGACTCTGTAACGTCTGTAGAGTGGCCTTCAACTATTAATGTTAAGAAAAAATGATCGACGTCAGGAATTTAAAATATTTTTGCTTGTTCTTCAAAATTTGAAGCTCCTATCCATCGAACGTTTTTGTTTTCTCCGATTCATTTGAATATAAAGAATAGTGAACTTAAAGAGTGTTATATATTACCGTATTTCCCTTCATTAAAAAAAATTCTATGAAATGCAATATATCCAAAATAAATTTTTGATATTCAATTTTGGAAGTTGGAAATGTCAGTTGACCTCCCAGTGGCAACTAAGTAGAAAATTATCCAATGAATAAACACGAATTATAGAAAAATCTATCCAAATATTGTCCAGTACATTATTTCAACATACCGATGCATTTAGGTAGGTAAATAAGGACATTTACGGTAAGCCGATGCCACCCGTCTGTGCGTGGCGGTAGTGGCGGCGGCGAGGTCGGGGGCGGCGGCGGCGAGGTCGGGGGCGGCGGCGGCGGCGGCGGAGCCAGCAGGAGTTTCCGCTGCCCGAAACACGCCACAGCCCGTTTCCGCTGGAGATACCGCGCCTCGTATGCATATGCATAGCACGGGCCTCGGATATTAATAATGTATCGTCCGCGGACGTGCGGGGCAGGGGGTGGGGAGCGGTAGGGCATGGGGGCGGGAAGGAGGAGGAACTGAAGTTTGGGAACGCAGAATACGTAATTTACTCACGCGTATTCGAGGATTTTGGTCGCCTCTGAAATGCTCAGCGTGAAATCTTATTCAAAATCCGTAGTCCTTTCCGACAAACGATACGTAGATGAATCAAATGAGTAGTTGGTGGTTTCCAGAATTACAGAAATTTTACTCCCATTAGCCAGCTATATTCATTCTTAATAACCTTTGGAAGAAATATTGCCGGAAATATCAATCATTTAACCGTCCGAACAAACCAACATCATTGCACCGTCCGAACAAACCAACAAAAGGAATATTATTCACGTTGATTTATAGCCTCCATTTTTTTCATTTTCATTTCATTGCTTCGAAAATGCTTACTTTCGATACTATAGGGTTGAATTGTTTACTCACAGTGACAGTGCATGTAAATAACAAATACTTTTGGAAAAGAGATATCAATATGTGATACTTATAATTTATCAATATGAATTAAATTAATCACGAAGTAAAATTTCCGAATTATTAATGAAATTCATTAACCTTAAAAAAGTACCGCTCGTAAATATCTAATCAATGAGAAGCATACGAATATAGTATGACTGCAAGATGATGTGAAACAAATCTCGGGTATTCTTACTTGTTTCAATTATTGTCGATGATTTTTAACAAATATTTAATAAACATCATGTGAATTTAGAGCAACATAGACAAGTCAACTAGGAAGACTAAAGTAATTTCTCCGAAGTACTCTCATCTGAAATGCTGTCAAGTGAGCTCGAACACATTTGTCGGTGGCCGAAACAGCTCCGCGCGCCCTTCGCAGCATCCCGACAGCAGAAGGATTACCAACCACTCCCTTTCATGGTGACAAGCAAAGAAATACCAGCGCGCTCTACCGCCACCCGGTGCCAACTTGGCATGGCATACCGAGGGGAGGCGAATTTTTATTTACTCCATGTTTTCTTCTCGACGTAAACACACAGTTCGCACCAGTAAAAATCTTACTCTGAATCATCTGCCACTTAAGTTCCCCGTTTCAAATGTTTATTCCTTTTCGTCAAGAATTTCTTATGGAGCATACAACTTCATGAAACATTCAGAGGTTGTACAGTTATCTTGCGCTGAACATCGTATACCTCTATTAATAAAATAAATCTCAATGGAAATTGCATCAAGTATTTTCAGTTTGAGAATTTTCGAACCACATTAGTTGATGTATTGTCCAAATACTTTATCAAGGTCTTACCTGAGTCGATTTTCCTTAATATTCATCAACTAGTGTTCTTCGAACTGTACTATAGGTATGTACACATGTGCGGATGTAAGATAAGGTCAACGCAAGACCATTAACGACATAATACTAATACTAATAATATTAAACTAATTGTAATAATAATAATAATAATAATAATAATAATAATAATAATAATAATAATTACAAAAAATAAATATCCTTGCAAGGGTCGAAACTGTGGTCCATCGAATAAATACATTGCGTTTCTCCAGCAACCACATCATGGAAGCAGCTCCTCAGATATCTCCACGATACTGGTCAACACCATAAATTAACATAACGGAACATGATGTGAATCATTATGGAGTTCGAATATTCTGTACAGCGCAACGTTTAATTTAAAAAAAACGAACAAAGCTTTTGAAGGTCAGAGTCAAAGACATTTTGGACGTACGGGAGACGCGGCGATATAGACCGCCTTGTCAATGTTCCGTTACCACACTACGACTATCGCCAGGGCGAATGTCAATTTGCATTTACCCCGAAAAAATTAGCGGTACGGCGGTTGAAACTTCAGGAACCTAACCTAGGTGCCTACTACTAATAATATGAAGTGTATATGAATAATATGAAGATAATATGAAATACATGGCCTCCCAGTCAGTCTAAGGAAACCTACCAAGATTAAAATACTCTGACTCATTAGTAACGAAACGTCGACCGTTTGCCATTCGAAAGAATCCTCAGTCACACGGAATGTTTTCTCAGAATTTCTTCCGCCAGTAAATGCTTCCTTCGAACGTCCAAACCCAGCAGTTCGCGGAGGCAACTGTCGCACCGCCATGTTAGGAAAGCCGAGCCCCGTCGGCCCCGGGTCGAGAATGCCGCAGAGGGCCCGGGCCGCGAGAGAGAACACCCAGCGCCTGATTGCCGGGTTGTCACCAGAACGACGGGGTCCGCCTGGAGGTGGAGGAGCGTCAACGCGAAACTTTCTGGGAGGTAATTACGGTTTCCACGGCGACCACGGCCGACTCGCGGCTGGCGGTTGCCCTCTCGCGGAAGGAAAAGGGGCTCGCCGCTTGATTACTATCACTAGCGCTGCGACATTCGCAGATGCGGCCTCATAATTACCTCTGACTGTTTTGCGAGAAACAAAAACTGTACAAGTGGTGCTATCAGAAATCTCGGAAGGAATTTTGTTAACAATGGCGTTCTAATCGGGCTTTCAAATTCTTCAGGATTTCAGGATTTTAAACGCTATAAAAGTGAACAGATACGAATGGGAAAGCTTCATAATGGAATGTTGGAATTGCAGGGGATACTTTCATCTAGATAGTGAATACAATCGAAATAAGGTTATTGAGTAAATATAGTAAATTTTCAAGCGGTTTTTTAGATTCAGAAATTGGGAGAGATTACAGCATTCTATCCAATATCTCTACACGGATACAATAGTGCATGTAGTTGCGAGACCATACTTGAAGCTTTGTATCACTGGAGGGTCGTAGTTGCGAGTCGACGGTTTCTGAACGTGTGTCGAAGCTTGTCACTACCTGGACCTGAATTCTAAAAGGCGACTGCTGCAATGAATCGCTTCCGGGGTTCATTCAAACTCATTTCAGGCGAGTGTTGGAGAAGTTCCTTAAACAACGGGCAACGGGCCGCGTGTGTTTGTTTTTCCCACAACCTGTCACCCGTTCCATTCTTAGCACCGGGCCTTGGGTGGATATCTTTATATCCCATCCTCCAGAAATACCAATAGAATTGTGTGTATATGACGTCGGACTAAGCTCGAATTGAGCTGTATAAGAAACTGTCGAAGAAGAACCTATACAAAAAAAAGCGGTAACAGAGTTGTTCCTTACGATTTAGATATTTTGTATTCCCATCCTACAATATCTGATCTTGCAAGCAACGCCAGTGCTATCCTTTTGCTAACGCCTTCTCAGACGTAGATTAATGAGCCTTTCAATCTTTGCTCGCGACTGCACCAATGTGGCATTAATGACAAGACAATGAAGAGGCGGTTTCTCATTCCTTTCTTATATCGAAACAAACGGTACACTTGAGTCAAAAGCGCTTGGATGACAAGCAAACAATCTTTTTCGTGAGACAAAGTGCATTTATTCGTATATTCCGGCAATCAACAAATCTTTTACAAAGAATAAAATGTCGACGATCATTGACGATTTCTCCAAAGAAACATTTTGTTTAGGATGTAAATGTTGTATAACTAGTGCATGCTAAATGATTAAGATAACATACGTAAACGTACATCATTTATATTCCTGGTACCTAACTCGTTAAAAGTGAATTTATTCTTATTTTGTCTCTGGAAGAGAACCGGGATGAAGGCTGCTGCTTTCGACGGAATGTGATTTGGGTTATAACTAAAGCCCTGAGACACCGAGAGTAGTAATGCGTTAACTATTTCAGTCCAAGATTTAAAAGCATTTTGTTCTAATTCTATCGAATTACTCATTTCCCTGCTCCTTATCTTCGGGAGCACGAGGGAGCGTAACGAAGACGCCACGTGGGAGAGGGGAGCGCGGGGCGTTGGGGCGACCTGGCTCGTGACCCAGGTAGCCCGCACGGAGGCGCTATCGAGCTCAGCAAACAGTTCCAAGTCCCCGCGCGATAGCTCGAGTCAACAGCGCCGTTGCCTCACCGGCGGCCCCGAGCCCCACTGGCCCCTCCACTCCACTTCCCATCCCATCCCGCCTCACCCCGCCAGGCCATGGCCCACCCCGCTCAGCTCCGACACTCCCCTTACCGATCCGCCCACTTCCAATCCGCCCGCTTCCAATCCGCCCGCTTCCAATCCGCCCGCTTCCAATCCGCCCGCTTCCAATCCGCCCGCTTCCAATCCGCCCGCTTCCAATCCGCCCGCTTCCAATCCGCCCGCTTCCAATCCGCCCGCTTCCAATCCGCCCGCTTCCAATCCGCCCGCTTCCAATCCGCCCGCTTCCAATCCGCCCGCTTCCAATCCGCCCCCTTCCAATCCGCCCCCCTTCCAATCCGCCCCCTTCCAATCCGCCCCCTTCCAATCCGCCCACTTCCAATCCGCCCACTTCCAATCCGCCCACTTCCAATCCGCCCGCTTCCAATCCGCCCACTTCCAATCCGCCCACTTCCAATCCGCCCACTTCCAATCCGCTCACTTCCAATCCGCTCACTTCCAATCCGCTCACTTTCAAGCCGCTCTTGATTGTATAGAAATGAACCTGTTTTAATTAAATATTTTCTTAAGACGATTATTTTAAAAATAATTGTATGAGAAGGAATTTTTAACGGAATATTCACTTATATTTAATCACAAATATTTTCAAAAAAAAGTTCTTCCTCAAATGTAGAATTAAAAGGCACACATTTTTTGAGAGACTAACACACATTTGGGATTATAACACCTCTTTACTACTCTATTAGGCATCGCACATGCACCTCACGGCGAAACGAATTCGATAATTTCCGTGAATGCGCAAGTTCCTGTTTCTCGGGGGAATATGTCGTCGGCCACGAAACAGCTAGAAATTGACCCCAATCTATTTTTACCTGCGATAAGACGTGCGGCGGCCTCTGGGGCATCTAACAGCGCGTGCGTCTCCCCTCCGGCCCTCCCGCCCCCCCCCCCCACGCCGGCGCACCGGGGGCGCTGCTTCTGTACCTATTCACTTCGCCTCAATCGCGACATTTTACTTCGCGTTTCGTGTCGTCCGTTTACACACTCATGTTTCTCTCCTGTAGCCTCCTGTTTCCGCGCTGACATCATTCCAGTTGTCATAACCCTCGCGCAAAAATTGGTCATTAATGCCGCCCTCGCTGTCATGGTTCCTGGCGTTCTTGACCAGCTTCGTCAACCTGAGCGTCTTCCTCTTCCTTGTTCTCTTTCTGTCCTTGCCCGCTCGCAAGAATTTCTTTTTTGCCAAAACGCTAGAACATCTGAATTAATAAAACACGTATGAAATACTGGTATTCATTAAGTAGAAATATTTTAGTGAAGATTTTAGCAAGAAGTGAGGCAAGATAAGCTGCATATGCATTTTGCTTTACATGCGCTGGAAATTTTGAATTGGGGGGACTGTTTCAGTGTTATTACGGAAGCCGAAGATCCGAGACTCGCTGTCAAAATGGAAACGCGCGAGCAAAGCGTGCGCTTTAAAATTGGAGAATTATTTTTCCACGCTAACTAAAACCTTAACACGTACGTTTTGAATCATCACCCCCACGCGCGTTCCGTTAATGCATTTCCTTTAGCTGTTTGTCCAAATAACACCCGCGTTCCGCTGCCCTCTTCTTCCCACCCAATCATCTCGACCTCTTCACCGCCACCCCGCATGCGAGGCAGTCGGACCGCCGCCCCGCAGCACCGTAAAGGCCCATTCACAATGCAAACACAAACATAAGCATAAAGCATAGACATAAACATTAACATACGTGATAGACTGAAGTATTCAAAATGTCTAACATAAACGGAAGCAAAATATGAGTTTCTTTTGGCTGTGAGACTATTCGTTAGATGTGAGAATCGATTTCGAGGTATCGACTGTTCCATGGTCCATGGTACATGGCGTTAGTTCGTCTATCGACTTCGATACTCGATTTTGAGTTACGTACTGTGATTGGTTCATTTGTTGTCTTACTTAATCATAAGCACAGAAGCTTCAACCTTGCAAGCTTTTACTGTTAACGTCTTGCGTGTTATGCGTATGCGAACGCATTGTGAATGAGTCCGCTTATGGACGTAGTCCGAATTATTATGTTAACGCCGTGCTTATGTTTATGTTTGATTTGTGAATGGGCCTCAACGCATTGCGTGCCTGCGCGGCCCCACGCAACCGCCGGTCGCTCCACGAGGTTCAACCGTCCGCTCGGCCTGTCGCGTTCCACGCTGAGCTTTGAGATCGCGCAATCTGCTGCCGTCGCCGTCGCTGGCCCTTTACTTGCCGCATCTAAGCGCTCGCCCGTTCCGAAACACACGACGGCGGCGAAGCGGCTCGGTGCGCCAATGTGTGTCAGTGCTGCTTCGACACGGGGTCATTTTGCAAGTCCCGTTCATGTGGGTTATCTGGAAAACAGCTCTGTTTGTTTTGTGACTTCAAAATTGCTCAGTAGACGCCGGATGTTGCCTCACCCACGCCGTGGCATTGGGGGCATGCACTTGGAGAAACGCGACCAAAGATAAAGTACGAGCGCAGGAAAACATTAAAAGAAGACTAATGCGATTAAGACACTTCACTGCATCACGAATTATTTTAGCAACGTTCATATCAAACATTTTCTCGAATGTCAAACTTTCTTCAACCAATTTTTACTATCGTATTAATGAATCCTTTCTTTTTAGACCATTGATATTATGACGTGTACGTCTGATTCAATATGATATATTCAGAATGGCATTTTATGGACCAAAATAGCCAGTTCAGAATATCTTATACCCAATTTCTTATTTGCTTCATTTAATACTTACATGCCAGCAACCAATAACACTCACGTTTAGTGTCGAAATCGTGTA
This sequence comes from Gryllus longicercus, assembly GCA_038098605.1. NCBI lineage: Eukaryota > Metazoa > Arthropoda > Insecta > Orthoptera > Gryllidae > Gryllus > Gryllus longicercus. The sequence continues at coordinate 2,377,066 of JAZDUA010000128.1, read as the reverse complement.
AACTTTTCAGACAAGTACTAACAAGGAAATAGGAATTAGAGACGGTAATTAATTCTCAATCACGTCAATGTCATTCGAAATATCTTAGCCCTCCATTATTTATATTCTAACTTCCATAACAGTCTCCACATTAAACTTATATTAAGATTCACTTATTAATTTCCAATTTTTTCCCCCAAAACACGAAGCAAGAACGTTCGTAAAAGTTTTCCTGCCAGGCTTCCCGAATGGCTCCGCGTGGGTCGTTGGCCGGGTTGGGCAAGAGGCGCGGGGCGCGGGGCGTGGGGCGCCGGTGATCTGCCTTATCCCGCGAGCATCTCCGCCGCGCCGCAACGCGTCATTAGCAACGCTGCACCGCCGCGCAGCCGCCGCCGCCGCCGCCGCCGCCGCCGATGGCCTACATGCGCGTGTTGTATCGCGCCCATCGCCCGCCGGCCCATACGCCCAGCAGCAGTGCGCCCAAACTGACGTTCAACAGACTTCTGCACTTCTTCAGGGACGTCTCCCTGCCCGACTTGCCACCATTACTTTGTTGATTGAGTGATTGACGGATGGATGTTTCTGGGCACGTCAACTGCTACGATCGTTAGTTCTGTTTGGGTAGTGAATGCTTACTCTGGGAAGTGGCGGTGTTCCCCCTTCGCTGGATGGTGAGATCCGGCGCTGATCTCCATGGGGGTGTTTCCCCTTCCAGGTTTATCCCCCAGAAGGGCACTGCCCCAGCCGGGACAAGACTGGGGATGGGTCTGATTTCCTGACATGATAGTGTGTGTGAGGACAGGATAGAAAGGAAGGAAAGATCGGAACCGGTCTGAGCCCTATTTGTTAAAACTCTGCTGCGGCATTCGCCTGACAATGATCGGAGAAACCATCGAAAACTACTGATCAGAGCAGCTAGCTGCTAAAATTCTCCTCCAGACCGCGGCTGAGTTCGACCTCGCTACATAGCTGGAGTCGGACATCCGCCACCTTCGGGACTCGAATCCTAAAACCTCTGGGTCAGAAGTGTTTTGTCTATTCCGATACTGATATCGCCGTCCGTTTAATTTTTATAAACAATTTTTAACCCTTCGAGCGTCTTTTGACCCATTGTGTTCAGTTTGTCTGACGCGCTGCTCATACTGCTATTGCGGAGGGATGCACACTAGCACACTGGACGACCTTTGTTAACGCCAGGTTGATCGGCGATGCCTCGAAAAATCGATAATCGTTGGCGGAGAGACGAGACGGCAGCGGAAGGCCGGCGAGGGTTTTGGAGAATCTTAGAACGAGCGCCGGAGATCAGAATCTCGTTATAAACGTAAAGGGTATAAACGTAAAGGGGACAGTACGGGGTCACTTGATGGAGATTAAAGGTTGTGGAAGATCGTTTGGATTTGATCCACAAAGCTCACCTCCATGTTAGACATTACGACTTAGTTCCCATATTCAGGTTCTAAATATAATGTTTTGTGATAAATTCAAGAACACAGAGTAGGAAATAAACGGTCAATTTTGTGGGCTTTTCGTCAAAGCTTGCAAAATTCACATTCCAGGCGCAAGAAAACTCATCTCTCTTGTAACTGGTGAGTAACTAGAAATATTCAATGATCTTGAAATTGCATTCTTTTCCAGCGATATATTCATTTACTCTTTTGTGCTGTGTGCTCTTCAGAAAGTTTGATCACCTGCCTTTCTTTTTCTATTATCTGATATTAAGTTTCAAAAGTTCATATTTCAAATTTAACAATGGGACCACGTATATAATGTAAGGTGATATATCCACCAGTAATATTTATATATAGATCGCAAAAACAACGCATATCGAAATTTGAGCACTATTCTCAGAAATGTGATCCTTCTGAAGTTGAACTAGGAGGCGCATATGCAGCACTCGTAGCTGATCGGGTGGTGGTAGGGGTGACGGGTAGCAGGGTGGGGGGCGAGAAACTTTTGACGATCTCGCATTTTAGGGTTTTGTGGGTAGAGGAGCGGACGCGTCTCAACGTTCGGCCAAATACAGTGCGTGTAGATATGGTAGCTCAGTTGAGTGTCCATCTAAATGGACGTGGACATTTACAGTAGCGGAGGGAAACGGAAAAAGGAAAATTTGTCGCGTGTGCAGTGATTTCGATATGCTGAGAAGGTATTTTGTACAGTGACAGGCATTAAGGCGACGATTAGAAGAACAACCCAACTTAATAGGTACGTCTTTTCTCTTATTATGACTTTCCCACGGGGAATTTCTTGTTAGCTTGAGTTTGGGGCCGTTACTAAGGCCTCGAAATCAAATGTTACGACCAAAGCGAATGATTCTTCAAACACAGTGCAACATATTGAATTGACTCACTTGCTGCTATTATTGGGAAACACTCTTGATGAATAGTGGAGACTAAATTGCTTTTATTCATTAACTGGCATTTCTTGTAGAGAGGATTCATCTTTGGAATATTGTGTCTTAAGTCGTGACAGATCATGCCTCGTGTTGACTTTGCGATTATTCCGATTTACATGTTATATTTATCAGGTTAGTGTGGTTAATTTCTACTTTTAGAATTAAAATTTCGAAGTTTTTAAAAATTCATGTCTAACTTTCAATTGTGAAGAGAACACCGGTAATATTTTCGTAATAAAATACTTTGCGTTTTTGGATTGAATAGATCACCAATAGAATATATTTATTTAGTTCGATTTATGAAAATAAATGTGTGAGTTTTAATATTTGAATCCATTATGTTAATTATATATTGAATTGAATGGGAATGTCCGGTATTAAATATCGAAATACTAATCGAGCTGAAAAGGAAGAATCCGAAGCTGTCCCTATGTCTTTATAAGTTTTGCCTCAACCGGCTGAAATCGACAGAGAGAACCACATCGCTCGGACGAAACGGCCATTTCCTCAGACAGATGCTTCATTTGCCAGGCACATTTAGCTGTTGCTGAATATCAGCCATCGCCAAGTGGGTATGGGTGGGTGGTGGTCGGGACGGGGCGGGGCGCGGCGAGGCGGGCGGGGCGGCAGGGCGTTTGGGTGGGCAGGGCGAGGCAGGGTGTGGCAGGGGGTGGCAGGGCAGGGCGTGGCGGGGCAGGGCGGGGTAGGGCGGGGTAGGGCGTGGCGGGGCTGGGCGGGGCGGGTCGAGGCGGGGCGGGGCGGGGCGGGGCGGGGCAGAGCAGGCCGGGCGGGGCGGGACGGGGCGGGGCAGGCCGGGCGGGGCGGGGCGGGCCGGGGCGAGCCGAGGCGCTCGGCAGGAGGAAGTGGCTTCCAGACGAGGCTTTCCCGGCGCCCGGGGCGCGGAGCTGCCAGCGGCAGGCGGCGTGCGCTCAAAGAGGCCTTTTCCGGGAGGGAAAGCCCACAGCCCGCCGCCGCGTGGCGCAAGGCGCCGCACAGAAAATAAGGAAGGAACACAAGGAGATGAATAATGTGAAGGAGAATAAGGAGGAGGAGAGGAAAAATGAGGAAGAGAAGGAGAATGAGGAGGAGAAAGAAAATGAGGAGGTGAAGAAGAATGAAGAGGAGAGTGAGGAGGAGAGAAATAATGAGATAATGAAGACAGGCAGAATGGGAGAGGCAGGATGAGGTTGGGGGGGGGGAGAATGCGGGGGAGAGGGATAATTAGAAGGGGAGGAGGTGTCAGGAGAAAATGAGAATAAGAAGAAATAGAGTAAAGAGGGAAAGGATAATTGGGAAAAAAAAGAGGGAAACCTCGTACGCTCAGCCGTCATAACGAGCCTGATATATTTTGCCACGCATATTCGGTATGTTCCGATCCATATTCGTTTAGTAACCAAAGAGGAGAAGAAGAATGGATGTTGCCCTGATGCCTTGAAACCTGCAAGTCACCATTTCTCACATACGTCAGTGACATAAAAAATACCGACTAGGTTTTACTCACCGAATTGTCTCTGCTTCAAAACATTACATGTCGGTTCCAGTCCTACGAATACGTAATGTGACAAATTTAACAAACCAAGAAGCATCTCTGTCGAAGGAAAGATACTTATCTTTTCTCATCTCATTAAACGTGTTAAACTCTAATTACAACACGCAAGTATTATTATCTCACAACTAACAAGAAATTACATTAATAAGCGCGAAAAAAAAGAACAAAACTTAACGAACACTTAAGCAGGTCCGCTAAAAACCCGGGAAATGACACGCTGTATTTGCTCCTGGCACGCCAGAGCGACACGCGCCCCTGACGGGGGGAATCCAGAACTCCAGGAATGCAGCGCGGGCGGGGAAACGACGGCGGAGGAGAAAGCAGTTGAAGCGGGGCGGGCGCGATGATGAGGCGCGCGCGGCGCCGCCACCGAGAACAATGTGCAATTCAAGTGGTCGTCCGCTTCCCCGCCGTGTGCACTCGCGTGCGGGTCGGGGGGAAATATTTCCTCCAAAACAAACAATTAAGAGATACGAGGACGACGCGAACCCTGCAATGGCGGGGAATCCCGCAAGCTCCACGACCGAAATGGCGGGGTCAGAGTTCTGCAAAATGGCGGCGCTGCCTTCAAATCCCGTGGCCTGGCCCACTGATTTACACAGCGTGTTTCTGAAGGAATAGCAATACTGTAGGCTGTTATGCAATAGTTTATTGACCTTTTCATTTATGTACTTATTTATTTATTTTTCATTTATTCATTTATTTACTTATTCGTCTATTTAATTATCTATTTATTTATGGATTTGTTTGTTTATTTATTGATTTAAATACGGGGAGACGAAACCTTGGTCATAGTTAGGCAGTCAAAACTCGCAACGTGACATCTGATAAATCATTAGTTAGAGGTGTGATGTCCATGAACACGTTGATGATTAGGAATAAAGGTGGATGAGATAAAACGGAGTGAAAGGGAAACAGGAGGGCCGAGAAAAAACTTGTGCTCTTGGTCCTACACAAATAGCGCTAGGATCGGCAGGGAATTGAACCGCGTTCCCCAGAGGTTTAAAGCTACTGTCTTCACCGAAGCGCGATAGACCGCCTCGTTTTGAAACCGATAGAGTGCAATTCTCGAAGCATAAAGACATATATAAACGTGTGCCTAAACTTCTACTGGTATGGAGCTACAGCTATTCGAAATACTTGAATGACACGTATCAAAGAACGTGGTGAAGTGCGGCGAGACACACATACCCTCGGTAACAGTTTCCCAAAGCGGCTACGACACCTATTGACGTCATTGGTGTCTCCGGATAGTTAAAACTCAGTAACGTCTGAGTAGAGCTTGAGCAATTTATTATGGAAGAACGACGATAAGTTATGAAAGAAAGAGAGAAGTCTTTCCTGCCAGGGTAAGTGAGGTTGCGGGCCTAACAGATACGGCTTGAAGGTTTCTTTCGTACCGTTTCTTAGTGTCATACTATATCCTTAGTCGTTCCACAAATTAGACAAGCAGTGGGCGGTGTTCACAAACCTTCTTACCAGTGTACTGCCGTACGTTCGAGAACCGCCATGACCACCCTTCACTCGAGGAATGCAGCGGAGCTCGCGGCGTAAAGGCTGCCAAGTGCTCGTGTATGATAAGGCCATAACACGGCCCAAGGAGCCGGGTCGTGATTCGGAGATTCAGCGAGCGTTCTGGCTGCCATCGCGGCACGTGCGCACGTGCAGCCGGGCGAGTGGGAGTGACCACTTCCCCCCTCCCACACCGCCGCTCCCCGCGCCACCGCCGCCACGTCACTCACGCAGACGGGAGCCGCGACGGACATCCCGCACATATCAATCGCCCCTGGGTCACGCCGATCCATCCGAAGCTACTCGGAACGTACTGCAGTGGGGGATCCGAAAGGTGGGGCTAATCCACGGAGGCCGAGCTCCCTCTCGAAGCCAACATTCTCTGTAATTTTGCTCAATTTGTTTAAAATAATTACTATGGTGTATAGAAGTAATCACATCCAAAGCAGTATTCCCATAAAGAATTTATTCGTACATTTTTTTATTTAATATAAACATTTAAAAACAATGTTTCAAAACTATTTGTGGTCTGGATCCCTCCTCCTAGAAATACTTTCTGGATTTACTGACATTCTGAGACATACAAATTTTATATGAGAAATACTTTCTGGATTCACTGACATATTTTACCAGTTATCCTCTCTGAACCCTTTGTTGCCAACAAAGGATCAACATGAGTCCATGAGATGAGTGTGAGAAGTTTAAAAAGTTGAGGTGAGTCGAACGTCTGAGTGGCAATCAGGGAGGAGGCTTACACATCTTCTCTTAGACTTCTCTCTTCTAGGCATACATCCACAGTAGTGATTTTACTGCTTTTGCCCTTGCGTAAGAGAGGTATTTATGAGAGGGGTGAATGATGAAATCCATGACGTTACGCACGAATTTTTACAATAAATGTGCCTTATTGTCGCGCAGAATGGCAAATATCATTGCCTTTCTGTAATCCCCAACGCACGATCACGAGTTCCCTCCCAACATCACCCACCTTGACCTTACTTTGTGTAAATTGCATCAACAAATATTTTAAGAATCTCTTCCAACCAACCAAACTACGTGCTTTCTCCGATAAATATTCTTCACTGTTAAAGAACACTGATGCATTATTTTCTACTTTATTAACGGCACGAATATATTAGGACATAGAAAAGCCGACAAATGTGAAAATGGGGGGGGGGGAGAATAATGGCTATCGTGTACGCCTTCCATCACAGAGTTTCGTGTTCATTTCCCGGCCAATCCTTTTGAAGTTCGTGGTGGGCAAAGCGATGTCGCGTTTTATCGTAGCCCTTCCGTTTCCCCTACCACTCACTTCATCATCATTCACATCATGATTATCACTGCCATCTAATCATCACTGGCGATCTTCAAGAGCTGACCCTCAATATGAATAAAGGGAAAAAAATGAAAATAAAAATGGCGCCGCGAAGTGGCTTTCCGAGCGCATCGGGCTCCTCGCGCACGCGCGCCGCGGAGACAAATGAGCGGAGCGCGTCCGCCGCAATGTGCTGAATCCACTTGATGGCTTAACGAAGGCGGCCTTCCCGAGGCCTGGGTGCGGGAGGAAGTCATAACGAGCGCTCGGCGGGATGCGTAGGGAGGAGAGAAAGGTGGGGACGGGGGCCTGGGGTGTGGCGGGGAGCGGCGGGCGGGGGATGGGAGTTGGGGGCGGGAGGCGCGGGCTGCGGTGGGAGGTGGGGGGCCGGGGCGGGGGTGGAGGGCGGCGTGCAGGAGACGGCGGGCGGGCTGCGGGAGGCGGGGGGCTGGAGCAGGGGCGGGGAGGGGCGGGGAGTCGGGAGAGGCGGGCGGGCGAGGCGGGCGGGCGGGCGGGCGGGCGGGCGGGCGGGCGGGCGGGCGGGCGCGGAGGGTGTGGGCTGGTCGGCCGCATATCATAGTGCGGATCGGGCGCCCATGAATACTTCCCCCATTCTCATTTGTCTCCGGGACGAGCGCCCCCCTCCCTGCGCACCTCGCCATCGGAGGACGCGGCGACGGAGTATCGGCGAGACGGATTATGAAGACGTGCTCTTGCCACGGACGAATTTCGGGCGGGTGGTTGGAAACGAAGGCGATTATTCCGCGTTTTTAAAAGGAGTTTCGGTTTTAAATGTTTCCTTTATGACGGTGTGTGTACAGATTTATTATTTTTGAATTTTTCCCCTTTCTTGTTTAAACGGATTTGAATCGTGTAGACTTTTTTTCTTAAATGTTTCCGTTTTAAACAGAATTGTGTTTAATTAACATAAAAAATAAAAAAAACGCCCTGCGAAAATTGGGAGATGATTCCCAAAAGCTTGATATTTACAATGAAAATGATGGGTAACAAGAAATACAACTATAGACGTGGCCAAGATCAAAGCCAAAAATATCGATTGCTATTCTAATAAAAAGTCTAGCGCTTTTTAAGAGACTTAAATTAACCCATCAGCTACAGTTTTATATGAATTTGTGGGTGTATTTCAGTCATCTCTTTTCGATTGTTTTTCAAACACTGCGATTAATATGAAGAAATGCCATTCCCCGAAGCACTAAAGTGGCGCGGTGCCCATTTTCCTGCAGCCACTCCTTCCGCATCGCTGTCGAATTCGGTGAAGGTTCGTGTGCGAGGAGAATCGGGGCCGGGGGCGACAGGGGCGGGAAGAGGCAGAGGTAGGGAGTGGCAGGCTGGCGCGAGGAAAATAAGGACGGGGATGGTGTAGGGGCGATGTATCCACGGGCATGAAGAGGAGGGGATGGGCGGAGATGCACGAGCAGTAAGAGACACGAGCGGGGAGAGGCCGAGCCGGGGGAAGAAGTAGGTGAAAACGGCAAGGGCAGGGAGAAGCAGAAGACGGGTGAGGCGGTGGCGGAGAGGAGGAGAGCAGGTGATATCATGAGAAACAGATGAGAAGGGGGCGGGGAATAGGCTGGCAGGGGGCAGGGGAGGCTGGGAGCAGCGGGGCAGTGTGGTGAGGGGACGGGTGAGTCAGCCAAGCCGGCTGGCAGCCACCGCGGGGCACCCGCACGCCGTTCTCGGGGCGCCGTCTGCCAAGATAGCTGACGCACATTTGCGCACTTCCGGACGGCACGTCCATAACAAATCATCTTCAAATGGTTTAAATCCGGTTCGAGGTCGCTTCAGATGGAGCAATGGAAACTAATGTATTCCAATTTTCCGTACATTTTCCAATTATTTATAATTTATGCGTAAAATCAGATATTTTGCCACTTTAATGATGACTCGTTTCAACTTTTCAGAGTGAATGTCTTGTATCGTAAAGAGACCGTTTTCGAGTCTCATTAGTTAGTTGATTAAAATATGAGAAATATACAGCGATAAAATCCAATATAACACTATGAGGGGGGACATGTCATAACTTGCTGAGGATACTGGCTGCTTGTCACAACGTCTGGTAATGCATTGGTACAAATAAAAAATTCTTCACCCTACACTCATTGCACTGTATGCAACTCTTACTAGGCACGTTGTTCGAAAGGTGGTAGTCTTGTTACCATCCGAATTCATTTGAGGTTCTTGTATGTTGCGGAGCTCGTCTGCGATGACCATACACGAAAGAATTTCTGAACCTGTCCGTAAATGTGTAACACGATGAAGCAGGTGACTTCACAATGCCTAGCATTGTAGTCGTATGGACGCCTTCTATTGTGACTTGTAGACCGGAATTTTGCTCATTTGAGCATGAGATTCGTGCTTTCCTGCCACGTGCACGAATTAGACTCGTGTTATCCCGAGAACGATATCATATTCCGGAGAAACTTGTTTAATTCCATGACTGTAATCAGTACGCGAAGTGAATTTCTGTTGTTTTGTGGTAAATACAGATAGATTAATCTATAAATTCCTCTGACATATTCACTCACAGTAACATCCGTCCGTAAACCCTTAACTTATGTGTTAATAGTTTCTTGCAATAAACATTTGTAAACATTGATAGATACTGAATTGATATTGCAATTTTTCTCGTATTATCTATTTGATGAGTTAACTATTGTGAATGTAAATTTCATTTCATCACAGAGTTAGGTGAAATAAATTTATAATTGTGCTATTACACTGATTAATCGCTTTAAAATGTTTCCACAAATGTTCAGCTGGTTGCAAAATGCTTTTATTTGATAACACGTCTTTGACGTACTATAATATCTTTAATATATGAATCTAAAAAACCTAATTATGAAAAGTTTATATGCGTATTGAATCATGAAACAATGTATTCATTCCATTTTTTATCTGTTTCAGGTAAGAGAACCGAGAATGCTGAAGCAAGCTAAGACACACATGCGCTGTATGTGAGTAAAAATGAACATTCCAACTTCCCATGGATCACTTAAACACACGTTTAAACAATTTAGATTACACGTTTAAACAGTTAGATGATATCACATTTTTACGGTTTGTTCAAAAATCTAGACTCATTGAATTCGTCATAAGACAACGATAAGGAAACACATTTCAGTGAATCTTCTTGATGACCTCTGAATTCATTCCCTCGTGGTTTCTTATCCATTGGGAATCACCTGTTCCAGAAAATGGCATTGATTCCTTCTCTTCTTCCAATTTCTCGTTCCACAAATAGTGATTCATATTGAATCCATTGAAAGAGCTTTCCCTGTCCTAAGGAAAGTAGATATGTACTTGAACCAGAAAAATTTTCATTTAAGCAATCGCCAATTTAAGCAAACTAAAGTGTTCTGAACAAAATTGCATGCAATTGTAATCGTGGGGACGAAACGAAAAAATAATATTGCAGTTGGGCAGAATCTTTCACCAACAACAGATGCTGAAGCCAATAACATCGGTGTGTGCCGCTCATCCTTCTAAACACCACCCAAGAAAGAGAAAACATTCAGCGCTTCTGCCGCAGCCAAGAAACGACCGCAGCTTAAAGTCCGATACAGGGAATAAAGGAGGCATCGCGATGCACGAATGTCGCAAAAACAATCGGTCACGTTGTACTGCGAGAATCCGCGCGCGTAGAGCTCGAGGTATCCGGGAGCCGGCGTCGTTGGCAGGCCTGGGCCGTGGATGCGGCTGCCGAGAATTGGGCTGCGTCGTCGCCGTCGCCGCCATCCCCGCCGCCGCCGCCGGCGCTGCCGCCACCGCCACCGCCACCGCCACCGCCACCGCCACCGCCACCGCCACCGCCACCGCCACCGCCACCGCCACCGCCACCGCCAGCGCCGCCATCCCCGCCGCCGCCGCCACCGCCACCGCCACCGCCACCGCCACCGCCAGCGCCGCCGTCGCCACCGCCGCCGCCACCGCCGCCGTCGCCAACGCCGCCGCCGCCGTCGCCACCGCCGCCGCCGCCGCCACCGCCGCCGTCGCCACCGCCGCCGTCGCCACCGCCGTCGCCACCGCCGTCGCCACCGCCGCCGCCGCCGCCGCCGCCGCCGCCGCCACCGCCGCAGTCGCCACCGCCGCCGTCGCCACCGCCGCCGCCGCCGCCGCCGCCGCCGCCACCGCCACCGCCGCCGCCACCGCCGCCGTCGCCACCGCCGCCGCCGCCGCCGCCGCCGCCGCCGCCGCAGTCGCCACCGCCGCCGCCGCCGCCGCCGCCACCGCCGCCGTCGCCACCGCCGCCGTCGCCACCGCCGCCGTCGCCACCGCCGCCGTCGCCACCGCCGCCGCCGCCGCCGCCGCCGCCGCCGCCGCCGCAGTCGCCACCGCCGCCGCCGCCGCCGCCACCGCCGCCGTCGCCACCGCCGCCGCCGCCGCCGGTAGCCGCCGCGGGCGGGTCGGGGAGAGGAAGCAGCGCACGTGCCGGATTGAGCTGCTGCCAAGCGGCGGTGCGCCCTGCCTACCAACGCGCGCCGCACGAGCCTTGGCCCCCTTACGGCTCACGCCCCCGTGCCCTGCGCCGCCGCCGCCGCCGCCTCCTCCTCCTCCTCCTTCTCCTAGCCCTGAGCCCTGCAGGTGCATCACCTACCTCGCCCTTCCGCCTACCCTGCTCTCGTACGACCCTTGCCGCTACGCTTCCTGTCCTGTTTGCCTCGCAACCTCGCCTGACTTAACTCCTTCTTCTGTCTGACCGGCAGTTTCTGAGTCCCCACGCGGCGCTCTACGCTGCACTGCCCTGGCCTACCCAGCTTTTTTCTGCAGTTCGGCCCTTCTGACGCCAGGGATCTCTGTCAGGTTGTACGCCTCCAGCGGCTCTACCCTGCTTCTACCATGTCCGGCTCATTTATCTAGCCGGCCCTCCGCCAGTAGCACTTCTCCGCCTTCCTCCTGCCCTCTACCCTACAGGACCAACAGCTAAGTTGGCCTTTTGCCCTACCCGGAAGCTGCTGACAAACTGCTAAATGATAAATGATGAAATTCAACGCATATTTTGATGCTCCACATTATAAACTGTGATTGAAGAAGTTGTGCGTTAACGTAGTTGAGTAAAGTTAGTTTAGGAAAAATATCGTCCAACTTGAATAGCTTTGCTCGCGCGTTTACAAGTCTACGACAACTCCGGCGTCCTGCTTCTTCTGTTAACATAAATAAGTTCAGGCAACCCATTTTATAGCGAATTAGAGATACGGCTTTTCTTGGCTACTTTCTTTACGCAAATACTACAAAAATATTTATACTTCATTCAAAACGCTCGTTGCATGTAAATGCCTCTTATCGTGCTTTAGGTATATTTGAAACTCGAATCCGAAGCTTTTACTCCGCTCTCCGTCTGCCCACCATGACCATCGGCGAACCTGGCCCCACTGCAAGAACATTTCTCCTTGGTCCTTGGTCATTCAGGTTCTGCAGCCCGCTCGACTGAGGAATTCGCAGCCACCGACTCTCCCTTGCCCCTGGCGCTCGCCCCTGGGCCTTTCACGCCCCCTTATCCAGCCTGCCCTTCTTTCCACAACAGCTCCATACCCAGCAGCATATAGGGCACGGCGGTGGATGACTCAGAATGCCTTCTACCCAATCCCCTTGCCTTCTTTCCTTGCTAACCACATTCTCTTCTCCGGTTTAGCTTTTTGACAAGCTAAACTAAGAGATTGGAGGAAACGTGTGTATAATGCGCTGTTAATGAGTGTCGACTTAAAACGTACGTTTCAAGGTTGTTAGGTTAAGTTCGCTGAGCAAAAGAAAATCCAAATTAATGCGGTCAAAGTGACTCCCTTGGCTTGCGCATTTCCAAGAAAGTCGTCGAGTCTTCGGCCTGCGGCCTCTGCGATTCACATAAAACATCCTTGAGTCCACCGAACGCAAAATTTCAAACTTATTTTCCCCCAAAATATGCGTTTGACTCACTCTTGGCTCCTTGAACGACTACTAAAATATTGCTACCGCTAAATGAATGCTAAACACGCATTCTACACGTTTTTAATTTATTCTATGTTTTTGCCGTTTGTCAAAAAAGTAGTCGCGCATTGCGCTATGCTGTACCCTCCCCCTCCGAGGTCCAACCCGTCCTGTCTCTTTTCCTCATGGCTCATCACCTCTCTTCCTCGAGGGTTGTAAAAGCAATTATTTATATAGTTTGATTTTTTTCAATCCTTCAACATAAGTGTGCATTCAGAACTTATTTTTTCTTGTTGAGTTGCGGACACATCTTATTAATTGTTCTCTTTACAACGGCAATCGTTGATTTAACTAATAAAGCGAGAATCTTGCATGATTTGAAGTTGATTGGAGAGTTTAATAAAATTGTATCATTAGAAACGCCATAGTAAGCAACGGCACTGAAAAATATCCGTCATGGATGAAGTGTTCCCTCACAAATGGTAAACGGTAAAATCAGTAAAATCATAGCAGATGTTTTGCGGCGACAAAACAGAGCTTGCACGTTTCAGTGATTTTATGAAGCATTTGTTACACACAAAAATTACGGATAATTTTGAGAAGAGTGATTGAGAAGAGTTCGCTAGTATTTTGGTTTTTGATTACATTGAGCTCTTATTTTCCCCCTCTAGACTTCCCGATCGATGTATTTATTATCATCTCGTTGTTATTTGTTCACATACTCTTTTATTATTTTTCTTTTTCCTATTCCTCTACTTCTTTTTCCTTCTTTTCCTTTCACGCCTTAGTTCAGAAAACTCCATCTTCATCTTAGCTATCCAGGATCTCTTCCTCAAACCAAGCAATAATGGCACTCCAACTTTTTGAGTCTAACAGCTCTAATTAGAAAAAGAAACTTGCCTAGCTATTTCACAAACGTTAAAATATTTAAAATCTTGACTCAAATCATGCCCCATTACATCCAATTTTTGGTGTTACAATGTAGTGATCATTGTTTAAGGAATGTAAAGTGTGATGATAATACAGCAGTAACTTTGGTTTAATTTTAAATATTGCTCAGTCTATCGCAAGAGGTCAGATGAAATATTCACACTAAGAAATTCATATTAAATTCAACCGTTCTTACATGAAACTACAATTGAGAAGTTATCTGATCGACAAAAAGCAATTATACTGTATTATTCTCTGGCTATCTTGTGTAAGAAGAAAGGGATAGAGGTCGCTTATGTGGTCATCTTTGCGTGTGCCGACGTCTCGTCTATTTCTGTCGGTGACTGAACGAGTCCTTCGCACACACGAAAGCTCTTCAGGCATGGCGTGTAGGTACTTGGCAGGACTCAGCGCGTGGTTTGCCAGTGATCTTTTCCATGTCCACGCGTATCTGATTGTGCTGACGACCATGAAAGGTATCGAGTGGATAGAAATTAGAACATCTGACACATCTACGCATGATTAGGCAAATTCAGAAAGTCATGAAAATTGTATTAATTTAAACGCGAACTTCAATAAGTAATGGGACTAATACGCTTGATTCTGTTATTTGTGTTTTTCTCACGTTTTTGTATTGCGATTTTATGTCATTTTTACCTGAATCAATTTTAGATGTGTGAGAAATTTGTATTTGTGTCCTCAAGTTACTTGTATGTGAGAAAAAATCTTTTACGCTTATTGAAGTATCTCGTTTTGTTCTCAAAAAGCATGTGATAAATTATAGTGAACCGTTTGATTACAATAATATCAATGTTATGGTCTTCAAGTAAATCGTGTATTATTTATTGTCCTGTAAACAATGTATCATTTCACTGATATTAACATTGAAAAAATATATGACCAGGGATCAGTAAACATATTTCAAAGTACATACCAGTTTCGTCCTGTCTATTTCAAAAGTAAAGACCGCGTGATCTGTTTACTTACAGGGTTTGTTACAGTGACGTATGTTTAAAAAATAAATACAAAATTAAGAGAATTTCAATTATATAGCGATAACAATTAGCCTAGATGTCTATTTTATTCTTTTTATGGCAGGAATTAGCCAATCCACGGCCTCTCCGACGCACTGGTCGTGCTTGTATACACACACACACGCGCGCGCGCGTCTCCAGACGCAATGGGAACCCCACAACGAGTTATGCGAAGTAATCTCGTATCGGTGATTCACGAGCGTGCAAATTACGAGAGAAGACGGTCTGTCGACAAGGTCGGGAGGACATCCTTTGTTACATAAAGTAATTGCCGGGCGTATTAACGGTCTCACGTCCCGGCTTCCTGACGCGCGCACCGCCAGCGCCATCTCGAATCCCAGCACTTCCATCATCTTCGCTATCGACTCCGTCGTTGTAGCCGGCCGCGTATATGACACAGTCTCCACCACAGTCTCCGCCACAGTCTCCGCCACAGTCTCCGCCACAGTCTCCGCCACAGTCTCCGCCACAGTCTCCGCCACAGTCTCCGCCACAGTCTCCGCCACAGTCTCCGCCACAGTCTCCGCCACAGTCTCCGCCACAGTCTCCGCCACAGTCTCCGCCACAGTCTCCGCCACAGTCTCCGCCACAGTCTCCGCCACAGTCTCCGCCACAGTCTCCGCCACAGTCTCCGCCACAGTCTCCGCCACAGTCTCCGCCACAGTCTCCGCCACAGTCTCCGCCACAGTCTCCGCCACAGTCTCCGCCACAGTCTCCGCCACAGTCTCCGCCACAGTCTCCGCCACAGTCTCCGCCACAGTCTCCGCCACAGTCTCCGCCACAGTCTCCGCCACAGTCTCCGCCACAGTCTCCGCCACAGTCTCCGCCACAGTCTCCGCCACAGTCTCCGCCACAGTCTCCGCCACAGTCTCCGCCACAGCCTCCGCCACAGTCTCCGCCACAGTCTCCGCCACAGTCTCCGCCACAGTCTCCGCCACAGTCTCCGCCACAGTCTCCGCCACAGTCTCCGCCACAGTCTCCGCCACAGTCTCCGCCACAGTCTCCGCCACTGGCTCCACCACTGGCTCCACCACTGTCTCCACCACTGTCTCCATCACTGTCTCCACCACTGTCTCCGTCACTGTCTCCGCCACTGCCTCCGCCACAGTCTCCGCCACAGTCTCCGCCACAGTCTCCGCCACTGGCTCCACCACTGGCTCCACCACTGTCTCCACCACTGTCTCCATCACTGTCTCCACCACTGTCTCCGTCACTGTCTCCGCCACTGCCTCCGCCACAGTCTCCGCCACAGTCTCCGCCACAGTCTCCGCCACAGTCTCCGCCACAGTCTCCGCCACGGTCTCCGCCACAGTCTCCACCACTGGCTCCACCACTGGCTCCACCACTGGCTCCACCACTGTCTCCACCACTGTCTCCACCACTGTCTCCGCCACTGTCTCCGCCACTGTCTCCACCACAGTCTCCGCCACAGTCTCCGCCACAGTCTCCACCACTGGCTCCACCACTGGTTCCACCACTGTCTCTGCCATCGCCTCCGCCATTGCCTCCGCCATTGACTTCACCGTGGACGCCGTCATCGTCTTCCTCATTGGCTCCATCATCCACTAAACCATCGAAAACGTCACAACCTCAATTGCCTCGCCATCTCGAACTACTTCTCATATTTTATTTACACTCGTAACTATCTTGATTATTGAAGTACGTTTTAATGTAATGTTTGCAATCATATCTACTAACATCACTTGCCGTTTTACCGTGCCGCGTGTTATCTTCCACCTCTTTCATAGATCTTCCATTTCTCTATATTTATGAACTTCAGATTTTCAATCTACTTCATTCTAGCTTGTCTCAAATTTATTCTCCTATCTAACCGTCATTGACGTCCTTGCGATCGTAGACACACTCAGTGTCTTCTACTTGTTTCTGCGGCTTGTGAACTGTCACGTGAGTTTTATTTTTGAGCACTGCGGTTTTCTCTGCCGTTCCTACACGCATTCTCGCTATTCCCTGCTACCAGGACTTCCTCAATTAACTTCATTACCAACATTATTACTTGGGTCGTAGCGTCAAGAACGGGGAATCCTCTTTGGAATATGACGATGTGGATACAACGGTAGCGTATTCACAATTCGTCCGTTTCCTGCCATCGTGGCGCACGCAATGGCTATGAGAAGGATATACATAATAAAAAATGTAGATTAACGACAATAGTGACACGACACTTGCTTTCATCGTGAGAAATAGCAATCTGATTATAATTACAATATATTTTTCTTGTTTTAACAAAATAATATTGAAAACCCAAGAAATGATCGTTAAAAATATGCACTGGTGAATAGGAGCAATGTATTATTTCAATATGTCACGATAGATTCATCTCGTAAAAAGAAAGATTTCCAAGCGAAAATAACATGGGAATGTTTTCGAGTTACTCGTATTCACTATTTGTATTTAAGGAATCTATTTCAAGACAGAAGGGGAAGAAATAAGGAATCCTAACATTTTGACAGGTCTTTCCAATTATAGACTTGCTTGTATGTGTGACAATACAACCACTATTCTCCTGCCTTCACTTTGGCCTCCATGTTCAGAACCATCGCCAAAGTCCTCGCTATTGCCATCGCTATCGCCACAGCTATCATCATCATCATCATCATCATCACGTGATCGGCCAATTGCTACTACCAACGCCTTAGCATTCGCCTTCTCCTTCTTCTTCGCCTTCGCCTTGGTCTTCACCTTCATCTTCGCCTTTACCTTCTTCTTCGCCTTTGCCTTCTTCCTCATCTTCATCTTGGTCTTCGCATTCGTCTTCTCCTTTTCATTTGTCTTCTCCTTCGCCTTCGTCTCCGCCTCCGCCTGCGACTTTGCCTTTGCCTTTGCCTTCGCCTTCACCTTCGTCTTCGCCTCCACCAATTCCAACCCCCGGTACCACCATTACCACCGCGTCTGCCTCTCGCCATTGGCGCCTCCGTGGCCGGCGAGGGCCCAGCGCAGCGGGGCATGAAGTTCTCGCAAGAGGGGTTAGGACAAGGGCGTCGCCGTTCGCTGCGGCCCCGCAATGAACCGCCAGGCAATGAACCCCAGACTCCGCCATCTGGCTTTAATTACGTTTTTTCTGCGCTGCCCCGAGGGGGAGGGGGAGGCGAGGGGGAGAGGGCACCGGCGGCGCAGGCGATCGGCGCGCGCTGCGCTGGGCTGCGCTGCGGCATGGTAATTAAGCGCAGCTACCGCCGCCCCCAGCAAGAAACAAATTACGAGCGTTAAACGGGCGGCGGCGGCGCTGGATGCAGATACCCCAACGGAGCAGCCGAGGAGGAGGTGGAGGAGGAGAAGGAGGAGGAGGGTAAGGAGGAGGAGGATAAGGAGGAGGAGGATAAGGAGGAGGAGGAGGAGGAGAAGGAGGAGAAGGAGGAGGAGGAGAAGGAGGAGGAGGAGGAGGAGGAGGAGGAGGAGGAGAAGGAGGAGAAGGAGGAGGAGGAGGAGAAGGAGGAGAAGGAGGAGGAGGAGGAGGAGAAGGAGAAGGAGGAGAAGAAGGAGGAGGCGGCAACACGCCTGGAATCGATGTTCTGGCGCAGATGTGGTGGATAGAATTTGTTGGACAAAATAAATTGCGAGAAAAAAATGAAGTTGCAAACAGCTTTGAACAAAATTATTTAACAGTTCAGCAATTGAAGTGGTGTATGAGACGGAATGCTGAGGCAGCTGAAGTCGGATACCTACACAGCACGTTTGGAAATAGATTACAAAAGAACACAGGGAAAGTCCTAGAAGACCATACCTCGTGGAAACAACAGAAGCAGTGCAGGGAAAAAAACAGGAAGAAAATTATGTAAACGGTGAAGGGACATAGAGATTGAAATGGGGAAAACGGACATGCAGTTTTGAAAAGCGGTGGAATAGATAGATAGTGATTTGGAATAGAAAGTTTCGGAATAATTACCAAACAATTAGATTGTGTAGATCTGCCTCTTTCTCTCGAAGAAAAAACAGGGTTAGAGCTATTGACAATGGTCAAATACCATTTGCTAGGGGTGATTGACTGTGCACTGTGAGACGTTTCTGAAAACGGGTTGTTATTTTTTTTTCCTTTTTTTGTCATTAAGGCTGTCATAGCTAATGGTGATGTCAGTGATTATAGATTTAAAATTAGTATTAGATCATTGCGACTGATGATATCGAAGATAAATATTGACGGTGGCGCGTATCATGGAAGTGGATTATTTGCACTTTGGTTGTTAAGGTGGTAAATTTGGTCGGGTACTGATTGATATTGCAGATATGATGTAAAGAGCTTAGTACAAAAATGTTTGTGGAGAGAATATAGGTGGTTTTAGGGAATGATAGGATAGTTACGGTATCGGCGGTGGTGGCAACAAACCCGATGATGAAATTCACATTTACGATGATAATAGGAGTTACGGATGCGAAGGTGGTAATAATTGCGATGGCGACGGCAGCCGTGTGGTTGGCGGCGGCGGACACAAGCTGCTGCAATGCTGGCGCCACACCTTCCAGACACCAGGGGTCACACCACGCGCGCACAAATCACTGCAGTGCAAGATGGCGGACCGGCCTCTGGACGCTCGCGTAAGAACGGACGTGCTGGAAGGGGACACGCCCCCGTGAAATTTACAGGCTCTGTGCGGCCTTTGGAAGGGAGCACTGCACGTTTCGGTGACGCGAAAACAGTTTAGTCCGAGTGGGCAAGGGTCGCGAGAACGGCTGAATGAAATGTGTTGGAATGGGAAAAGAAAAAAGCAAACATTTATTTCTATATCGCTAAATAGGATGTACAATACCGATGAGGCTCTTGCATCCAACAATAATCTACATAATAATAAAGGTAGTATGAATACTAATTAACTGGTAATTAGATTGGATAAAGGTTGTGATGAATGAGATATTCGGGCGTAATTATCGGACATTTCAGGTAGCGTTGGAATATACGTGACACCGCTCTCTATACGAATGAGTGAGCATGCGGGATTTTACAGCTATTGTTTCTACATATCTGACATGCACTTTAGCAGGGACAGCCTCCATATGCATGTCTCCAGAAGTCAAGTTGCGTTTGAATTTGAAAATGTTAGTGAAATAATTAATTACGTCTTTTCGCCTTTTACCCGATTGATTACATTATCACTATTTACACATTACACATGTAAGTAGATCCAATCTCGCGAAATTAACACAGTGTGATATATGCGACAACGATATTAGAAAACAAATGTTACTGAGTGGTCATTGAACAAATAGGTGCTAAAAACTTGCTAAATGCAAACTTGCTAAAAGCAAGCAAATACGTGTTAAAAGCTTCCATTCCCGCTCATTCACTCAATATTCACCCTCATATACACACGCGCGCTCCATGCTCCCATCTTTACAATTGACAAATCTACCAAAATTTAATATTTTTTATAGTTGGTAACGAAATGGCGTACAAAAAATTGTTCCCATTAGTTTTTAAAGACGCTTTTGTGCCTATTATTTCTAATTGTCTTCAATGAGATAACATTATTAGCGTACGTATACGCTACTGGAACTCTTTTCAACTACTTCCTCTATTCGTGCAATTTAGTAACAACGTGAACAACCCCCTATGCCGGAACAGCTTATTTGTATTTCATGAATGATCCATATGATTACCATCATACGTTCGTGCCCCAGAAGTTGAGTATTCTTCGGCCGCATGGCATCTGTGCCAAGCGGGACAGTATTTTTAATATGTTATTTCTACATTTTCTTCGCTTATTTCAACCGACTCTCCAAATAACCTAGAGCAAAACCAAGGAAATCACAGTTTAAATATCACAAGCACATTTCATGACGAATATTACAGATTAATAATATTACTGCTCGCTAAATTATATATGAGTATTCACGCCGAAAATGTGGTTCAATGTTGGTGATGTTGGTAAATACTTTTATTGAAAACTACAAATAAGATAATTTGTACAAACAATTTATTCAAACAATAATTTTTCACTTTGTACTGAGTTTATGAATCTTACGATATGCCACGATATACGTACTTTCCTCTTTCAAGGAATACTGGTTATCGATTTACTCGTTTCCACTCGATTCCACTCGTACATTTTAAACAGTTCAAGCTTTATGCATTCACGGGAGATAGTTGAACTAATTGAAAGAGTATGCAAACATAATGAAGGAATCGGTTATTCTATTGATGTTTGGTGAGGAGGCATCAAAAAAGTTCTTAGTGGTGGAGAATATAGCTCCACTGACTTGGATAGTGGAGATCAGTCATGAGTAGAATAATAAATAATATTGTGTCATAATGAATCAGATTTATCAGCTTTGTATGTCTTTAATAATTTTAATATAAATTGGTCTCGAGACAAGGCGAAAGATCTAACATAAACAAATAATTGCAGCGATCTTCAATAATGCAGCTAATGTGATAAGACGGAGTATTTTTGTTTCGTGTGGCATGATGGATATGTAATGTTGCATTGTCAAGAGTCCCGAAGTTATGCCAAGACAGTTCTGTGACAGAATGAAAGTTGGTCATATTAAGCGCGCCTTTTAATAAAAATACATTAGACAAATAATTTTGGCAAAGAATATGGTAGTTTATATTAATTTGTAAGGACAGTTTTGAAATAAAACAAACGTATAAGACAAGACAACAACAAGCGTGCTAATATTGCAAGTTTACGCACAGGGAAAAGTAGTTCTTTGTTAAAAAACAACATAACCAGAAGCTCAATAAAGAATACCACTTGGCCAGTGCATATTCCTTCCACCACTGGTGCTCAGAGTTCGATTCCTGGCCAATTCGAATGGAATTAATGATAGAAAAAACAGCGCCTGTTAGGTTTTTCTCAGGGTTCTCCCGTTTTCGCTTCCATTCAATCCCCCATTTCTACACAATCATTCATATCAACGTCATTATTACTATCATCACAGATGGGTCGCAATGACCTCAGCTGTATAAAGGCCTTAGCACTTAAATATAAAGGAACGTTGCAAGGGCTCAAGCAGTAGAAGGAACCTCAATGACCTCACCAGTTTCATCGAAATCAAATACAGGATGTCCAAGGGAAACGTCGAAAATTCAAAAATTAGCTCTGAAGGCAATTTTAAGGATATTTTGTTTAATAAACTACTTACTACCGAATAGCTGAGCCGCAATAAGCACTCATAAGTTGGTTCAAAAGCAGTCGAATTGTGTAAATTGGGTGCTTTTTTTTATTTCTGAGTATTTTTTTCTTTCTGAACAAATATATCCATTTCTTTTGTAAATAATAAACAATTTAAATGTTTCTGGTGTGTTTCTACGCTATAGAAATGCACGTGTTTGCTTAGATATCACGTTTTCAAACCTACTTTTGATTGCTTTCTGCGGCTCAGCCATCCAAATAATCCGGGTAGTTTATAAGACAAAATATGCTTAAAATTATCTTAAGAGCTTGTTTTCGGATTTTCCACGCTTGCTCCCCGGACATCCTTTATAAATAAAGAACTTCTATTTTTTACGCTGCTCCTTGGCCCCTCACGTTGAGAACGTCCGCCCCCATCCGCGCGGTCACCTTCCCGCACGTCAGCCCCGCCGGCATACTTGGCACATACTTCAGCCCGAGCGCGAACGCCGCGGACGCGGATTTGCCCGCGGGCGGGCGCAGCGACGTTTGGGCCAAAATATTGGACGCGCGAGGAGCGACGAGCGGCGAAAAACGCGGCGCGGCATTTCACGCGGACCGCGCCTCCGCCGCCGCCGCAAACAAACATCTCAGCGGCGCCGCAAAAACGCCGGGTTGTGCGCCGCGCGTATTTTAATCCGGCGCAGAGCGGAGGAGAGGTGGGCGAGCCCGCGGCGCCCGGCGGCACAGGTGCGGTGGCGGCGGAGGCGGGGCGGAGGCGGGGCGGAGGCGGGGCGGAGGCGGGGGCGGAGGAGGGGGCGGAGGCGGCGGAGGGGGCGGGGGCGGCGGAGGGGGCGGAGGCGGGGGCGGGGGGCGGGGGCGGAGGCGGGGGCGGAGGCGGGGCGGAGGCGGGGGCGGAGGCGGAGGTGGGGGCGGAGGCGGGGGCGGGGCGGAGGCGGGGGCGGGGCGGAGGCGGGGGTGGAAACTGTGGCGGGGGCAGAGGACGAGTTGGTGGCGGAGGACGAGGCAATGACGTATGCGGTGGTGCAGATGGTGACGTAGTCCGTATCGCAGGAGGGGGGAGCCCGGGATATTGGGGGCGTAGGGCGGGGACGGTGGCGGAGGTGAGATGAAAGCGGAGGCAGAGGTTGGTTGATTGATTGTTTTAGTGATTTCGGGTCACCTCAACTACCAGGGTCAGTAGTCACGTAAGTGTAGTGTATGTTTCTGCTCGTCCCTCGCTGTGTGGCGACATCTGGCGCCGATCTACCGTCGGCTAGCGGGAGGTATTCCGGAGGCAGAGGTGGAGAACGTGGCGTTGGAGGAAGGGGTGGAGACGGGTTAGGGGGATGGTGGTGACAAAGAAGGCGGTGGCAGAGGACGAGCGAGTGGCGGAGAACGAAGCAGTGATAAAGACGGTGGCTGAGTAGGCGACGCAGCTATAGGAGTGGTAGCCCATCACGGTTGGAGAGCGGGGGCGGGGGCAGAAGTAGAAGTAGTGGCAGATGCAGAGTCGGGGGAAGGAGGTGGAAGCCAAAGCTGTGGAAGAGGTGGTGGGGGCGCAAATGAACGACGAGGAGATGGAAGGAAGGGTTATAGTACTAGAAATATAAATACTTTTTCAACAAAAAACAACAAGCCGTCTATGTGGGGGATGATTTCTGACATTCCTTCATCGTTTCGCCTGGTGGTAGTGGTAGCGACAGTAATTCGCTAAAGAGATACTCTTGATTAGTGATGGCAGCATTATTTTACACACCACGATAGACAAATGTGGCACTGAAGCGACCAGTGCACGAAACACTAAAGCCATATGGTTGGCAGCATGAACGATGTGTCGACTTGCATGTTTAATCCCGCTACTGGTGCGTCGCACGTCAGCGGGTAAGGGTTAATCGCAATAAACGTCGCGTCCACGCGCTGAGGAGGCGAGCCGCGACCAGACAGGGATCGAGTCGGCTGGCGCCCCGTGCGCGGGCCGAGGCAGGCGGGGCGGGGCGACGCTGGGCGGGCGCTGGGCGGGCGCCAAGCCTTCCCAGAACGGCGCGCGCCGCGCCACCGCGGGCCAGCACGCCACGCGACGCGCGCCCCTCCTCCGCCGCCACTGCCAGCTCCTCCTCAGACATCTGTCATGTCATCGCCGCCGCTGCCACCGTTCGCCCCAGCCCTCGCCGTCCCTGCCGCTCCCGCGCTGATATAGAGACTGCCCTCCCCTGACGCAACTGACCCCACAGACGTCGTTTCCACCGCCTTCTTACACCTACGTCCTCCAACATCTCTGCCACCTACAACCTTCCCCCAAAAGTCTTTCCCCTATATCTCCCCTCACTTCCACCTCCTCGTCTTCGCCCTTCGACTTTATCATTTTTGTCGATCAACGCTCATCGCTATATTCTATGACGTCAAAACCCCACTGCCCTGCCCCCTTGCCACATTCTTCATCCTCGTCACTGCACAGTGCGTCTTAAGCACTACTGGCGTCACAGCCGCGTCAACATCACTGTCTCCCCCTTCACTTCCAAGTCGTCGTTCCTGCCTGCCGCGCGTGGCCCATCGATACGGTTCGTCCTCCGCCGCCGCCGCGCCGCCGTCGTCGCGCGTGCCGGACGCGCTCAACGCGTTAATGGGTTGGGGCGGTGCTGCGCACTGCGCGACTCCCGACATAGTGTGGCGCGAGATGGCGTGGCGTGGCTGAGCATGGCATGACTGAGTGTGGCGTGGCGTGGCTGAGCGTGGCATGACCGAGCGTGATGTGACTGCACGCGGCGTGGCTGAGGGTGAGGGCGTGTTGTGGCTGAGCGTGACGCGGGATGGTTAATCGTGACGTGGCGTAGCGGGGCGTGGCATGCGTGGCGGAGCGTGGTGTGGCGGAGCATTGCGTAGCGTGGTGTGGTGTGGCTAAGCATGGCGAGACAGAGGGCGGGGCGGAGCGGTGCGGTGCTATGCAGTGCGGTGCGGTGCGGTGCGCTACAGCACCCGGCCTTCGAATGCCGGCGGAAGCGGCGCCGGCGGTGCCCGCTGTGCCCAACCCGGTCTCCCGGACGCCGTCGCCGTCTCCTCACCCTGTGGAAAAGCTCAGGATCGGAGGACCTTCGAAATGTGAAAATGCACGCTACCACCGAGTCGTTATCGGAGCTTTTAAAACGCACGAATTGGAAGGGGTTATCCTCGTGCTATTTCTTTTATCTGAATTGAAAGTTACTCTGTAGTATTGCGAATGAGATATATTTAACGAAAATACAAATCTTAACGTGAAACATAACTTCTGTGATCTCTGGAAATGTGTTGGTAACTACAATGTACTGAATCATCAATTGATTTCGAGTGGCCATAGTCTCAGAGACGAATTCCGGATATAACATCTCTATTTACTACTTTCTGAGATAAACTAGTTACACACATTGAATCTAAATGTGTGTAGTGTTTTCAGATAGACGTCGTAAAAAGAGATGAGATGTCACGAAAAGCATTTCCTAAACACTACTGTTGATTACTTAAGGTGGATGTGCAAATACTCTCGTTGTTTACTTTTAAGGTTTCTAGAGTTGTTGGTGTTAAAATCAACATAATATTGTGGAAAGATTTTGCATTGAATGTTACAATAAGTTTTCTTATCATTTATTTTAATTCTGGAGACTCTTAAAGGACAATGTCATATAAACTGAACACTGTCTGTACGTCAACGCTTGTGTTTTCTTTTGTTCGTGTAATGGGCATGAATCATCCATATTTTGAAACTTCATGCGAATGAAGACAATTTGCCAGTATTTTTCCTTAGCCAGAAAGTGAAAGTAGTCTACGAGTTGAACTGTTGTACTATTTATGAATTTAAGAAAACCATTTATAAAGTTGCAGGCTTTCACAGCATGCATTAAAGTTGCATACACGCGTGGTCCAAGTCGGCCTATTTGAGAGGGGAAGTAAAAAAGAATAATAATATTTTTAGAGAAAAGTTTGAAAATTTACTTGTCTCCTATGAAATATAATTTGTAAAAGAAATATTGGTAAACTGACGCTGATATCGAATAATTAATTTCAAACTTTCTAGTTATAATTTGGATAATTACCGTGAAGCTCAGAATTTAATTACCATACTTGTTTTTGACACATCTGACGGATACTCGCATGTATCGGTACGCATCATTCTTTAATCATTAGAAAGAGGAAGTAATGTAAAGGATAGCCCCGCGAACCACGGCCAGTATTCAATTTAACAGGACATATATAGCGAAGGAGAAAATGGCGGCTACGCATGCCGCTGCGGTGCCGCCCAGCAATTGGCCCCGTGGCCTCTAGGGAAACCTGAGAAAACGCAGTCAAACCGGCCTACGTCGCATTTGAACTTTGCGCGTCGGGAACTGGAGGCGCTCGCGATCAGCATAACGTGTTCTTTATGCTGTCATTAAAACGCGGCAATTTCGTAGCTGGCTCGTGGGGGTAATATTAATAACGTTCCATGTTTTCACTCCCTCTCGGGTCTGCGCAAAACACCGACAAGACGATTTGCACATCCATCTGAACAGTTGACAGCGTTCCTTTCGATCGCTAATTATGATTTCGCTAATTTAACGCTCCGTTATATGAGGAGAGAGTAACGCACTAATTGTCTCTATCTTACTTAATAAAGAGCTCTGTGTTTCATCTTGTACCCTCATCAAAAGCGATAAGTGGTTTATTATAATTAATGGTGGCAGGTCCAATATCTCGCGGCCCACCTGAACTATTTATCTCGGGCCCGTTACCTTCGTCGGGTGCTTGCGACTTGACGGGAACTTTCGTTCCAGTAATGTATTCCCGAGTCCTTTGCTACGAAAGATATCTCTCCTCCCCTTTTTGCATTAGATCTCCATTTTAGCGCTCCTCGATCTCTTTTTCCCGCGGCACCAAACGCTCATTATCTTTCGCCTACGTTGGACGATGCCTACGTAGTTGAACGCCGCTTTGCTCGCGCTTATTAGAGCACCTAGGCTCATACATCTACTGGCAACGTGTGTTTATGTTAAACTAAGTTGACACTCGTGTTGTTACTTACGCTCCAACACTTGCACGGAGACGCTGTGGGTGAGAGGAGCATCTTCGGTGTATGACATTAGTTTACGAGGTGATGTTGGATTCATTAGACACAGATGTTTGCAGGTTTAAATTGTAAACATACGTTCATTGTTTTGTGATCTAGTTAATTTTTCAATAATGAAAGACAACGTACGAGATGAACGAAAATTTGGAAATAACGATAAATACTCAGTTTTTAATATGTTGAGAAGTTTATCTTTTAATAAAGAATTATTCATAAACCACGATACAAATTAACAGCACAACTCCCCTCTTTCGATATTCTAAACATATTGTATTTCAATTATTTTGGATAATCACATTATTTTTTTATTTAACATTTTACCCTGAGTAATAGGGGAAGTTTTTGAGTGAAAAACTATTTTAAATTAAGAGAATCATTTAAACATTATTTTAAATTTATCGGTTTGTTTTTAATGGTTTATATAAACAACTGAGATTGTCGTAAAACTATTTTACACATCTTCAATGTAGAACTGTCTTTACTTCTACCACTGCCATCTTAGGACTTCTCCATTAAAACATCTCCGTAATGTCATTTCATTGCCCAATTGATTGGTCATTTCACATTCAGGTTGCTATCAAGAAAGAGCCTCGACATCAGACAACCCCTCTGCCCTATGGAATTTAAGAGAAATTTAATTTACCGAAAAAACTTAAATGTTCAATTATTCTTTGAAGACACTGGGAATCAGTATGTACTTTATCTTTCTTATGAGATGCAATGGTGTGTATTATAGTTCCCGGTCTGCACAATAAAGAATATGTGGTACCCAGATATTCTAGCCCAGTATAACGTCTATTAAAGCACCCTGGCAACATTTCCCACCAGGCCAACCGGCCGTCAGACGCTCCACCTTCAGGTCCTCGTAATCTGTTTATTCCAAGATGACGTTCACTCTACTTTCCCATCCGTTGTCAGGCAATACGTTGTCAATTCTTTTTCACGTCGCCCATCTTAGATCCCACCTATTCAGCATCGCAGATAGCAAATCAAACCCCGAGTCACCCTTGGACGACATACACTCCTCAATCCATCTTCCTCTGAGCTTCTTCCGCCCCACGACCAACTCGCTCCACTTTTCCGCAGCTTCTCCTCAGCGGACCCCGCCTCCCGCCCCCATTCGCAGCCGCGCCGCTGTCCGCAGGTGTAGGGGCGGCTAACGACCGCTCCGAATCTGGGTTATTTAGTCGTTCGACCGGACATTACTCCGGCGGTAAATTAGCTTTATTGAATAAGAGCGAAGGTCCCTTCACGAGGATTTATGGGCGCACGTGCAGAATGTGTCGGAGAGCGAGAGGGCGGGCGAAAGAGCGGGCGGGAGAGCGGGTGGGAGAACGGGCGGGCGGCAGGACGGGAGGACGAGCGGACGGGCGGGCGTGAGGACGGGCGAAGGGGCGGGCGAGGGGGCGGGTGAGACAGCGGGCGAGAGGGCGAGCGAGAGGGCGGGTGAGAGGGCGGGCGAGAGGTCGGGCGAGAGGGCGGGCGAGAGGGCGGGCGAGAGGGCGGGCGAGAGGGCGGGCGAGAGGGCGGGCGAGAGGGTGGGCGAGAGGGCGGGCGAGAGGGCGGACGAGAGGGCGGACGAGAGAGCGGGCGAGAGAGCGGGCGAGAGAGCGGGCGAGAGAGCGGGCGAGAGAGCGGGCGAGAGGGCGGGCGAGAGGGCATCCATCTCTGGATAGGCATATTTCTCTTATTTGTTTATCATAACCAATCGTCATTGAAGGTTTCAACACTCGAGGTTCGGTAACGGCTATTCGTTGTGTGATTGTATCGACACCAAATACTATCTCTCTCGTAGTGCCAATAGAGTTTCTTCACAACGTAGCGCCACAACCCTGATGGAACAGCTGCTTCCACGACCACTTCCGAGAGCTCGAGTTAGCTCACACCCAGTGGCTCAAAGGCGGTAAACGCCAAGGTGCTCCTCTCCGTGCAAAAGCTGTGTCCGTGTCCCGTGCCATCTGCCTTGCGCAGAGGCCCGTGACGGTGGCGCTCGCCGCGGCGGCTCCCGGCGCGGCGCGCACGTGCTGCGCGAGTCCGCGATTCGTTCTGCGCGTGCAAATCGATTCGCCACCCAGCGCGGCGGGCGGGCGGGCGGACGGCTGGCGAAGCGCCGCCGCCGCTGCCGAAGAATCTTCTCGCGAAAGGAGAGAGTTTCGACGCGCCGCCTCCAAGCAGCTACCGCTCGTCCGCCACTGTGGAGGATTGACGTTTAATTTTTTATTTATCGTTAAAAAAATAGTCGACCAGGATGACCGAGGTGGCGATGAGCGTCTCTGCGCTTGGGTCCGAAGGGTCGCGGGTGCGAGTCCCGCCTTGGGTGTGGTTGTGTGTCTTTTGTCTCTCATGTATGTGTTGTCACGAAGGGCCTCGCGTTCTGCTGACTCCAGCAACTCCTGCAGCTCCTGCAGCTCCTGAATATGCGTTCCATCGGGACCAAACGGGTAACCGGCTATCGGCTTAATAAAAGCCCTAGTAAAGAAGAAGTTAAATACATATTTGTACGATGTATAAATGTACCAACAAAGCATGGATAGCAGCATTTGAAACTGGGCATTTTGGCTCCCGAGTGATAGAGAAAAAGCGTTTGCATCGATAAACGAACTGCATTTTGCAACGAAGATTTTATTTTATAGTATTGAAAACAAATTTTCCTCCGACCCCCTGGCTTTACTGTCACACGCTGCGAAAGGAGTGATCAACAAAACTCGGGCGTAGTGAAGGTACTTATGTTTAGAAGGAAATCAAGGGGACCATCTCAGTATTCGTTTAATGGATCAAGGCAAACTGAATGAAACCCCTGATAGATGTGAGGTTTATTGGCCAAGATGAAGTTCAATACATTTTCATGAAGTTCAGGCATTTTAGCCTTTTAGAGAAAATACAGAATACACTAACATTGTAACTAATGCATTTATATCATTATTAAAATTAACATTCTGTTCGTTGTTCATGGCCATTCATCTCAGTAAACTACGACTTAAAATCTCGGGGTCCTGAGGCCTTAGGATTTATTAAACGACATTGTGTACTTGAACAAAGTTTTGAGCAGAAAGCATGGATCGAAATCACCTGAAATAATATTTTAACTTGAAGAGGTGACAAAAGAAAGAATTTTCTTCAAAGAAATCTTGCAAAAGGCATTTTTACTTCACTTTATCAGTATGATAAGATTTATTATCAATGATCAACATCACGTAAATAATATTTTACATGTATCAAGAATATTTTTTGGTTTCCATAGTATCAATGTCTATCATTTAAAAAAACTAACGTTTTACCTTTTAAGGTATTCGTTTTGAAAGTTGAAGTTAATTCTTATTTCATGCGGTTGAAGATTATTCAATTACCGTTTTTTCATATAATTAAATCTTACGATTCGTAGCACTAACATTCATATCAGCCTAATTGTCACATTCCTTGGCACTAAACTGACAAGTAAAAATCTTCATGTGAAGGTTTGAATTACTAATCATCACATAATAGATTTTTAACGTCTTCTACATTGTTCTAAGGTCTGAACCATTTACAAGAAGCATATATTTTCAGTATTCCTCAGTTAGCTGTGTATTACACCCCATTGTTCAATAATGCTTACGTGGAGCTCAATAACAATTTATCATCCGCCTAATCAGACTCTCATTTGATTATCACTTACAAAAGTCGCGCACGAAGGCAAATGCAGCTGCTTTAAAAAAAAAAGATCATTAATAGTAGGGGTTATTCTTCAAATGTTATAATTAAATGACATATCTGGCACTTCCCTGCAAAATGAAGGAATAACTGGCCCCCTTATTAAGTGTAATTGAACTGTAATAGATGCATTGGGGCCTGTTCTCGGTCATCGCACACTAAAAGGGATGCTAATTTATGATCATTGGTGGACTAAACGATGGAGAACTCTTGAGAGAAGTACCGATGAGTGGTAGTAAGAACGAACTGAGTATGGTAAGATTATGCTCCATAACAACTACAGGGAATCAATCAAGAATCTTTCATAACAAACATCAATGGATCTTCAGGTTTATTATGGATCCTACGAAGCACTTAAATGAAAGGTTAATTTATTGTACTGAGGTAGGTTTTGCATTCATGCTGCTGTCAGAATTTGTCTCAGTAAGCGTGTTGGTTACTGTTCTCGTAAATCGAAGAACTGCTCTACATGAATAGCAGATTACTGACGCTACCCGCGAACAATAATGAATCAGTACACCACTGAGAAATTCTGAAAAAGCAATAAAAATAAATATGAATGAAATAATACCCAACAAAAAATAGTATATTAAAAGCGTAAAGAAATTTCCACATGGAAAATTGGGTAATAATCATAACATTTACACAGAATATCTACAATTATAATTACAATTATAACGATCACATCTACAATATAATATAATTGAAGAACCATCATTTGTCTACAGAGCCGAGCCATTAACTGCGCGGGTCAGAAAGTTCAATGGCCTTCGTAGGATCATTTGCAAGTAACATCATTTTTGAGAGTACAAAGAGAGAAAAAATATTCCTTCCTACTGATTCAAACTATGCCAAGTAGAACAAACGCACCTGAACTCTCCATCGATGGAACTGAAGCCTTCTATATAGAACCACAGAAAACAGCTGAAGACATGCGGTTTCGCGGTCAGGGGGGAGGGGATTAAGTGATTGTTTTTGGATGTCCAGACACTTTTACGTCACGCCGCCATGTCAAATTTCTGCCCTGAAGACCTGAATGACATTTCTGCCCTGAAGAAGGCCACGATAGGTTGGCAAGCGCTTATGCCGCGGTGACTCCTGTCCAGTCGAGAGCTTCGCATGATTCCGAGATACCTTTGACAACCAACTTACCTCTTTGATTACACACATAGGGAGGCAGGAAAATTAATGAATAGTGTTGGAAGTGGCCTGGCAACCAGTAGCGATCGCGGGTAGTTCCAGCGGCGAAAGGGTTTCTGTTCACGCGCGCTGCACGGACGACCCCGGAAGAAAAGAGACGCTCGAGTGTCAACGGCAACGCCTGAT
Source organism: Gryllus longicercus (assembly GCA_038098605.1). Classification (NCBI taxonomy): domain Eukaryota; kingdom Metazoa; phylum Arthropoda; class Insecta; order Orthoptera; family Gryllidae; genus Gryllus; species Gryllus longicercus. Next base: position 2,345,273 of record JAZDUA010000128.1, on the reverse strand, counting down.
AGCATCGATCGTTATCGATCGCTGCCCTCAACGGTCAACTTGTATTCATGGTTCGCTGGCACGTCAACTGCTATTGTCGTTAGTCTCATTAATGTTGCGAATGTTATATCTTGGAGGCGACGGAGTTCCTCCTCCGCTAGGTGGTGAAATTTGACAACGAAATACTCATGCGGTGATCTCCCCCTCCACGTAAATCCCCCCATCCGGGCACCGCCGCTAGGACAAACTCTAATCTTCCGGCTGGTTTCTCGAAGCGTCTCGTAGAGTAGTGCGTGCATGTGTGTGTGTGCGGGGGGGGTATGAGCATGGGGAGATGATAGGACGAGGAAGAAGAAGGAAATATTGCGTGCGATCCGTGTCCTGTTGCTGTACCGTTGGTGGTACTGCTCCGGCATTCGCATGGTAGTGATAGGAGAAGCCACGGAAAATTACCGCTCAGAACAGTCATAAAATTCTTCGCTAGGCGGCGTCTGAATTCGATCTAACTATAAAGCAAGTACGTCACCGTCGGTACTCAGACCCAAAGACCTCTCGATCAGAATCGTTGCAGAGACAACGGTAATGTTGGCTCTAAGCTAACTCAGCCAGTAGGTCGCCTCGGGAGGTGGAATTTCTTATTTGTGCTAAATCTGTGTTCAATGAGACAATAAATCCTCACAACCATTCAATAAACTACCATCCATTTTACCCCTTTTTTTAGATGCCACTGTTAAAGTGCCTAATTGTTCCCTCAACCCATGTTATCAACTATAAGTTAGTTTTGTAATTACTTTTAAGTTTGCCCATGATCCATACATACTATGAATAGTGTACAAACTGATATATGTGCTCATACTTTCATTAATGACAATAAATAAGACGGTTTAATGTATGGTGCAAGGGTTCTAAAAAGTTCGACAAATCCGAGGCTCTCTTCAGAGGCAAGAAGAAGGAGAAATGTAATAGTTTATGGGAGTGATATTTTTCTGAAGAAGACTTTGACGAAAGATTGCGAAATCTGAAAGAGCGACGAAAACAGAAGAGGTTAAAAACTGAAGGAGAGTCAAAGGTCATCAGAGCGACTAAGACTGAAATCATGATAAATGCAAAAAGAAGTGACAAAGTTTGAAAGAGACATTAAGCACACAGAAAATAATAGATTATAACATGCACGAAATACTCCAGGAGTAATTCACTTAAAGAAATAAACCATACATTCATGAAATATTCAATAGTATGTGTTGTGAGATACTGTTGACTGAAAGTTGATTTGACGCCTTAGTGATAATTGTAATTAACTGATCGCCCATATCCTCCATTATATAATGGTACATTTTAACTCAATTAAAATTAATTATAATACACTCATTAATTGACTGATCAGTGACCCCCAGAAATATTGCCAATTACGTTTTCAGCGGATCATTTATAATGAAAATATCATATTGCATTATTGATTTCTGAAATCCAACGTTGTTTTAATAATCATTCTATGCGTAAAAGGAATTCCTAATTCATGACGTGAAGAATTGTATCATACGCGTAGGAGTCTGCCAACTAACTTCCCTAAGAAATTGGTTTGGGTGGAGAGAAAATGAGGCGTAGTATGCTTATCTGAATTCTCGGGAAAGTATATTTCACAATGGATACTTTCTTTTCCTGTTACACCACTCTCCGTTGATCGCTAATCGACGTTTATCGATTAGATAGTCACTATAAAATGTAAGCAGCTAAACGCATAAGTATTTTTATGAAATTCACTTCTTTGTTATCAAAGCTGAAGTTCGTCACAAACATTTTTAATTTCGGAAAACTAGGTATTTTTTATAATTGTCAAAGATCGTTTCATGAACACTAAAAACTTTATCGATTCACTAATCATTGGAATTCAAAAAGCATTTCACGTATACCATTATTCAAGCAATTTATTTTTCACTTGCAGCTTGCATTGTGATAAGTATATTTACTAAAATAAACCAGAAATTGACAAGTACCGAATCTGTCTTACAAAATGGGTCGTATGTTATTTGACATCTAAATCAAGAAGTTCAACGTTCATAATTTCCCGAATGTCTATTACACAAATTTACATCATTGCTAAAGGAATAACGATTTATTGACAGAAATAAAGTGGTTTGTTATCATTACGCATTACAACCAGTTTGTTTCGTTTTCGTCACGTTCGTGTTGCCTTCCCAAACGATGGTCTATTTCTCACATTATCCCCAACAAACTGGTCGCTTTCCAAACTAGTTTGAACTTTCACATCACTAATGGGATCTCTAAGTGTTAAATAAGCGTCTTTCTTCCAGAGGAACACATGTTCATTCATTGCCAACACCACACCGAAATTGCCTCCTGCAAGTGGCAAGCACCAGGAAGACCAAGAGGTGGGCCGGGCGGGCCTCGCCCAGAGAGGCGAGAAGGAACGGGTTTGAACGGACGGGGAAGGATGAGGTGAGTGAGCAGGGGGAAGAAGCATAGGGGAGGAGACAATGGAAGAGTATGAGAGGAAAAGGAAGGAGAGGAATTAAAAGGGGATGGAGGAGAGAGAAGTCGGGGATGAGAAGAGGGAAAGGGGGTGGAAGGGAGAGGGTGAATGGTGTTGGAAAGAGGATTGGGGGTCTGAGGGAGGGGTGATGGAAGGAACAATAGTGGAGGATAGAGAAGGGAATAGAAGACGAGTGTAAGAGACGAGATGATGGGATAGGGAGGAGAGAGTGTTCAGGGAGTGGGGAGGGGGAAGAGAGGAGGCGGGAGGGGATGAATGTGGATGTAAGGGGAAGGAAGAATAGGGCAGGAGAAAGGAAAGAATGGAGGCCGAGAGTAAGAGAGGTGAGGGCAGGATGGGGTGAATGGTGATGGGAGGGGGAGGTATGGGCGTGGGGGAGAAGAGAAGGGAGGGGAGGGGAGGGGAGGGGAGGGGCAGGGCAGTGCGCGCGCGCCGGCCGAAGGGGCTGCGCGGGGAGTTGCGGCTTCATTAATTAAGATAATGAGGGCCTTGCTGCAGGCGCGCGCGCGAAATCGGCACGTTCGCGGGACGGAGGCGAGAAGGCGAAAGCGGGCTGGATCTGCACCGCCCTCCCCGCGCCGCTGGCCAACTGTTCGCTGCAGGACCCCACTCACGTTCGGGGTACACAACTATTTCACCCGTAAGGGACTGAGCGTCTCGTGTTTAACAGGATTCAGAAGACCCCCGACACATAGTTTTACCCGACAGGATTTATAGTTTCGTGCGTGAAGGACCCACATCCATTTTCGGTTTAAATAAAACTGTACCCGAAAACATTCTCAAGCTCCGCTGCTTGCAATACAATCAATCATGAACAAGTGCCTTGAATAAATGTAGGAGCCGACGGGCTTCGTTCGTGCGTTTTACCCGCGCAGTTGGGGCCCTTTATACTCTTATAACACAAACAATAAAATATTCGTAACGGTTCGGGAAATATTGCTACGTTTCCAGAAAAAGGTTTTGATGTCTATTCATTTGTCCACTTTCCTCTTGAAATTTAATTTGCTGAATATATTGCACCGCTTAGAAAGTGTGCGTAAGATGAGTTAAACATAATGCTTTATAATTCAAAGCGGCTGTCCTTAGCAGTGGAGAGGGACAAGCATGAAGGTAACTAAAATAAATATTTTATCTTTTAGGGAAAGACATAGTTGAACGAATCTGAAGAAATAAAAACGGACACTTACAGGCGTACTGTGACAGTAACAGAGGAGCAAGGCAAAATGAGAAAAGTGTAAAAGGATGAGGGAAGCGCCAAAAAGGAGGAATGGCGAAGAGATAGTAGTGCGAGAGGGATGGAACGAATCGAAATATGCGGCGGATGAGAAGAATGTGGCTCAAACCGGAACTATGGGGGAAACCGGGCTAGGGGATGTTGTATCGAAAAGGGAGAAACGAGAGGAGTTGACAAGATCAGGAAAGCTGCAAAGGGACGAGATGAGATGCAGAAGTGTATTATAAAAAACAGGATATAAAGAGGGGCGAATTTGTGCGAAGACTTCCACGCAGACTTGCCATTACTAATGTACTCTTATATTTTTATTTCATGCTAACAATTAAAGAACTACTATTTCAAAAATATTTCTGGTGGTTTGACCTGAAATATCCCCTACTTTCTGGCTTCACCACCAGGCAGAGAGGACGTGGTACAACCAAGCCCAGCCCAGCGCAGCGCAGGTCACACGTGCTGGCCCCTCCTCCCCCTCCCCGTTCCAGCATTTAACCTTTTTGTGCTGCTCCGAAATGAAGCGAGATTATCGGCGCCAGCTCGCGGAGCACGGCCCAAACCGGCTGCCCAGCTGGCAGGTTAGAGGCCGCCAGCCCTTAGCACACACGCGCGCCGCGTCAGGCCTTTGATTCCCCGATTTCCCATTAGTTTTCGTTACCTTCATTACGACTCAAAGCACTAATGTCAATAATTTCATATTAGCACCTATGTACCTAGTCTGATAATCGTATCATTTTTGTGTTTGTCAGACTCTTACAGAGTAATGAATAACTACTCTGATTTCATGATTAGAATAAAAAGAAACATAAGGCTCATTATATACCACTCTCTATAATTAGTTTATAAAAGATAATATCAAAAGCACACCAGCAACAATGATTAAACTTATTCAATATTTCAAAGTTCTAGAAATACGAGAAATATACATTTGATGACTATATGGTATGTAATAACGACCGCAAAATCACAGATACAGTTTTCATACTTTATTTTAGGAAATAATGGAGCTACAACACCACATACTTTCTCACATTATTTCTAACTGTTCCGCTATACTAGGCTACTACATAAATATTAAAGAATGCTTTTCCGCACCGAGGACTGAACTCAGATGCTCAGAGTTAACACGCCGTCACTCACACCACTACGCCACAGAAGCACCGTATGGATTCAACAGACGCGGACGTTTATAAACGTTAATACTCGCTTTATGTAAAGTACCCTCAAAATTAAAATATCCCTTTCATACTCCCATAGCCTTGAGATCCTTTAAGTTAATTGGGGAACATCAATTTTGGAGAAATTCGACTGAACGGTTAAGGTGCAAGGGTTGACCACAGCCGCACGGATGTTTCGGTATCAAGGACCCCCAAAATATGGATTGGCAAACCACGTATTAGTGGATTTTTGTCTATATTTAGCAACAGGATTTATCCACTTTTTCGTTACGAGGGTCCGGCAATAAGAGTTTTTCTGCCGAAAATTCGACGTTTTCCGGCGCACGATTACATAACTTTCTCTTCTTACCTTCGTAAGGACACGAAAGTAAAAATACTATTATTTATTGCTCTATTGATAGCCATAAAGCTTCATAATATAAATTAAATAATAATATCATGACATTACTGAGTATAAGAACAGACGTTTAAACACAACAGACAGAACACAAGTTAAACTGATATACTTATGATATATATGATACTTAATATATTTTTGTGAATAACCAAATATTTCGTTGATTGTGTGTTCGGAGAGGAAATTGATTTTATTCCTTCGCAACAAAATGTTCAAATTACTCGGTGACACGTCATTGTAGCTGGTGAACCATATGGCTATTCTTATTTTACTAATACAAAGAGTAACATTTGTACTTTCGTCACATCAAACATATAATAGATATATCCATTTCAGTGCATATTACTCTGAAAAATAGTTTAATGATTTTGTACGATGTTGGAATACAGTTTCTGTACGATCTAGAAATGTATGCAATGTGTTTTATAAGTAATGTTCACTTTCGTTTTTTTAAATATTGCCAGAATGGCGATACATTATCACTATTATGTGTAAACAAGTTTCTATATCAGGATGTTATCGTCCTTTGTTGTCGGTTTAACTTAATGATTTATTTGCTCATCAACTCTCAATTATCGAACAAACTTTCTGTTGTTTTTTGTTTTTGTTTTTTTGTTTTTTGTTTTTGTTTTCTTTAAGCAAGACAAAAGGTCCAGTACCGACTCTGACGTGCTGGTTGAAAGATGTTCGAAAAAAATACTTTTCCGGTACAAGAAACATTGTATTTAGAGAGAAGTACCAATAGGTTTCCTAAGGTATTTAAAAATACCCAGGGCATTGTGAACGTACAGGTATGCCTCCTTTCGAAATGCTTACGATCCAGTGAGACGTGTAAATATCTGGAAACCAGCTTCGTCGAGATCGCTTGGCGAGTTCAAGTAGAACGCTTCACTTCCAAGAGGTGATGACGAAATGCCGCGGAAGCCTTTGCACCCGACCGAAATCACCTGCGGATCACTCAACTCGGCGGTATCTCGAGAGCGCTTCCCTTATCTGCGCGGGGCGGCCGCCGTGATAAGCCACTCCACGCATGACACGGCTCGATGGTGACAGCGCCGCCACGAGGACTCGCCAGGCCCGGCCCGGCCGATAGGGCCAAACATTAAGATCGAATCTAAGAGACACGGGTGCGATAGTGTATGTAGTTGATGCCTCGAAGAGAGAGTGGGTGTTGATTCCAGGGGCGTTAACTACTAATGTCGTTAGACCCGTCAGTATAGTGCATGATCCCGGAAATGGTGGATTCCCCCTCCACTGAAAAGTGAGATCCGGTGCCGACCTACAATTTGTCTGGTGGACTTTCTCCCTCCACGTATCTCCCCACCAGCGAGGCACCTCTCCAACTAGGTCATGCTCGTGTTTGGCTGTGTAGTTGCAATGAATGTATGGGTGTGTGTGAGGGTAAACAGAATCCAAAGAGAGGAAGGAAAGATCGCGCGTAGACCATGGTTCATTTGTAAGGATTCTTCTTCGATATTCTCCTGTCATGATCAGAGAATCCATGGCAAACTACCGAATAGGGCAGCAGGCAACCAATTCTCGTGTAGTCAGTGGTTGAATTCAACACTAGATGCTAAGGTCGAAAAACTGCCCCCGTCTGGCCTCTCGTCTCTAAGCCTAGTACCTCCCAAACAACGATGCTACAGACGCAACAGTGTAATCACTAAGGTACTGTTGTCGGTAATGTTGCTTTGTATATCGGAAAGTTCTAGATTGAGTCTCATTGATGGTGGATTCCCATCAATCTCTGGTGGATACCCGAGCACAGCATCAAAAATTTTGCTATGCCACAAGAGATTATTCAATCTCCCGTATTGTCTCATTTTCCATTTTTCACAGCTGGACGATGCACTGATCATCTATCGCAACATGGCTCCTTCGGCATGATCTCATGAGCGTAGGTTACCAATCTCTTGTAAGGCATAAGTTTTTCCGGAATGTAAGTGTCCACTAAGTTCACGACGGAAATAGAAATGCAGTCTGGACGAGGAAAGCCGGTACATTCTAAAATCTCATCTTTTTCAAACACATTATCTACATATTTATTTTGCATTTTATTAATTATCTCGTAATTTGCCATTGTTCATTTTCGTCATTCGTTTTGTCGAAATAATAACAGACTTTCCTTCTGCGATTCCATGTCAAACCATGAAGCACTGCAGCACTTTTCTGTGAGATTCAAAAAACCCTTATCACTAAACATTTATTCGATCGATTCGTAACAAGTACTTAGTGTGTATATATAATAGATGGACTCTCAAATGATTCACTTCTGTCTCAATGATTTTCCTTCTTAATACGGTACAGACAATACGTATTCACTTAGCTGGCGGCATGTTGCCATAGACTATTTCTTCGTAACCTGCCAATCCCTTTACCGGTGTTCAGCGCGTGGCTGCGTGCCATTGGTGCCGCGGGGCCCCACCAGCGGAGGCAGTGTCGGGGCACCCTGTGCCCGGGGCCGCCTCTGCGCCGCACGATGAGCCGGGCGGGCCGCCGCACCGCGCCGCGCCGGGCGCCGGCACGGCCGTTCCCGACGAACTAATAATTCGGCGCGGGCGCCGCTCCTTTTGCTCGCTTTGCCACGAGATACGCATCGCGAAACGGGCAGGGAAAAATGTGTATAGCATATTCGAGAGGGGCCGATGGGCGGGGTGTTTGCTCAAGGAACGTAAACGGCCCGTCGCCCTGAGATTGCCCATCCCGTAGGCGAAGCAGGCACTGGTAGCGCATGGTGGCTTGCGGGTTATTGTGGTGGTCGGCGTGGATTGTGGTGATGGCTGAGGTTGGTTGTGATGGCTGAGGTTTGTTGCAGTGGGTGACGTTTGCTGCGATAGATGCGGTTGCTTGTGGTGGCCCCGATGGCCGCGATGGGTGATGATGGTGGTGACAGTTGTGGTTGTGGTGACTGTGGTGACTGTGGTGGTGGTTTTTGTGGTAGCTGTGATGGTTAAGATGGTTTTTGGTGGTGGTTGTGTGGTGGTGCGATGGGTCGATGCTGTTCCTGGAGACGAGTCTTTAATTAAAGAAAGATTAACTGACGAGCCAGCAACTTTTGCATTTTTGTGATTATGTCTTCTCATTCGTAATGAAAATCAATAGAATGTACTGGGTGAATTTACTTATCCCTACATTACTATAATTAGAGAGCAATTTCCTCCGGAAATAGATAAAAACCGACAGAAAACCAACACATGCTTTTTGCGTGAATAAGCAAATATTATATCACTTATTATTTTTGAGACCCACACAAACTTACGATAGCAAAACGCAACAAGACAAAGTACTACAAGAGATTACATAAAACTGAGGGGCAGGGGTGAAAAACTGAACTAGTAATAGAGTGTAGACGCCAGAAAAAGACTGAACGCTAATGCTACACCGGCAAACGCGTCGTCGAAACGGCATTTTCTCCAGCAGGAACCGTCACCGCCACCGCCACCGCCACCGCCACCGCAGCGCCACCGACGGAGGCGGAGCGGGCCACTCCGGCAGGAGGGCAGAGCACTCGGGGGGTCAGGGCGGGCGCTATCTCGCGTTCGATAATTAGCGGGAAATAAATCACACGGAGAGGAATGCGAGTTAATCGACGCCGCGACTCCTGGGACGTGTTCCTCCGCGCTCCGGCGGTTTCTCGCCGATTCCAAATTAATTTCGAGAAAAAGGGCGTCGCTTTTAATTACACGCTGTGCGCTGCTCCGTTCCGCCGGCCTGCCACTGCCCGCCGCGGCCGCCACCGCCGCTCTGGGTTTTTGGATTCTCAAAGATTTGTGCGCGTGGGAACAAACTTTTGCAAATGATTTCAACGTCGCTTGACTTTTTCTGCTCAGATCTCGCGTAATGTTGTAAGTCACTTTTAAAAATAGGAGCTGATAATAGAAAAATGATAAGAGAATGCGCGGTAATTTAAGTTCCAAATACTTATGTAACACTCATAATCACTGTTTTTTTACGTGGAATTAAAAGAAGAAAAGACTGAGATTCATTTTGACACGTCGATAACAAGAATTCAATTATTTACCTTTTAATACAAATATTATAATACAATAAATTAGCCAATGTAAAAATCTTGTAGAGTAACTTTATTTGTAGTTCTCGTAGACACGAATTTGCTTAGATTTATATATATGATATAACACTGAATTTTGTTTTCTTTAATTAAATTTTTTCCAATGATATTCTCTAGCCGAGATGTTTAAAAACCACAAAACGTTTATAACCGCCTAAAATGTGTGCGGCTTAAGGGGGAGAACGAAATTTGAGCATGGTTTCTCGTATTGTGATATTTCCTCCACTTTCTCTCTAGCAATTTTTAACTAAATTACAATTAATGGGGGCAACAATGTTATTGGTAACATATGAAATAATCGCTTTCTGGAATCTTAATAACGTAAGCGAGAAACCTGCTTCCTTACCTGCGTCCGTCCACTTCCCAAGCCCCAATCGAAACAAATGAAGTGTCATTCGACGTGTCACGGCTTGGAGGGGACTGATGATTTCTTTTTGGATCCATCCTGAAGATGTGAAGACATTTCTCCCAAAAACTTGCCATTTTGCGTTTCTTGCCGCTGCGATTTCGCTGTAACAACGCGAACCGCAGGACCCAATGTCGCCGCCACACGCAACTGAGATGGCAGCTGAATGTGATGCCAGTGAGGCAGCGCACGCCATCCATGCGATGAATGACATGTTATTAAATAATGATAATAACAATTATAAAAATAACTCGTCCCTGTGGCGCAGGTGGTTGCGGCGGCCGTCGTCTGCGCTGAGGTGGCTACAGGTTCGAGTCCTGCTTAGGCATGGTTGTATTTGTGATTCACCTCTCATCAATATCCTATCACTTCATAATTCATAATTCAAGGCTTAACAACCTTGCCTTATCAAGGGATACAGCCGAAAAGCTGATCCTCATAATTACACCCGTTAATCTCTCTTCACGATAGAATACTGGGCCTCGGATGAGAACTTGTAACTTAGAAATGGCTGATATGATGATGATGATGATGATGATGATGGTAATAATAATAATAATAATAATAATAATAATAATAATAATAATAATAATAATGACATTGCCTTCCCAAATGAGTTCGTGATCAATATGCGGATTAAATGATACTTTGTGTCAGTGTTCTGAAGTACATAAGTGTACTTTCATTGAGGTTCTATGATCCAGTAAACTCAACAAAGGAATGTATCACCAGTGGAGTGAGGACCGGCCTGTTCGGGATCTCCCGGGCATCCCTTCCCCTTTCTACGGAGCAACGCTTAACTAATTGCTTGCGTCGACACCTCCGACGCGTTCCAATTTAGTTTGCATTTCAAACGAGCTTTTTTCTTCTCACCGCGCGACGCTATCGCGGTTGTACATCAAAATTAGCTTCCATACGGAGATCAAGATCGCGCGTTATTATTTCAGGCGCGCGGCAAACTCGGTCAGCTACGAGATTGGTGCTCCGAAAAACCTGGACTGTTGTGATGCACTTTCTGATAGCAAGCCATATTTTAAAAAATGTCATTGGAGATTTTGCAAATCTTCTGTGAGGGTGACTTTCATCTCATTCGGTGTCTTGACATGATATAAAAGATCAAGGAAATGTTTTGGAGATGGGTTAATTACTTAATTATTTATCTGACAAATCGTATTTTGTCTATGATTAATTGCTTGGTCTTTCGGGGCAAGTTATTAGTTCAGTATGTGTTATGCTTGGTATATCCCGGGAGGTGGCGGTGTTCTTACCCTGCTAAAATGAGTAAATTCCCCTCTCCGCAGCAGGGTACGACCCAGCCGAGACATACTTTAAACGCCTGTTAACTGAACTGATTTTTCATCTATGACATTATAGTGAAGGTAGTGTGGTACTTGATATAATACGTAAGAAATATGCAACCTCTTTAATAATTTATTTTATTTTCTCTTTGAGCTTATTTTATTCATCTTTTATTCAGTTGCAAATAATTTAATTGCGAAGTTAATTATTTACTGAATATGAATGTGGAATCATTTTTGGTCGAGGGTGGCAGAGCAAAACTATTCAGGGTCTAGAAATCGCCTTGCTGATTTAGAACGTCTTAGATATTCCACAATTATTTCTTTCAAATTACAATTTAAAATATAGTGGCGTACTTCAAAAGGAGATCCTCAGAGTTGAAAGTAAGTTAGTTTTTTGATTGGCTGTAGGTTCCCGGAAGACAATGCCTCTCCTCCGAAATCAATGTTACGAAACAGCAGAAATGCACTTATATTTTGCTTTCACCGGTATCACATTCCTTTGTCTTGAATACATTCATCTGACTTAAGAGATTTGTACCTTCAGAGAGCGAAGATAACCTCAAGAAACTAGAGAACAGTTTGTCAACCACAGAAAGTGATAACATTGAAGAATCACAAAAGAATCGACCGTTTCAGTTTCAAATCCTTCCTTAAGCACTTTAGAATTTTAAAAGTTATCAGAACAATTCCTCTTATATATTAAATACGTAGACTCGTAGCCTATATATAAAATGATATACTCTGATATAACTGAGCAGCTAAAAATGATTTATATTATGATAGTTACTTCAAAATATAAACTTCAGAATCAAAAATTTTGAATACCAAAATATTAGAAGTCACAAAAAATAAGAAATAAAAGGACACTACGAATAAATGAGAAGATGAACCACTATATCATTTCTCAAAAATTACGTTCAAATAGAATTGAATAGACACTAACAAATACTAATAAATAGGCAAGAAATACATCCACAAGTAAGGGTTGCCCTACTACCGGAATAAATTATGTATTGCAAAATCGTCAGCTTCAGAGCTTTTCTCAAAGAACGAAAAAGTCTTGGGCCTATGTGTACACCACGAAATGATACGTTATCTGGAGAATTTAAATATTTTTTCCAACCAGAACACGCAAAAATAATTAAGCATTCCTCCAGAAATCATGTTATGCCACTACGAAGGTCAGTGAAAGTGAGATATACACAGAATCTTTCACAAGCTTTGTCCTCAGCAGTCACTTGAAATGCGGATTTCTTTTATCCTGTCTTCGTTTCGTACCAATGTCCTTAAACTGTATATTACAAGATAACATTCGTGATATATTCTATTTTTATGATGACTCAATCCACATTAATCCATCTACATCCTCAGGGATTTAAACGCATGGAGGTATCAAGAACGCGGTAACTTAGGTGAAATTATTTGTGACTTTAGAAATTCCTGTATCGAAGCGATTTTATAAAAAATAGTTTTTCAAAGCCAACTGTGTGATGAAAATTAGGGAAAATGTCGGAGCAACATAGGGTAAATGTCTTTAGACATTTCTCATTGTTTCAAAATCATAATGAATGAGACACATCTAAAGAGAATCAGTCCTAATTTTGAACTCGTGAATGGTTTTTGCTCTAACACATTCGAAGTTACAGGATATAACTACAGTTCGTAAGTTATAGGTTCAGGCATCAATCTATTTCAGCATTGCAATGCTATGAACTATTTAAGTTTGAACTTTTACTACACAAACTTCAAATAAGATGGCTTATAGACACACAATGTGATTTATTTTGCATGGTTTTAACTCATTTTCATTGTTTGTCGTTATATCAACAAAATATATCCACATAAAATGCTATTTGTTCTTTTCTTTCACAGTTATAGCTGACTTCATTACACCGGCTCTCCTATTTTCAAGCCATCCGTGACGTCGCGTCACTTTTACATTTTATTTAAAATTAATTTTCATTACCAAACCTAATAATTCATAAAATTATGCCCTCATCAACTCCTCATTTTCAGCAATTTTCCCGTTACTTCTAGTGCGGTGTAATACTGCGTACAATTATTCCATCCCCGTTATTTTCCGAATTAATATGCCTCATTCTCAGAAGAAAATTCTATTGACAGGTTTACAGGCTACTTTCGCGAATAGGAAGTTCAACAATCCAATTCTCCATCATTCATCTTTTAGGTTATTTATCCAAATTTACGAAAGTCTACATTCGACTGAATTTAAGGTCTTGGTGAGTTGTCTGTACTGTTCGACACGTCCCATTTGCAGCTTCATTCATCTAAAGTGCCCTCAATCGAGACCTTGCCAGGCGAATCTCTCAAATCGCACGCCGCCGTCGTCGGAGATAAGATGGCGGCGGTGATAACGTAGGCGGCGCGTGGCCGCCGCACCTGGCAGCAGAGATAAGGTCAATGTCGCGGACGCCGGTTCGACCACCGACGCACAAAGACTCCTCCCCCGCATCCGGGGGCTTCGCGCCCGACTCCGGCGCTTGACCGATTCGCAGCTCTCCAAGCGCATGGCGCAACCCTAAATCGGTGCTAGCGCCCCCCCCCCCCCCCCCCCCCCAGAACGCGTGTTTGGAAATCTGTAGGTGAGATAAGCGTGTGTTCTTAACGCTTTCTGTACAGCAGGAAACGACGTCAATTTTTGCAGAACTCGGTTATGTCACGTGATGAGAGGGGGTTGGGATGATGTTTTGTCGTTAAAACACGTGCAAAAATGCTTATAGCTGCCAGCCAAAAATATTGAGATTTTTTATTCGTCTTTGCCGTATTTTAACATTAATATTCTCTAAGGATAAATATAATATTTTGCCTACACAGTTCTTAGCAATAATCATGGTAACATATTATGTATTAAAACTAGATTTTACAGGAATTAGTCGCCAGTAATGTGTACTAGCAGATTCTCAAGGCCACGATTTATCACGAGAAAGAAAACGTTCCTCTAAATAGCTTATTGTTTTCGTCTCCAGCTTTCCCATTATGTGCGTACTTCTGAAACAGTATTTTATCTAAACGCACACCGAGATAACCCACCCAAGCATGCTTCTGAAGGCGGTCGCAGCCTGAGAAACTCCACGCAACACAAAAAAGTTCACCAACAAAAAAAAAGTAATCGTGGGTATTGTCGCGTAGAAAATCCCGTAAACAAGTGACTCATCAGCGAAAACAGAGGAAGAGCGCGTTTCGCGAACGCTGGCGCCGCCGCCATCTGCCAGGGGATCTCCCGCGGGCTGGGCGCGAGCGGCGCTGGCGTATCGGGGATCTGCGTTGGGCGGCCGTCAAGAACTTGCGTCTCCGCGCTCGTAACCCACTTCTGCCGGCGACGCGCACGTGTCGCGGGCGCTGCGCACGGCGGGTGGGCCAGACCCAGGGCCGCCGCCGGCTGAAGCCCAAGGAAAAAATGGTACACGCGTGAAATGCGGTGTGTAATGCGAGGGGATTTGGCTGGCCGGGTGACGCCGCGCCGAAACCCTGAGGAACACCACGACAAGATGGTTGGTCAGCAACAGCCTTCTACGTGCCACCACGCGAAGAGTCAAGTGCACTCGCAAGACTGTGGCCGTAGAAAACTAAGACTTCATAAAATGAGTGATATAACGGTCAGCATACCAGGCTTGTAATACCCTAGTTTTCGCGTTCAAACCCGATCCAAGCCGTGGATTTTTAAGGGCGAAAAAATCTTCGTACGCCTTCCTTCGGAGGGGAAGTATAGTCTGCTGCCCCCTCTAGATTTACTGCATGTAAAATATCAATTTTAAAAGAAGCCTCTGGGTTCAATTTAAATTGCCTGCTTAGTCACCAGCATGAAAAACATCTTTCTACACTTGTTGGAGAAAGGAGCGGAAATTTACATGGTCAAACTGAAGAGCAGGCCTAATGTCCAGTGTCTCACCACGAAAAATAAGGAGAGGCACATAAAATAATTGGACTGTATTGAATTGAAATGAATTGAAGTAGTAGGTGTAAACGCAGTTGGGGTTTCACTGAGTTTAAGAAATCGCCAAATTAACACGCTCAATTTAACTTGCTTCCCAGGCGTCTTTCCAAATGCGAGCTCTTAATGCTAATTGATTTATTCTTCGGCATTTTTTGAGTTCAAAAAGTTGTACGAGTGAACAATGTTTGGAGTTAAGTTAATTTGTTTGAAAAAATCTTCAATTTTACATGATCAATTTGAATCGTTTTGCTTGCACATTTCCAAGTCCACGGCGAGGCTGAAGCCTTCTGCCTCCGCGATTAATATAAAACATTCCTGAACCTAGCCAAGTCAATATTTCCAAAGCACTTATCCCCAAAATATAGGTACGGGTTATCTTGACTCATTTTGCTTGGGGAGAAGCTTCCAATGTATTTCCATTTAATTAAATAAGCGCACTAAACAAGTGTTACATTTATCCTTATCATTTAGTAGTTTGCCAATAAAAATTACTGCGAGCGGCAAAGGGCTGTACATGCGGAGGTTCGAGTATTGCTTGTTCCAGGGCAAGGACAGTCAGAAAATCAAACACTCCGAATCGCTTCAAAATAGAACTGAATACTGAAGTTAAAACTATCATCAAGTTCATAATTATTTGTTAAAATGACTTAAAATATCTTCTACAACACATGTTGATTTTCTAGTCAGTTACCTTACGGAAAAAAATAGCCTGTACATGTGCTTGTTTACTTGCATATTCATTAGTATCAATTTGGAATATCAGCATTTTCAACTCGCGTTTCAAACTTATGTTCCCTGCATCGCTTATCTCAATTAGTGTTATGAGCTACTGTTCTTAATTATTTTCTAGTTTTTTTTTTAGATCAAAGCTGGTGTTCCTAACTAGTGTTCAGGGCTGTTTACAATTGACCCGAATTTCTGGGCAGTGTTTTCACTTCAGATTGGGCATTTCAAACAATTTTCTGGCGAATATTTCCTCTAAAAGAACCCAGTGCTAGTTACCGGTCCAAGCACATTTGTGACGGCTTTTCGTTATTCCAGGTCATCGGGCCGAGTTTTCTGATTGCTCTCCGGTTGTGGGGCGGCGCGGGGGCGTCGCGGGGGCGGCGCGGGGGCGGCGCGGGGGCGGCGCGGGGGCGGCGCGGGGGCGGCGCGGGGCGGCGCGGGGGCGGCGCGGGGGCGGCGCGGGGGCGGCGCAGGGGCGTTCACCACTCGCCGCGGAGGTCGGCCTCTCGTGTTCTTAATGAAGTACGCCGGGCACGCGGGAGGCGCGCATTGGGCACGGCGGCGAGGCGGCGCGGGGGCGGGGGGGAGGCAGGGAAGGGTGACACCGTACCCCCGGCACTGGCGTCACGCGCGTACGCCGCCTGAGAGGCGTCGCCGGCTGCCGCGCACGCTCCTCGCGGCCGCGGGGCGAGGCGCAGGCGGGGCGGAGGCGGCGAGGTGCGCCGGCAGGGGAGTCCAGCGCCTGGCGGCCACTAGGAACAAACTCATACGGACTCCGGCCCGGGAGATTCCTCTGGGGCGACGCGGGGTTTGGATCAAGCGCGCAGCCCACTTGGCACGCCCTGGTCCAGCGTTTCACCCGCGGGTCAAGCTGCTCGTCGGGTCAGGCCTTCGGAAGGGGAAGGGAGCACGATCGGTTCTAGTCTAGTGAAAGGCGAGTGGCGCGCGGGCCACTGCGGGCAGCGTGGCCCCAATTCTTGAATTTCAGCAGATCATATGTAGTAGCCAGGGTAGTCACCTTCCACCTTGGAGAACCGAGGTTCAAATCCTGTTATACTACGTGAAATTTGTGGTGGTTGAAGAGAGAGTTCGTGGTAGGTTTTCTCGTTGGTTCCCCGTTTCTTGTCTCTTTTTCCACCAATTCTCCATCATTCATATCATTCGTCATAATCATGGTGGTGACATCGGAACGACAAATGTAGAAGATGGCAGAGTAATTGAATGTGACAGATCTTTTAAGCAAAACAATATATTTGACATAGAAATATGAACTTACAAAAAAGTATTGTAAATAATTCCTAAATGTAAATCTAAAAGTGTGGTTTTGAAATCAAAACTTCGTTGTCAATATGACATATAAGAGAAAGCAAGAGTACAGATTGATCATCTTACTTCACCTACTTCTTCATGAGTAAATTAACTAATTTCTCAAAAAAAAAAAAAAAAAAAAAAGATATAATTTTTTTTCTTCAAACTTTTTGACACGTATCATTCACATTGATAATTCATTACACAAAATATAATGTATCGTTTTTATAAATTATATATATATATATATATATATATATATATATATATATATATATATATATATATATATATATATATACACATTTGATCCCGAAACGAACATTAGAAACTCACGTTAAGAGACACCGAGGTACATTATAAAATATACGTGATGATAATAAAGTTTAGGAAGTATATGAGACTATAAATTTGTGAAATAAGCAAATGATTTCCAAACAGGAGGCCGGTATAGGGGATATGCCATCATGAACGACCTAAGGATCTTACAAAGAGAATTCAACGTTTATTTTTACATGAAACAAAACTAATTAGTTCCAGTGCGATGGTGCGTATCCCGTCATTATGTCCCGCAGATCGTACCGCTTGAAGAGAAGACTGCACTGACTTAAGGAGCTGCCTAATTGCCTACGATCGTGTTTCTGCGTCTGGTGAGCCCTCCGTTGCCTCTGAGTTACTGCTTTCTAAGCTTCAGGCGCTGCTACAATCACGTCTGTGCAAGATGAGGCGAGGTACCTTCCATAGTAGTCACACCGTAGCTCTTATTTCTGAACGTGTTTCCTAACTGGGACTCTAATATTATACACGGACAACTTTGCTCCGGCTGTGACCGTCAATGATGTGCAATAAATTTTAGTAATAATCACGCAGTAATCTTTGTAGGGATCCCTTCGAAGATTACTACTTGGTGTAAAGTATTCGAAGATTTCATTGCAGATCGATAAAGCTGTGAGGGAAATGTTTTTGATGATAGAAATGATGGAATCCCAAAGAAATTGAGTTAATATGTTACTAAATCAATGTTATTATGGAAGTTGAAAGTACATGAGATGATATTTTAAACAGTTTTAACGTATACATAGAGCATTAATGAGACAACGCGAAATACGTCCTTTCCATGTATTCAGCTGCTTTAACATTTCCACACCAATTATTCACTCTGATGAATCAGACTTCATTCATAATATGTCTTTGTGAGCTCCCTTCACTGTAACACTTTCGTCTACAACTAGTGTATTCCACGTTGCTCCTATTTGTAGGCAGTGCAACTCTTAAAAAATTCGCCGAAGTATATTTTTGACATAATTTATATATAATTTTGGAGCGCGAACTTCCAAGAAGTAGTGCATTAGATTCAACGCGATAATGCTGAGATGCAGTTTTCGGAGATCTGAAAAGGAAATTAAAGAGGCGTTTTATCTGCAACTGCGATTTCAATGATGCCGTATCAGATGCACGCAGCCCCTGACTTCTGCGTTGCTCCAAGAGCAGGGGGCCGTGCACGTGGCATTCATACTCCGCGGCAAACACTGATATGAGTCGTCTTCACATGCAGTTAGCTTTTCAAATTGACACGGCCGTTGATGTAATCGATGAAGTGAATTAAGAACTCCCAAAGTGATTAAATAGTTTGAGTATTATTTACAGGAATTCTAAACACATACATCAGTTTAATACATAAATTTAGTTCTTAAATTTCGGCAATTTTTTCCACTTTATTTTCTTTTCGTGTAACGTAGATATTCAGGCGGGGGGATGAAGGATACACGTAACAATTAATTTATTTCGATTCATTAATACTCTCAAATTAAATTATTTGGGCTCATCCCCGGGCGAATGTGGGTCTCAGTATACCTCTTCACCATTTCTGAAGTTTCATTATTTTGACAAATGACTAAACATGTCCATTTATGGTTTAGGAGGGGAAGATGAAAGTTTGTAGTGCTTTTCAAGTGGGTGAAAGAGACCCTCGAAGGACCTGAATTTGTTGCGCCCGGATGTTTGAAAAGCGTATGAGATCAACTCAGGAATGGTACATCGATCAATTATTGTTCTCTGCCTGTATGTCTGCCAGCCTGCCTGTATGTCTGCCAGCCTGCCTGTATGTCAGTCAGCCTGCCTGTATGTCTGTCAGTCTGTCAGTCTGTCAGTCTGACAGTCTGACAGTCTGACAGTCTGACAGTCTGACAGTCTGCCTGTTTGCCTGCCTGTATGTCTGTCTGTCTATCTGCCTGCCTGTGTGTAGATAGTGTGTATGTATGTAGGAATGAGTGGATGAATGAAAGTATCTGTCACGGATAACACTACGAGATTTAAAGCTGTCGAGCTGAAACTTGGTGAATACCTAAGTATTTAGATCTAGTAACGCCGTTCCGCAGATCAATATATTTTAATTTTTGGGAGATTTCTTTACACGCAGCTCCGGTGCTTTAAAACGTCATACTAACAACAAAAAACAATACTATTTCAAAAACATTTAAGGGGGTCTGAACTAAAATTAATCCCCCAGACCTGAAACACATTCTTGGTCCCCGCATTAAAACTGAACCGGGTCTAAACCCCACTGCTCTCTATCCTTGCACTTCCATTAGTCTTCACGTAACCTTAAAATGTTGGCGCATACGCACTTGTCGGCGCCTTCTGTAAAGGACCTCTTATCACCGCGCGCGCGCGTGCACAGCTGAATGCGGAGGCGGAGGCAGATACGAAGGCGTCGACGAGGGGGGGGGGGCGGAGACGGGCGGCGCGTCCTTGTTCGCGTCCCCTGGGCGCAAATGCCTCCGCCAACGCCGCAGCACAGTGCGCCAAAACGACTATGACTCTCTATCATCTCCGACCAGACCTTTGAACCGACCAGCACTTTCAAAAATACCTGTAATGTCAAAATTAAAATAATAATATGAAGTGTAATATCCTATAACCTATTTTTGCATTTTATGTCCATTATGGAAGTTTATTTTTCATGGTAAGGGATATTCCAATGTTGGCTATAATAGCACTTCCAATAGTTCGCCGCTTTGATGGGATTTTTCGACTGTACATTGAAATAGGGCTGAAAGAGTAGCTTCAGTAACTGTATCGTCTCACGACCCTAAATATAACATAGACTGTTTTTGTTGTTAAATAAATAAACAAATAATATGGGGTGTAATGTTATTTTTTGTTACCCCAATTCTCCTTAAAGAATATCTTCTCGTTCATTATCTCATGAGCAGAAAATGGCTACAATTCAGTTTTACTACATCAAGCCCGTAAGATTCTCCTACAAAAAAAACCGTTCTAAAATCCGCCTCTCATAATTCTCTAACTCCAATAATTTTTACATTTTTTTTGTTTACATGCCCCCGCCATTTTTATGCGCACCTTTCGGCTCATTTCGGCCCTACGTGCGCCGATGTCGCGCTTATCGGGAGGCGCGCGGCCGCGATAACGCTCTCGACGCCAAACCAACAAAATCCGAATGCAGCGCGAGAAGCGGGAATTAAACAAGTACGCTACGAAAACAAGCCTCTAAGCGTACGTAAATTACGACGAAAATTACCATCGGGCGCGCTCACAATCAAAATACTGATTTCTGCTACCTTCACAGAAAGTAACCGACACGGAAATCGAGAATGTTAATACGCTAGCGTAAACTATATTAACATCTTCTATGTGTATATACAAGAAAAGCTTGTAGCTTCGAGTGGCATTTCACTACATTGCTATGTACTATCGTGGATAACAGAACTGCTCTTCGTAATATTGTAAAAATGTTGGGGAATGTCATTGGATAAAAATAAAAATAAGATTCATAAAGTAGCCGAACAACCCCTTGATGCTTTTGTTTCTTTTCCACCAAGGGTCTTTAGCGCCTTATATTTTGTAAAATGTATTTAATTATTTCATCGAACCTGAATAGTAGATATAAAAAAAGTAAAAGAACGTTCTTTTCGAACACGATTAAAGATTAGGGTATTTGCAAAATAAAGGAAAGAGAAGAGTAGAACAAAAATGGGGAGAAATGAAAAGAACAGAAGAAAAAAAAGGCCCGGAAAAGGGGAGATATAGAGGAGAACTGAAAAGAATAGTCCAGAATCTCCTTAAACTCTTGTGCCACGGACATCTGCTCGGAGTAAATTATAGGCAATGAAATATTCATTATATTTCGGTACAAGCCTCCATGTATTCTTCTCTTCGGAGTTTTCTCCCGAAAACGGGGGTTCTGGAAAGCGGTGGGCGGTCTCGGGGCCTCCTCGCCCACTGCAGCGCCGTCGCGTTAATATTAAAGGGCCCCGGAACTTCCGGCGAGGCCGCCCGCCACGGCGGCAGACAATGCAGCCGCAGGGGCGGGTCCAACGCCACCCGCCAGCGCTGATGGTGACGGTGGTGTTAGAGGTGATGGTGAACGTGCTGGTGATGGGGATGATAATGATGGTTTGGATCGTGGTGATGATGATAGTTGATTGATTTTGTTTTGATCGCGTCCACTGCTATGATAATTTGTCTCGTAAGTGTAGTGCATGAGATGTTTAGGTTCTGTCGCCGAGCTACACAACGAGGTTCCCCCAGGATAACTCTTCAATCGGGGCACCATCCCAATTGATAGAAGCTCTAAACCCCCGACTGGTTTACCGACATGGGGGTTGGTGTAGTGCGGGTGTATATATAAGGGGGAAGGAACGGACAAAGTGAGGCAGGAAAGATAGTGCGCGGCCCTGCAGTCCAGCTCCGTCATTCGCCTGGTATCAATCGGAGAAACCGCGGAAAACTACCGATCAGAACAGCCGACCGTTAGAATTCTCCTTCAGACTATTGTAGTTCGTGTCAAAAATCCTTCACCGTGGGGATTGAAAACCGTAGGACCTCCGTATCAGAGACATTGCAGTGGCAAAAAATATTGCCTTCAGCCATCTAATTCGATGTGGTTGATATGGCAGTGGTGATGCTGATAGAAGTGGTGATAGTGAATTTGGCGGTAGAGTGACGGTGATTGTGATGGTGTGCAAGGTAGATAGAAGTGGTGATGGCAATGATGGTGAAGGTGAATACAGTGTTGGCGCTTTCGGTGAAGTGATGGCACCTTTTGTTGTGATGGCCACATACTAGGAATAAATTCAGAAACTGATTAACAGTTGGTCGTCACGTGGAAACGCACGTCGTCACGTGGAAACCATAACCTAAGCAACAGCAAATCAGAAACTTCGGCATTGAACCTGATGGCACCCACACTTTCAAAACTAATGAATCGCATGGTTCGCAGTTAATCAGGTGAGCAGTTGTTCAAGTGTCTGGGGCAATTTTAATTGTGATAAAATGAGTTGCATTGTCGTATATTGCGAATAGCTGGTGCTTTTAGTTCAACTGTTAATATAATCGTGGCAGCTATACAACGTAACATGATAAGAGCACGAGGTACGTAACAAGATCGTCTCCCTCTTCACCCAACTTACACGCACATTCCTATGTTATTGGGACCATCTGTTTCCAAGGTGATGTAGAGCGAAGTCGAGGTGGCAGGGGGCGGGCGCAACAGGTGGGGAGGGGGCGGAGGCGAGGGCGCGCGAATAGGCCTCGAGGGGGCCCAGTGCAGCGATGAACAATGGGCGTTGCGAAGTGATCCATTTAGCGCGTCAAAATGCAATATAACTCAAGTGGTTAACTATGAAATGACGATTTCCGAAGGAAAAACGCTTGGGGTGCCGACATGCAAACCATTTGTTTGGAACGCCGGTGGATAGTTATTGTCCTTTCGATTTCGTTTCTCTACGATACAGGATTATTATGACTAATTATAGAAGTGAAATAATATATCTTTCTCCCGATCACATCAATTTAAAGTATTATCTAAACTATCTAAATCTATCTAACTAAAATTATCCTTTATTTGTTATATAGGTTTTTATAAACAGTACTAGTAGTAAAGCGAGTATTCTACAGCTGTCGTTTCTCACTGCATAATCTCCATTTCTTCCGATGTTGCCAGGCATCATAATCTCTCGCCGCCATCATTGATCTTACGCCATTCTCCCTCTTAATTCTTGGTCTTCCTCTATATCTTCTTTCTTCAGGATGGAATTCCAACACCGTCTATCGCAGTCCTACGTTGTCCAGTGACTGATCAACCTTGTTAATTGCCCATACCATAACAGAGTCTTTGTTTCTATCAGTTCTAAGATTTATTTTCCATGCTTCATCATTTCTTTTTTTTTTTAATTTATTTCTTCTCGTTCGACTTGAAGGTCTTTCGAGGGTTTTCGGTTTTACATACTGACATTTTGGGATTTGGGCATTCCTGACAAATTGAGATTAGATTTCTCTAGCTCGTTTAATTCCTTGTTTGCTTCTAGGAGCTGCTGGGATTTATTTTTTTTGGGGGGGGGAGGGGGGGGGAAGCTGTTATGGATAGCCCTAGCGGGCAATAGGAAGGGAACGTGCTAGGTTATATTTAGATGCGGGATGATATTATTTGTTTAGGGGGGTTTAAGCATGTCTTTGAGAAATTTGGATTTGATTCGGCTTGGGATATTTGCTGTACGACCTAATTGGAATATCAGAGTGGCATGAGATGAGGGAAGGGAAGAATAGAAGTTATTTGCTAATTTTTTAATGTGTTCGAGCACAGTTTCCATTTGGAGTTCTCTATGAATTTGGTGGTTAGGTATAAACCATGGAGCTTTAATTGACTTTCTGAGGACTTTATTTTGGACAATTTGCATTTTTTGTATGGTGGTGGAAGCAGCGTTTCCCCAAACCGGGCATGCGTAAGTTAGCGTGGGTAGGATAATAGATTTATATAATAGAATCTGGCATTTGGTATTGAGTGTTGAATGTTGATTTAAGAGAGGGTATAGTTTTAAAATTTTGGCATTGGATTTGTTGATAGCTGCGTGAATATGAGGTTTCCAGGTGAGTTTTTTGTCTAACAATACTCCTAGGTATTTTATTGGTTCGCTTTTCCAAGGTATTTCGTTGTCATCTATTTTCAGATTGGGAGGGATTTGAGGTCTCCTAAGGGTAAATATCTTAGTCTGACATTTTTGAGAATTGATTGCTATTCTCCATTTTTTTGTCCATTGTATTAGGGTGTTAAGGTTATTCTGAACTCTATTAAATGCTAGGTTAATATCTGAGCTTGCTGTAAACAGTGCCGTATCGTCGGCAAAAAGAGCAGTTTCCACGTTGGAATACTTAGGTATGTCACTCATGAAAATATTAAATAAAATAGGTGAGAGAACTGAGCCCTGTGGAACTCCGGCTGTGATATTACGTAGAGTAGAAAAGGAGTGATTAATTTTGACCTTAAATTTTCTATCAGAGATAAAACCTTTAATAATATTCTGTATGTACTCAGGGACTCCAAGTTGTCTTATTTTAAATAGCAGACCGGTATGCCAGACTCTGTCATACGCTTGAGCTATATCCAAAAATGCAGCCAGAGTATGTTTTTTTTCTTTGAAGCTCTGTGCAATGTACTCAGTAAGCCTTAGTAGCTGGTGAATGCAGGAGTGGTTTGCTCTGAAACCAAATTGAATATCTGGTATTGCATCCGTGTCTTTCAGGTACTTGTTAAGTCTCTTTAGTAGAAGTCTTTCAAAAATCTTGGAAATTGAGGGAAGGAGGCTTATTGGTCTGTAGTGTTCAGGGCGTCGAGGGTCTTTTCCTGGCTTGCGAAAAGGTAGAACAATTGCAGTCTTCCAGGCAGTTGGGAAATAATTAAAGCGTAAGATAGCATTAAATATTGCAGTTAGTCCTGCTACAGAGTTTTTATTAAGATTTTTGAGCATCTTATTACTGATTCCATCTATACCGGGTGTTTTTCGTTGTTTTAGATGTTTAATGATGTTAGCTGTTTCAGACGGTGAAATAAAATTTATTTTGGTTTCAGCTGTAGTTAGTGGTTGTTTCATAAAATTTTCAATTTCATTGTTGTGTTGTATCATTGTTGGCAGGTGTGGTCTAAATACATTTTGTAAATGATCTGCAATCGCTTTGACCTTTTCGTCATCTGAAAGCAGTAGCTTATTGTTTACTTTTAATTCGGATATTTCGTTTTTATCTCTGGTGATTCTTTTTGTTGTTGTCCAAAGATGAGCTGAATTTGGATCAATCTGGTTTATAAACAGACGGAATGAAGTGTAGCGGTCTAGTGAAGTGAAGTGTAGTGTCTAATCTATTTTTGACTACTCTAGATAGTTTATTTAGTTTTGCTTTAATATCTGGCCTTCGAGTTATTTGCCAGAGTCTTCTTAAGTTATGTTTTGATTTAATTAAATTAATAATTTTCCATGGAATTTGGGAGGAAAATAGTTTATTTTTTGTGTTATACATATGGGGGGATATCTTTGTTGTTGTTGAATGATCTAGAGAATTAAGAATAGCTGCATTAAACTTTTCTAGTTCGGAGTCGATATTTGCAATCGACCTAATAGGGAGTGGATATTTATAGTTATTTTTGATTAGGTAAGCGAATTTAGTCCAATTAATATGTTTTCCTAATGGGTTATTTCCTGATGTAATTTCTTTAAAATTTCCTTTGTGTGATATTAGGATCGGATTATGATCTGAATCTAGTTCAGCTACAACTTTTTGAAGCAGAGGGAAGTTAATATTTTTGGTTATGACTATGTCGAGAATGTCTGGGATTATATTACAATTATAGGGAACATGTGTAGGTTCAGTTGGTGCATGAATATTAAGGTTATTATTATTTGCAAATTCCAGTAATTTTTTGCCTTGTAAAGTTATTGAGTTGCAGCCCCAAGCTCTGTGTTTACTGTTTAAATCTCCTAGGAGAATTATACGATTATATGTGTTAAATATTTTTCTATAAGCCTTTTCAGGGAAGCTTTTATTGGGAGGTTTATAGGCTGCAATAATTATTACTTGTTTGTCATTGTTAGGGTTATTATTAATATCATTACTATTAGTATTACCGTCACTATTTCCACCACTACCAATGTCCGTTCTAGCATTAGCAACAATACCAGCGTTATCATCAGCTGTAGTAGCAATAGCTGCTGCTGAGGTACCAATAGTGTTAGTGATATTATTACTGATAATACTACTCTTCACTCCTATTCCTATTGACTCGAGGTTTGGGGAAGAGGGCGTAGTTACTTGGCTGCACTCGACGTTTTTAGTTACTATTATTGCTACGCCACCTGACGCTTTGTGGGCGATTCTGTCCTCTCTAAAAATTTTAAACCCTGGAATGTGGAATTTTTCACCCGGAATTAAATGGGTTTCGGTTACGCAAGCTATTTCAATTTCATTTTTCTTTAGAAAATATCTGAATTCATTTTCCTGGCGTTTTAATCCGTTGGCGTTCCAGTTTAAAAGTTTAATATTGGCTATTTTATTTGTCATAATTTAAATTTGTCAGAACAGATTTAACTGTGTTTTCAATTAAGGGAGTAAGCGCTATCATGACTTGTTGTACGATGTTTGAGATTAAATTTGATTGCTCCTGTTTAAATAATGAAGAATATGACCTCGATTGGTTACTAAGGTATGGATTAGGATGGTGGGTAGGATGTAATGGTGCCTGTCTAGTGGTAACAAGGTTAGGGTGACTAGTGGTTAGGTGGGGCATGTTAGAAGGTGGGTGCATGTTTTTCGAGTTTTTCATTGACTCTGCTGCCTTTTTGTATATGCTGCAGCCTTTATAATTAGCTGTGTGGTCGAGACCACAGTTAATGCACTTAGGGGGGTAGATTTAATTTTGGTACACTCAGAGTAGTGATGTTGGCCAGTACATTTGACGCAGCGAGGCTGCAGGCCACAATTTGCCTGGGAATGCCCAAATCTCTGACAACGTTTGCATTGGATTACATGAGACTTGAATCTTTTTTGAATTCTAATTACACTGTACAAATTCGGTTTAGTTTAAATATTTCTTTACTTTGATATGTGTTTTCTAGATCTATTGCACAAACAGGTATGGGGCATTTGTCTTTATTATATAGTCTTGCGACTTTAATTGCTGGGAATTTTAGCCTTATCAGTTCCTGCAGTATTTCACTTTCCGTGTAGGTAGTAGGAATGTCCTTCATAACTATAACTAAAGTTTTTACAGTTGGGTCTTTGAAAGAATGGAACTCAATTTTTTCAGATTCACAGAATTTCCTAAAGCTTCTATAATCACTTATTGAAGTGAATGAAATTTTAATAGCGTCTTTTTCTTGTTTAGTTGTGAAGTCGTCCTTAACGTTCTTTTTAATATCATCTAACAAAAGTTGAAAATTGCTTGCATTGTGCACTATGATTGGGGGGATTTTAATAATTGGATCGATTTCGGGTTCTTCATTAGTTTCTAATGTTCCAAGAAGCTTATACCTATTAGAAACAGGAATATTGTACCTGGATATATCCTCTTCTGGCGAGCGTGACCTCTTACGTTTATGTTCATTACCATGTTCCTGCGTGCCTTGCAGCTGCGGTTGCTGTGAATATGATTGCTGTGGCAGAGGCGGTTGTGTCGGCACGTGATAATGATTTTGAAGCTGGGAAAGTTGCAGTTCTATCATTTGTTGCTGATGTTGGAGATGTTGCAGTTGTTGTTGAAGAATTTCTTGGTGTTGTAGTATTGTTTGGTCGGGGGGGGGGGGGGGGGCTGAACAGGTTCACTGGTATGCAGGTTTTCACCATCACTTTCACTAAATGTGGCGTCCATTGCGCGTCGAATTAGTTGCCCCCTAACGGAGCAACTATTTGTGGCCATTCACTGGTTTTAAAGATTTGTTGGCTTTAACTAAAACTAAAATCACACTTTTCTAAGCGAGGCACTGTTCACACCGTTCACACGAAAGACGACTCGCTTTCTGAACGACCGTATTCACGGCCCCGCTGGGGCACTTCTTATCACTGGTCACAGTCGAGGTACTGCGGAGCGATAAGCATCGGACGAGGTGTGAACCGTTCGGTAGCCAAGAGCAGACTGTCATCATTTCTATTATTATTTGGTTCAATTTAATTTTCCAATATTCCTCCAATATTTATTTTCTGTGTCATGAATTCTACTTCTATACGTGGTATTAATAGCCATAACGCAGCTCCATACGTGAATGGATTAATTAGTTTTACGTTTCATTTGATATAGATATATAATTGACTTAATTAATGACCAAGCGCAAATAATGACAAAAAATTCCAAACACAAATTAATGACAAAGTCAAACATTGCGCCGAAATGATTCCTACAAGTACATTCTAAAGTGAGTGTGATGTAATAATTACAATAAAATCTAACATCATTAATATGAAAAGAATGGTGAAAGAAAACGTAATGTAAGTTTAATTTTATTAATTGTTGATTCTTGTTAAATCCTACAATATTTGAAATAAAGGGTTAAGAAGGTGTGTCGAAATACATATTTGAATATACCCGGTAACGCTCCCCTATTGTATGTGACATACATTTTCAGTTCATGTGATGTAAAGAGAATTGTAAGATAACTTAGTGGAATTCAGTGACATAAAAGTGTCTTTAATGCTGCGATGATTTATTGTGAATCTCTGAAGCAGTAGGTACGTTGTCGGGAGGTGTCGTACAAATTTTGATATAATAAACAAATTGCAAAATACTCTTAATTATATTTCATGAACTTTCGATATTTAGATGAACATTACCCATCCGATAATTTCTATGACTTATCACAGTTCAAATAATCATCAATACATATGTAGTATCAAAAGTTCATTTTTAATTTCATCATTACATTTGAAATTTAAAGTTAAGAGCTCATTTAGGAACAAATATTACTAATATGTTTGTTATTTAGTAATTTACTTCTCAAGTTTCCAAGGCAAGTGACATGTGAAATGTTGAGAAAAATCTAACTCGTTATGGTAACATAATTCCTATCGACACATCAAAGTTTCTCATTAGAGAGCAAGTTTGTTGAGAAAAGTTTCAATTTCACCGCATTTTCGTTTTTAGTATCAGAAATGGTGTTGCTTATAACATTTGATGATCACCTCCGTGTTGGGTCTTGTAATTTACAAAATGATGAAATAGTTCGTATAATGAAACTAAAAATCATAAAAATAAAAAAAATCCTAGAGTGAAAATTATTATCCTTCTTTTCTGCATGTGAAAACAGCAAGTACGAAAAAAAGCAACTATCTATGAAAAAATGTCTCTTTGGAAAATACTCTGTGTATGATGTACGAGGTCGACAACGCATTCACAATACGCCTGGCGTGTCAGGCTGCACGCAAGGGAACTTTGTCCTTATCTTAGTCTTATATTTCAGGTGTAAGCCGATTCAAAAGTTTCCAAACTTCCTATTTTTTTTTTAGAGAGGGATAGACAATGGTTTAATTTAGGATCTCAAGAGATAACTTCGACGGTTGGCTCTGAGTGTTTGGTGATAACCCAAATTTAATTTCAGTTATGCAACCTGCGGTGCACTAGTGCCTGCTGTGCGCCCTGAAACGGTCATTACAGGGTTGTAAATAAAAGCATTTTCATTTTATGCGATATTGCTTTTATAACTTTTTCTAACTGATATTATGTGGAAAATAAATACGCAGTCAAACGGCTGCTAGGTTTCAGCTAGTGTTTGAGAACTTTGATTTACGCGGTACCTGTTCCAAATATGAAAATAAAAATACAAATATTGTGGAAATGGAAAAAAATGTGCATATGGAAATTAAAAAAATTGCAAATGTAAGCAAAAAGTAGTTCAAAAGGAAACAAAAAGTTGTTCAAAAGGAAACAAAAAATGTTCAAAATGTGGAAATAAAAATTAAGCAAATGGAAACAGAAATTGTGGTAATCGATACAAAACTGTCGAGCAATGTTCTGTACGGAAACTGGCTACAGAAATGAATTCGGTTTAGAAAGACTCGATGAAATTTGGATGCAAATTGATGAAAGAATTTCGTCTATCGCATGTAGCGCAATTTTGACGAAGCTGAATATTGCATGGCACATCCAAAAGCCACCACCATTCCGCCTTTGCATTTTACGATATCTTCGAAATTCATGGGCGTGACGTTTTGGCGTAATAATGCTCTGTGATTTACGATAATTGATTTGAATGGGTCAGCATTTGTGTTGGTAACAAATGACAGTCGCTAGTTACCGAAACATTAAATTGTAATCTTCCCTCATCCAACACAAAAGTTGCAAATGATAACTTCACGGACGTAAAAAGTACTGAATAGTTGAAGGAGGACACCATTAGGGCTGTGTACGTGGTGTCCCTATATGCAGACAATTTCGCTACCTGAATTGTCGCCACGATTTAATAGCCTATCACCTAATACCCACTCAAGGCAACATATAAATGTTGAACCCAAATAACAATTGATAGAATTACTAAGGATCCAAGAGATATCAACCACAAAGTTTTTAATAATAGTAGGATAGTAGTGTTAGCGAGTCTCTTTACGGCCACGTCCTTCGATTTTCCCAATATTCCTCTTAAAGTTTTCGTTCCTTCATCGCCTTTCCTGTCTCATTTCCCCATATTTCTCTTGGTCTGGCACGCTTCCTATTTTTTGGCGGTAACCATTTAAAAATTTTCTTCGGCTACCGAATTTCCCTCATCCTTTGGATACGACTATATCATCTCCATCTTTTAGCATGAACATCCATTATATCAATATCAATAACCATTTTTTTATGTCAACATTGGGTTCTTAATAATATTTTTAATACAATTTTAATAATACATTTAACATTAAAAAAATAGTTAACCAGACATGATATGTTTCGGAAACCTTATCCCCTTTGCAAGACGTTACGCTTTTGTGTCAACCAAACTCCCCCCGATTGCGTCCCGTGCTGATGGTCGACGTCGCTCCGCTGTTGCAGGCTGATGGAGGAGTACGGCAAGGCGGCGGAGCTGGGCGCGCAGACGCTGTACGCGTTGTACGGCAGTCCGCGCCACCACGCGGCGCACCAGCACTACGCCCACTACGACGACTCGCCCGGGGGCGGCGGGGGCGGCGGCGGCGCGCAGGTGGCGCAGATGCTGCCCAGCGTCCTCCCGGGCGGCGGCGGCGCCAACGACTGCCACTGGCAGACGCTGCAGTACATGCACCCGGCGGCGGCGCAGCCCCAGCACCATCAGGTACGCGCCGCGGCGGCAGCGGTGGCTCAAGACGGTAATCGATGACGTCACAATGGCTCGGACCGGGACGTCTTAGGGATCCTCTCCCGACGGTGGTTTTGTGGTCAATTTAAATCTCAGATCAATCGTTTTTACAACGCAGTACAACAACGGTTACAAAATATAATTTAATGCAGTAATCGGTATTCCATCGAGCAGAACAGTAAATGTCTTGATTTTATGAAAGATTATATTCTTACTAAGAACAATATCAAATCAATTTGCATTATATACCGCATGTTTTGTATATCTTCAAAATTAATTAAATTAAAATTAAAAGTAAGCAAATTTACGTATTAGACTCTTTGAGAAAACATGAAAGTAAATCAAGCAAATTAAGAGGTTGAATACGTTGTATATTCTTTACGTAAAATTATCTCTCCGAACATTACACTTCCTCATTAAAAAGTAAGATTTTGACGCCCCCCCCCCCCCGCAGTAGTACTTTCTCCTGTACAAATTTTTCTTATATGCACAGCCACGTTAAATTACAACGGAATGCCAACAACAATCAACCATCAGATCATTTAATATATTGGAGCGTTTTCGGTTCAGTTAAAAAATATTTAAGTTCAGGTTCCGTTTTTTGATAAAAAATATAGTGATTTCGGATCAAGTTTGGGTTTTGTTTTTGATGCCATTCTAAGCAGTTTTTGCTATCTTTTAAAACATATTAGGCTGTTTTACACAACTTGTTTAGAGTAAATATAACCATGATTTTGAAGAAATAATACTTTTCTTGATTGAGAACTCCGATAAAACACAAGAGAATGTCTTATTTTTTAGAGGTTCGTTTAGAACTGTTACTCGAACTGTTAGGCCTAAATATTTCAAAACTCTACTTATTATACTCTCATTAAATTCAATGTTTGTATTTGGGTTCACACTGTTAAATTTTGTTAGACGTAAAGGAAACAAGATACACAAGTGGCTGTGTGAACTTGGTATTCGAGATTTTCCGTGATTATTAATTATTCACGGAGAAATGTGTTAAAATCACTTGACTTCTTCAGTTCTCCTCATTTTAAATTTTAAAAAATCTTGTGCGAGATGTATTAAATTATCATTTATTTCTGTTTATTAAATTAAAAAAATTACTGTTTATGACAGATTCAGTACCATTGCGTTTGTTGGCTCGGTACAAAGTACAAGTGTCTTATTTCTCCGACTATACTAAAAAGCCGAGAATTGGTCTTTAGCATGTTCAAGAGGCAAACAAAATCTGTAAAACGGAGAGACGCCTGCATGTTTATTTAAATTTTAGTCACTTTACTTGCGAAAATATTCTGTTATTTCCTGTCTAATTCAAATAAATTTTTTCCGTAAACCAATGAAAATACACAATAGGAAGTAGCATCAATGATGGCTCTCTCTAAAATATTTGGAGTAGCCTTTTTATGTTTTGTAATCTTGCAATCTTAAGTTAAAACTACTGGCAGAGAGAATATTTCTTAATTCATTATTTGTTAATTCATTATTCTTATTACACCATCCTTATGTTTAAATAGCTTCAATAGATAAGTACTAAAATAAATATTGAAAATTATAATAGATGTTTCCACTTCTCGGTTCTAACGTTCATACAGCGAATTACCACTTTTAAGACACTATGAGGAAGACACTAGATGTCATTGATTTCAGATACGTCTATGAGTATTCATATATCAGAAAAACAATTATTCATATGAGAAAGTAAAAAATGACAGCTCTAATAGTAATTCATGGTAGAAGGGGGTAAAATAAGAACTATCCTCTACGCTTTTGGAGCAAGAATTTCTGAATTTTAAGAGAGAAAGAGAGAGGGGGAAGGGAGAGAGAGGTTATGATCTACATCCGAAAGGTGAAAATTCACAAAGTCCACAATGTCAAAACAATCATTATTTCTTCTACCGCACATCCATTGCCTACACATCCGTTAGAATTGAATAAGATACTACTGAAACGTCTTTATAGGTAGTATCAAATCTTTAAATGGAGTATTTACTTAAGTTTCAAGTTTCTTCTCAGTAACTTTCAAGTAGAATATAAAATCAAGAGAATAAAATTAAATTTAATGAAATAAAATTCGAAAGAAAAACTCAAACGATGAAGAATTAAGACGTGTAAAGTACAATTCCTGCTCTTCTGCAAGTCCATAAAACGCACAATTTGGAGTTCTCGTTTATGACCACAGGGCTCGGAAACAGACCGCAGGGTGTGAGGTTTCGCCTGCGAAATTAAGTCGCAATTATTTATCAAATCCTAAATATTTATGAAGTTAAAGTGCTTATTCGCCACAACACCATGCAATTATTTTCGACACCTCACTGGTTGAGATTGCTTGAATGTGAGATCTGGATAAGTGATCTTCACTACAGGAGTCAGTCATAAGCCAGAATTCTCGGTTTCTCCAGATGATCATACCACGAATTTTCAAAGCAACCATGTTGCCGTTCGGAATGACACATTTACATTTTATCCTACCCGCCATCTAATTCTCGTGGTCCTCCATTAATCTGCGTGTGTTAACCAAAACAGTATATCAAAATTGCGTGATTGTGTGGCTCATGACTCTCTCTCTCGACTGAGTCCTTCGCATTCATGACGATTGTCCTCACCAGGCGTCCGCGCCCCAGCACCATCACCCGCACCACCCGCACCACCACCACGGCGGTGGCGGCGGCGGGGGGTGGCGGCGGCGGCGGGCCGGGCGGGCCCCAGGCGCAGGCCAAGGCCCTCAAGGAGCAGCGGATCCGCAGGCCCATGAACGCCTTCATGGTGTGGGCCAAGGTGGAGCGCAAGAAGCTAGCGGACGAGAACCCCGACCTGCACAACGCGGACCTCAGCAAGATGCTCGGTGAGTGCGCCGTCATATTAAAATTCCCGTCGTATTTGCACCATGCATGCAGTGATGCATCTACAGGTCATGGAATCACTCTCTAATAAACGAAATCTTCGATGAAAAATTGTATTACACTTCCAAAAGAAAAAGAAAAGTTGAAAAAGAGTTTTGCCTTCCCAATAGACGCCATCCCAGTCACTGATTGTTAACTTGTCGGACGGCATCCTACTACATTTCTTCAGTACTCTTACCAAGAAGGTTGCAACGTGGTATGGCTCTATAATAATGAATATCTACAGTTTGTGTAAATATTTACGTTCATTTCTATGACTGCAACCCTTTTACATTAACACCCTTCCTGACTTTCCGGCTTACTAATATTTTGAGAGTCCTAAATTATTCATGTTTACAATATTTTAAGTTAATTTTACAGCTTTGTTCGGAATAGGATGGCAGAATTTAGTCCAATGATACTGGTTTCTAACAGGAAAAATGAGAGAGTGTTTTCGTCAGGATAAACTACTTGACAATTATATCTCTCAGTGTTTCCGTATTTCAGAAATGTATACTTTGTATTAATTTTACAATAGAATATGGTTTTTCACGTGGTTGGTTACTGTACGAAAACTATATTCAAAAAATAAATGAATTGTCTGTAGCACAAAATAATTAAACCAGATTGTTGTTTGCACAACTAAGAGAAATAAAGTTCATTTTCTGTAAAATAACACGATGAATTAGTCGATGTTAACGTAGGAACCATTACACTGACTAAGTTTCAAATGTTTTATCTCCTTGACACATTCTATAACTTGTTGATATTTTAATAATATTTTTTAAATCGTATGTTCAAAGCAAGTCCTCTATATAGAGACACGTTTTGCAGTATTCTTTATCCATGTGCCCTTGCGCCATGAGGTGCCAAATCAGGTAATGGGCCCGCTGTAAAAAAGAGTCCATGAACACATCTAACGTGGATGTGTTAATGCACGCTTTCATGTTTCTCTTGTAATAAATTACGTCACCAGAACACGGCGCGGTTCTGACTTGTCGGATGTTTTCGTCCTTCGCATTACCACGCTGTCACCTTTATAGGACGCGTAAAGAGACGGCGCGATTATATTTTGCCACGTCATGACGGCCACGAAACTATGTGGTCACTGTTGCGCATCTTAGGCCCAGAAGAATCACGTCTTGTTGCAAAACGAAGAACAAACGACACAAGTTTGTAAACTTCTTACGAAAAGTTAATCCTGTGCCATCACGACGGAATATGAATAAACAGGAAACTGATATGAATACGCGTCATGTTTGTGAAGAACGCA
The DNA here is from genome assembly GCA_038098605.1 of Gryllus longicercus. Taxonomy (NCBI): domain Eukaryota; kingdom Metazoa; phylum Arthropoda; class Insecta; order Orthoptera; family Gryllidae; genus Gryllus; species Gryllus longicercus. The sequence goes on along the minus strand of JAZDUA010000128.1, from coordinate 2,309,966 downwards.
TGCCCCTACTCAAATAAGATTCGTACAGTCCAAGTAAATAAATATTAATCATACGTGTTCTGTAACCCAAAAAAGTGAGAGCCAAGAATGATTATATACACTGCTGAACACAATTTCCGATTTAATTTCAGTTTTCTACATTCTTTATTTTCTTTCTTCTTTTGTGACATTCGCTCTATAACAATAAAGATATTGGCTACTTCTTAATAAGTGAACAATTTGTTGCTTGATAAACAAATTAATTTGACGAATATAACGTCATATTCTTCAGTTTCCCTTAATGTGGATGTGTTAATAAGATACAAAGGAACGTCTCTCTCTCTCTCTTTACATTTTGGATGTATTTTTAATCATTGCACTCAACTCAGAAAGAGGGGAGAGATTTTTGGGGTGTGTTTAATGATCACTATACATAACGCAAATTAACTATGCACTTTTCATCTTAGATATATTCAAAACTGATATCTAACATGTTATGATCCAACTGATGGTCTGTAACAAATTTGGAATAGATCAATTATTTCGAGTTGATTATCATTCACCACGTTTCACCTGCGTTTCTACCATTGATAAGGTTCCAGCAAGCATTTTCTTCACAGCGTTTACGATCATACGATGGACACTATACCACAGCGTTTTTGTGATATTGCTAGGTACATTCACTGATTATATGATATATTTTTATTATTTTCGTAACGGTTTCAAGTCCGATCAAAACCAGGGGCGTCATGTAAAGTACCTCCAAAAATTAAAATATCGCTTTCAAATTCAAAGTGTCCGCGACATCAGTTAGAACAATAGAAGAATACCAATTTCAAAGAAAATCGGCTAAACGGTTTATGAGCTAGCGTTGTCCACAGACGGACAGACAGACCGTTTTGTCGACAATCGATTTTTCGGTATCAAGGAAACACAAAATATGGATTCTGGCTACCCCACGTGTTAAAAGAATTTTTCTCCTATATTTTGCAAGTGGATTTATCCCCCTTCTCATTACCAGGGCCCAGCGAGAAGTGTTTTTTGTGTGGAATGTTCATCGTTTTCCGGCGGTCGATTACAATACTTTCTCTTATTAAGTTAGTAAGTGCGAGAAAGCATAAATACGGCAATACGGATGATCCGTCTACGACCTCGCGCTCCCGGTGGATCCGAGGCTGGAGAGACGCAAATCTCTCGAGGCGGTTGGAAGACGGCGGGTCGTCCAGCGCCTCCGCCGACGGCATGCAGGGTGGGATGGCGCGGAGCGCGGTTCAGCGGAGTGCGAGTGAGTGAATTGTGGGTGTTATAGCGAAGAGATGGTGGAATTTCTCCCCCGTTGAACGTGAGATGAGGCGCTAACACACCTCGGCTAACGAGAATTCCCCCCACAAGATATCTTCCCTAACGGGGCGGTGTATGATAGTATAATGCTTGTAAGAGTGTGAGTGTGAGTGTGAGTGTGAGTGTGAGTGTGAGTGTGAGTGTGAGTGTGAGTGTGAGTGTGAGTGTGAGTGTGAGTGTGTGTGTGTGTGAGTGTGAGTGTGAGTGTGTGTGTGTGTGTGAGTGTGAGTGTGTGTGTGTGTGTGTGTGTGTGTGAGTGTGTGAGAGAGAGAGAGAGAGAGAGAGAGAGAGAGAGAGAGAGAGAGAGAGAGAGAGAGTGTAAGGGGTAGGATAGGAAAAGGAAGCGGCAGGAAACAGCACATCCATATCCCGCTTGTTATAGCACTGTTCTGGCATTCGCCTGACACTGGTCGGAGCAACCACGAAAAACTGACGATTAGAGCAACCAGCAGCTAAAATATTCTCCTCCTGACAATTGTTGAATCCAACCTATCCTATCTAGCCAGTTTTTAAAATACGCCGCCATGAGAATTCGAACCCTAGAGGTTCTGGATTAGAGACGCCGTAGCAGCAACGGTCGCTGCCTCTGGGCCACCTCGGTGTGGTCGGGACGGGAGGGAAAGAGACCGGAAAGGAAGGGACAAAACGGGGCGGAAAGAGACGTGACGGGCCGAAAAGAGACGGGACGGGCCGAAAAGAGACGGGACGGGTCGGAAATAGTCGGGACGGGACGGAAAGGGGCGGGGCGGGGCGGGGCGGGCGGAACAGGACGGGAAGGGGTGGGGTGGGACGGGACGGGACCGGACAGAACGAGACGGGCCGGGGCGGGGCGGGGCGGGGCGGGGCGCTAATCCGGCGCGCACGTCGCGGCCCCGGCGGGGATTTCCGCGCCACCTCGCCGTCGCCGCCGGTAAGCCCTAACGAGCGCCCCTTGCGCATGCGCATGCACTTCCCGAAACGCCCGTCTCGTGACGCGCGGCGCGGCGTCAGCCGGTTTGTGGAATGCCTTGTGTTATAAAATCTCATTCATAAGTGATTACAATGAATCAACATTTTTCGGAATTTTGGCAATGTTATGCCATGTTCAAATGAGAAAATTTTCACCTAGTCCACAACTTGAAAATCTAATTAAAAATACCTCATTTACTCAGATCAGTTAATAAAATTCACTTCCATTAAGTTATTAAATACGGGTTCCTCCACTTAAATCCTCCTCTTAAACTCCTAAACTCCTCTTAAATTAACAAGTATGTCAAAAATTTGTATCATTCGAGGTTATATGGGAAACATCGTTTTTACTTTCTCCTTACGGAGTAGAGAGAGTTATGTAATGCTGTGCAAACAACGGTGAATTTTCGGCAGAAAAACTCTTATTACAGGGCCCTGATAACGAAAAAGTGGAAAAATGTAGTTACTTCTTTAAAAAAATGTCCTCTAGCAGGTGGTGTAGCCATAATCGATATTTTATGGGTCCTTGATACCGAAAAATCAATTGGAAAAAAGTATGTCCGTCCGTCTGTCCGTACTGTGAACAACGCTACCGTTCAGCCGATTTTCTCCCAAACTGATATTTCCCAACCAATCTGGTTAATGTCGCGACCCCTGGAATTTAAAACCGATATTTTAATTTTGGAGGGTACGTTACATGAAGCCTCTGGGTCATTTGTAAAATTTTTAAAAAAATTACTCCAACCCTTGTGATGAAATTTTGTTTTTGGACAGTGTGAAGAACGTTTAAGAGAATGATGCAGGTCTCAAGATTTTTGAAACCTCTGATTTTTTCAAAACTTGCAAAAGTTCAAACTTTTTTCAGAGTCTTCCTACAACTAAAATATTAAAGACAGAGATTTTTCCCTTAATAAAATCTGTTCCTTGACGATAGATTTTGGAATAAGGCCACGCAAAACTTTTCGAAACTGAGTACTTCTGCGTAATTTTGCGTGAAAATCCGGGGGAGAACGTACGAGCTACTTTAGCACCACTAGATGAAGTCGTAGGCTTCCGCGGCCAGAGTCATGTGGGTGATCTGGGCTGTCCGGGTGACGCCGCATCGACGGCTGAGTTGCCGACGTTTCGACCATCCTGTCGTGGGCTGGTATGCACGACCTCGGGACGCATACCAGCCCTGAGGAAGACCACGACAGGATGGTCGAAACGTCGGCAACTCAGTCTTCGACGCAGCGTCACCCGGACAGCCCAGATCAACCTTTAGCACCACTAGTTTCACTCAAGTAGAACAAGTGAACTAGTAAAATTCTAACAATTCTTCTAATTTTTAAATGTTCGCGAAGGTAGGCGGGGCTGGGCGCGGGGCCTGCCTCGGGGCCGGGCGCTGATGGGGCCCGCGCGTCACTATCGGAGTCCTCATCGAGGACGCAACGTCGCGCCGCGACCTCGAGGCGCTTCGTGTTTTCCCATGCGCGTTCCCCTAACGCACGTCAAGTACGAAGGTTCTTCATACGTGCGTTTTTAGTTGCGATGATGCGCGTTTGTCCTATTCGTACTTTCGAGTTTTGCAGATATGTTGTGAACTTCATAGTTGTGTATGGAACCAAAAGATTGCGCGTGCTTCCATGGATGCTTTATAATAAATACATTTTAATTATTTCATAATATAAGTATTTTTTTCTCAAAGAAAGGCGTTCCTGAAAAAAAGAAACGAGCAATGAAGGCCAAGCAGTCATAAAGTCAATAGTATAACTGTTCTAATCATTTTAACACATATAAAAACTAAATAAAAATTGTGAATACATTTTAAAGTTACTCAGCAATATAAAATCACAGTAAAATTTTAGATTTATGGAATGGTTTGTATAGTAAAATTTCATTCACACGTAATTGCTAGTACATTTGGCAGTGTTGTGGTAATATTCTGCGTTGTGAAAATAAAAACAAATTATCTAGTACATTTAATGAAAATCTAATTAAAAATACCTCATTTTCACAGTTCAGTTAATAAAATTCATTGGCGTGTGCTTCAACTTAGTTAAGAAATGTGGATTCCTGTGTGTCTCACACTAATGTGCATGTCCAAAACCCATATCGTTGGATACAAGTTTGAAAATATTTTACTCAAATAGAACTTGTTGCATAGTGTACTTCTAATATTCAAGTTTAATGGTGAGAGAAAACACGATGTACTAGCGAAAGTTATTCATGTACTTTTTCTTGATACTTCAAACCGCAAACCCCTCATTTAACATCAGCGAGTCATGGCACGTAGCCTGACAACTGTTGGGCTAGGGTATTTCCCGCGAGCTTCACATGCGTCAACATAGTGAGACCTCAGTGACTCACAAGACATTATAATTCACGAATTCTCTGAGGTTTTATTATACACCATTTACTGTGTTCAAATATTAGTTTTCAAGTCCTTTGTTAGCATAAGGAAGTAATGTAAATTTTCTAAAAGCGGGGCAGGATAAATTAATAATAAACATTAAGTTTATGTCAACTGTCCGTGGCAACTAATGCACTTAGAAAATTAGAATGCACTTGAAAATGTGACTATACGATTTGATTTTCTGGAACTTGATTTTCTGGAATTTGATTTTCTGGAAGGAGAGAGAGAAGAAACTAGAACTTCAACTTAAAAATAAAGAATTTTTGAAGTCATGAGAGTAATTTGTTTAAACCGCTTGTGAAATTTATAATTTAGTTTCTTTAATGTTCCCACTGCATTATCACCATCCAGGAAAATTAAAATGACTTTAAATCAGACGACTCTTTTCCACAGAATAAATTGTCGCAACCTTTTACAAGATAAAATTTTGTGAATCAGCACAATTTATTTTATTTAAAAAACCCTAAGTACGACAATCAATGAACATCATCACGATGTGTTTCTCAATAGTAGCTTGTCTCGACTGTTGCGAGTCCTAAATCGCCTGAAAAAACATTTAAAGTGATTGAATGAATAGTAGCATTTTAAGTAGTCCTTCTATAACGCAGTTTAACAGCCCTGTTTACAATTACGTCTCTGGAAAAATGCAGATTCTCAGCAGAGAACATTAATGCTATATTGTAAATGATATTTCAGATATCGCTTGATGTATCGTCAGTGCACAAGAAAAGTAACATAAAAATTGTAATTTTGTAATCCGAAGTGTTTTTACCCAAGCGGAGCCGTTCATTTCGCATCAAACGCGAACAATCTTTATGAAATAAGCAGTAATGTATAAAGAAATATTTTCTAAACATGTTTTTTCACTTAACTTACAAATGAATACTTTTTAGATTGATCAATTTTATTGTTCATCAGCGATATGTAAATCTACAACAAAAAAGGATCATGAAATATGGAAAATCCTTAAGACTCTAGATAATGGAACAGAAAGAACTGGTTCATAGGGCTTGATAAATGGAATAGAGTTCTAATTGATTGCCGAATTTTTACGTTTCGAAAAATGTATTCCCAATGACATCATCCATCCAAAAGCTCATGTTCCGAACCTGGTCCTCGGTTTATGAATTGGACGGAGGACTAGACGTGGGCAGTCGCACTCACTAGTGATGCGACATCGATAGCAAATCATTGTTGATGCCAAACACCAATGTTCAAAATTAAACCATCGATGTAAATAAAACATCGACCAATTAGTAAACAATTTTTATAAAATAGAGGAATTCTTCATCCACGACGAGCACAAAGCAACGATATTAAAAAAACATCCATTTCAGAATATATCCTTGTTTAAAACATGGGTATTTTTAAAGCAGCATCGATGTTTTGAAAACATGGACTTGGATGTCGCATCCATACTACCCACATCCCGCAGCAGGGCCAGCGAGTAACAAAAGCGGCAGCTGGCGACCGGACGGCGCGGCGCGGCGCAGCGCGGCGTCCGAGCGGCTGAGACGGGCGCGGCTCGGCGGCGGCGGCGGCGGCGCGTGGGCCGCGCGGGCGGACGGGCGCGCCGCCCGCCGCCATGGCCGCGCGCCCACCGCCACCGCCGCCGCCGCCGTGCCGCCGCCGCCGTGCCGCCGCCGCCACAGCGCGACAGCAGAAGGCGGCGGCATGCCTCGCGATAATCAGACGCCGCCCGCCGTCGCAGCCACGGCGTGCCCGCCCGCCCGCCCGCCGGCTCGGTGGCGGCGGCGGCGGGTCCAGCGGAGGAGGCTGCAGCTGCGGCGGCGGCGGCGGCGCGGGGCCAGCTCTGACCCCGCCCCCCGGCCGTCCCCGCGCTGGCGTCTCCGCCAATCCCAGACCAGGCGAGGCCGCTTTCCTCAAAAGCTCTCGCCGTCTCGCCCGCCGCGCCGGCCTCTCACTCGCGGCTCCCTCCCTCCCTCCCCTCCCCCATCCGCGCCGCGGACGCAGCCTCCCCTCCCCCTCCCCCGCCCCTTCCCCACCAGACGCGCGGCCGCGCTCCGCCTGCGCGCTGGGGCCGGCCCTCGCTCCCCGACGCGCAACACTCTCTGACACGGGCGCGGTGCGCTTTGCCTCCCGAACCGAAAGACTCCGACTGGTTCTTCTGCTCCTTGAGGATGAAGATACGTCTATAAGCCGACTGTTGAAAAAATGAAATAGATTTAGAGAGGGACAAACATCAAATCATTGATGCCGACAGAGCATTGGTTGCTATTGAGCTATTAATTCCCCTTTTTTGGCTGGTAGCTTCTCCTACCATATTCATTGTTGTTTTTTTGTTAGTAAATTATAAAAAAGTAAATTGAAGTATAAATGTAACGGGTGGTATTAAATTAATGAATTGGGCCACTCTATTAATTTCACAAATACGCGTCGGCTCACAGAGAAAAAAGTTGGAAGGAAACAAACGTGAAAAGCTGAAAAAAGAGAAAAACCTGATTATTTTGGGCGCCAGAGGAACAATCTGGGAAACGTTTCACAATCATTTTTTAAAATATTCATTGAGGTACTAATCAAATTAAAATAATGTCATTTGTAATAAGAAGGGTATAAACGAGAAATGTTTCTTTCCCATCACTTTTGCTCAACATTTAGCTCGAATGAATTGAAATGGGCCCTCTTTTAAGGTAACAGTCTTGAATAACCAACTAAGCCATAGATGGTCAGGAAATAACGCGCGAGCTGAAAAGGGACTTAGTGTTGACTTTATTTCAATCTAGTTTTAAAATTCGGCAACATTTCATTGTCTACATTGAACCACAGTAAATTTATTTTATTTAAGGAGGAATTCGAAAGAGTTATGTTGAGTTTCGTGAAATTACATTGCAAATACATCTTGAACCGAGAGTGTCGGTATAAGTGAAGCCTCATACCAAAAATATAAAACCAAGACTTAAATCCTAGAAAGAAGAAATGTACTACTAAAAATGAATCAACATACAACGCTCCTTGCTCCGAGTAACAGTCTTCAAACGAAAGGAAGTTACGACTAATCTCAGTAGACAAAAATTTCGCTGGAGGTAGGCAACATTTTTGAATTAGATCCAAATCACAGCCTTTAAATCCTCTGCCAGCTACAAAGTTGACCGAGGGAAACTGAATAATGAACATCGCTAAAGATAAACACTGTTGTTGGCAAAATTCTCGCTTTTACGATCTTTCCTCATGAACTAGCGGCACTAAAACTAAATGGAAATCATTTCAGAATTTTTTATTTAACTGTTATCAGTTTAGAAGTTAGAAGTTTCGAAGTAAATATCATAAGTGGACACATATATTTGAATAGTTTAGGACTTCATGAGTTTATAAGTAGAAATACTGTCAGCGAGTTGAGTCAGAGGATAACACTTTCAATTGAAATGGTACTACACTCACTTAAAATTTGTCTCCAGGGAATATTACTAAACGCGTCCAACATGTGTTTTTATAAAATAATATGAGCTAATTGGACTAGAACATAAGCAACATTTTTTTTCCAAAAACGTGAGGCCGCCGAATCACTATCTGCAGGAAGGAAATAGTAGGTGTTTACAAAGAAGTTTACAATGGCTCAAAAGCGAGTAAAGTAAAACTACACTGAAATTGGCATTGCGTAAATAACGCAATTTTGTTTGGTGCAAGAACGATGCAGCTGAGTGCAGAAATCTTATATTATTCCAGAGAGGAACAACTGCAAGCAAGGAAGCAAACAAGCAGACAATTTTCAGTAGTTGAAGTAAACAAAAATATGATGAGCTATGAAGATTTTAAGGCCTTTCTGTAAGATGAATCCTGGGTCCAGAGATCAGTTTCAAAAGAAAGACAAATGTAGGATTAAAAAGACAATGTGATTGTATAACTGCTAACTAAGAATTTATATCTGTGAAAGTGTTGGACCAGCGGTTATTAAGGTACTAAACATGGTATACTTTCAAATAAAATGCCAGTCTTGGTATTGAATGATCAAAACCACCTACACCGTCTCAGTGCTGCCAAACTGAAAGATGATACTAAACTTCCGAGAAAGCGTTTGGGGACCACAAAATGTGATTCTACAATTCTTCAGAAACATGACAGACAACGTACCAGAAAATAGTGATGACAAAGTATGACACTTGCGTAAGTTGCAAGAAGATTTATGAGACCAATATTCGTGTTAATTTTTGTAATAATAGGTCACGACAGTATTTATATTACATCGTGATTGCAGTGCTGTAATAGCGTATTATAACGACATTGAATTTAATGACGTATTTTATTGTTTTTATAGCAACACTTGTATTTCCAAATGTTCCAAAAATAAGAAATTTTCTTTTTGATACACCTACACCTACACCTACTTCGAGTACGGTACCTCACGAAATGTTTTGGCACCTTACCACACTTCAAAAAAAAGTTAAGACAACACACGACATGGGGTGAGATCAGATACGAAAGAGATACTTGTAGATGTAAGTACTAAGAAATATTAAAACAACAAGTGATAATCTTAATTATAGTTCTTTAAACTGCCTTTGTGTAGGCCCAATACTAAACACATTTAATTTTTTTTTATTGAAAATTAAAATATGAGATCATTTGAAAAGGTGAAACGCCGAAGTGATATCAATTAATGTGTCACGACGTGCGTAATACCTATAACACATTACAAAACTACTATTATTAGATCTCTGTATTATTTTTGTATCAGTATCGTAAATACCTAATATTTCCTTACTTCTTCGTATATCATAAACATAATACATTTTCTGTCAATTTCATTATTATAATAAACGTCAATAACATATAAAATAACTATTTATACGTTCTTATTGAATTAATTTAAAATCTAAAACTTATGGTTTAAAGCAGAACGTTTTCACTACCGAACCTGCAAGCTCTAATGATCACTAGGCGGGCAAAAGTTACTTCAGTAATAAAAGCAGAGATACCTAGACAACTAGTCACAGATACGCCATGAAATCAACCTCACCAATACCATTATTATTAACCTAAAATTTTACTATACACCTAATTATTTCTCTACTGTGCAATTGAAAATTTCTGAATGATACTTGCCTGTATATCATTATTAAAACATTCACTATCACGGTACTAAAAGGAGACAGCTCTTCACTACATGTTGCTGAATTGACGAGATATTTTTGCTTATTCATAACCTTCAAAGACACGTTAGCACACGACGAATAACTTGTACATTCAATTAAGAATATTGGTTGAACGTAAGATTTTTTAAACTTTTCCCACCTTCCCAACATTTGTTTAAAATTGGAACTCTCTGCCTCAAATTATTTAATTAGAATAAAAAATTAAATGCATATGGAATAATGGCCACGACTATTAATAAAAAAATTCTTTTAACCAGACATTAGTTAAAAGAAACAGTAGATCTGTTCCTTTTGACGAGAGGCACGTGTTTCAAAATGATTAAACTTGATGAAGCTATCTGTCACCCATCGCATATTAATTTGATCTTCATTCTTTAAGTGAAACACATCTACCTTTGTTACAAAAATACGGCCATTGGAAATAGAACCCCATGATATTTTTATTTTTCATTCTTCTCTATTGTATGAGATTCGTTCAGAACTGTGCATTTTTATCTGTTCTTCTTCCAGAGAAAGAAGTCGTTTCAAACTTCGTATATAGAAAATAATAAGAGCAAAGCAAAGCGCGCCCTTGTGAACAGTGAGCTGTATAAAGTTCGGTTTTAGAATCTATGACATCTTAACTTCAGTAATTCTGTAGCAGATGCCACAAAGTCACAAAGAACCTACACATTACACAAATAAAACATAATTATTGACTATTCTGTAACTGACAGTTTTTCTTTGAGATAAAAAAGATATTTTCAAAACTACTCATTTACGAGCAGATATATTTTACCTTTTTCTCAGGTAAATCTTTTTCGAAATCAAAGTATTAAATAAATAAAAAGTTCTAAAATTTTGAGTTGGTTTGCATTTAAATGAAGTAAATGTGTTCGTAATGATGGTCTTCACTGACGGTTTCAACAAAGTGCAGAAAACATTTTTGAATTTGTTACCTAGCGTAAATAATTTGTTATTATAATTACACAATATATATTTATCTTCACATTACACCACCAAGAATTCATTTTGCCATTACATTACATCCTTGTTCACAATGCCTTATGAGATATTAATGACAAATATTTGTTCCCTCTTTTCAGTAGAATGTGGGTAGTTTTCAAAAATCAATATACGTATTATTCTGGTCCCAGTTGAATCTTTGAAAACTTTTCAAATGCAACTTAATTCAAAATAACGTTTCCAAAATCGTGCAAATTATATTTTCTCATAAACAACCTAATCATCTCGGAATTTTCTTATTCAAAGTCGCTTTCCTCTTTCATGTTATTCTGATAGTTCTTATTTCAATTGAAATATTATGCAACATTTTCAATCTGTAACCAGTTTATTGTTAGCAATTTAATGCCACTATAAAAGTATACTATGCCGAACTGGAAGTCAAAAGCCACTAATCTTGACTCAATGGGTTTCATAAAGCTCTAATACTAATATGCTTTCCCTTTCATATTAACGGAACTCTCCTCGGCCTATTCGTGAGTATGCGCATAAGAAACGAAACTTCCTAATGGGAAAGTTTTTTTTTTTTTTTTTTTTTTTTTCAATTCTGCTAATTTACAATCTGTTCACTTGGAACAATTAGTAAATGGTATACATGATATAAGTTGCTATGAAGAGAATCTAAAGGGTAAGTCTAGAATATGTTCACGCTTTAGCCTATACACATGTTCACTATTGTCCAACATGTTCACTGAGTGTTGATTCGGGTGGCATTCCAGTCTCTTCTGATGCCTCTTGCTTCTCTCCGAGATAGTCTCTGTCATTGTTGAGATGTTCAAATCTTTGTATAAATTATTGTTGGTGACGAACCATGGAGCGTTGCATATATATCTCAGTGTTTTTGTTTCGAATCTTCTCAGGATCTCCAGGTTTGACTTGCTGGCAGTTCCCCAGAGTTCGATGCCGTAAGTCCATATTGGCTTGATTATTGTCTTGTACACTAAAATTTTGTTGTATAAGGAGAGCTTAGACCTTTGGTTAAGTAGCCATGATAATTTGCTTAATTTCAGTTGTGATTCTTTCCTCTTTTTCAAGATGTGAGGTTTCCAGGTTAAGTGACTGTCTAGATGTAAACCAAGATACCTCACAACAGTTGTTACTGAGAGTTCTGACGAGTTTAATTTCACTTTGGGACACTGTTCTTTTCGAAGTGAGAAGGTAATCTGTTGTGATTTTGCTGTGTTTATATTTACTCTCCATTGATTCGTCCATTCTTCTATCTTGTCCAGATGCGCTTGCAGGTGTTGCGATGCTCGAGTTGAGTCCTCGTCGACAGCTAAAATAGCTGTGTCATCAGCAAATGTAGCCATCATTGTGCGTTCTGTTGTTGGTAGGTCAGAAGTATAGATTACGTACAGAATTGGTCCTAGGATACTTCCTTGAGGGACACCTGCTGTTTGTGGCTTAAATCCAGAGAAAACGTCTTGGTATTTAATTTGAAAAAAGCGGCTGGATAGATACGTTTTAAAAAATGAATAGAATGAGTGCGGGAGTAATTGTTTTATTTTGAATAGCAGGCCTGCATGCCATACCCTATCAAATGCTTGCTGTACGTCCAAGAAAGCAGCTGAGCAATATTTCTTTTCTTCTAGGCTTTGAGATATCTTGTTTACTATTCGGTGTGTCTGATCTATAGTTGAGTGACCTTCACGAAACCCATATTGAAAGTCTGGTATTATATTATTGGTTATTGGTTTGAGCCGTTGTAAAAGTAGTTTTTCAAATACCTTGGATAAAACTGGGAGAAGACTTATTGGTCTGTATGATGCAACGTCTGTAGCAGGTTTTCCAGGTTTCGCTATGGCTATCACTTGTGCATACTTCCAGAGAGTCGGATAGTGGCTCTCGCTTATAATGGCATTAAAGATGGATGTGACGAATGATAGCGCTTCCTTGGGTAATTCTTGTAATATTGTACCAGTTATGAGATCATGTCCTGATAATGGGAAAGTGAACGTTGTTTCTAAGAGGGAATAAAGAAAGGCGTTCCATGGAGATATAAACTTATCTTTTTCTACTAAAGCCACTGATAAGTTAATAAAGCAACAAAAATTGAATTAAAATGTACAAAAATGAATTGAAACTATTCTTCAAAGTAAACAAAAAATGTATAAGTGCATTTTGTATTTTTTGGCAAAACCTTTCTACGACATATGTTTCACTTCTCAGAAATATTTTCAAAGTATTAAAATAATCTATACGCTTTGGATTGCCATTTTTCAAGGAGTTTGCATTTTTGTCTAAATTTAATTTTCAAGTATCATAACGTATAATCGAACATATTTCAATTTATATTTCACTTGATACAAGTGGCATTTTTCCACCCGCATCTGGATGACAGGATCATGCGATTTTCTGGAAATGGAAATTATAAGTAGATCTACTAAAAAGTTTGGAATATGAAACTTTCATCACATTACGGCAGGTGTAACGTGCACGAGTGTGTCTCGACACCAACCGTGTGTTTATGTGACAGCGGAAAAAGGCCATGCGTGCTTTCTATTCAAATTTTTTTCTCTCGTCGAAACGAGACACAAAGCAGCAGGAAATTTGAAGAGGATGTCGAGTGTAGAACGATCTCCATTACATTTAACACTTCAGTGCCTGCATAACGATTCTGAAGTTTTTTCCCCGACCATTTTTCTTCTATTCAAAATCACATCCTGGAAACATTCCAATGGCCGTAAAAACTAACATTCTAGCTTCGTAAGCGCTGGCGGCTGTGATCAAGACGCTATTTGCTGCGTTACATTATTTGCTTCTGTTACGCTTGTTAGGGCCGAAAAAAATATTTAAAAACTAAACAATGTACTATTACAAAATTATACTTGTGGTAGTGCAAGCGAATCGCAAAATAGATACGTACCCTACGTATACACACCCTATATATACACAAAGTGATCAAGTTTTGAAAGTTAAATATCTACATATTGAAAACAGAAGAATTTTTGTTTAGAACGTAATTTGAACAGACTTTTTTATAAACAGTATTTCGAGATTTTTACTTTAAATTGAATATAGGGGGAGGGGTGAAATATGGTCACATGATCTTATTCACTAAGGGTTTATAGTATACAATTAAATATTAATAAAAAATTGAAATTAATAGATTGACCGCTTATCTTTCGTCATTTGTTCGTTACTACGATGTGTTGGGTGAGTTGCAATCAAGCTGCTGAGAACAGTCAAGACCTCCTTCAAGAAAGCCACATAGCAGTCGTAGTTTCGTCGCATGGTACCGACAAGCATACGAGGGGGAGATTGTAATGATTGTAATGTTTACAAGGGCCATGACTGTGACATGACAAGAAGCACATTACAACATAAAATTGACATCTTATTTAAGATTAGGTCTCTGAATTTGAACAATAGGAATGTGATCCAAAACAAACCTTCACAGAAATGTTTGACCAACATATGACTCTGTGTATTCGCACTCTTCGATTCGCTTACCGGTTCATTTGCCCCACGTGTATTTTAATTCAATGCTATCCTAGGCATTAATTCAAGCAAAGAGCACAGAGAAATGTAGAATGAGCTGTATTCACTGCTTGATTTCATTTAAACAAAAAAAAACATTGAAACCAAATGTATTTTCATTTATCCTGAAACACGGGTTCATTATGTTTGGGTCACATGAAGTGGGTTGGAACACAATGACAATCTCTAGAATTCTTACATTTTTTCTTTCATCATCAAATTCTTACAAAACTGTAACTTTGTGTTTTTTCTTAGTCTATTAATGTTAATTTTTGACGCGTTCCAACTAGTTTTATTTTATTGCTAAATTGAATAGTTTTAAATGTAGTTGAGTCGTATAAAATGTTTGCTATCTAGGTATAATTTAATTTTTCATAAATGCCTGAAAATATTTCTAATTATTCCTTTATGAGAGTTTCTACTTTCAGGTAGCCAAGTACACACGTATTCACTCTTGCCAAAGGACATGTTGCACAGCTTTGGTACAATAGTTACTTTTTTCACGTCTCATACTAAGTAAATTAAATCTGGCTTTGGCAGTTGGAAATTATATATTGAAGAATAGAAGAAAGAAAAATTAAAATAACATCTTTTTCAAATGAATGTAAGTATTTTTATGAATTTGATTTAGAATGGCTACAGTTTCTGAATGCAGGAATGAGAAAGAAGATTAGGCAATTGGAGTAAGTCACAGCAGTGACGATAACAGTACCTACAAATATTTACGTAGTTTTCTCAAAACACTTGGACCATAGTGATAAATTCGTTGTGATGATTAGCAAATCTTTTTTGATAGATCCATTGCCTAGAATGGTTTGTCTGTAATACTTGATAAAATGTAGATTTGTGCATGTTTACCTAATTTCTACGGCATTTCGTACTCCCGGCCGTACTCCCACACTTTAGGGGCCGTACTCCCCCTGCAACATTTCAGACTTGTCACGTGTGCTTTAGTGTGACTGCGAGCAAGATATAGCCTACTCCATTTTTATTATAATTGTAATGATTTACTGCTTACTGAAATATTATTTCCATCTCGAATTACACTCTCTAGTAATCTTCGAAAAATTGGAAAGTTTTCTTATAAGATTGAGTAAGTACCATTGCATTTTCGAAAGTCTAAGTGTCGATTTCATATCCACACGACAATACAGGTTAGCCAGTGACAATGCACGCTGCCATAGTCACAAACTCAGACCTTCAAAGGAAATAAAATCTACTATCAAACCCTAGAACAGATTACGAAAAAAAAAAGAACGTTATTTGAAGCAAAGAATGCGGTATTTGTTCTTTAGAGAAAAAGCAAATTTTGACACACATGGGATTCCTACCTTTTGAGGGACGTCGTGCGCTATTGCATGCGTTATTCCTTTCCAAGAGTGAACATACCTGAAACGCATGCACGCGCTGGGATTTCATAGCAAAAATGCATTGTTTTGTATCGCTTGGGCGTAAGACTGTAAAAACTATTTCCTAAGTGAAGTGAGGATCTACGAATCGGAAGAAACCTGTTGTTACTACGGTGTAAATAATTATCTTGGTTCCTCAATCACTTTGCGACGCCCACCATCCAACATACACGACCTAGAGGTGCACAGTGACATTACTTCGATTTTGATAAACACTGCAATACACACACGGACTAGCCGAAGTGTCCTGTGTTTCCCGGGTGTTCCTTAATCATAAACGCACACTCGTGAATTAGACAAGAAAAGGAATAATTGGTGTATCCAAGTCCATCCCTTTCCATCCTACCCAGCTTCACCCGCTCCCTCCTAGCCCTGGCCCCGCCTCGACTGTCCCACTTTGATTTTGTTGATTGACTGATGATGTGATTCCGGGCGCGTCAACTGCTAAGGTCATTAGCCTCGTAAGTGTTGCGCAAGTTTTCTCCTCGGGGGGTGGGGTTAATCTTCCTCCGCTGCATGGTGAGATCTGGTGCCTCCTTACAGTCGATTAGCTGTGTTATTCCCAACCAGGTGTCTCCTACCAGCGTGGCACCGCTCCAGTCGGGAGCTCTTAGTTCTCGAGCGGACTCCCGGCACGAGTAGTAGTTCAGTGCATGCAAGTTTAAATGTAAGTAAGAGGTGCGGATAGGACAAAGAAAAGGATGGAAAGATCACGCGCGGTCCGTTGCTCGTTTGTTAGGGTACTGCTCCGAAATTCGGACGGGATTGATCGGAGAAATCACGCATAACTACCGATCAGACCTGCCGGCCCCTAGAATTCTCTTCCAGGCAGCAACTGAACTCGACTATCTCGCTATTGTTCTAGTGTCGACAATTTTGCCACCGTTGGGACTCGAATGTAGGATCGTGCGATCAGAGGCACTGCAGTGGCATCAGTTCATGCTCTGAGCCACCTCTCAGTCATGTGCCCCGCTTTGCCGCTCCCCGTCTTACGAGCATCTTTGTTACTACTTCTTTGCTATGAGCAGCTGTTAACATGCAACGTTGTCTAATCCGGCGAACTTCTATTAATAGTTTCATTCTTCTCCTTAGTGTAACTCCGACTCTTGGGTCGAATTGCGTTGATGGAAGGAAGCAGAATGCATTTAATAGATTTTATGGGCTATCGGAAGCGTGTAAAATACAATTACAAATAAAGTAGCGTAAGTTATTGCTGACAAAACACACTACTTCTCAATGAAAACAGCATCGCAATCAGTTCAGCCATTTTGGAGATTATCCCGGACAAACAGACAAAATCGTAAGATAAATCGAATTGATTTTTATATAGCATATATAACATTTTTTTAAAAGTTAACTAAGCATGTGAGATATAAAAAATGCAGTTTTATTGAAACACACATGCTTCAGTTTTATTTATTACAGATTAATTAAACCCTTTTACATAATGATGTTTCGTATTTAATAAAATGGTGACCACATTAGAGCAGAGATCCCTATAAGAATAATCGTATCGTTTGCCAGCGTAAAGAATAATGCACTTTGCAAGGAGGGCTCTTTGTCAAGGACTCTAGAACCCATTAAAAAGAAAACTGACAGGGACATCAGCTCAAGAGTACTACTTTATAACAACACAAATGGACATCCGGACAAGGAGATGCGCTGCCATTTCGGCGACGCACAGCGCAGTGGCAGCGGCAGCGGTGGCGACTCGAGCCTCCAATCCCCTCACGCTTCGTGGCAGCTGGCCTCTAGCCAGGTGCAGTCCTCAGTCCTCAGCCCTCGCCATCTTCCCCCCCCCTCCCCCACCACCCGCCGGCTCCTCGTCCGCCACGTCACTTGCTACAAGTCAAACGAGCGCCTTCACCAATCTTGACAACTTTTGAAAAGCGGTCGTTGGGCAATTTGACGTTTCTGAAAACACGTCTATGCCTCCTCCATGACTTATTTATGGCAACATCTATCCCGCTATGTAGAAAACACTTTTACTGATTTTTTTTTCTCCACATCGTGGGATACGGGATTTATACACCCAAAAGGGGCATATCTTGTATTTATTGTATCTTTAATGTATAACAGGCCGCCGCGGGGGCATGCTATTCATTATACCGCCGGGGACCCGATGGGGAGGCTGCGCTCGCGATGTCTGTTAGTAGCTTATGTAAACTCCGTTTCAAACCACCGCAAACTTGGCAGACGGCAATAAATTTAATTGTGTTTGAGCGCGCGGCGGCGCAGTGTCGTCGCGGTTTGCCGCTTGCAGCTTGTCAGCGCAAGGGGCCCGCACCGCCACCGCCGCCGCCGCCGCCGCCGCCTCCACCGCCGCACCGCCGGCAGGGCTATTGATGGGCGATGCCCGCCTAGATTGGGCCCCGCACCGCCGCCGTCGCCGCCCTCTCCCCCGCCCCGCGGACCCGCCGTCCTCTCTCTCTCCCTCTCGGTTTGCCGACCGATGCGGCGGAAGCAGTTATGCAAATGAGTCGCCTTTATGCAACGCGACAGCCGCGCTGCGCGGTTCGCGGCTGGTCGGCCAGGCCCGCGCCCGCTCCACCGCCTCCGCCGCCGCCGCCGCCGACTCCACCGCCACAGGTTTCTTTCTTTCCGCGGAGACCAGCGCTCCGCTTAATGTATGGGCTCCCGCGTCGCCGCCGCTGCCGTCGGCGAAGTCGTCGTCGGCAGCGGCGAGGAGCGGCGGCGGCGGCGGCGGCGGCGGCGGCGGCGGCGGCGGCGGCGGCGGCGGCGGCGGCGGCGGCGGCGGCGGCGGCGGCGGCATTGGCGCGCAGCCCTGCTGCTGCTGCTGCATTTCTGCGCGGGGCCTGCGCAGCCGCCGACGCAGCGCCCGCCGACAAACGATCGCCCAGGGCTCCCGGCGACAAGAAGAACGCGGCGTGCGCCGCGGCCGACGCCGCACTGCGCTACCGGCTGCCGCACCGCGCAGTGGAAGGGGGAGGGGGGAGGGGCGGGAGGAAGGACGGGCGGCGGCCGCTGGCGGTGGAGGACGCTGCGACCGAAGCTCGCGGCGGCGTCGATCGATGGGGGCAGAAGGTGAATGCGCGGGACGCGGAGGGAACATTAAGGGCCAAGGAGGGACGAGCAGCACACTGAAGGGTGATTAGGCTCTTTTACCCTAGGACGCATATGCAAGACCTCCGAGGACCTAACGCTTTTTATTTCACTTCTAATTCTGCACAGTCGCTTTTCTGAGAGCTTGCCCTCCGCGTCATCTTCCGTCTATCTACTTTCAATATAGTCCCTAGCAAAGTAAAAATTCTCAGAGGTTATATGGTAGGTAGGTGCTGAAATTTCATTCTATTACGTCAAAGCGTAAACAGAACCTTTAAGGCCCTCTTAGTAGTTATTGAAATAAATAATCATTTGTTTTACACTAAGGGTTGGTTTTTATTCAAACTGTTCGGAAATAAAGTTATTAAGAATAAAAAAAATATGCGCATTTTTCGCAAGCGTATTGCGCAGGGCATCAGAGACCCTGCATATGCATTCATGTAGTTTCCGGGGTTAAAGAACTCCCAAGTGTAGGAGCCTCTTGCGAGTTTAAAAGATAGATGAGATGGTGAGGAATGAGTTTTGGGTTGCAGGCAAAGATGCACAAAATAGGAATCGAAATGTTGGCAAATAGTGAGTTGGATAAAGAACGGATGCAAAATACACGTAAGATAGCAAACACCTCTTGCATTTCTGTGTCTGAGAGGGAAAGAGGGAGACAGAAGTGATATGAAATTGAAAATGCCTACCAAGCTTGCAGTCATCGACCGACGGTAAAAACGTTCCTATACGTAGAGCATGTGACTATGGAGGAGAAGAAGAAGAAGAAGAAGAAGAAGAAGAAGGAGGAGGAGGACGGCGGGAAGTAGAAGAACAGGGAGAAGAAGCAGAAGGAGAAAAAGCAGAAGGAGTAGAAGAAGGAGGAGAAGAAGAAGAAAGAGGACAATGAGTAGAGGGACAAGGAGAAGATGAAGGTCAAGAAGAATAAATAGAAAGTATGGGGACGAGGGAGGAGGGGATGAAAAAAGACGAGAAGAAAAATAAGAACGCACTGGAGGTAGAAAACTCCATAAATATTTTGTTGTTGTGGAGACTAAATAATAATGGGATTGTTTACAATAGCATGGATCAGAAATTGGGGATTTGTGGAAACAAGTTAATGATATCAAGTAGGTTACAGTTTATAATAATATAATGAAACAAGTGCAAGATAAATATGGAGCAACGTTCCTATCTCGACAGTATGAAAAAAGAGATTAATTTCCAACGTACATGAGAGAAGGGAGATGGAGAAGTCGGTGATGAACGTAATTACGAAAAATTGAACACAGAAAAACAAGCGACGAATGATGGAACGAAGACTGACAAAAGTCATAAATGTAGTCGTAAATGCCATAATACAAAACAATTGAACTTATGCCTGGATTTCGTTTTCAAATATGCTAATAAATTGCTTCATCTCCCCCTTCCCATTTAACTAATCGGAATTTTTATTTTTGTGTAAATCCACAACGAAAGATAACTGTTCATTGTTAAAACAAAAATAAGTTGCCACAACTCTCAAAAACAGTGGGGTAGGTAGAAGAAAGGAAGCAATTGAATCAACGAGGTAGCGCAAAATGACGCTTTGTTCTGAAGAATCTTGGATCCAAGAAAGAATGTAGCAGTCCAAGTAATGAAATGCGTCACAAAAGTTCGAGATTAAATGGCAAGATTCAGGCGGTTAACCGGTAGCACTGTGAACGACGGCAAACATCTTGAGTGACTGCGTAACGACTCCAGAAATAGATCCACGAAGATGAGATCAGACATGACAAAGAAACTTAACTTCCACAGATTCAAAGGGAACCTAAGCAGAACAAACATTTTTGGGATTGATAAGAAAACTAAACATAGTGTAACTCATTATTTCTATCTTAAAATGACGCCGACATATCTATGACATGTGTGTTTTCTTTCGACTTTATATTTCTCCAGATTTTGGAACATTGTAATAGCTACAGCATCATTAATGTACCAACATATACTATTTATGAGTCCCTCTTTCTACATGACTACTATACGGGGTCTTCCCTACTTTATTCAGCAATATGTGGAATATCAAATGTCGATGAGTTAAAAAGCGCGGGAATACCCTGCAAGGATAGTTGAACGACATTAATAAAGAGCTCTCATAAAGCAATATACGTTTTTCCATCATAAACGGCAAAATCAGTCATCAGCAATAAAATAAAATACAGATTCCTTTTACTATCTCTGATTGATTCCTTCTGCTTTCGCAAAACCGAGCGCAAGATGCATCTACAGAATGAAAGGGACAGTTACAGGCGTGCGCCAGCAGCAAGGGCGGCTGATTTACGTGCGCGTGGACACGCATGCTCCGCCGTTTGCGGCACGAAAGCGATTGTAATCGCGAGTGCGCAAGGACTACGCACTCTCAGCTTCTTGTCTAGAGCTGTCATTAATCTCCCGTTGATGAAGTACCGTAATGCTCGTGTCACCCGCAATTCATTGGCGTCCTCAGACATCGTAAGTTAAACTCATTGACGAGAATAGGACAGGTTTATGACGGGTATGGATGTCCGTTTTCAGATGTTATTGAGAGAATTAGACTCCTTTCTTAGAGATTTGAAGTTCGATATTTTTATTTTTGAAATGTCTGGTCTATAGTTTCATGTACTGTTGCGAATTCTAGAAAACAGTGAACTAGATATGAAATTATAATCTCTTGAATTTCAAATCTCTTAATTTAAAGTTTTGGATTTTGTGTATGTGTGTGTGTCTAGTAGCATTTAATATTAGCATGACGGATTGTAGATTACACGAAATGTTTCCATAGATTTATTCCTTTGATTGAAACTGTGTTTGGACACTACAGTCAAATCACCAATCTGATGTAAAATCACGAAGACAAAAAGCGAAACTACAACATATTTATGTTTTATCTGATCAACCACATTTTTAAATTTTTTGTTCAGCTTCCAAAACATCGTACAAACACAACTCATGGCAAGAATCGATTTGATCGCACAGAACTCCCAATTGGAATTGGAATTAATTCCACTGTGGTTAATCGTTCCACGTGATGGAGCGCCGTCTACCACATCCGGCCTGGCCACGCAGGAGGCTGGTTCCGTGTCGACGTCAAAGAAGTGTGCAAAAGAAAGTGCGCGTCCGCATAGGCCACCGGGCCTTATCTCGCGCAGCACGCGAAGGCAGCGCGCGCGCCGGCCGGGGCGCGTGCGCCGCTAATGAAACCCTCGCGAGAGAAGCCGGGCGGCAGGTGGCGGTTTCCCCGGCGCTGACCCCGCGCGTAATCTGGGATCTGGCGCTCGGCGCGGGGAGCCGCGCCGCGGCCTGGACGCAACAGGAGAAGATGGTGGTGGAGGTGGAGAAGGCAGAGGAGATGGAGGTGGAAACGCGACAGGCGAGTCCACGATGGAGCGAACTGGTAGTGACAGACACGAAGAAGACGGGTATATAGTCAGTGGGAAAGTAGATACGTGGGAGGAGGTTTAGGACGAGGAGAAAGGAGAAGAGTTGAGGAAGAGGAGATGATGGTAGAGGTACAGTGAGTGGTGGCGGAGACGAAGAGGAAGGAGAAGGTGCAGATGGCAGAGGGGATGGAGGCGGAAAATGAGGAGACGAATTGAATTTGAGAAGAGATGTCGGTGACTGACACGGCGGAGGCGGAGATGTCGGTGTGGGTGGACATGGGGGAACAGGATTAGACAGAGGAGAAAGGGAGGAAATTGAGGAGGAGAAGATGGTGGAGATGTTGAGTGTAGAGAGGAAGATGGGAAAGGCGTAGAACCCATACGAGATGGAGACGAAAATGAAGAAGACGAGTCGGAAATGAATGGAGCTGGCGGAAGAAGAGAGACGGAAACAGAGGCAGGCAGAGACGGAGATGGCAGAGGCGTAGACGGAGACGGATGCGGCAGAGGCAGAGACGGAGGAGACGGGTGTAGGGGGCGGTAAACATGCGGGAGGATGAGAAAGTGAGAAAAGAGGAGGAGGAGATAGAACTGGAGATGAGGGAGGAGGCAGAGCTGGCGAAGGTGAAGAGGGCAGAGGGGAAGACGATGAAGGTGGAAACGGGGGAGACGAAATGACTGAACGTGAAGGTGCAGAATATGGAGGAGGCAAAAATAGGTGCAGAGAAAGAAGGAACGACTAAGGTAGACATACCGAGAAGTTGGAGGTGGACATTGTGGAGGAAGAGAACCAAACTAAATTAGAGGATGATGAAACTGGAGAGACGTCGGAACGCCGAAATGGCGTTGTGATGAGAGACTCAGCTAGTAGGTGACTATCGAACGAACCACGCAGGCAATGACTTGCATTGATCGCAACCCAAGGGAGAACAGTTGCCGGCGGTGATATGCAGCAGAGAAGTGCACAGCTCCCGCAAACGTGGTCGCCGCGGCTCGGAAGGGAAGGCGTATGCGGTGCGGGCGGCAGCGATGGCGGTGGCTGTGGTGTTGGCGGCGGCGTCCGGTGTCGGCGGAGGTGGCACGGGCCATCTGGAGCGCGGGAGGCGGCGATGGAGCTTTGGGAACGGGGCCGCTCCGTTCTCATCGTCCCTCCCCGCGCTCGCATTGTTGCTAATAACGGGACGCCGAGGGCGCAGCGCCGCCGCCGCCGCCTACACCGCCACCGGCAAGTTTCCCTCGGATCGTAAAGCTGGCTGCTCGTTTTTATCGCCGCAATTACCGCGGCAACAAGCAACTGCAGCGTCGGCTGCCGCCATCGCCGCCGCCGCCGCCGCCGCCGCCGCCGCCGCCGCCGCCGCCGCCGCCGTCGCCGTCGCCGCCGCCGCCGCCGCCGCCGCCGCCGCCGCCGCCGCGGCGCGCGCGCCCGCCCCGGCGCTCTGTGCCCTCCCGCCGCCGCGGCGCGCGCGCCCGCCCCGGCGCTCTGCGCCCTCCCGCCGCCCCGCCCCCGCCCCCACCGCCGCTTCTGCCAGCGACCTCTCCGTCCACCGCCGCGCCTTCCGCGTTGCCCGCACCGCCGCCCCTCTCCTTCGCTACCTCTTCCACTCGCCACTGTGCTCCTTTGCGTTTTATGAACCCTCCAGGTTTTAAACTCTCACGAAAAATAAGAATAAAAACATTTTTTGTTAAACATACAAATTCACCGAAGTCTCGGAATGACAATTCAATCTCGTCTCACGTATTATGAAAATAGTAGGCCCCAGCCATCTATTCTTCAGCGTTCGCAATCTCTGTAGACTGATATCCCTACTTCGTGTTTGTCAAGCAATGAGTTAAGTCATCGCGGATTTTTGTCACTGGGATGTCAATATTCTATTCTTTGTTGCTCTTGCCAAATACATGTGAACTCTCAATGTCATTTCATTCATTTTCAGTGATTAACGTCTGCAACTTCTGTTTTCCTCCGCAGAACTACCCTGTTTATGCTTTTGTCTATGAATTTGGCCAAAGATTGGAAGACTGTTTCAGGGAACATTATCGTCTCATGTTTATTTATTCATGTTTTGTGATTAAAACATTTATTTTGCTTTATATTTGTTAAATCAAACAAAAGGCCACATTAGTTGCATCGTTCAATCGGTAACATTGTACTAAAATCAAAAATGTTGATTTTATTACCAAATACATTAATAATAATTACACTTCATGATAACCAGTGATAAAAATTTTACGAATTTAAGAAAGTCTTAAAGACGAAATATTTTCTACATGAGTAAAAGTACGCTTATTTCACATAATCTCTTTTTTCCCCTTCGGGATGAACGTTCTTATTTTCGTTCTTGCATTCTCACCCACAAATTACTACTTGCGGATTCCGACCTCGGTTCTTCCCAGCACTAAGGAGAGGCAAATTCGTCGAAAGCCCATGAAAGGAGGAATGAATTCGACGAAAACAAACCTTACATATTTTTTTTTATCCAACTTGAAACCATACGCTATATTTTCCGGTTTTTCTACGCCTTCCTCTCGTCTCGTCTCGTTTTCTTCGGTTTCGGTTAACGGTTGGGCGGTGGTTCGACGCCCCGGCGTCAGGGGCGCCAGCGCTGCCTCCGGCCGCAGGCGGCGGCGCTCGTTTGTTGCCCCTCAGCCGAGAGAAGATTTAAACCGCGAGCGCCGCCAGCAGGTTAGCGGTATCCGCCCCTACCATGCACTCGCGAGCGGCCGCGAAGCGGAGGGCCGCGCCAGGGCCAGGGGGCGTGGCCTGCCAGGCGGCTGCGGAACTAGGCCTCCATCCAGACACATCAAAGTTGATTGATTGATGTTTTCTGGCACGACAACTGCTGTGGTCGTTAGTCCCGTTTGTGTAGTGAATGCTTACTTCGGGAAGCGGCGGTATTCCTGAGCCGCTATGTCGTCGACACACGTGGGATTTCCCCCTCCAGGCATCTTCCCCAGAAGATACGGCCCCAGCCTGGACGCGCCCTAAGATCCCGAATGGTTTCGCGGCGAGTTTGTGTACTGTGTGTGTGCGTGTTTGAGTGTAAGGAGAGAAGGTAGGAAAAGGAAGGAAAGATCGTGCGCGATCTGTTATCTGTTAGGATTTTTCTCCGACACTCACCTGGGACAGAGAACCGAAACTACAAAAAATTGCCGATCAGAGAAGCCAGCCCCTAGAGTTCTCCTCCAGGTAACTGCTGAAATCGACCTAGTTATGTAGCTAGAGTGAAAAATCCGCCGCCATCGGGACTCGGAGCCTATAGGCCCTACGTCGTGTAGGACCTCCCGGACAGTCACTGCAGAGACAGAAGCAATGCTGTGTGTGAGCTATACTCAGCACATGACACGGCGGTTTGCATATGTAGAACTGTAAGTGCTTTTCTTCGGGACGATAGTGAATTCGATTTATTGTATTTATCGATTTATTATCTCGTGAAATATTTAAATGTGAATGTATTAACACCCAGGCCTGTGACGGTGGTAGTGTTGCTTGCGGAAGAGACAACACCCTCTTTCATTTGAGAAACGTCGTTCCGTGACCCTGCGTGTTGTGGCAATGGGGGAGGAGGCAGATCCAAGCACCATGAATGTCCCCCTAACTTTTTCCCTTCCCTGCCAGGCAGATGCCCTGGCGAAGCGTAGCCGAGGTGGTCCTAGGGGTTACATCTGCTACTCTCAGTAACAAGTAGAGGAAAGCGGAGGTTGACCTAAGATCTGCCCGCTGCCGACAGCCGCCATCGAAATGAACGGGATAAGATGAATCAAATGAAGGAGACGTGCCACTCCTGGGAGCCGCGACGTAGTGACGAGGGAAGTGTCGGGAGGGGCGGATCGCCTTCGCGGCCATGAGACTAAGCGCGTCCCAATATGAGGCTGAACACAATATCAGTGGTCATTGCCTCAGTAATGGCCACTTCGAGCACAAAATTTGATAAATTTAAGTTGAAGGCTTTCACTTGCTTTAAACTAGTGCAATCTGAAGATTACGCCTTCCAGTCTTGCGGATAAAAACGAAGATAATTTATTCCTTTTTTTATATTTACCGAATACGAGGAAACAATTTGTAAGAGTGTATAATAATAATAATGATAATTATTATTATTATTGATTGCAATAGTGTATCATTAACGTGTACTTTTTTGGCATTGATGTGTCTCAAATACGTCGAAGGCACAGATCATCGACAACTCATTATTGGATAAAAATCGGAGCTTAAAAATTAATTATCAAAAAATTAAAGTTGAAAATTCCTCATTTTTTGGCAAGGGATTTATTCAGTCAGAGGTTTGCATTGACCATTGAGTTTCACATAACGAGTTTTGAACTATGGCCAAAGAACTTCACGAAAATTCCATGTTCTTATCTACGTTCACTACGGCTTCTTCTACCTTGCGTGTTTCTGGGAGTGTCATTCGCCCCGCGCTCCGTGCACGGGACCCAGCCTCCTCCAGCGAGGCGGCCCCGGAACTCGGAACCGCGTGCATACGAGTAGGAAGCGTTCCGCCCCAGCGCACTCCGCCAGAAACGGCGGGCGGCGTTTCCCGATGGATTTGGCAGGAGGGCCAAAGGTCCCGAGGCAGAAAGCAAACACGAGGCCATGTTGCGGAACAATACGATCACTCCTTAAATGTCTTTGCCTTTAATTTTTAATGGATATTTTGTGATGAGAAGGCATTGACGTAGGCGTGTCAGAACAAATTAGCGGTTTGTTTCAGTAAACAGGCTCATATTCAGCGGTAAATCTATTATAATTTTATATGTAATAAAGTCACTAGCTCATTTTCTTCACAGCACCGAAAGAGGGTGAAATTTCAAAAAGCGGTAGTCTTTTTTTTTTCTTTTGCGATTTTGTTGCGTCTAGAATTGATGTCCAACGCAAGATGGATAAACGCAATTCTTTTTCGACTCGAATGTGTCATTAAATACATTTTGGAGTACAAAAAACCTACCAATATGAAGTGTGTCTTTTCAAATACGTCGCATATATTATCGAATTTCATTAACTATTTCAGTTGGCTGATGAGAGTCTGAACTAAGTAAGATGTAGGGTGCTCTCGAAATCGTACATTCTACAAAAGTCTTCCGGTAGGAATTTAAAGTTTGCCTTGAAATGTAATCTTTGATACTCGCAGGAGATATTTACAAAAGATTGATTGGTTGATTAATGTTTACGGGAACGTCAACTGTCAACGTCATTAGTTCCGTTAGCGTAGTGAATGTTTATACTGGGAGATGGTGGTGCTCTTCGTCTACTGACTGGTATATGAGTTGCAGCGTCGACCTACACTTCGACTTGCTGGGATTTCTCACTCCAGATTTCTGCTGCCAACGGGGCACCGCCCTAGCTCTAAGCTCCCTATTGTATGGCAATGAAGTGCAATGAACTGAATGTGTGGGTATGCGCGCGCGCGCGCGCGTGTGTGTGTGTGTGTGTGTGTGTGTGTGTAAGTGCAGAGGAAAGGGCAAGGACGAAGAAGGAAAGATCGTGCGCGGTCTGTGCTCGTTTGTTAGGGTACTGCTCAGGGATTCACCTGGTGTTGATCGGAGAAACCACGGAAAACTACCAATGAGAGCAGCCGGCCGACAGGATTCTCCTCCAGCCGGGGGCTGAATTTGATGTGATATCTAGCTTGGGTCGACAGTTCGCCAGCTTCGGGACTCTAACTCGAGTACCTCGCAGTCTGAATCACCACAGAGTCAGCGGTATTGCTGAAACTGAGCTAGACTTGGCCGGTAATCGCAGAAGAAGTAGTTGAAATGGGATGCTGTTAGCTTCTGCCAAACGTGGACATAACCTCACTAAAGCAATGGGAATGTGACTCTTCTTTACAAACATATCACACGTCACATAAAACATGTGACGTTTGTTACGTATTGAACAAGTATTAAAAAATATGACATGTTTCGTACTGAACATGTTTCTCAGTGAACAGTTTTTAAGTACGATCAATTCTATTATACACGACGCATATACGTAATGACTTGAATTCTGATATCCGACGCATTCGACTGCAGTGCGGCCTCTACCGTTTGGCTGAATCAGCCAGCCGCTCGTGCCCGCCTGGATTTTTCTTTGGCCGAACGCGGTTCGCCTCAGCACTCAGCCTCAGCGGCGGTCACTGCGGCGCCGATTTTGGCCGAAAATTCGGTCTGCCGATGTCTAACGTTTGCGGCCAAGTTATCCGATTCGTTCTAGTAAAAGTGATGGTAAATGGAAACGAACTGCTTTTGAACCCAAAAGACATCTTCCGACTGCGCCCAGAAACACGAAGACGACGCTCTGTTCAGTTTGATTCCGTCGGTTCCATTCGTTCGTAATCAGCTGAAGAGTCAATGTCATTTGCAATACACAGATTATCTGCAATACTTTAGCATACTGCTCACAATTTTTTTAAACAATGAGCTGTGAAATTATAGAGATATTAATCCGATTTCGGGCGGAAAATTCTGGTTGTTTTTCGGATAAATACGTCAGACGATTTCGCTCGCAGTCGTCCGGTAGCAAGCGACCGATTTCTCGTCTGCACCGTGACCGTAGCCCAAGGGTCAACAAAAGACGCGGTCCTATCAACGGTTCCCATGTCGCGGGAGGAGGTGGGGGAGCGAAGGAAAGCGGGTTAGTGGGTGACGAGCGGCGACGCCTCGGGAGCATTTTTAAGCTCTCCTCTTTCTCATCCGTTTCTAGAGCAAAATCGTTCTTCGTGCGGCGCGCTGCGTTTCCGAAAGCTTCGGGGCTTAGCGTTATGACACGTATGGATACCAGTCATGAAAGTAAGAGTGTTGGGAAATCGCTGTGCGTGCCTTCGTACCATATGCGTGCCCTAGACTTCGCATGTTTTTCTTATAAATTTCATACCATACCTAATTAACGCATTTTAGTACCAGAAATCATACAATCGAGGATTTTATGTTGACGTGGACTTGAAAATACGTGGAATAGACACTTTTTGCTGCTGAATCTGTTGAATGAAAGAATTCATTGTTCACCTTGTGATTTGCTTTCAGGTAAGCGAAGATGTTTCTTGTTCTTATTCTTGTTCTTGTTTTTGATATCCCTCTCTCCCTCTCTCTCTCCCTCTCTCTCTCTCTTTCTCCCTCTCTCTCTCCCTCTCTCTCTCCCTCTCTCTCTCTTTCTCCCTCTCTCTTTTTCTCTCTCTTTCTTTCTTTCTTTCTTTCTTTCTTTCTCACCAAGGATGAAAAAGTATTATTTTTATTCGCGTGCACAACAATGATTGCATCATGTCATCTGTATTCCTGCAAATGCTTCTTCCAAATCTTCTCCTTTCTTTCCTTAATTGTACAAAAATTTGTTTTTTACATACTCTTATCGATACAACCTATATTATTCTAATTAAATTACAGTGACGTTTATTCACAACCAGCCGTGTGAGGTGGTTTCATCCGATCCTGATCGAGAGGTGATAAAATGAGAGACGTCCTCTGATACACTTAACACGCATCAATGAAAAATTCATGCACAAATGGAAAAGAAATACCAAATATGCGCACATTCAGATTTCCATAATGTATTCCCCGCAGAGAAACTCGCGTGAAAGTATTCGCAAATGAGGAAAGTTGCCGCTTACGTTCTTCCCAGAACTTGTTTCTCTTTATGGGAACAACTCTTTTGTTTACTGTGATGAATTTATTGCGGCCACGTGGCATCTTGCAAACCGGCCTGTTTGGCTACTCACGGCCGCAGCCTTGAGCTGGGAGACGCGATGCTCTTATTTTTGTGTTCTACCCCGTCACAGAAGTCACCAGGGTATTCCTTCCAATTCGCCGATTTATAAATTTTGACATTTTTTTGTGACGCGGGTCGAGCGATGATTGGCACGTCTTCAGTGACGAGATGATGCGCCAGACTTCTACCACCGAGCTGAAGACGCATATAAATGACATCGCAAACGGAAAACCAAAAATTGAAAAAAGGTATTAAAAATATTTGAAAAACGTAATTGATCACATGTTGTACGGTAGAAAAGCATTTACCCTAACGTTTTATTGTATCTATATACTTTTGAAGTTAATTTTCTTGATCTGCTTGGACGTTGCCTCCTGTAAGATAGACCTAGTTTTGTTTGGTAGTAATAACTGAAAATACATATAAAATATCACTCACAGTTATGACATTGTTTTGTTACTCGATCACGAGTCTGAAAACGCGTATTTCGAATTCACTGACGGACATACGACATATTGCGTCCTAATAGGGTGAAGCACATGAAAACACGCTGGTCACATTTTAACACATCATTGCAGTTACATCAACATTGCAAAAATTTTGAAAGATAAACAAGGAACGCAGGGAGGAGTCAACACTTGATGAAATTTAAAACGGCAAGATGTTCATCTTCAGTGGAATATTCTCCCACAATCAGTCTCAACAACCACCTGACATAAACTATTCTCGCGACAGGAACAAATTAAAAATTACCTGCAAGAAACAAAGTCAGGCCGCGTGGAGTTTTGTTAGCGTATGATACAGAGCTTCTCACGTAATTAAAATTGAAAATTAGCGATAAAATAAAATTACTTACATATTCAAAAAATTAAAAAAATGGCAAACGTAACTTTAAATAATTATTCCACAGGCGGTGAACGGATTTCACAGAAGGCGCGCACGCGAAAGGTGCGTTTGACACAGAAGGGGGTGCCCAGAAAAAGTCAAACCGACCTTTCTCGAGCACCGAAGTAGTAAATTGGAGATACTTGCCTCGTTGACTTCTCACTACCTCCCAGTTCGTTCGCTCCCAGCCAGGAGAGCGGCGCATTTACGATCTGGCCTTTGGCAGTAACGCTCCAAGTGAAGCTCTTGCAGAGAACCACAACCGCATTAATTACTGCACCAATTAATTTCTCTTGGCTGCTGTCATCTTAAAGTGACAAATACGCTTAATGTCGGCCCCGGGCAGCCATTACGAAGAATTCTAGGGAGATCGATTCGCCACGCTCGCGAGTCGCTCGAGAGTCGTCGATATTAAACACAGCGGCTCCCCGTTTGGGGCTACCGCTCTTCCCGAACAGCCTTGAGCCTTCAATGGACGTATTAACCCTAAAAATCTGCCTATATTTTAAGAAAGATACGTTGCCGGTATGTATGTATCATCAAGAAATAAGTTATTTTAACAAAATAGTGATATAATAAATTTACATTTGTATTGTATTTTTTTTAATTCTTAATATCTTTGTAACAAATAATGTACTTCAGCTTCCGGGTCAATGAATCCATCTTGATCAGTTTTTTGTTCAGTTTCCCTGTTCCATTGAGCAAATGCTGAGATGGCCCCTTGGTTTGCTTCTGAACGTAAATTCAGAACGTAGCTTCACTATGCGCTCGTTTTGTTGAAGTTTCCTTTTGCTTGTAATGGTAGGAGTAGAGGTAAGGGCGAGTTACTATTTTTTGCAGAAATGCAAAAAATCACACTTGCAATTTGTTTACCGATGCAAATCAGTTTTCTATAACTCGGAAACAAATATTTCTATTTTATTCAAATATTTCTAATCTCGCGCTTTTTTAAAATTTATTTTTATTTATTTATTTTAAACTTTTACTCATCTTTCAACTATTTAAAGTTAAAATGACAGGAAGGGATTCTGGAAGTCAAGAAAACGTGCGCAGTTTGACTAAATAAATCTAAATCTAAATAGCAATGCACAAAGATGGTATAATGTTTTGAAACGTGTTTACATTTCATTAATTTAGACGGCGACAGCCGTATGTAATGCCCGAGCCCAACAAGAAACAATCGTTGAATTAAGTTCCATATTGAAATCATTCCAAAAATTAATTATACATTTTTTAAATTTATCTGTATTCGCAAAACTTGAAGAAAGCTTATCCAGACAATATCTCCTACAGAAATGCTTCTAAAGGCAAGTCAAACATAATTATTTGAAGAGGAAAGTCGTATGTTTTTCCATGCATTCTGACGCACTTACACGCTCTTAGGCGCATCTGTCTTAGACGAAGTGCGTCGAAGTGCCAACAAAAATAAACGACGGAATTACCGCGACAGAAGTTGTTAGGTGCTAATGAATGGTATCTCACGCGTATTTACACAAACTTTTCACACCTGCTGAGGGAACAGAAGCTTTTATGGCCTTGTAAGAGCGACGGAAGTGCATGGAAGAGTTGCTATGTAAATGAATTATTAAGAGTAAAAGGGTAGGGGTTTCTAAGAGCAAGTAGGTTGACCAAGGATGTGGTGAAAGGATGGGAAGACTGACGTTATTTAGGGCAACGGTGACATATGCGAGGTGGCGACAGCATGTTGCTTTTGCTTCATTGTAAATCAGCTTTAAGTGTTGTAATGAATCAAGAATTTGGCTTAGCTCAAAGAACTTTACTCGTTATTGTAAGTGCCACAAATAATAAGTATAAAAATAAAGTATATATGTGAAATATATAAATTATAGTAACGTGTGTGTGTGTGTGTGAGTCACTTAATTACGGTTATCTCCACCTTTTACCCAAATTGCGAAAGTCTATTGTGTTGTAAAGAACAAGTACATATGATAAATATTTCTTTCTTGTGATTATTTCGGATAAATTCACATTGTTATTTTAACGTATTAGACATTTCGACACAAAAGTGTCTTTATTGATGTCTTACGAGTTGCTCGTTATGATATTAGAAGCAAGTAAGCTACGTTTAAAATTAAAAAAATATAGAAATAAATTTATGTTTTTGCGAGAACTGATTAAAACCGCTTAAGAATTTCTCGTTACATTAGAGATAGACGATTTGCATTAATTTCAACGATTTTTACTGGTTGTATAATGGAGATAACTATATTTTCATTTTGTTTGCATACTATTACAATTCAACTCTCCATATTGTTTTACAAACTGATATCACAATTCATTTCAACACTCCACGCTGTAACGGAGAGTTCATTAACAGATAAGAGATATTGCAGTTTACTTTAGAGTTGTGATTTATTAACTAGACACAAAGAGAATCCTCTCTGCATTCGCATGCCCGTATGCGGGGAGGTCGTCGCTGTTTATTGGTCTTTATTGCCAATATACGCGTTTAACCTCTCCGCAAGGTCACGTCTGAGCTTAACAATTACCGAAGGGGCTTAGTGGTTAGCACGTGGCAAAAGCAGCGTCGGACGCAGTTACAATGCAATTTCGGCAAGCACAATCGATTGTTTTGGATACTTTCGCTTCAGAGCTTTTAACACTATGGTATTATTTATTTTTCAATTGGTAAAAGAAAGCAAATGAAACTATTGCAAATGCATTTTCTTATTCTATAAGGTTTAATTGACTATTTTTCCATTTCCATGAAACACCATTAAATCACGTGCAAATAAACACCGATCCTCATTGTGGACAATCTATATACATAAAAGATCATTTGGAACACATGTCAATGTACTCATACTTCCAAAACATATGCTGAAAATATGATATGTGCATTATTAAGTCAGTGAAAAAATGTGAAAACATACCGATTACAAATTCTGGATCTTATTAATGAATCCCAACTGGAGGCCCTTCCACTACGAATTTGTAGCAACGTACGAAAGGCGTGGGGATAAAGAAAAATGGGACCTGAAATTGTGAAAGAGAGGAGTTCACGAGGAATCTCGGAATATTGCAAAAGAATTCGAAGCACTGAACAAAAAATGAGGATTGTTGTTCTCACTGATTAGAAATAGTTAAGTCTCATAACATTTATACTTCTAAGTTCCAATGCTCCCACAAATAGAATCAAAAACCACGGGAAAGGAACTCGGACAAAAACTAAAACCAATTAAACAATTTCCATTTTGACGGTAAAAAAGAAAATATTTGATTGGGTTATTCCACTTATTCTCAAACTGCGCTTAACGCCTGAATTCTCGCAGTCAGTGTATTTCTGTTTACAAATCAGCTGTCGCCATACGACAGCAAGACCATAAGTAAGAGGCCGCTTGCCATTAAATATTTTCTACTGACGCGTTGCGTTATAGGACTTGTTTGATATTTCTAGTATGTAAAGAACTGTGATACCTATTGTACTATGAATCGGTCTATATTACGTTATTGTAGAATTTGTGGAGAATGTTTTGTAAAAATCATTTATTGTGATTTTGTTCAGAAGTGCGATTCTTACACTGACATTCTTTTGCACAATGACCGCACTTAAGCTTAATCTCGCCTTCCGTGTGGCACTGCGTGGGCTGCATCGCCGGAGTTTCGGGCATTGTTTGCTTTTTAACTTCGAACGTGTTGGCATCAGCCAGGCCGCGGAAGTCATGGCTGTGGCCTCTTACAATGACCACTCGCTTCACCTTCGAATCCTACGAAATCATGCGCAGCTCTGACGCTAGCTTCTTCTGGGAAGATCTTGGGCGTCGCCCGCCCCGAATGCGTGACGCTCTTAGGCGCTATGATGCACTGCGTGAGCCGCAGTATCCTCACACAACGAATTATTCTTCTTGTTTTCGCATACATATAACATACACATCATCATCATCATCATCATCATCATCATCGCCTTTATTTTTATCTTCATCTTCATCATCATCACCTTTATCTTTATCTTCATCTTCATCACCTTCCATCATCATCTTTATCTTCTTCACTGTCAATTATCATCATCATCGTTTTTTCTTCATTTCTAGCCAATTTGCCTGTCGAAACTTATGATTTCTTCATCTTTTTGAGGGTCACCCGATATTGGTTCAACTTCATCTCAGTTTTCTGCTTCTTAATCAAGCCCATGCCAGCTCCATTCACTTGAGTCTAGGGCTTTATAATGTGTTAGCGAGGAAGGGTTAACAGTCTAACGAGCCGAATAAATACACACGATTACCAAGTAAACAAATCGTATATTCTGATGTACGTGTTACATTGCTTAGTGATCAAAAACAACTGAGAAAAAAACAAAAGGTTGAGCGCGATGCGCACGGACAAGTCATGGCGCATGCGCGCAAACAAGATAGATGGCGCACAACCGCTACTCGCATTCAAAAGATCAAATTCAAGTTACAACATAATGCACTCCGTATCAGTATTTCTTCTGTTTCTATATATTACAATTATTGTTGATGTAATTATGAAATTGTGCTTCCTTTTATGATTATCTCTTCAAAATGAGTTACACATTATTACCACACGTTTAATTTTCATATGTATCGAGAGAGAAAATGTGTGAAGGTTATTGAAAATATTACTTCTATTGTTTGTGCAGAATATGAATGTTTGATTTAAGAACACTTCAATCAATTTTATTTTATTTGTCAGCCACTCCATAGATTCTAGATGTCAAAAACAACCGTACATGTGCATATTCAAGGTTTATTAACAGGTTCGAGAAGAAATAATGTCGATTGACATCAGTAGGATTCTTTTAGGATTTCTCCAACCCAGTAAACGTTTTTCAAAATTAAAAAATAATTATAAATTAAATATTTTCACACGTACGCCAATAAAATACAAGACCCCCCCCTCTCGATCAGGTTTTTCAACCATTTTTTCTGAACCTTTTAGCGAATGCTGAGATGGTTCCTTGTTTTGCTTCTGGACATTAATGTAATTTCTCTATCTGTGAATGTCTTCTAGAGTTCAGTGGGAAATATATCCATTTTGTCGTCCCAGGGAGTACATTTCTTCACGAAGGACACGATGGGCGATAAGAGCTCAATCTTTAGCTGATTTGCCTTTGAAAATAGATTTTACTACGTTGGAGCGAATATTTTGGTAACAAATCTTGCCAAAAAAGCTTATTTCTTTCAGTATTCATAATTAAACTTGTATTATATAGTTTATGGTAGTGATCCTAGAATTATGGAAACATGCACAGAATACACTTCTCTCCGTAGCACGTCATGGAGTTTTTAACTGTTTTGACGTAAAAGAAATTAAAACAAAGAGTATCATACTTTAGTTACAAAGCTTTATTTTATGGTGCTATTTTTCTCTTTTGTTCAAATCGCTGGCATTCTATCACTGTATAAAACGTATGGATTCAAATATATTGTACTGTGTTTCAATTGCTCTCTTCCATTATATTTTCCTGTAGACAATAGCTTTTGCATTGTTAATGTTGTAACTAGACATTACCTCAGATCGTTAATCCTTCAAGGATATGTCACAACGAAAGGAAACATCTTCATTGCTGGAGACAACAGAAATTGCCACTAAGTCATGTCTGTAAAGTGAGGCATTGACGTGGAGGTCTTAGTTATGCCATCCATCAACAAAGACGTAAATAATGCTATTAGTGAATTTTAATTTATGAATCTATGTTTTAATAGTTGTGGTTAGAAAAACCCTCAGATTTTTTAAAACATTAGAAGACCGACATAAATCCTTCTCGCAAATTTCATTCCCGAAAAATTTCTTGTAACCTAGATACCAATCATTTTAGTTCCAAATTAAATATCATTATTTCTTAAAAGTTAAGTAAGCAAAACAAATGTATTTTATGGAATAGTATGGATGCATCTCAGTGACAATACTACATTATTAATTGATTCATCAGCAAAACAACTAGTCCAAAAGCTCGAACTATGTAAGCAGATGTATGTTATATTTTAGTAAAATCATTCAGTATTATTTTGATTTATTCTGCTGTCACTTATTTACTGCATTTACAGCAGAAAACCTGTTTTAATGTGAAATCGAGTTCATAATTTTTTGAAAGGTATGTATGTTGGTGTGAATTCAAATTAAAAATATTCTCCACTTAATCTAGTAGATATATTCCTCTCGTGTTATTAATTCAAACATAACAGTTGTGAATTCCATAATTTTATATGGTTCATTAAATTTAGAAACGTAATACAACCTCCCTGATAGACGGCAAAACGGACACTTAGTGCTGTATAATGGTATCTCATTTTCACTTCAATAAAAAGGTACAAGAATTCGCGTCGGGTACACTTCTTGGAATTCAACGACCCGTTAAACATATTGTCCAATATTTCACGAGGTGATGTCATGGATTACAATCTCTGCTATTCGTCCCTCTAGAGGATAACCTTCTCGTAACACGCCTCTCTCTTCACAAACCTGACCGGATGAGATCACTGCACTCTGAATCTTTCTCGTGACATCTTAAGAACACGCGGTCGGGAACAGTGCCAGATCAGAAGTTCTCCTCCTATGTGGCGTGGAACAGGGTTGCCGCCGCTCGCCCCAAACAGACTGTTCCACCGTTCCACAGTCGAGATCCCCAACCTCGTTATCTCCAAACTGTCTCCAATTTCTCGTACATTTTCTGGCTAATTTGGCATCTTTTCACATCTTCAGCACACCATTTGAGTGCATAACTATCTGGTTCTGGCAATCTACTGTTTCTTTGTTAAATCATAATCAATGTTAATTCTTAGAATCCTTATTTCAAACCTCAAACTTGATAAAATTTACTTTGATGAGTAATAAACAGAAAGAAGAGGTGAACTGTTTTGTTCCCACCTCTTTTTAAGTTAACTTGTACCAAAACATATTTATAATGTGGCAATTTTAAAACCACATTCATGGAATTTAATTATTTGGGTGTTATCTTCGAAAAGTAAATTCTTTCCAATGATAATTCTATACAGTAATACACATTCTCGTTTTCTTGTAATTAGGCCTACACTTGCCCTTTATTTCCCATTCTTCATTCTTTGGCACTCATAATTGCTTCAAACTTTGGCGATCGACTTGATTAATCCTTGATGCGTGTGTTTGTTTTGCATAACATGAAACAGAAGGTCAAATTCAAGTCTCTGACAATGCGTAAAAATTGTTCCAGGACCAATTCTTCTCCTGATCTCAATTTTTCTCTGTCTGATGAGTGAATGCTTGGGCCATGCATAAATTCTCTGTTTCCTAGAGTTATTAAAATGCTATGTATTTGAAATCCAGCAAGTATGTAGCAATGTACGGTAGCAAAAATTACTCTTATTCTTATATTCAACACATTGGTCCTTGTCGTCTATGATGTCCCCCCCACCTTGTGCCAATGTCTTCTGCACAAAAACATTTAAAACTCTGGTTATTATATAAAAGGCTATTATAAAGTATAAGTCATATTGTAATAAGTGCAGGACTTTCTGTAGTACAATTGTTACAGAATTCACTCCTTCATTGACTCAAGACTCAAAGATTGACAATGGAAAACTATTGAATACGTTTTGTGCTTATATACAGTATATCTAACTCGATTATTTTTACTTAACTTCCTCCAATTTCCCAAAATTACTGCAGCCCTCTCCAAATCAATCAAAGTACAGAAATGCCGGTCCGGATGGCCAAGATTGTTAAGGCAGTAGTGCCATAGCGATCTCGGACCGAAGAATCGCGGGTTCGAGTTCCGCCTCGGGCATGGATGTATTTATGTTCGTTCCCCTATCATCACCATATCATGTCATCGTCACAGTTACCACACCGTTAAATGCAATAGTGGTTGTTGCAATAATGCAAATGTAAATGCAATTCTAGATGTTAATATTCATATTAATAATAATAATAATAATTATTATTATTATTATTATTATTATTATTATTGATAAACGCAATAATAGATGTTGATGAGACCTTAAATGTAAAAAAATTGTTCAGCGACGTCGTCCACACGTGAACCAGCGGGCTGGGGCCGTCGCGTGGCCTGTCCCCACGCATGGAAGAGAGCGACGGCCCCGCGCAATGCTGAGTCACCGCCATCGCCTCGATCTTATCGCTTGATTGACGCAGATTTGTGATGGACGATAAACACAAATTAAAAACACGTATTCCTTCGCCCTCCGCCTTCCTGCTTGGCGCTGGTGCTACTGGACGGGCGTCTTGAATGAAACATACGACAGTTGGAGTGAGCGAGGAGTGGGTACTAAAAAAGAAAGCAATGGCGGGTGCTAAAATGAGGAGGTAAATGGAGCTCAAGTGGTAAGAGTTCAGGGGTAAATGCAAAGCATATTTTTGGATGGGAAGTAGTGGTGCATTTGTGGGAGGTTTGTGGTGTTGAGGTGCAGTATGTGCTGGCGAGTTACAAACAAATGTAGACTAGCGCTGGGAGTGGCCAGGCTAGCAAAATAGGGAAGGGCGGATTTGCGAGGGAAGAGAAGAGTGAGACGGACCAGAGCGGGAGAGCGGGCGGGTGCGGGAGGACGGATGGTGTTGGAAACTGGGACGGGAACAGAATTGTAACAGGCAGGGAGGGGGGCGAAATGGGAGCGGAATGGGATCGGGGATCGGAGGGGGGAGCTGGGGAGGAGGCGGTGGCGAGATAGGGTAGCGGCAGGGTGAGAGGAGGATGGAGGTGGGGGCGTGGGCGAAGGCGAAAGCGAGGTGGGGCGGGGCGAGGAGGGGTGGGGAGGGAAGGGGAGGGGAGACCAAGGGGTCGGTGACCGTGAGCGCGTTGTGAACTCGCTCCCCTGCCTTTCCCTTCGATGCTAACCGGCTAATAATTTGATACCTACGACGACTGCAGACGCATTTGCAATGATAATGGCGATCGAATGCAGCCGAGAATTTCCCAACCGGCTTGTTTATTGCTCACTCCCGAGGTTGAGCAGTCGGCAAATTCAAGAAACTGGGAAAGAATCTGCTTAGGATTCCGGATCGCAGCTTTTAGATCGTTTTACTCGCTCAGCTCTGGCAAAATATGCCAAATACGTTTCCTATGACGCACTTGGTAATTCTTTACACAATATAATTGATAAGTAATAATAAAACTATTTGAGTTTAATTCAAAAAAATGTTTTGGTGTTTTATACATGTATTAATATTGTCTTGCAAGTATTTTAGCCCACGCTACACACATACACATACACACACACACACACACACACATTTCGTACTCCTCTAAAGGAAACCTATAATGCATAGTAGTAAATGTTGTCACCATGTTCATCTTTTTCGTTATCAGCTTCAAGGTTGTTTCAAGGATGAATATAACAAAAGATGGTTTCATCATGTGTCATAAGATTAAAGTTCAAATCCAGTAATGATGACACTAAGATAACTACATTTCGTTAGATTTCGAACTTTCCTCCTGTGCTGTGAAGTACACTTACCTATGCTTTGTCACGAAGTATTGTCATTATCGAGTTCGAGTATTATTCGATTATTTAGCATTAGAGAACTCTTGATAAGCATTAGTATTTGTACGGCTATCATCAGAGTTACACTGTGTTTCATTTTAAAATGCGGCCATTGATATCACTTGCGAAGTTATATTGTTCAAAGAATTAAAATTCTTAGAATCCTTAAGTTATATTTCTTGGCCACTTATGTGGCGATTTGTTTGCCAAGTACTTCCGTGAGAAGTGTTTACAAATACGGAAGAGGTGATGATATGTATTTTGTACACGTTCCCACTCATAGCCTTTTTTAATACAGACCACAGGCTTCAAAGGAATACAGTGAACATTTCTAACAATTTTCGTCACTGACAGCTCTTTCAACGATAAATTATTCATTTTAGAATGGCGCTATTAAAAAAAAAATAAAAACTCTTTCTTTACTGTACTCAGGTCCAGCTGTTTTTATTTCAGGGAATCGTGCATATCGTGAATATTATTTTTTTTTTGTCTTAGTTTTCGCGTCTCGTAGAGTCTACTCATTTTTCAGAAGCCCAACGCCACCCAATCCTTTTCGCCTCTGCGCTCCGTGCCAAGTTTCGGTGGAGGTCGTAAGAGAGCCAATGGGTTTTCTGTCTCGGCGACAAATGAGAGCCGCGCAGTCTGCGCGTACACACCGCCTGGCAGCGCCTCTCGCGCGGAGGCGGCGAAACTGACGAGACGCAGAAGGCGGAGAGCGGGAGGAGGAAGAGGGCGAGTTGAATTTGGCAATCCGTTCTGAAGGGTCCGGTGAAATTCTGAACGGCCGGGCTTGCCCGTGGTGTAGTAACGGTTTGTGTTACCCTGGAAATATTAGTTGTCACCCAGGAGAATTTTGGTATCAACTCGCTTATCAATATTAAAATGTATCTTATAAAATAATTCTACCCCAGATGAATCCATGCGACACAGCATAAAAGGAACAACTGTAGAAACTTAACAACAGGAAAATGCATCATATGCACCAAACAAAAAATCAAATGTTCCACAAAAAAATGTTTTACGTTGTTCAGTATTTATTCTCTAAAACTAATTAACAGAAGAATGCTTACAAATTCTTTAAACAATACAATCACTTTTCACTGTGACAACAGATCTCTACCTGTTTCTGAAAATGTAATTATTTTTTTTATAATTACGAAGATCTGTACATGTATGATGTAAAGGTTTATAGCAGGAAATTCTGCTACGACCTTAATCTAAAAATGTAATGCAATATATAAAATATTAGTCATATTTTTGTAAAGGGATTCATATTTCAAATGATTGATGTACTCAGTATTGCTACATCACTAATCTAAAAACAATCAATTTTCGAATTAAAAACACTCGCTATCTTTGCTTGCTAACAGTAACATCACACTCACATACGATTGCTTACGCTATACCAACGACATCTTAAAGATCTTGACACAACAAAACGGCGTAATAAACAAATAATGGCAAATAATGAGTTCATTCACGATTTCAATAATAATTTCAATAATTTCACGATTTCAATAATATTTAGTGTTCGTACCATAAAACTGATTAATTATACGGCACGTCTGGAACCCTCTTCGTTTATTTTTAAGCAAAAACCTAAATTTGGTCGGTCATAAAATTTCTTTCCGAGCAAAAGCGCTTAAAATGTATAGATATAAGAAGTAATCGGATCATTACGGCGTGGGTCCGTATGCTCGTTTGTCTGTTCCTTACTTCCGGTGAGACTTTTTTCCTGCCGTCCACTCTTCTCAGCAAGGGAAGTGCTTTTCGACTCATCTTGATATGGCAAGAGGAAGAAGGAAGAAGAATAAACTGATGGAAGTGATAGAGATGACCAAAGTCACCAAAGTTATGGAATTGGAGATGGAAAAGATGGAGTGAGAGCCAAACTAGAAGATAGACGAAAGAGGTGGGAAGCTGCTTAATAAAATACTTGCAGGTCTCAAGTTCAAATGCTAAATATCTTGTCAATTTATTTGATAACTACAAGAGACAAAATTATATTTATAGAGACTTTTATATTCATTTAGGATATTGAATCAATTATATTTCATGCATTAAAATAAATATTTCTAAATGTGAAATAAGTACAAATTTATTTCTTCCAAAGAAAAGTCAGACGCCACCGCTGAGACCATTTATACTTTAACATTATCATTGGTGTTACTTAAACATTAATATCATATTTAATTACGCCTATCTAAAATATTTAAGAACACCTCCCAGATAATTTAAGGCAAAAAGTGCACCTTTCATATAAAATCACTAATTTTAGAAATTAGCCAAAGTTAGAAACAATTCACTTGGAAAAATTATCATCATTTTGTCACTTGTGACTATTTTAGATGCAACACCTCAATTATTGAAGTGAAATCGCTGGTGGACAAATAATGCTGTCTATGTCACGAGCCGTCTGCTCTTTAGCATCTATATGTTTTGATATATTTGAATTGTTATACTCGCATAAGGAACCACGTTGTCGGCTTGTTAGTGGACCGTACATTTAGAAATACATTGGGGTGCATGCGAGATAAAATTCCTAATGTTTTCCAGCCTCATCCATCTCTCTGCCAAATGAGTTGTAGCCTTCGTGGAATGTGACAGGGGCAGAGGCAGGCGCAAGCCACATTACCCCACGGTCCTTACCGAAGCCTAGGAATTCGAGGCG
Organism: Gryllus longicercus; assembly: GCA_038098605.1. Classification (NCBI taxonomy): domain Eukaryota; kingdom Metazoa; phylum Arthropoda; class Insecta; order Orthoptera; family Gryllidae; genus Gryllus; species Gryllus longicercus. The sequence goes on along the minus strand of JAZDUA010000128.1, from coordinate 2,267,169 downwards.
TTTAGTCCCGCGGGGCGGCAGCGTATCCATTTAACATTCGTGTGGGGAGGGGAGGGGAGGGGCGCCGCACCACGCCGCGGCCCGGCGAGGGAAGTTGGCCGGCCGCGGCGCTTCCTATTTTTGCGACGTCTCCCGATTGGGTTGGGTTTACCCGCCCATTTCGCGTCGGCAGCGAAGCGGGGCTGGGCTTGGCGTGACGTGGCGTGGCCTAGGGTGGCGTGGCACAGCGTGGCGTGGCGTAGCGCAGTGCCGAAGCGTCGCGGCGTGCCATGTCGTGACGTAACGTGTCATGTCGTGGCGTAATGTGTCCTGTCGGGGTGAGGCGTGGCGCGGCGTGGCGTGGCGTGGCGTGGCGTGGCGTGGCGTGGCGTGGCGCGGCGGGGCGCGGCGGGGCGCGGCGGGGCGTGGCGTGGCGCGGCGTGGCGCGGCGTGGCGCGGCGTGGCGCGGCGTGGCGCGGCGGGGCGCGGCGTGGCGTGGAGCGGCGTGGCGCGGCGTGGCGCGGCGTGGCGCGGCGTGGCGTGGCGCGGCGTGGCGCGGCGCGGCGTGGCGTGGCGTGGCGTGGCGTGGCGTGGCGTGGCGTGGCGTGGCGTGGCGTGGCGTGGCGTGGCGTGGCGTGGCGTGGCTTGGCACGGTGCGGTGCGGTGGCTAGTGCCGTGGCGTGATCATAACAAAGCGAGTGATAGCGAGGGTGGGGTGTAGATGAAGATGGGTTAGTGAACGGAAAGAAGGCGATAGGGATGTTCGAAAAAGAAGGCCACAGGGTGATGGAGGGGACAGAAGAGACGGAGTTGTTGGCTGCAACGGTGGTGATGGCGGTGGCTGCCGTGCAGCAGCGATGACTCTGAAAACGGTTACAATGCTGACTAGGGTATCGACCTTAGCGAAGACGACCGTGATGGCGATGACGATGACGACGGTGAGCGCGATACAATTACGGTAAGGGCGAGGACGATGAGGACAGGTCAGCCAGGACAATGAACCACTCCTACCGTAAGGCTTTTCTACTACTCAAGAAAACTTACGAAACGACACATACAGTCAAATGGCCTAGGGAGTATTCCTGTGTCAAATGGCTGAGGGGATCTTCCTGTGCGCTTTTGAAAATAGAGGCCTGTTCGCGAGGATTAGTTTCCACAAAAACTCGGGTATGCATATATGTACGAGTACATGAAACGCTATTACTTTCCCAGTTTCCAAAACTGAATACTTTTGGTCTAGGTCTAGAGATCTAAAGAAGTTATAAAACTGAATGATTTTCTACCACATCCACATTTCTATGCAAGTGGCTTAATTTATTCTTATATCAGTAACGAGAAGGGTGTGTTTACTGCGGCAAAAAATCCAGAAACGCTCATGACGCACGTTGTCTTCGAGATGGATTGGCGAGTTGTTATTATTGTGTGTTTAAAATACGCTCAACCCATCTCGAATCGCCTCTTCTTTTAAATTCATTTTCACAAACATTTCTATTGCAACATCGCTTTTAATGTCATATAAAATCAACTTACTTGAACAGCAGAAAGATATAATATGCTGTGCCAAGCAGTAAATGAGTAAAAGAAGGTTTGAGGAGTGTGTGTTTGTATGTGTGTGTCATTAAGAGAAATAAATCTATTGTTATTGAAGGGAAAGTTCATAAAATTTTGGTACGCTTTACAGCTCCTACCTAAAATCATTACAAACATTTCCTATCAAGCATGAGATATAGTAGTAAAATTAGTAGGGGTAGTTAGTACGCAATTAAGGGAAATCTTTTCAAAAACACTTACTGGCATGTTTCACCATTATAATCTCTCAAAGAACATGGGAAAACACAGAACGTAAAACGGCAGTGTGAAGTTGCTAGCAACCAATTACGCACGAACTAATGGGGGGAAATAACGAATCGACGTTACTGTCGTGGCAATCAAAACATCGCAAGAGCCGACGAGGATTACAGCCCCATCCGCCGCCATTAGCTTCCGCGACACTTTATGAGGGCTTTTTACGACGCCCAGTGTTTACACAAACGCCGCGCCGCGCCGCGCCGCGCCGCCTTACCCTCGCCCTCACTTCCGACACCTCATGGGTGTCGACTCCACTTGTTTTTTGTTTGATTAGAGATACCGGGTGCGTCAACTGCTAAGGTTTTAATCCCGCATTTGTAGTGCATTTTTTCTTTGGGAGATGGTGCACTTCCCTTGCTGGATGGTGAGATCGGGCGCAGTTCTACCTGACGGGTAGCGGGGTATTCCCCAGCCAGGTATCTCTCATCATCATCAGCGGGGCACTGCTCCAACCGATGCGGGATTTTTTATGAGTTGTTCTCGGTGACGTAAACACTGAGAACTCCCGCCCTAAAGACACTAAAGGGACTATCTCTACAGTTTCGTTTCACAAGTTAGTACGATTCTCTTGGACTACGAGGTCCTACATTTTATTGTATCAGATTTGAATAGAGAATGCCAATCAGAGCCAAATAGAAAAAATTGGCTTGCGGTGACGTGTTTTAATTTGAAGAGAAAATGTGCCAGTCTCCAAGAATGTTTCAGTTGATTTACCTATTTAAAAAAACATATACAAACATTACGTAATACAAAATTGTTCTTCAACAGAACCCGACATTTTTATCAAGAAGAGAAGTCAGCGTTTTTAACTGTATTGCATCGTCGCGCTCATCCGGTAAGACAGCGCAGCGAATCAAAGCAAAACAGAAGGCATCGAATCCGACTTCCTGTGCACACGAAAAGCAGACGTTCTTGTTTGGCGTCGACCGAGCGGACTCGGAGCTCCGAAGCGACAGGCGGAACCGACAGATCGCCGCAACACGTGCCGGCCGAAAACGCTGCTTACCAGACGCCAACCAGCCAGACGACGAAGCCATAAGTAGAAATGTAACCGCTTTTCCATACGTAGAAATGAAAGGATTCGCCTTTACCAATATCTTTAACGGATTTCCAGCGTTTGATGGCGAACCTATCATCTTGAGATCTACGGTCTGGATTCCAGAATGTGTCTAACGCCCCTGTATTACATTCGGTTATTCCAAGACGGAAGATTTAAGGATAATGGATGGGCCATCGAAATACGCTCGAAATAATCTCATAAACAACAAGGTTGGTATCGAAGACAACTTTCACTACTGCTGACATTTAAATATGACCACCGCTTCAAATGGCAGATCAAAATACGTTTTGCCATTTTACATAGAACAGTCCAAAAATAAATAAATTCCATTCACACGGGTGTACCTACGATGTATGGTAAACATTTATTAACCCATTCTCAATAAATAACAAGACAGCCCTCTAATAATGTTTGAGACTCATTTATTTAAACAACTTTAAGCATCTTAAAGTTTCGCCTGAAATTGTAAGCAGTTGACCCGACTGAGTTCCGAATCATCTGTGGGGATATGATATACAGTGAAGACATTAGTGACACATTATGATTAAAAGAGTCGACTATTCGAAGAGAGATAATTCAACGAATGTCACCTGCTGATAAACCCCCTTTCAAAGAACGGCGAGAAATAAAATAAAATAATACATAGTTTCCGAAATTCTAAAAACTCCAGATAGATCATATGAACACAGAAAATCAAACAACATATCAGTTTGAGAACGCGTATGGAAATCATCTTCAGGTACATATTAGTGTGAAACCATTCTAATAACGCAAATACCTACTATATCTACTCCACACTGAGGAAAACACTCGTTTGCAGACAACATATTCTTGTAAGCAGCCCAGAAGTAGTTGATGGAAAATGGCCCAGGGTATTTACTTTGATGTAGCATCGTGGGGTTTTTTACACAACTGCACTCAACCCTCAATTCACTTAATCAGGAATCGGTTCAATCTAATATTTCTCAGTTTTCATCAAACTCGTTCATTCCAACTATGCTAACGTTGTTGGGAAGTTTGAGTAGAGCCACGTTGAGCGACTGTTTTCGCGTTGATCAGCGACTGTGATTTAAATACCAGGACCTTACAAAAAAGTATGAAAAATTAGTGCACTAGTGGTTAGAAGCAACCTAGTTATTGATACTGTCCTTTAGATACGAAAATGTAGGCACGTGTAAGTGCCGGCCGGTTCGAGAGCTTTTTCATAATTTTTTCACGCATTTTTGACTAATGAAGAACGTCGCCACCTTTTAATGTATATCGTTTCACAATCGGAATTCGACATAAAGAATGCATACCATCGTTATAATTAGACGTGTTAATCTGAAAGTGTTTTTAGTAAAAAATATACTGGTATAGAATACTGAATGATATAATTTGAATTGATAGTTTAGGTTAAGTGAATACCAAAACTAGAATTTTACTTGTTTAATCTATTCATTATTTCACAAATTCAAAAATTGCTTGATGATGAAGACATCCTAGGTTTTCGAAACATTGTTATATAATAATCATTTATATTTCTATTATTTATATATAATTATTACATTTCTACGAATGTAACATTTTCGTGTATTCCGATCTTGATTGTCCCAAATAAATGGAAATACACATAAATACTAAATGTTCTTGAATATATGAAGGAAAGGGATACGTGCTCCCATCCCCAGGCCAGAGGTGCCCCTGGGAATGAAGAGAACAAATCAGAAGCTCCTGCTGGCGAGCGTGTGGTGTTGGAGGTTGGCGTGCAGGGCCAGAGGTCGTTGGAGCGCCGCCGCCGCCGCCGCCGCCGCCCCCGCCGCTCGCTCTATCAAGCTGTCAAGCGGACCGTGGCCGAGGGGAGGAAGTCGCTTCCTTTCCCGTCGGTCTCCCTCTCCGCTCTGCCGCCCCCGCCCCCGCCCCCGCCCCCGCCGCCGCCCCGCCTCTCTTTCAATTTCCTCTTCAAAGTGCGGCGACTTCGCGTGGCTGTGCACCCGCTTCTTGTCGGCTGCGCGACAGACGCCCCCGCACCGCTCCCAGCAGGACGCTCTCGGCTGCGATGTAGTTCGTGCCTCGGTGGCACTTGCGTTGCCTCGGGGAAATGAAACTGCGTGGCCTGACAACCACATTTTGTTAGATAGCGTTACGTACAATTTAATCACTTTCTATATTAAAAAATATACACGACAGTTAAGTTATAATTATAATTTTCTTCTTCTTCTTTTCCTTATACATATACCTATTGCTCGTTGCGCCTCCTGTCGACGTTGGTCGTCCGCCTACAAAACCGATGAATTTCGTCTTCCTTGTTGTGGTTACGTAGAAATGTTTTGCAAATCGACCATTACTTAATCTTTCGATACGTTTCCAATGCATTAAAAAAATAACTTATTTAGTGCACAAAGAACAAATGAAATATTTTTATAATTACAATTTTTATAAATAATGTCTCTTAAAAATTTCATTTTCATGGTTTTTCTACTGAATTATTTATTATGTTTTTCCATCAACAGCAACAATAGAGATGTCCATTGGAAATAAAATTAAAAATAAAATGACCATCGGTAATATTTCAAGTGCATTCAAAAATTCCAATGTAGGAGTGGTATTTAATGAGACTATTATATTACAATTACCTCGGAAATATTAATTACATTGTGCTCCCACTCCAAGTGTACACGACTGTTTCCTATGATTGATGTATCGCAGTGATTGGCCACAAGGGAGGTGGTGGTAAAAGAATTATAAGAAAAAGCGGTATTTTTTGGGAGACTACTTCGTCCTGATTAGTGCATACCAGATGTTAATTTCACGAATTAACTCTCTTAATTTTAATTTCACGAGTGGAATTATGTATAATTAAATATTAATTAATTATGTATAATTAAATATAAAATTATGTATAGTTAAATTATGTATAATCAGTACTGCAAGCAGAGTAAAATACAATGACAAAAAACTATTGAATTTCATGCGAGATGACCGCACGAATTACGTATTACCTCGATACGTTTCATTTCTTTTTCTGTCTCTCATTTTCTCTCTCTCTCTCTCTCTCTCTCTCTTTCTCTCTCATTCTCTCTCTCATTCTCTCTCTCATTCTCTCTCTCTCTCATTCTCTCTCTCTCATTCTCTCTCTCTCATTCTCTCTCTCTCTCTCTCTCTCTCTCTCTCTCTCTCTCTCGATAAAGTTGCTAGTTCTAAACTTCAACGAAAGTTTTAATATACCAATCTTGTTGATTCAATATATTTGATTTTACTTGATCATTTCAAACAAAATTTCTACAAATTATTTGCTTATGGTACGTTATCAAGGAATAACATCTCTTATTTTTTCTCTGAATTTTTCTCGTCTTTATCACATATCCTAGCTCTTCGTTGCGATCAGGGAGAAACTGGAAGGTAATTATAATTCCCCCCATCGTTCTGATTCTGGAGCTAAATTATTACTTCACTGCCTGTTCACATGAGAAATCTACGAATTGTTCGCATATGGAACTTTAATTATTGGGCTACTTTTTCAAACTTGCACATTCATTACACTCACAAATCCTATGTTATGCGATGATGCACTATTTGAAAGGGGTAATTTTTAGAGTTCTATGTCATGTTTAATTAAACTTTAATTACAGTTCTTATGTCACGTGGTCACTCTTACACATATCCGCTAAGAACGCATCTTAAAAAACAAAAACAAATGTAATTATCTAGAAACGTGGAACACGCCCCATCAAGGACAAATGATAAAATGTTTACAATATGAAATTACAGCGCAGGTCTCATATTTGATCATTTTTATGTAAACGTTAAATATTAGGGAAGCAATGGGGTCGAAGTTCTCGATAAGTTATAGGATAATCTACTCATAATATGCCAAGCAAATTCAATTACGATAGTAAAAGTATTATTGAACACAATAGTGGCATTAATGACTTCAAAATCTTTGGCAGGGATGATTATTTCATATCTACGATAAATACAAGATGGAGGAAAATATTATTTCTGATATTTCTTAACTAAGTAAACTTGCCTACTGCGAGAAGGATCGTATAGATGTATTTTTTAGCCGTAAGATAATTTCTTTTTATTTCTTTGTGACACTATGAGCTTTCTCGGGCCCTTATTTCTATCGAATCCATCGCCGGATTATGATAAAGAGGCAATGAATATATTTTCCGAAGTAACATAACCTGAACAACACTTAAATAGGGCATGTAATAAAACTGCCACATACTGAAAGTCATAATTTCAATAGTACTAGACATATTTTATTTAAATACGATATGTTGTTTAAAACCGCATTTAAATTGTTTAAGCAAGGAAGTGTGTTCATAGTAAATCCAATATAATTCATGCACTCCATAAATCATTTCAAATGTTTCCGTTAATAAAACTATGCGTACAAGCGTTTATTCTGAGAAGCCCGTTTTTATTCAATTTCAACGACGATCTGTTCATAAGAAGTGTTGTTATATTTTTTATATTTCCTTATTTAGCGAGGTAACGTTTAACAAGAGTGAATAGACATAGTAACCTCGGAAGCTTAGCTTTAGCGCTGCAAAGTTATGAGGACACTCCCACAGGAGACCTCAAATAATCAATAATATTTTTTAAAGGAATGAGAATGCGGAAATAAATAATGTTTTCGGGTATGAAATGATACATAAAGTAGGTATTGGAAATTTATAGGTTTCTCTTATATGGAGGTTTAAACTTATCTTTAGGTAAACTATATTGGATTCTTCTCTGCTGCTTGTAAGTTTTCCTAATTTGAAAATATTAGTTGCTAGAGACAATGATAGTGAATTAAGTAATTTGTTCGATAAATGTTTAATACACGTACTATACATATACGATAACACCAGAAGTATAACACGTATACTCCTGAGTGTGTATCCCAAATCCGCGTCGCGGCCACAGAGTAGCATGCTCCCTCCACGCATCTCGCAGTCCGCCTAACCCCGCCACGGCCCGCCCGGCCCCATCCTGCTTCGCCCCGTCCGCCACGGCCTGCTCCGCCTCGCCACGCCCCGTAACGCCCACCCCTTCCCACCTCGCCTCCCCGTTCTCCTGCCCCGCTCCGCCCCGCCTGGCCTGGCCCGGCCCGCCTCGGCCCGCCTCGGCCCGCCTCGGCCCGCCTCGGCCCGCCTCGGCCCGCCTCGGCCCGCCTCGGCCCGCCTCGGCCCGCCTCGGCCCGCCTCGGCCCGCCTCGGCCCGCCTCGGCCCGCCTCGGCCCGCCTCGGCCCGCCTCGGCCCGCCTCGGCCCGCCTCGGCCCGCCTCGGCCCGCCTCGGCCCGCCTCGGCCCGCCTCGGCCCGCCTCGGCCCGCCTCGGCCCGCCTCGGCCCGCCTCGGCCCGCCTCGGCCCGCCTCGGCCCGCCTCGGCCCGCCTCGGCCCGCCTCGGCCCGCCTCGGCCCGCCTCGGCCCGCCTCGGCCCGCCTCGGCCCGCCTCGGCCCGCCTCGGCCCGCCTCGGCCCGCCTCGGCCCGCCTCGGCCCGCCTCGGCCCGCCTCGGCCCGCCTCGGCCCGCCTCGGCCCGCCTCGGCCCGCCTCGGCCCGCCTCGGCCCGCCTCGGCCCGCCTCGGCCCGCCTCGGCCCGCCTCGGCCCGCCTCGGCCCGCCTCGGCCCGCCTCGGCCCGCCTCGGCCCGCCTCGGCCCGCCTCGGCCCGCCTCGGCCCGCCTCGGCCCGCCTCGGCCCGCCTCGGCCCGCCTCGGCCCGCCTCGGCCCGCCTCGGCCCGCCTCGGCCCGCCTCGGCCCGCCTCGGCCCGCCTCGGCCCGCCTCGGCCCGCCTCGGCCCGCCTCGGCCCGCCTCGGCCCGCCTCGGCCCGCCTCGGCCCGCCTCGGCCCGCCTCGGCCCGCCTCGGCCCGCCTCGGCCCGCCTCGGCCCGCCTCGGCCCGCCTCGGCCCGCCTCGGCCCGCCTCGGCCCGCCTCGGCCCGCCTCGGCCCGCCTCGGCCCGCCTCGGCCCGCCTCGGCCCGCCTCGGCCCGCCTCGGCCCGCCTCGGCCCGCCTCGGCCCGCCTCGGCCCGCCTCGGCCCGCCTCGGCCCGCCTCGGCCCGCCTCGGCCCGCCTCGGCCCGCCTCGGCCCGCCTCGGCCCGCCTCGGCCCGCCTCGGCCCGCCTCGGCCCGCCTCGGCCCGCCTCGGCCCGCCTCGGCCCGCCTCGGCCCGCCTCGGCCCGCCTCGGCCCGCCTCGGCCCGCCTCGGCCCGCCTCGGCCCGCCTCGGCCCGCCTCGGCCCGCCTCGGCCCGCCTCGGCCCGCCTCGGCCCGCCTCGGCCCGCCTCGGCCCGCCTCGGCCCGCCTCGGCCCGCCTCGGCCCGCCTCGGCCCGCCTCGGCCCGCCTCGGCCCGCCTCGGCCCGCCTCGGCCCGCCTCGGCCCGCCTCGGCCCGCCTCGGCCCGCCTCGGCCCGCCTCGGCCCGCCTCGGCCCGCCTCGGCCCGCCTCGGCCCGCCTCGGCCCGCCTCGGCCCGCCTCGGCCCGCCTCGGCCCGCCTCGGCCCGCCTCGGCCCGCCTCGGCCCGCCTCGGCCCGCCTCGGCCCGCCTCGGCCCGCCTCGGCCCGCCTCGGCCCGCCTCGGCCCGCCTCGGCCCGCCTCGGCCCGCCTCGGCCCGCCTCGGCCCGCCTCGGCCCGCCTCGGCCCGCCTCGGCCCGCCTCGGCCCGCCTCGGCCCGCCTCGGCCCGCCTCGGCCCGCCTCGGCCCGCCTCGGCCCGCCTCGGCCCGCCTCGGCCCGCCCCGGCCCGCCCCGGCCCGCCCCGGCCCGCCCCGGCCCGCCCCGGCCCGCCCCGGCCCGCTCCGCTGCCGAGAGGACGAAAATTTACCGGTTGGCTCGGAGCGTTCTTGGCACGTCCTCGAGCGAATGGTGGTCTTTTTGCGGCGGCTGGGCGAACCCCGGCCCGTAATCGCCGGCGGCTCCGCGCCCACCCTTTTCCCGCTCCTCCTCCCTTCCCGCCACGCATCCAGAATAATTCCTCCGCGCCCCAGACGACGACGACGACGACGGTGCGAGTTCACGGGGTCGGCTCGACGCCGGCTGTAGACGATGCGTCGAATCGGGCCACCTCATACAAAGGGTATGCTGATGTGGATGTTAACTCATTTAAGATCACAGAATTCACTCTCCGGCAGGCCAGAGCTCCCGTCGAGGGGGCGTAAAATAAAATTTTATCCCTGTGGTGAGTGAAGCCAACTCCAAGGAGCTGAAGCAAAAATAATTCCATAAAATCTTCAATTAAAAATTATTTATTTCATGAAAAGTTGTGATCATTAAATCTATTTAAAAGCTAATTAAATTGTGTAGTGTGTAATAATAATAATAATAATAATAATAATAATAATAATAATAATAATAATAAAATAATTTTGCCGCAAACGAGAGTACGCTCTGTGGGTGGCAGTTAATAAAAAAGAGAAGTACAACGAAGTATACCTGCGATATTAATAACCTGATATATTAAAATTTTTTAGATTTATTTAATTTAACGGGGCATATTCTATTAATTGTATGTTATTGTAATTTCCTCTTTCCACATTGTATTCAAGCGATGTGTTTCTAATAATTGCCATTAATGCATAAATGTCGTGTGAAATCGTCATTTTCCTTACAATACTTCCATAGACGAAAAAAGTAAGAATACTTTTCGAGTATCACTTTTAATATATTTTGCTCTTATGTATGCAGGTTTAACGCTCGTTGAATAAAAAAATACAAAAATTTAAATTACCAGATTTGAATAATTCATAGAGCATGAACTTCTAGTAATCAGTTTGTTCGATAACTGATCAATATTTAAATTTTCACATGAAATTTCATTTTCCTTATTCGACTTAATCTTCCTTTGTATTCCTGGATTACGTTCGTGCCAACAATTGAACGGAGCACTTTTCGCCTGGACGTGTACTACGGTATTGATTGCCTTCATCTCATAAGGATGCCAGAACCAGCGCGGGCCTTGCTCTTTCTTCTCTCCTATTCGAAGCGCAGTCAGAAATGCAGGGCCAGGTAATTTGAAACAATTTTCGACAGTTCGCTTCGAATAATGGGGGTGGGGAAGAAATCGAATCAATAAGGTCACATACTACTACTCCGCCCAAATCGTTCGGAATACGTGGTCGAAAAGACGTGACGAATTGGTAGAGCTGGTAGTGATGGTTGCGGTCTTTTGCCGCACTTAATAGAAACACACAGCCCGGTTCCGTGAAAAAAGGCAATTGCTGTGCATTTTTCAATTGTAAATTAGAACAGATTTAATGTTATTGTTTTCAATGCTCTGCAGAGAAAAACTTCATTGCATATTTAGCAGAAGTAACATAATTTTAAGACTAAAAAATGTTTGAATTTTCTGTGTAGGATGTAAAGACAATATAAACAATATTTTTTGTACTACTTTCGACTAATTTATGTCTATTTCAAAATCAGGTCATTGTTTAAAATAGTCATTGTATATTTTACTTATACTAAGACATGTCGGGTAATTTTTTTGGAAAAAGGCTTTCGAATAAAATCACACCCACTCAACAGATTGAGCGAGAAGCTAAAATTGCCAGATTGATGACACAGTCGGATTCGACAAATAAAGCCGTAGAAAACCGGTATTATATATGACAGCGCTCGCCGTTTCTGAGCACTTCCATGCATAATACGCCCTTGTAACTCGCGGTTTTAGAAAACAAAGCGCGGGGCGCACGTTTTCGCTGCCAAGAGAAATAGAACCCCACGAAGTGGAACCGCCGGCGACGCGAGCACTCGCGTGAGCCCCGGCGAGCCGCGGCGGGCGGGCGGCGGGCGAAGGCGCGCAGACAAATAGAGCAGCAGCTGCTTCCGAGATCCCTAACGAAGCGCGCCCCGCCCCGCCCCGCCCCGCCCCGCCCCGCCCCGCGCGATGGATCGCGAGGGGTCGCGTGCGCGCGCACGCCATCACGGACGACTAGCGACGAGGAACTCGCGACGCGCGACGCGTTACACGCGCACGCGAGCACGCGGGGGGGGGGGTGCTGGGGGGGGGCTCCATCGCCGCCGCCAGTGTGTCGAACAAGCACCGGCCCCGATAACGGAGCGGTGGGAGACGGCGGTGCGGTTGTGGGAGGAGTGGTTGTGGTGTTAAAGATGTCGGTTGTGAAGGCGTCTGCCAGTGTAGGCGAAGATGACGGCGCAGACGATGGCGATAACGATGGAGACGATGGTGATGATGACGATAACGATGGAGACGATGGTGATGATGACGGAGACGATGGTAACGATGGAGGTGATGATGAGATGGTGGAGATGATGGAGATGGTGGCTACCACACAGGCCAGATGATGGCGCAGGCGATAATAGAAGACACGAAAGTGATGGCGTATGTTAACCTGAAGGCAAGCGCTGGCAGCCACGCAGCCAGAGACGGCTAAGCTAGTGATACGGGTGTGGGCGGGTAATGGCATTGGCACTGGCAGCGGAGCCGCGATCTGGTTGGGCAATAGTTGTCTCCACCGCCGCCGCCACCATCGCCATCACTGACGAGCTTGTTGATGTCTACCACCAATCTCCTTCTTGGAAACCCGTAGCCTAGTTAGTTACCATTTCAATGAATTGCTCTGAAAGCGACATGGAGAGATCAATCCATATGGAAATCAGAGAGCAGTTTACAGCAAGGGCAATGGCAATGGCAAGTTGCTGTCCGCCGTGTATTTATTATGCATTGCACGTACTGTTAAATAGAATTTAATGCGCAGGCTCCGGCGGTTGTATGTGCCAAAAATAGACGTGAATCGAAATTGAAACTGCAAATTCTTTCGTACGTCATAAATTCTTGTAAGTATTGTATTACACATTTTAGCCAAGTAACGCGTGAAAGAACGGAGAATCAATAAATCATCCGCATAATAATGTGAAACTAGCTGTTTTGGAAAGGCGTCTGTTGTTGGTACGTGGTGTTTTGTTTTGGCTTATTTTCGCATTCGCTGACAGGAATCTGTTAAATTCGAACAAACGTTTAACATGATTCACTTACAAAGATGCCGTATTGGTCACTACACGGGAATTGCCAAGGCTGGGAATTAAGTGACCTATGCATGTAAATAATATCATTTTTCTATTCAGAGTAAATCAACTTGGTTGTTTCACTAATGCTGTATACTTTTCCATATGTTTTTATCCAAACCTTTGCGCCTACCTTATTATACCGAAAACAGTTTAACCTCTTTCGTTAATACGGCGTGTGTTATGAAAGGTTAGCAGGTAGACGGTTTGATTGTCCACGCACAATCGCATGAATAAGGACAGTCGACGGTGGCTTCGTGGCGTCATACGGCTGGCGACAGACATCGCACTGCCGGCGGCGGGTGCGGCAAGGCGCGGAGCGGGGTGTGGTGCGGGGCGCGGAGCGGTGCGCCGCGAACAATACAAACATGGCGCCGGCGTGATGCCGTTGCACCCTTCGCGTCGGCGGCGGCGGCGCAGGCTGCGGGCGCGCGGGAGCTATTGTCTCAACGCAAACCAGTGCCAAGGTTAGGACCGAGTCCGCCGATTACCCATTAACGGATTCCAGGCGAAAACGGTCGTCACTCTGCCTCGCTTTCCTTTTCTTTTTTTCTTTTTTCTTTTTTTTTTTACCTTGTCTCCCTCCACCCATTCTTTGCCTCCATCTCTCGGTGCTATGTCGCTCCCCTTCCCTCCCCCCGGGCTCGTTTGCTCTCTTACGCGCCGCCGCCACCGCTGCTGCTGCTGCAAAAAAGGAACGCACGCGAGCACACACACACACACACACACACACACACACACAACCACACCTCGGCTTCCCTCCCGCGAAACAAAAACCCCAAACAAACATTTAAACAAAAGAGGTTCACCACAACTACTACTACTACGACGCCGCCGCCGCTTGCCGCCTTTTAAATCATAGCATCAGCTGTTCACGGAATACAAGACTAGTGATATAAGCGGGGAAGTGTGTTAGTCTCTCCTCCCATTGTCTTTTCGACTAGGGGATTACGTGGCTGTCGAGATGTGAATGGAACTCGCGACGGAGAGCGCCCCTCTGAATGGCGCGTGCCGCACGCGCACGAGAGAGACAGACGCCGCTATTGTTACCGCCGATAGCTTCATTCTTCAACTAAAGCTCCGGGATATATATAGCCTCCCGCGGTGCGCGCGCGAGAGACAGTGCGCTTCTTAATAAAGAAAATCATGCGTGCAAGATGAACAGCGTGAGGCGCCTTTTTTTTCTTTTTTAGAAAAAAGAACAAACAACAAACACCCACGCGCACGCGCGCGCACACGCGCCGAACACGCGCGCACGCCAGGCGGGACGTAATCTGTGTACCAGAAGATCGCTCCATTGTTTCGGATAAATATTTTTTTTTTTTGAAAAAAAGAACGCGTGGTGCCTAACGGTTTTTAGAGAAACCGACATCGGTGGCGGTGGAGGCGGCGGGCGGGCGGGTGACGCGAGCGCGCCGCGCGGCCGCCCGCCGAAGCTGCCCACGCCACATGCACACGCACGCCTCCGAACGGAAGCGGTATGACGTGACGCCGGGGTTGGGAGGGGTGGGCGCGGGCGGGCTGGGGTGGGTGGGGTGGGGGTGGGGGGTGGCGGGTTGAGGGGCGGGCTAGAGGACCCGCGCAAGTCGCGACGCGCCTGGAATATGGATGCGCGTAGTGTGTAAGGTAAAAAAGAAGTTAAAAGAGAACCTGTGTGGAATTAATGAATTGCTCGGTGGAGCGCGCGCACCGTCTGTCCGTCGCGCTGGGTGGGAAGAAGAGGGGAGGATAGGGGAGAAGAGGAGAAAAAAGGTATAAATGGGGAAGCCAAAGGTGTCGAAGGAGTAGGTACTGCAGCTTCACAACACGGAAAGGTAACGGAAGTTCACTGGGTATATATTGAGATGAAATGTGGAGCGACGTAAAGCAATAAAACAGCACATTACGGTATAGGATTTTTCCTATGGTGGGTCAAGAAAGTCTCTCAGAACTGTGGCGAATCACGGGCTCATACTAACAATCGCATTTATGTTCCTAGCAACCAGATCACTGGGAAACAGGTAAAGGGGACAATATGTCCAGCACCTGCTATGATGGCGGAGTGCGTAATTTACGTATCGTTTTTTACAAGCTGCAATTCGTGCTACCAACGTAATTTCTATTGCTACCACTCTCTCCAGCCACTGTGTCCACTGCGAAGAGACTTTCCTGGCGCCCTGTAATATTATTCAATGAATTTTACGATTTAAAAGAACTAAGAAGATTCATAACTACTTTATCGTGAATGGGCACATTATCGTTAACGAATTTTTTTCACGCCTTCTTTCATGGTAAAACGACATATTCTCGTTGTTTCTCCAGAATTTAGGCAAATCTTTCCGTATAATTCTTATACAATTTAATTGTACCGGCCGGTAGGCGAATGATAGAAGAAACTCGCCGAAAAAATCGGCATTGTCCATATGAATCAGCACTTAGTACTATTCCAAATAATGACTGTAATAAAGAAGATAAGGCATAAAAACCATATTCATGAGATAAATTCATTATGTTTAAAAATAATGTGGCCATCATAAATTAAGACTCTTTTGAAAAATATTGTACTAATTATAACTTTTAATACATATGCTTTGCTGTCGTAACTGCCTTTATTTCTCAGTGATCTTTGTAATTAATATACCTAAAAAGGATCGAGTTGATAGTATGAGTTATATTTGCAACGTAAGAGGGGGAAAGAAAGGGACTGTTGTTAAAAAATCTTACTGTTACCAAGTAGTCAAAATTCAATCTATGTATTAAATTAACTGGCAAAGGATTGCTTATAAATATAAAATATACTACACAGTATAATGCCTTGTTAGTGTCGACCATCATTATTTTTAAGCCACTGCATAAATATACACATCCGCTCAGAAAAAGGTTGGTTTGTCTCTTCTATCATCAAAATTCACAGATTAGTTCGTATGTGACGCGGGAGGCAAAATATTGAAAATGCCCTCAACGAAAGACTTCACCCTCTTTCATTTGGACAGCTAAGAAAATATGAATAATTTAGACTCTAGTAGCTTAACATAATATTTATTTCTTAAAATTATTACGATAATTTTACAATTATCATTAACAATTGATTTCTCATACTTGGAATATTCACTTTATTAATTATGCAGAATAATTACTCAAAGCACCATCATTTCACACGCCATTTATCATGACACTGAATGTAAAGTACATAATTGCCCATGAATATTCTCACAATGCTAGTCGCTCCTATTACTACAGCTTTCTGTGTGAAATCATTGTGGTTACAATTATCGGTATTATAAATATTATTTGAAACAAGTATTTTTGGAATAAATATTTTTCTAATAATTACGATTACTGGGTGTGCAATTTGAGTTAATTTGTGACTCATTCCGACCCATGTACTCCTCACTGCCCACGTGAGGTTGAAGGGCGGCGCGTTGCAGCCATCTTCATCGCCGGGGCTCCCGGGATCTTTTGCGTTTGAGTCGGCGATCAAAACGACTGCGTCGTCCGCCAGTTAAGGCCCATTCACAATGCAAACATAAACATAAGCATGGCGTTAACATGAAAGTTAGCACTACGTCCATGATCGGACTCATTCACGATGCGTTCGCATAAGCATAACACGAAAGACTTTAACTTAAAAGCTTGCAAGCTTCAATCTTCTGTGCTTATGCTTACGTAAGACATAATAAATGAACCGATCACAGCTCGGTAACTCAAAATCGAGAATCGAAATTGGAGCGAAGTCGATAGACGAACTAACGCCATATGGCTCATGGACACAGTCGATACCACAAATCGATTCTCACATTCAATCAATAGTAAACTATAATGTCTCACAGCCAATAGAAAATCATATTTTAGCTTACGTTTATGTATACTTCAGTCTATCACTTATGTTAATGTTTACGTCTATGCTTCATGCTTATGTTTACGTTTGCATTGTGAATGGGCCTTCGCGTCTACAGCACCGTCGACTGAATTGGCTCCGGGCCCGCATTGCCGCTGTCTCTACAGCGTCTCTGACTGAGGGGGTCGTCGGGTTCGAGCCCCATTCTCCACGGTGGCAAATGTTAGACACTAGCTGCATAGGAAAGTGGAATTCAGGCGTTGTCTTGAGGAGAATTCTAGCGGCTGGCAGCTCTGATCGTTTCCGTGGTTTCTCCGATCGACAGTAGGCTCAGACGGTCACGTTAAAACAAAAATATTACTATACCGAAGTTGCGTGATTGATCATGCTTGTACGCTGAAACCCGGAGAAGGAGAGATCCAGTAAGTATTTCAGGAGGGGACAGTTTCAGTTCACATCCCCCGCTAAATATGTTTAGAAATTATATTTATTTTAATGTTTCCTAGATATATTTTTTAATGTACTCAAATTGAAAATATTCCTTTGGAAGTCATGCAAACATGGAAGTGATGTGATAATTGTTTTGAAAAAAAATTAGAAAAATCAAACCAGTATCGACATTGGTGGAAGGGCATGGCACCCTTGTTAATCCTTCACTGCTGTCGGCTGTGTAAATGCTAACAACAGAAATTTAACGCCGAACGTTCTAGATTTTGCGGAAATAGAGACTAAACTAGCGTCAAAATCAGAAGCGGCTATTATTCCGACGGAACCAAATGCCATTCACTGCGGTCGCGTAGCGAGCTCCGGCAAGAAGCGCCGTTCGATGCGGTCGGATGAGAGGCGGTGCGCGAGGCCGCAGGCGGCCCTGGCGGCTGCAGAGGAACGGGCGGGCAGCGCGGCGGCGGCGGCGTGCAGCTATGCGGCGCGGCGGCGAGGAAGCGGGCGGGCGGGGTGTTCCGGGTTGCGGAAGGCCTCGGCGGGGGCGGCGGCGGGGGCGGGGGCCGTGCCGTTTAGAGCTCCCCGCGAGACCGCGTAATAGCAGCCCCGCCACCGACCGCCGCCGGCCGCCGCTGGCCTGTCATTACGCGTCCACGGGGCTGACCGGCTATGGCGCTTAATTGCGGCAGGGCGAGCGCAGCCGCCCCGGCCTCCGCGCACGGCACCTGCCGCCTCCACCTCCGTCGCTCGCTCAGCGCCGCATCTATTGGCGTAATCGCTGCCGCGCTCGCCTCGCCCGCCGTCGCCACCGCACGCGCTGCCTTCGGCTCTTCGTTATCCCCGCTCGAGTTATCTGCGGACTGCGTTGTCAATCGCCTGAGTCTTCGTCATCACCGACGACATCATCATCATCGTCGTCACCCCGGAAGTCGCCTACATATTCACCAATCCGCCATCGTCTTCACCATCCCCATCATCTCGATCACTATCCGGCTGGCCGCAGTCGCCAACACCGTCACCGACATCCTCGAGCCCGTCGCTCCACGTCATCCCGTATCCTCCGCTGCAACCGCTACCTTATCTGCCAGCGTCACGTTCCCCGGCGTCACCGCTATTTCCCCGCGCAGCCCCTGACGCCTGCGCCGCGTGTGGGCGCGCGCCCGGTCCAAGGGGCGGCTGAGGGCGAGCAGGCGCTGCCTTACCTCGTGCGCTGCTCGGTCGGAATGACATTTGCGAGTTTTGACGAAGCGAGCGCGCGCACACACTTCGATATTTTTATTTTTAATTCAACGGCTACGGTCATTAGTCCCGTAAGTGTACAGCGTGTTTTGCCCCCGGTCGTGGCAGTGTTTTACCCTTGCTGGAACGTGACATCCGACGCCGACTTACACATTCGCTTGCAGTTATTTTTCCCACAGAACCTCATCCGGGCGGACACAGTTACCCTGAGCTATCTCAGCCGGTCTCAGTGTTCATAACTTCGATATACTTGACACACACAATAAATGCCCCAACATTGCCACCCTGTTGGATAGGTAATTACATGAGAACGGGGTTGGTAATTTACTTTCCAATTACGGGAAATACGGGCAATACAGCAGGCTTAAAACAGTGCGAAGCATTGTTCATCTCAGAAGTTTAGTGGTCAGCGACAGTAAGTCATGAACCACGAGATCCAGGTTCGTCTCGAGGGTAGAGTTACTCACGCTTCGAGTAATTTGAACGTTTGGATCAGTATTCAGATATCAGTTTCTCTATTAAAACTTTAGTAAATTTGCTTTCTATATGTTGCGCTCTACCCCAACTTTTATGCCCAAAATTCATATCACTCTCCGGGACCAGAAACCCAAGCAATGTTTAGTACGCATGCAGTATATGGACGACGAGAATTGAGGAAATGTTCCATGTATCAGTTTTCGGTGAATACGTTTAAATTTATTACAAATATTTGTTAAAGAGCAAGAATAATAAATACTCTTTAAAATTAATTTCTTTTACTAATTCTTATATTATTAGGGTTACAAGATGGACAGAAAATCGAATTGTATTGAATAGTTGATTGTTGTGGGTCTATTTTAGCATATACTGAACAACTAC
This sequence comes from Gryllus longicercus, assembly GCA_038098605.1. Taxonomy (NCBI): domain Eukaryota; kingdom Metazoa; phylum Arthropoda; class Insecta; order Orthoptera; family Gryllidae; genus Gryllus; species Gryllus longicercus. The sequence continues at coordinate 2,247,933 of JAZDUA010000128.1, read as the reverse complement.
GTTCGCTATTATGTGAAGTCACAACCGCAAGATTTCTGCTTCTCAAAATTATCCATTAATAAAATATTCCTGTTGAATGGTTCAAAATAAAACAATACTTGTGTATCATTTTTGTATATAGATTCGAAACACATATTATATTGCCGACAAATTAGAGTTTGGACATTAAATTGCCAGGTGACGGCGTATGGTCCTTCCACGCACTGCAGGAACGCAATGCAAGTAACGGCTGGCGGCGAGCCGTCCGACTGGGGGAAATTCCCATTACTGTCCATCAAGATGTCTTCCCACCGCGCGCGGGGTTCGTGCGCATCGGGCAAATCATTGGTTGATGTAGTGTGAAGATACGCTATCGACGTGAATTTGGAAGTTACACTGTGGTAAATGAATTTAAGCGTCAACCACTTAGCTACCGTCTCAGACGAACACAGGCCAAAGGGGAAAGGTACAATTCGTACTTTATTGTTTCAGTCATTTCTACTATCTTTAATTTCTCCACTTAAATTTATCCGTAGTATAATCGGGCCTTTTTTAAGAATTCCGAGGTTTCACATCAACTTCCAGAGTACGAGAAATTTTGTGATAGTGTCCAGATTGTCTGAATTGAACGTGTCAAGGAAAGCAGGTAAAGCGGCAGATGTATTAAGCGTTGCATTTTATCGCCAAAAGGCTGATGTGTTAGTTTTTATTTTAGAGTTGTTTTCATGCACCATGTCCTCTTTCATTCTGTATTAATTTATCAAGATTTGTGTTTTTGTATTATATCGCTTTTCTTGCCAAGAGGATCTACATTGGGTCCTTTCAATAGTTTACTTTAAAATGTATTGCCTGCCCAGTGTTTATATATATATATATATATATATATATATATATATATATATATATATTCAGCCTAAGTACATCCCGTGAGGACAATGGCATCCTACCTCGCGACAGGGTCGGTTAATAGAATAAGGAACACATAAAAATGAAGTACACAGAACGTAGATCGAAAGACATAAATGTGCGATCAAGTAAATAATACCTTACACATATACCCCAGCATCGAAGGTCCACTAATATTATTACATGAGCAACAACAACCTATCACACTTTGATTAGCACACAACACATACATTTAGCATTCATTTCAGTGTTATAGTGTAACAATATTTATTATAATTATGCTAATGCTTATTATTATGCTGAAGAACAAATATCGGCCACAAGTGAAGTTTGTAAACCGTGCAAACAGCCCTGGTTTGTAGCCAAACAAGTCCACTAATTGTGATAACGGACGTGAGACGTTAAAAATTAGACATATTACCAACTTATGAGAAAAAATTATATAATTAGGATAAAATAAGAGATTTTTTGGAACAGAAGTACTCATATGCCATCTACAACTCACTTGTTTCGATTATTATCAAGCGACGATAAACCGTTCAAATCGTGGACGGATGCAGGCAGTTAAGAGATATTTCTGTCTCTGTGATTAATAATAATAATAACAATAATAATAATAATAATAATAACAATAAATTTATTCAAACTGCAAGTGGGTATAACCCGGTGATAGCTAATTACATAAATATGATAATATAACATGCAAAATATACAGTAATAATAACAATAAAAAATATTAATGTTGAAATTATAACCATAGTAACAACTGTAATATTAACATTAATAGCAAAATAATAATAATAAAAATAATAATAATAACATAAAAAATGACAGATTCATATAACATTAAATTACTTTACGAAAAAGGAACTTCTATAGTCTAATTCCGCACTGAATGTTTGTTCAAATAAGACCACACCGAACTGGCACTCTTCGTCTGAACACTGCCACACTGAACTGGCACATTCGCCGCGTAAAGTCAAGATAACAGAACAGTAGTCCAAAGAATAACAGTTGGCCCGACGTTTACGCAACCTGTATATTCCATTTTCAAACCTCGTCGGGTAAAGAAGCCGAGCCCGCGTCGCGCCGCCGTGCGCGCAAGCAGAGTGAAGTAACGCGTCGACGCCCGCGGCGAGCGCCGGCGCCTGGTGACACCGGAGCTCCATAAAAAGGCAGAACGCCACGCACCCGTTGCGCAAGGCCCCTCCCCCACCCCCGCCACCCGCACGCGCGCGATTAACGCCCCGTCACGCACCAAGCAGCGAGAGGTGAACACCGCACGCTCTGTCGGCCGGCTGCACCCCCGGCGAAAAGGGTATTTTGGGCAGGATGTTGTGGGTCAATGCTTCGAGTACTCCGGGATTTAGTAATTTTACGTAATTTAGTAATTTAGTCATTAGGTCGACGTAAGCAAATACCTAACCTTAAGTTTGTAAACCAACGCGTTAGTAGATATTTATTATCAGCCTGGTCCCTTGTTTGTGATAACGGTTGTTGTTTTTTTGTACAATAATTTTTCGTACTACCCACACAGAAAAAAATGCATGAAAATAAAACATAAATTTACTTTGAATAGGGGTATCTACTCATCCTGAGCAACAACTGATTGTTTAGATGATTCTTCACAGAGGACTGTAATTCATTATCATTAAAGGATGCTGGGCGTTAAGAGTGGCTTTTATTTCTGTTTGATTGCATTAGGTGGATAAAATAATTGCATTATGACAAGGAATTGAAGAGCTTATTTCCAAAACGACGTATCTTTAAGAAATACAATTATTTAAGAAGTACAAATGTGCACCAGCAGCCTTAAAATTCAAAATTAGATTCAATGCTTTTCCAATACTGGTTAACATAGGAGAAACGCTATTTGTGAACCCTACACAAGAGAGACAGGTGGAAAAGCATTTAAATACAATATTGATACGTAAACTGTCAAAGAAATGCAAATGAAAATATGTCACTTTGAAATAAGCTCTTTAATTTCATTATGACTACCGACAGGCTGGTGTACTCTTGTGGACCATGCATTCATCTGTAGAGAAAATCTCGTCACTTTATAGTGGATCTACCCGTTTCCAGTAGGGGAATATTTTCGTAAATGTTGAAGCGATGAATTTCCATATGATCGAGAGATTAGCTGTTCCTCTTATCTATCTATCTATCTATATATATATATATATATATATATATATATATATATATATATATATATTCCAAAAAAGGAAAACACCCAACGAATTATAGGCTCTTTATCCGAACTGAGAGGTCGTAAAAATCGCCAGATCTCTTGGATTGATGCATAATTAACAAATTTGAAAAGCCAAGCAGCGGTGGGTGAGATGTTTCCTAATCGCGCGCCGCCCTCCGTGTAGGGTGGCCGTGATCGAACACGCGTCCCTCGGGCTGCGGTGGCGCCGCGCGGCGCTTTCACCTGTCGGCGGCGCGTGTGGCGTCACGGCCGGCGGCGCTGACGAAAGCCCTGACGCCTGCAGCGCCGCCGCCAGCGCAGCGTGGGCGGCCGCCGCCGCCACCGCCAACGCAGACGCACCCCGGTGCGCAGGCGCACGCGCCTCCCTGCCTGCCCGCTCCGACCGCCCGTGCGCTTACTGTCCGCCAATGCCCGTCCGTTCCCCCGTCCTAATGCTGCCTGCCCGTCCGTCCACCAGCCCGTCTGATCGTCTGTCGATGCGTTCGTCCGTCCTTCGACCGCCCGTCCGACCGCCCGTCCATCCGACCGCCCGTCCGTCCGACCGCCCGTCCGTCCGACCGCCCGTCCGTCCGACCGCCCGTCCGTCCGACCGCCCGTCCGTCCGACCGCCCGTCCGTCCGACCGCCCGTCCGTCCGACCGCCCGTCCGTCCGACCGCCCGTCCGTCCGACCGCCCGTCCGTCCGACCGCCCGTCCGACCGCCCGTCCGACCGCCCGTCCGACCGCCCGTCCGACCGCCCGTCCGACCGCCCGTCCGACCGCCCGTCCGACCGCCCGTCCGACCGCCCGTCCGACCGTCGCGTAGATCCCACACCCTTCAGTCTCTTCGCCCGCTCGCTTCCCGTGACAGCAGAAAGCACTGACAGAGAATTTTGGAAGTGGTCAGCGAGTGTATTTGCTAATTGGGCAGGACATGGTGATCTAACTAAAATTTATTTACAAATTCACATATATGTGTTTCCATATAACCATTTTCACATACGTGTCTAAGACATTTGTTTCACATTTGTTTGTGTAATTAAATTGATTCAGTCATTCGGTTAACGAATCTAGTCGGCGAAAATTCATTCACCGTACACGATTATCCTCAAGCACTTTATCGTGGATCTTTACTTCCTTGATCTACAGCCATGTTACATGTACAGTCTACAGCTAAGAAACGTCTGTCCAACTGGCCTTCCTCCGGCTAAGGGACGGTCTGAATTGTGCTGAGGCGCTTAGGCAAGCCCGCCAGTCTTTTCGGCCTATCGTCCCCGGGTTGCCTACCTCAGGCACACGTACCCGAATTAGTAAAATTAAGCTATTAAACGAACAAATTTTGCAAATTTCGAAAAAATAATTTTCCGAAAAAATAATTTTTGCATTTTCAGATCAATAATAATAATCTTAATTGTACTATTGCGGATCCCTACAGGTGCGGTAAAGCAATAGTTTCTCATATCGCGCTTCAGAAATTTCATTGATATTCTTGTAGTACGGGGAGGGGTCCTACATACTTAATGAAGACTCCATGTGTGACAAAATTTGCTAATTGGGCAGGACATGGTTTGACACGACGCAAATGCTCATAGAGCCACAAATAGTTGCTTTATCCATTTAAAATGGAATTAGCTGTTGCTGCCAAGAAAGCCTTCTTTGTAAGGACTTTCTACATTGAAGAATATAGAAAGAAGATGTAGCTGAAGAGTTGAATCGTCAGTGGACTTCTAAGATTCTTCCACAAACTCGACAAGAAAACGTGCGCTAAAACCTGTCTATAAAATACCTGAGATCAGTTGCCGATCACAAATAAAGAAAATCATCTCATGAAAATCACAACAAAACTGGAAAAGACAATTACAGGTTTTCACGTGTTTTCAAACTGTTTATGGGTCTTGACCACCTGAGTAATGTAGCAAACACTAGTTCAATGCGACGTAGCTGATAGGTAAAGAAGGTGACCTCGCACAAGCGAAAATTCCTTCCAGAACGGAACCACTTTCCCGTGACACCGCGGCGCTGCGAAAGCTCCATTCAAATGTGACGCCGAGTGTCTGTCTGTCCGTCCGTCACTGGCGCAGCGCAAGGCGGGGCGGAGTGGGGCGGGGCGGTGCCGAAAGGGGCGGCTCCTCCTTGGTCTTCTTTTCCTCTTTCCCCATCCTCCTCCTCTCGAGCATCATCCTCGTCTTCTCTACCTCATCTTCGTTCTTGTTATTCTCTTCTCCCCCCACTTCCATCTTCTCAGAATTCACTCTCTTCTCCTGTTCCTCCACTTCCTTCTCCTCTTCCTCTATTCTCTTCCCCTGTTCATCCACTCCCTCCTTCTCCTCATCATCCACTCTCTTCTTCTCGTCCTCCACTAAGCTCTTCTCTCCTCTGCATCCTTTTCAGTCTCATGGGCCATTCCCCTCATCCTCTGACATTCCCCTCGTACTCCTCTACGCCATTCCTCTTCATCCTCCTTTAAGCCTTTCTCAACCTCCTCTGTGCTGTTCTGAATCTCTTCTATGTAATTCCCCTCCCTTGGTCGGAGGCTGGCCGCCGCACCACGCCGCGCCGCACCGCCCCGCGCGCTGCAGCCAAATACTTGGCTGGAAAGTCGAACGCGCCGATGATTTCACTTCCTGTTCGCGCGGCGCGGCGCGGCCCAGCCTCCCTCGTTAGCATGGAAACAGGCCCGGCTGTTCTGGGCCACGGCGTGGGCGGAGGGGCTGCTGCTGCTGCTGCTGCTGCAGTCTGGGCGGAGGCCCTGCGGGTGCGCAATGGGGAATGCCGATCGACGTGGAAATAAACGGGACGGGAGTTTTGAACCCGGATTCTTGCAGATGAACCTACACTCTAATGACAAAACAGTATAAGATTCCTGAATGGAAGCGTCGAGAAATGATCTTGCGATGCCCATGTCTTTTCTGAACGCGGATTTCAAATGCCATTCCATTTCTGCACAGTGGGTTATTGTGACAGTAGTTGTGTTAGTGACGTCAGCCCTTCACATTTGAGGGGTCTTATGTGTCAGAATAAACTTGTTCGCAATATTTAGTTTTGGGCTTATTACGTTCATGAAATCATACTTGATTAATTGCTACTCAGAAGGTACTTCGAGATGTTTGCCGGAATAATTTAGATTCCCCCTTAAGATTACTTGTACCCAATGCCATCAATTGTAAACAATGGCTCAATAGCAATATCTTTAAGAGACGAATCGGATGATCTCCGACTCGTCAGGTAAAGAAGCCATCGTCCGCCAGCGAACGATGCTGGCGATGAGTCACTTGGGACAAACGGCTGTACGCTCTCTCTACGAAATAAGTTGAACATGCGCAAACCTTTTCGTGCAGACAGAACTGTACGCTTTCTACTAATCCTAACTCAACGGAAACTGTACCGTGTAAAATGACCTCTACGAGTGATAGATTGTGTTGTCGATATGATGGTGAGAGGACGGCTATGTTTCGACGCTCCGGAAAAAAAATATTTCCAATTGGGCTCTAAACGAACTTCATAGTTTTCTTCGGCAACCTCAGTCGTTCTGGTGGGAGAATAATATTTACTTACTGCTACATTGTTGATCGTTTTAGACGATTGTCTCCTGAGTGAAACGGAGAGTGCTGAAATGGGTGATTATTTGGTTAATATAATACCAATGAGTAAGAATACATCAATTATCACCTACATTATTTATTCGATCTTCTTCCTCTTTTATTTCATATTAGAAGAGTAAGCAGAGCTCCTCTGCTTCTCGTTGACAAAAGAATACAAGATGTTGGATTAATCATTACATCGCCTTAGGATTTATTTACGATTCCTGTCACGTCAACTGCTAGAGTCATTAGTCTCGTTAGTGTGGTGAATGTTTTTGTTCCTGGAGGCAGCAGTGTTTCTCTGCCGATGGATGGTGCGATCCGACGCGAACCTTTGGCGGCATGTAGGGAATTTCCCCTTCCTTACAATCTCACCCAACAGAGACAATCGTCTGGTCTACTGACTTTGTGGGATTGTACTGCATTTACGTGCAAGTGTGCGTAAGTAAAGGGTGCGGATAGAGGAAGGAAAAATCGCGATCGGTCCGTGGTCCGTCTATTAGGACACTGCTCCGGCATTCGCGGAGAAACCAGGGAAAACTACCGATGAGAGCAGCCGGCCGATAGAATTCTCCTCCAGACAGCGGCTGAATTCGACCTTCCTACCTAGCTAGCTAGAGAAACGTGCCGCCGTCGGGGCTGAAACCCGAGGATCTCCCGATCTGAGTCGCAGCAGAGGCAGCTGCAACGAGCTGTGAGCTGAACTCTTTCGGCGCATCGTCCTCGGAGGCGGAGGTGGTGCAGCAGGACGGCCTCAGAGGGGGATGGGGTCTCGGGCCGCGGCGGGGCGCCGCGCCGTCTGTGACGCAACGCGCGTCTGATGAAAGCCACAGGAGCAGCCGCCGCCGCCGCCGCCGCCGCTGCGGTCGCCGCGACAGCGCCAAGGCCTCCCCGCAGGAATGCGAGGGGCTTTGCGCGGTCGCCGCCGACTCCTGTGCCGCCTCCGACACCTCCGCGCAACCGACTGCAACGGTCTTGCCCTGGTCGTATAGTCGTCGTTGTGGGTGTTATCGTCAACAACAGGGACGGATACGGTTTTGTCCGCTCGGGCGGTCGTGATTCCTCTCTTACCCCAGAGGGCTCGGTCCCTTACTGTCACAGCAAGCGATATCATTTTAGAGCGGAAATGTCGCTGGCCGATCGATAAATCAGCGAGAAAAGAAGAAGGTAGGTTACGCTAGTATTTTTATTTCAAACTTATTCAATTGATACATCACATATTTATGGCAGTTCGAGAGAGACGAACGTATTTTATGCAACTTCAGCAAATTACGTCAGTCGAGGAGTTACCTCGCGTCTTTCGTCGCCGATTTTTGTGTGTCTGCCGCCATCGAGCCTCGATAGCAAATCTTTTGCCCTTGCCTGTTGTTTGTTTCCTTCTGATCATATTTCTATGTAATTGGATTCATTTATCTGCGATTCCTGGCTCGTCAATTGCTTGTCCAATTGCCTGATTGCAGAAGTGGAGTTGATATTGTGAATATATACGATGTGGTATGTAATGAATGGAAAGATTCGGTGCCGATCACCCCTCGGCTTGTGTGGTTTTCCCCAAGCAGGTATTTCCCACCGATATGACACTACCCCAGCCGGGACATGCTCTAAACTCCCGACCGGTCTCCCGGCATAAGAGGTACTGTAGAGACTTTAAGTGTATGTGCAAGTAAGGGGTAAGGATAGAACAAGGAAGAGGAAGGAAATATCGCAAGCGGTCCGTGACCCGTTCGTTAGGGTACTGCTCCAGCATTCGCCTGGTATTGATCGGAGAAAACACGGATAACTACCGAAGAGAGTAACTGGTTGCTAGAATTATTCTTCAGAAAGCGGCTGAATTCGACCTGGCTGTGGAGCTAGTGTTTCTATATAATCAGAAGAATCGTTAACATCTAGTGCTACCTCCGACCACTCGCTTCACTCCACTTCGTTCCACCTTTGACACTTCCTGACAACCTTCCGCAGGTTTTGCTGCGCACGATCACTTCATTATCGTCGTCACCATCCACATTATCGGAGAAATCAGCAACATCCACTTGAGTTTCCCCGAGGTCCAGCTACTTACCTACGATGTCACCGTCGACCCGCTCGTATATTTAGTTGCACGTTTTGTACCTTCTCGACGTCATGGCCATTATTGTCAACATTAACGGAGAAGTGAACCGTCGTCATAATTGTCTCCCACATCGGCTCCAGAGCTACGTTGGACGCCTTGCCACCTAGAGCAGTATATGGCGTGGATGACATTGACACCTAGATGCAATTACCTGGAATGATCGTTCACGCCACCATCATCGTCGGCGCTATCGTTTTTGGCGTCGATTGCATTATTAATGAAGTCGGCGTTGAATTGAATTGAATTAATGCCTTATTTTACGTGGCGAGGCTCAGGCAATGAGGCCTGCTCTTCTGTATGACCACGCAAATTTCGCTACGCTCTTTTCACCAACTAGCAGAGAAAGGAGGTATTTCTTGGGCGAGAAACAGGCGATTTGAATTTAGTTCAGAGACGGCATTTAGGCTTTTACATGCAAGTAAATCTACTAACATGGGACAGCCGGCTTTACTTCCCCTCCGAAGGAAGGCGTACGAAGAAAGGCGTACGCCCTTAAAAATCCACGGCTTCGATCGGGTTTGAACCCGCCAACAACAGTCCGGTACGCTAACCGTTACATTATCGCCGGCGTTATCATTATTATCCACATTGTCGTCCATCATTAATATTCTCTTCTTTGACCATGTACGTGTTTACGTCTGCCACATCTATGAAGTTATTCGCGTCGTCGCCAACATCCTCACCCTTCTGAATGTCAACAACATTAGTCATCCTCATTTTCATTAATTTATATTTCTTAATAGACTAAATGCCAATTATTCTGAAATATGAATTTCTAATGCAAACAGTTTTTCCTTATTACTGCGCAAGGAAAGTTATTTTCGAAATATTATTTTCAGTCTTACAAAAATTACTAGAAATTGAAAGCAATAATTGTGATTCTCCCTTATGAGTGAAAACCTTTGTAGTGCTTTAAAGTTCCTTGAAAGTCTCATTTAATTTTTTGTTGTTGTTGCAAATCTGTCATTCAATTGCAATGTTACTTCACGTCAATGGGAAAAGGAATAGTTTTCTTGAGTGTGAATGAGTTTTTTTAACAAAAATATTTCAAATATACTTATGAATTGCATTCATTCATTTCGACGATAATTTATTTTGTTGGTAACAGCAGCGACGAATGATTTTATTCTCTAGGTAAATAAAATCCCTTAACTTATTAGTAAAACTTTTATTTCACCACTAATACAATCTATATCCTTATAGTATCGTCTGAATTATGCAACAAATTGCAGGTCGTTTATGTTTAATTCCTTGAAAATTTTCCATTAATATAATATAATATTTTATACGTATTGACTATTTTGCTGTAGTAGCTCTATACTGATATTACGCATGGAGACGTATAATAGTTCTCATTTATTAAAATGCCGATGTCTTCAGCATGAAATTTTCACATTCAAAATAGCCGAGTTATATAAAGATCTAGTGTCGGAAATAAAATATTAGCTTTTCACAAACTGCGCACACACTAAAATTGCATTCTACTACTTTGCCAGTTTAATAAACGTCTTAGAAAACCTCTAGCAGTAAAAGCATTTCGCAACAGTAAAATACATCGGTATGACGTTTGCGCTATGTTGAAGCAGTAATAAAGTAGAGGAGTGATTGCAGCAATTACCACCAGCAGGTTGAAGATTCAACACGTGTTACGTGTCACGTTCTCCCACAACTTCCCTGAGTCACGCCCCTCTGCGCCTCCTGTAACTCTCCAGAGGGGAAATACTCAGCTTAATCCCTTCACGTCCAACGTTACTTACAACTCGTCCGTGAGATACGATCTAGTTCCAATAAAACGCCTATCTTTCGACCGCTGCGGCAGTAATACTCCACTTGCGCACCGAAGCGCGACCCTTTCTTGCCCCAAGTTCCAATTCCCCGCGGCGACTTTTTGCCTCCGAATCTGCTTGACGCGACACGTTTATGTACCTCGCTCGCTGATGCAAAACAATGTCACTCGCTCAAAAAGAAAACCCGGGAGCTGCATCAGGGCAAAGCCGCATTGCGGGATACCGATATTGATCTTCGTCACTGATCTTCGTGATTGCCAGCAACCGAGAATAATTGGAGGATTAGTAATACTAACGGTATCCAACATACCTCAATTATTTTCCATTTAGATTTAGATTTCTTTAGTCAAAAAACAATAAAACTCATATGTGACGTATGGGGGAGAAGATCACCAGCGCACGTTTTCTTGCCATTATTTCAAGTATATCATCTTCCCATCATTTCAAGTATACATATTTGAAAGATGGTTAAAAGTTTAAGATAAATAAATAAATAAAAATAAAATTTAAAAAAGCGCGAGAATAGCAAAATTTGAAAAAAATGATATTTTCGTTCCTAAGTTAAAGGAAAACTTAAAAGCAACGGTAAACAAACTGTAGATTTGATTTTTCTGCATTTCAAATAAAATAGTAACTTGCCCTTACCTCTGCTCCCAACCCTACATGCAAAAGAGAGTTCAACAAAACGAGCACCTAGTGAAGCTACATTTACATCCAGAAGCAAAACAAGGGGCCATCTCAGCATTTGCTCAATAGATCAGGGAAACTGGACAAAAACCTGATCGAGATGGTTTGATTTTCTAAAACAGTGTTGTGAGACCGAAAACGCTTCATTTTTTGAATAACCATTTTGCATTCCATTGCTAGTACAATGTTTTCAAGACACTCAACATAAAATACAATTCTAATACTAATAATAATATTAATCATTTCATTAGTATCATAGTTCACATGCTATTTAAAAGTAATAAATATTTTTAAAATTTTAATTTTAGAAAAATTAGCATTAAAATTTACTCTTTTAAGTATAGAAGAAGTCTTATAATATTGATTTGTGTGGTCGCATTAAAAGAACATTAACTAAATTGACTATTAAATTATCGTATTTTCAAGTTAATGCTCTTCTCATTATTTGTAAGAATTACTGTCGAAGTGACTCAGAATTACTCAGACATTCGACACCTCGGTACACTCAGTCCCGTCGTCGGCCGCCAATGAAACTCCTTTCGTAACTGCCAAAATATCGTCAGCGACCACACAAAAACCGAGCATATCTAACAGATTTTTCAAAATCACCGCAGCTGTGTCACGCACGACAAAGTGGGGTCAAAACAATCGGTCGCCATGCGTGCAGCGCCCATTTTTTTAAAGTGCGCCCTTTTTACGCGTCGTTTTCGGTTTGTTGCAAACGCGTTCGAAAAACATCGTCCCTGGCGTTACCGCATAGACAACGTTTGCGCAACTCTGTGTGGGAGTGTTAAGGCGGAGGCGGACGCAGAGGCTAGGTGAGCAAAGCGACTGAGTAACTGCAATTACCATTCCCGCCAGGGAAAATAATCGCCGATTTTCATGTCAATTTATTAGTAGAAGGTAGGCCATGGTCCAAGATGTGGTCATGGCAAATAATGGCGTTCTTAAAAACACACGAAACAGTTAAAAGGGGTAAAAGACTCCATACATTCGGTATTCGGCTCGCCGAATCCCGAGTACTGTAGATTGCTGCTTGTCGTTTGCCGAACGACGAACATTCGGTGCTCATCTTACCCATCTTCCCCCTTCCCTCTCCTACCATCGCCCCATACTTACACACACTTACATGCACTACACTACCACACACCTTAGGCGATCAGTCGGGAGCTTAGAGCTTATCCCATAGAGCTAAGCGGTGTCCCGCTGGAGGTGATACCTGGTAAAGGGAAATACCCTGATAGACAAAGTGTTATTCGGCGTGTAATCTCACCACTCCGGGTGGGAGACACATCACCTTTCGGCATAAAATATTCACTACACTTACGGGACTTATGAACGGCTCGGAAACAACAAATCAATCACCGAAAGGGAGCTCGTAGCTCCACGAGACGCGGGTGTCTTGCCTCGCGCAGAGCGGTGGCGGGGCGGGATGGGGTGTGGAAGGGGCCGGGGGGCGGGAGCGGGGGCGGGAGCGGGGGCGGGAGCGGGGGCGGGAGCGGGGGCGGGAGCGGGGGCGGGAGCGGGGGCGGGAGCGGGGCCGCGCAACGAGCCCGGGGGGCGAAAGGCGGTCTCACGCGCGTCTGGCGAAACGGCGCCGCGGCCTCCGTTTTTCCGCGCGTTTTTCCTGCTCTTATTCTGCTTCGCTCCTCGGACCCAAGTTTACCGTGGCTGCTCAAGCGCTAAAACGCTGCACGTTCAATGACTAATGTTAACCTGGCCGGGAAAAGTGGAATTTGGAGCCAGTTGGAAAACATAATTCCTCGAAATGTGTAGAATTAATTTTCTGCATGCATGCTTGTGCTCTGCGGCGGAAAAATGTGAAGTACTGTAAAATAAGAGACTTCAGAATTTTCAAATGTATGAATTTTAAAGTTCTAATGTATCAGAAGAGTTGCTTTAATCTTCATTTTATCGTGTGCTTACTTTTTCTAGTTAAGAAATGCATTAAACATTTACTACTAATATTACATTATTCACAAACTTTATTATAATTATGATATGAAAAAGGTATTTGTACAGTAATAAGGTATAGAAATATGTTCCGGTTATAACACAAAAATATGGTACACATATCTGTAATAAATATTTTTTTAAACATCCGTTTTCAAACATCAATACAAATGTTTGTTATGTTTTGTAAAATATCTAATAATAACTTTTCTGTTTATTTCAGGTGAGTAATTGCATCAGTTTTGTTCAGTAACATTGAGACAGCTGTGGTAAGTGATAACTTTGCAATTTTTTGCACGTAAAATAGAGATGAAGGATGAATAACCTTGTAAATATCAATTGCTAACATCTCAATATCAGAGTTGGTGCTTTAATAAAACATTTAATTTTTGTTAATGAGAGTTGTGTTGATTGATGCCAGTCATGCCAATATGGCCGCCGCCGCCACGCAGGGCGCATGCATGGCAAGTGCTGCAGCTAAGAGGCCACACAAAACATTAAAGCATCTCAAATACGTGGTCAAACGTCTGTGCTCTCTTCACTCGATTGCAACATTAATCAATATAATAATATTCAAACTGCGATATTCGATGCGATAGATGGAAAAGGAAAATACGATGAAAATACATTCGCACAATTCGCCTTTCTTGCTATTAAGAGCTAACTGCCTTTTTTTCGCGCAAGGCCAGGTAAAGGTCGTCTGATGTAGCCGGTAATCTGTTTTATATTTTTTTAAATCGTTGAACGAACCTGTAGACTTGTATCGGCTGAGGAGTACATTTCTTGTTTTAGATAGTAAAGGTTGATAGGCAGAAAAAATACGTAAGAAAGGAAGAAATAAACAAGAAAAAAGAATAAATGAATGAATGGAATGAAATGAATTTTATTGTATTGTATTGTATTGGAATGGATTGGAAGTGTAGAATTAGTTGCATGGCGTTGTAACATAGCTATCATGCCCGCAAGCACCTACGCCGTGAGGAAGATTAGCTTCCACATCATATATCAACCACTACACTAACCAACTACTCTGAATAGGGCAGCGTCTTATTTTGTTTCCTTCAAAATTATTTTGAAATTATATTACTTATTCGTTGATTATGAATGACTGCCCAACGGCGAGGGCAACGGGAGTGCCCAAAAGTGGCAGATATGGAAAAGATGGTTTTAATATTGATATGCAATTATTACGATCCCACTCAGACTGACTCTGGGGTGCCTACCTGGAATGGTAAAAGATAACTAGTTTTTCATGTATTTTCTTTCTTTTCAACACTATTTCGCTAGTTTTTAGGACATATGCCAGAATAAATTTATTTGGACTTGGAGCAAATTATGGTGTGGTAATCCTTAATTATTTTCGAAATTTCAGTGTTATACATTGACTATTTGAGTTTGTACATTTATGGTTTAGTGGTGAAAAGGTGTTTGTGATGTAAGGGTCACGTGATTTCACAATATACGATGGATGAATGAAATTATTGGGAGGTCTTAATCTAATGAGCTAAGGTTGCCGTATTAGTACGTGTTTGTAACTATTCATAAAGAAATGAAAAGACAAAGGCAAAGGGGAGAGCCCTGAGAAAACTTCCAGTCCACAGTTTCCCTCCCCCAAAATCCATATCGAGTGACCGGGTTTGAACCCCGGGATCCAGAGGTAGGTAGCCCGCGCCAGCCGCTCCGCTGCGTGTCTCCCATCCCAGAGGGCGATGGGGTGGGCGGGTCGGGCGGGTGGTACACCCCTGCAGACAAGCTCGATCGTTCTCGCGCCCGCGGCCACACCGTTGAGGCCGAGCTGTATATTTCGCACCCGCTGAGTTATAAGCCTCCGTCAGGGCTGTACAAAGCAGTGGTGGTCGCAGGAAGGACAAAACTCAACATGACTTTGTTCGTGTTTATGAATGCGTACACATCCGGTAATGGGTTAAAAAAGCATAGTGTATTCTTAGCATCTACAAGGCTCTAAAATATCTTGTCCAATTCATTATAAATTCGCAGAACTTTGTTTTCGGCCCAGAAGCTGAAAGGTATGTACGACCCAGTTTGCTTACGCATCTTGCATACAATAACCTGTTACCTACAACCTGTTAATAATATTTGTATTTAATAATATTTGTATAATATTTGTATTACATTTTAGCTCTGATGATGATCGCAACGCGATCGAAATGATTATAAGTTGATTAAACAGTTTTGATACCGGACAATATCTTTAGTCATTTATCATAATAAAAAGGTATCTACATCACCAACAATCCAATTAACATTATTACCCCGAGATCTCGGGAAAAAAACGAAATTCAACAATTATGCAATTGTTTTACGACAGGGTGTTATTGAAATTTGGTAGCGAATTGAACACTGAATTTGGGACAACATGCTCCTAGACCGGAAGATTCTAGCTTCCAATCGTGAGGGATATTCGACCCCATGTTAATCATCTGTACCGACGCTTTCCAGTTTCTGGATGAGAATTGTAGATACAGGTGAACTGATCAGTCTTTTCTGCGGCCGAAAGATTTCAAGTGCACGCCAGAGCTGCTCAAGTCGGCGGTCCATTTGACGTGCTCCGCGATTCCCTGCAAAGCCCTGGCTCGCTGCTAGATAAGTCAGCCCAACGGCAGGGGAGTGGAAGCGGTCGGCCGCGATCGGCTCTTGTCCGGTGAAAGGCGAGTGACAGACGGGCAACTACAACGGGCCAATCGCGTGCAGTTGGTTGCAACTCATGAATTCAATACTTCTGCCATTTTTTTTCTAACTTACAAAACAACAACTAGCGCCACACAAAAGATTCTGCCACACAAGAGACAGAGCGTTTTAAGTGCCATCCATTTATTACACTGTCTTAATTGAAGAAAAAATGCTTTCAAAGCACCATCTAAATTAAAAATTACGTCCAGAATTTGAATCTACATTAGAACTCAGAATATCTGATCCCCAGTGAACTCAACACATTTTAGAAGAAATTACATACTTCACATCTACATAATTTAGTTTTGTTATGTTTTTCACATTTATTTGCATGCTACAGTGTTTACACTTTCTCTGCCTTATTGAACCTTGCATTCATCTAGCTGTAACACTTAATTTGATTATTTAATGATAATAATTTTTTCTGTGTCTGACGTTTGTTTACTTCTTATCGAACTCTATCCAATCACCTGAATTTCCACATATCCGATCCCGGTTCAATTCGTAAAGTTCAAGTTGTACTCTACAATGAAAGAGCGACAGTCGGTGGTGACAGAGGAGCTAATGAATTCGAACCGCGCGCGGCCCCTGACCCGGGGATGAGTACGCGAAACTCGCCGGAGGGAAGCGTCGACCCCACGACCCCCCCATCCGGCCCCCTCTCGCCCCCTCTCGCCCTGCTAGCCACCGCGCACGCAGCCTACGCGCCCGACCCCGCTGGCCTCGCCCTCATTTCGTGCGCTGAAACGAGGCTCCTACGATAATAATTAACTTTGCTTCGCAACGTCTTCATTGAACCGTTGTGTAGTACTATGAACATTTTTGGGCATTAAAACGTTGCTGAAATGCTCCTTTGATAATTAAATTTTTCTGCGCTATGTCTTCATTGAACCTTTGTGTAAGTACTATGAACATTTTTGGGCATTAAAACGTTGCTGAAATGCTCCTTTGATAATTAATTTTTCTGCGCTATGTCTTCATTGAATCATTGTGTGATATTATGACCATTTTTGTGGTATTATGACCACAAAACTAAAGACGTTATAAATTTAAGGAAGGGATCTACAAATGTCACTTTTAGATTATTTTTTTCTAGTAAGGCTTGACAATTTACTCCGGAAACTAATTTCGAATCCATTAGCGCCGTTAATCCATCAAAAAAATGTCAAGACACTGAAAAGTTTATAGAAAGTTTTACATTTAGGAAAAACAATACTTGAAATGCCTTATCGAATGGTCAGAAAATCAAGATATTTAAAGAAGGTTGGAATCAAAATGATCAATTTATTAAATTATTTATATACCAAATAATATATTATTTAAGTTAAACAAACAATTGAACAATAATGAGTAATATTGGGTACAAATTTAACTATCAAAAACGTCGGAACATTTTAGGAGTAAAACCTAAGACCTTGACTTGTAAACAGAGTTAATAATAATTTAACAAAAGTTTGATACAAAACCTTAAGTTACAAAATTATTAAATAAGGGATGTTGTTCAATCACGGGGACTTACCGAGCACGACGTATCTTCCCAATAAAGCACGTAAAATGTGTAAAATAATGCTAAATTTTTGATGTGTTGATTTCTCATAAATTCACAGTAATAAAAAATACTTTTATGATCTAATATTTCTTAAAATAGAGTATCTGAAGTTCAACAATTTAATAAAGTTAAATTTAAAATTAGTAAAATAATTATCATTATTTATTTATATGATGTGAGAGAAAAACAATTCAAAATTTTGTGAATAAATATTGGGCCTAGAGTGCGTAAACGCAGAGACCGAAATTATGCAGGGGAAGGAAGATGTAATAGTATTATATGCGAGCTACATTACATACTTAGGTGAATTGCGATTAGCCCTCACATTTATTATAACCATCTTTTAAAGTTGCCGATGCTAGGCGTGTTCTTGAATGAATTGGGAAATCCTCGGTTCATTTAACAGTATGTTCCAGCTGGGATGAAAACAATTTTTAATTAGAACTTTAGCAGAGCTTACTGCAACCGGCCTTTTGGTGTACATCGATTTGTTCCTCAAAATATTGTACTCTATTGCTTCGGCAATGTTATTTGAGACTAATCATCCCTAATAAATTATCAGTAGTGTATACGTAAAGTTTCAATAATGATTTTAATTAATAAATCTCATTATAACTCCAAAAGAGGACTGATATTTAAGACAAAACTTTTAGAATTTAAAAAGAAATGGTTGAAGCGCGCACAAAGTAATTGTATTTTAATTATTTCAATGTAAAAGAACACATTTATGACAGATAAAGAGAACATTCTCAATAAGAGAACATGAGTGAAGTGTGAATTGATCATTCCCCGTAAATATTGTAATATTTCCTGAAATTATACACTGTATATGTTATCATTGGTGATGCAATGTTAATAAGGAAAATGATTTACATCTGAATATTAATAGAATAATTTAAATTTCTATGATCATATGTAGATTTCGAACATAACGTTTTATATCAATTTTTTCTGATCAAATTTTACCCGTAGAAAACATACGAAATGTACTATTACGTAGAAAATAAATGTAAGAAATAAAACATTAATGTACTTCATTTATTCTCGTTTGTAAAAAAAAATCTTAAAATACATGATATTATGATACTGATATCTGTAATCTTCTTTAACTTGAAATAAAGTTATACGAAATGGCTACATCTGCTTTTCTCTCACTATAATTCACATTTTGACAGGTACTCGCTTACAATTTCCAAAGCTCCTGAGCCGAATGTCACAAGAATAACAGTCATCCAATTATTTTTGAATAACAATCAGTGCTTCAACTGGTCTTAAAGAAAAATGGGCGCAGAATGGGCACTTATATAGTCATTTTAAACCAATTGTTGAAGAAATTCTGATGTATACTAAAGAACGGAAAATAATTTAAGACCACAATCACTTCCAAAATACTCGAACAAAATGGTGAAATTATTTTAGTCGCTTTTAGGCTCTTGACTCCCCTTAAATAAACAAGCTTGAACTTAGAAGCAATAGCTTTTCTCTATTTCCCCGGCTCAAGTTCAAATACTTGCACTCCATGCGCAGTGAGTCTTACTTAAACGAAACCCGGTGAATCGTAGACGGCGATCTCGTTGCGCAAATGTAGTGCGGACGTGCGACTCGCGTGAGCTATGCGCGAAGAGTCAGGGGCGACGAGTTGGCAACCGCTCCACCACAGTTACGAGCACGTGCTGCGGCTATAAAAATACCAGGGCTACCAGCGATCTTTGTGACCGTTAGCCCAATATACATACATCGAAATTTCATTCTTTTCGAACTATTTGGCTACATCGGAATGTTGTCTTGAGCTTGCGATGTAATTATAATTTATCATAGCGAGTTAAAACATTAAGATTATTAGCTGTGCTTGATTCAGCGCGGCTATCCGACGGACATTATGGTTCCAATGTGTGAAACAAAATCAAGTGCGAGGTGATTTGATGAGAACTCATTAGAAAAGCAGTTTCAGGCGTACACGTTTTTGTAATGCGAATTGTTTACATGTTCTATTGACGACAAACTTGTGATAATGTAGATTTACCAAAAAAAGATTTATATATTAGAGGAAAAGTATCTTTTTGCACAATTTTGGGATTGGTTCTACAAACTCGTTCATCTGTCAGATTGGAATTACATGTAATATCATGCGAGTATACACGTAACTTTACCCATAAAGAAGGTGTAAAACTATGTTGATGTGTGACAAAACGAAACCTACGATCTGAAAACAAGCAAAGTTCTAAGGATTTTGAAGTCATTGAATCCTTTTGGGACCTCGCCTCTGAAAGAATTAACACTGTTCTCTTCTTCACCTAGAGAAAGAGTCGCAGGCATTCGCCCCAGCGTGTGCGATGAGGGCAATAGCGCTGTCGGCGCTGAGTAAGGATCCCGCCCTCGGCCCCAGCGCCCCCCAGGCGCACGTGCCTCTGCTATGCGCTGCAAGACGCACGGGCACCGCTGCCATTGTTGTGACTTCGCTCCGCGTTTGTTTTGGCTTCTGTGCATTCTCGTTGACACACTCACCGGACTATGTGTAGTTTCGTGAAATTCCGTGGGATGCTCTAAGTGCCCGAGCGTTATTTCTAACTTCCACGTGCATTTGATTCATTTTGTTCGGTCAGGGTTAATCCTTCAATTTTTAACTTTTTTTAAAAACTTTTTCACGCGTCAGATTTCATTATATTTGCTTACCGTTAAAATGTGTTTCCTTATTAGTTATTACAGAGAGCAAGACAATAGGGAAATAATGTGAAATATTTGTTAACTTTTTCGGAAATATACATTTCTGAACTCTTCTCAATTCTATTTTTGCCTCATATTTTAATAATTCTTGTATTTTCTTATATTGGCAATGAAAACTATATCTAGTAGATCCTCAAGATTCGTTGCAATTAACATAATGCTTTGAAAACTTTTCAGAACAACCAACATTTTTATGAAATCCCAAAACCAACGTTGATTTTGTTAGTGACGGTGATGGTAACTAAAGAAATCATAATGATTGCTCTGCATGTGTCGTAAACAAAGTTATTAATGGCGGTGCATTAACTGGTTAAAGCATAAAGTTATCCAAGAGAAAATTACGTCAGAAAAAACTTGTTAACGAGTAACATGTTTCGATTGAATTTTGTTGCGCCGAGGTGCAAACGGACATTTGGGCTCCGTGCAATCGAAGTGACCTGAGGAGCTTCGCGTCCAGTGGGACCACACCTCGACTTGGGGAACCGACCTCACCTGCTTCTCGCACCTCGGCTCTCGGCACCGCCTCCGCCCCCGCCCCCGTCCCCGCCCCCGCTCCTTGCCGCCCTCCGCCGCCGGCGCCCCGATACCATCGCCCGCCCACTCGACCTCCCAGAGCGCTGGCCCGCTTCCGCGTGCCGCCAGCGCCGAACCCAGACTCTCCTCTGGGAGGGCGGCCACACAAAACGGAGGTTTTTCGCAGGGCTCACAGAGGGAATGGAGAACGAAATGTACATCTTTAAAACGCGCGATTAACTCTCCGTAGGATGATGAGTCCACTCGCATCACACGGGTAAGTCGATTGCTACGTTTCTTCTACGCTACTTCTCCCTCACACGTCATATACAGGTTTTACTGTACTTCGACAAATTAAATCAAACTTAAATGCATTTTAAAGAAAGAAATAACTTTATATTTTCATATTCATGCTCGTGAAACGGATCTGATATTTTTCTGTTTAGTCGTAGAGTCGATATCTGTGCACTCAGAAGACCGTTAAAGTCTGTACAAACAGTAACGTTTTAAAAGATCGCCTAGAGCACATCTCGTACGAACTCTAGAACAAAAGTGGATATTGAGTGGAGAATCTCAGGAAACTTCCAATCAGAGCAGTCGGACATTAGAATTCTCCTCCTGACAGTGGTTGAATTCAACCTAGATATGTTGTGGAGGGTGTTGTGGAGGGTGTTGTGGAGGGTGGCGTGGAGGGTGGCGTGGAGGGTGGCGTGGAGGGTGGCGTGGAGGGTGGCGTGGAGGGTGGCGTGGAGGGTGGCGTGGAGGGTGGCGTGGAGGGTGGCGTGGAGGGTGGCGTGGAGGGTGTTGAGGGAGGTATGAAGGGTGGTGAGGAGGGAGGAGTGGAGGGTGGTGTGGAAGTTGGTGTGGACAGTGGTGTGGGAGATGGCTTGGAGGGTGGCGCGGGGTGCGGGCGGAGGAGGTTGGTGAGGGCCGTGGCGGGGCGGCGGCAGCTGCGAAGGCGGGTCCTCGGCGCCCAGTGCGCGGCAGCGGGAGCAGCGCGGGGGAGGAGCGCGGCGGATTAAGCGGTGGGCGGGCCGCGCAGGAGGCGAAGCGAAAGAGAGTAATGATAGAAACGCAGACCCAAATGGACGCACGCGAGAAACGCAGCCCGCGGCGGCGGCGCGGAGGGGCGGCGAAACGGCGGTGGGAGGAGCGTTACGCCAGGCAGCCTCTTCCCCCCTCCCCTCCCCGCCCCACCCCCTCCGCTGAAATGGACCTCCGCGAGCACCGGGAGCGGGCGAGAGCGCAGCGACCAGAGGCCGCAATGCTACATGTGGGCTTGATGCATGTCTGGGAAGGGACTCACTTGAGAGTCAACGCCCCAAACAAGAAGTCGATTCCCCTCGCAAGCAATTGATTTCAACAATAACGGTGATGTAAAGGACACTTTTGACTGACCTGAAGAGAAGTTGAAGGCCGAAATATTGAAGTGGACGTTGTCAAAGAAAACCATAATATAACTTAACGCTCTCGTGCGACAGAAGACAAGCTAGGTTTCAAAAACAAAGGCAGAACGTCCATGCGAGGTCGAAATGTACACAATAAGGTAATCACTTCTACAACTGGTGAGGGAAAATGCTGAAATCATTCTTGCACAACTGATAGAAAACTGACTAACTTTAATGTATTGCTACTCCAGCGGTTAGCGATACTGCAACGAACATCCAAAATCTAATACAACTGATTTAATATGTTCACGTATGTATATGATATAAGTTTACATGTAGTCCATCGCTCCCTCACAACTCGATTTTTCGTTCTCCCCGGAAGGAACATGCCTGTTCGGATCTGCAATTACCGCACTAGTACCTCTCTCTTCGCTTTCATTCCCACCGTTGCGTCTCCGCCACCAATGCAATTCGTATCGCCTGTGCCTTTGCCCGCGTCGCCGTATCAGAGTCTCTGCATTGCATTTGCAATTCCCACTGCAGATTCTGCCCCCCCTCCCCCTCCCCCCACCGGCCTTCTCCGCCGCCCCCACCGCCGCCTCCGCGCTGCGGGTGAACGCCCGGCGCGGCCGTAGGTGCTTATCGCGCTATTCGGCACCGCCCCTCAGATAGCGCTGGCGCAGTCAGGCGCCATGGTTGGCGCACCTCCTCGACGGTTGGCGCATCTCCGAAGTGGATAGAGCATCTCCGCCATGATTAGCTCACCTCTGCCGTGATTTGTGTCCTTTCTCTGTGGGTGGCGCACCTCCACCATGCTTGTGATGGTTGGATCTTCTCCGTACTGGCTTGGCCACCCCCATTATGTTTGGTGCACTTTCGCCAGGGAGATTGATTCACTAGGAAAGCGGTTGAGGAAAACTCTGGGTTTGAGGAAAATTTGTACACTTGCGCAGGTACATGACAAATATATATGGTTTCAATAAATTGGTTTTAAAATAATCGTTATAAGCGGTTACAAAATTGCCCTGAGAACTATTCATCTCAGGACTGGTAGTATTCGAGTAATGAAGTAGTGTATTGGTTCGTTTTGTATGAATATCAATCACATCAATAAGTTCATCATAGATTATTACAAAACATTGTATTTAAGCTTTTCACACTCTGCATCGTTTTCCGTATATTTTTATTCGTACGTGTTTTAAGTAATTGTTGTCTGAGGCTTCATTTTGTACACACCCATCTGCAACTCAGCTTTCTCTTTTATTGTGAATGTAACGGGAATAATTCTGTTTTGGATGTCTACCCTTTATCGTGTCGGAAAGTTGTATTACGCCTCTTCTTAGAAGCGCTCCGTCTTATGTATCAAGATAAAGAATTTCATTAACCTGAGGCAACAGCTAATGACGCAAAGGTCTCCGACGTTCACTCCTGAATTGATGACGTCAGCATTTTTGTAGATTATGGCTGATCGCCACACTTTCATTAATCTTGACATACAAGGAAGCCATGTGCTGTTGCAACTGGAACAGGGAGTAAACTTGTTTAAAGTTCACAAGTTTCTTGCTACCTTCAAATTCTCCTTTGGTCTGTAAACAAATCATCATTTATAGTAATAAATATTATACATTTTTATAGATGGGTCAGATGAGACCTTTTTTCTGGTACCGTGGTTCAATGTATTTTTAATTCCGAAAATGAGTCGGATACAATACTTATGTCATTGCATTACGAATTTTATCCGTAATTGCAGTTTCGTTAGAACACCGATGTCAATGATTTTTTCTCTATTTTAAGGGACATAATTTTATAAGGGCATATACTATCGATTTTCGCAAAGATGGTTCTATGAGACAAACATGACGCATTCCTTGGAAATGTTGCGCCCTCTACAAAACATAAACAAGACAACAATCATTCGTGTTCAAAGTGGCATTCAACAATTTTAAAGGGGCCTTTCAAATAGTCCATAGAATATATAAATAATTTTGTAGGTCAATAGTACCTGTCCCAATGGCTCATAGAGAAGTTTGGAAGTTCACGGAGCAGTATGCTGCGTACGGCACGCGTCTTGCACTTCTTCCCTACATGTTACATGCCGTTTTTACTATCTTTGATGATAAATTGTCAGACACGTGTGTTTTCATCGTGCGGTCGGGGCGTGGTAGTTTTCTCATTCCACCTATATCTATCCAACCGAAACATCATTCTATTAAAAAATACATCATTATCATCAACATCCAGTCGAAGGAATTGGCAAGCCATCACTGTGAACGTCTGTCAAGAAAGTGAGAAAGGCATAAATGATAATACTGGAAACTGCAATTCTGAGTACAATGAGTAAGCCACACCCTTCAACTATCATCAGAAATGAGAAAAGAACTCATCATCATCATCATCATCATTATAAAAGAGAGGAATATCAGTGTTAAATCCCCCTAACTGGGGAGAAGTCATGTTTCTTTGGCGTCACATTTGCTGCTCTAGATTCGATGGAACGGGTCGAAAATGATTTTTGCCATGTCGGTTTTATTTCGTATTTCAATTTAATTAACACCAGAAAAAATATTCGAAGAATGAAGTGTGGCACTCATCATCTTCGAAGGAAAGACTCAGACCCGGACCCTGCGCGACTCCGCCGGTGACTTGTAGAGGAGAGCAGGGTGTTGAAGTATAGGGAAACGCAGGGTGATGGATGAGCCGGGCAGCGAGCGATGTGCCCCCGGCCGCTGGGCGATGTGCAGACTCACCGCCGCCGACTCCCCTTCCACGGGGCTCCCCCGGCCCTCACCCGCCGCACCGCCCGCTCACCATCGGCCTGCCACCTGGGCGGGGCCCGCCATTCCGTCCGTTAGAGAATGGGCAGAACTGCGCGCTCTGATATGGGTCAGCTGCAAGAATCGCAAGTCGAATTTTCAAAGGGTTACGAATCGAAAATACAATTTGCATAGAGATTCTTGTAGAAATATCAATACATTTTGACATTTGCCACCGTGAGACATTCCTAAATGAGGCTAATACGATTTATATAAGAATTCTTCAATGCGCTTGAATTACATTGTCAGAATAATTAACGAATGTATTACTTTTCACCTGTTAACGTCTTTCCAAATTGCATTTTTTAGTCATATTACACTTGGCAGAGTGAGCTGCATTTGGGTTAAAATCGCAAAAGAAAAGTGTTTGCTTCCTTCTTAAAAGTTCTTGTTGAATATGTGTATCTCATTTCTACAGAAATTCGTTTAAAAAATGATCACTATGAGTCAGTAAGAAAGTTCATAAGTTCTTACTTTAAACGTCATTAATATTTAAATATCTACATTATAAAATGATTCATATTCAAAATTTAGGTAGTAGAATAATTTTAAAAAAATAACGAGATAACGACAACTGAGTATGCTAGCATGTTAATTTAACTGAACTGAAATTAGCACTGAAATCCCTCTGGAGCTCATTTTTGAGACCAGCTAAGTGTCTGTAACCTTGACGGAAAACTTTTCTATGAAAATTCCGGAGGCCAACTGCTGCAAAAATTGTTGTCGCTCTTTCTTTGGATCATTTCAAGATGAATGCCAGAGCAGATCAACGAAAATCAGGCAACAAACGGCGAGCGATCCTTCCTTGCACATCCGTTTTCCAATTCCTTATTAGAGCCAAGTGATGGGTTGACATCCTCTTTCTATACATTCCACACCACAGAATCACGAAAGACGGTACCTCCAGAACGCGGAGAACAGTGGATTAAGCTCTAGCTTAGGTAGAACAAGGGAAATTCTATAAAATGAGAACATCCCGAAAAAAAAAACATTTTACTATTCCTGCAATTTCGTAATGGTAATGTGCTAAGGTGCTGGTGGTCATTGAGGACAGCCGGAGCGTCATTGTCTCTCGCCTCCCACTGCTTTTTCTGCACGTCTTGCCAGAAGCTGACGCGCTGTCACGAGAAGAGCGTGCGGCCGGACGGTCGCGTCCTTTAACGCTTGGTGGCCACCACCGGCTCCGTCAAGCATCTCATCCCACCCCTGCTCCCCTACAACGCCGCCATCTCCACTATTACTGCCTACGACACCATTAGCGCCTCGGCCGATATCACCGCCATCCCTGCATTCCAACGCCATCACAGACTCCGCCGCCATCACTATTTCAGCCATCATCACCGCCCCAATTACCTTTATCGTCTAAGCAACCAACCTCGGCAGTCATCAACATCTCAGCCGCCATCATGATCTCAGCCGCCATCATTTCTTAGCCTCCATCACCATCTCAGCCACCATCAGTGCCTCAGCAGCCATCAGCGCCTCAGCCGCCATCTCCGCCTCTGCCTCCATCTCCGCCTCTGCCGCCATCTCCGCTACTGGCACCATCTCCGCTTCTGACACCATCTCCGCTTCTGCCCCCATCTCCGCTTCTGCCACCATCTCCGCTTCTGCCCCCATCTCCGCTTCTGCCCCCATCTCCGCTTCTGCCCCCATCTCCGCTTCTGCCCCCATCTCCGCTTCTGCCCCCATCTCCGCTTCTGCCCCCATCTCCGCTTCTGCCCCCATCTCCGCTTCTGCCCCCATCTCCGCTTCTGCCCCCATCTCCGCTTCTGCCCCCATCTCCGCTTCTGCCCCCATCTCCGCTTCTGCCCCCATCTCCGCTTCTGCCACCATCTCCGCTTCTGCCACCATCTCCGCTTCTGCCACCATCTCCGCTTCTGCCACCATCTCCGCTTCTGCCACCATCTCCGCTTCTGTCACCATCTCCGCTTCTGCCACCATCTCCGCTTCTGCCACCATCTCCGCTTCTGCCACCATCTCCGCTTCTGCCCCCATCTCCGCTTCTGCCCCCATCTCCGCTTCTGCCCCCATCTCCGCTTCTGCCCCCATCTCCGCTTCTGCCACCATCTCCGCTTCTGCCACCATCTCCGCTTCTGTCACCATCTCCGCTTCTGCCACCATCTCCGCTTCTGCCACCATCTCCGCTTCTGCCACCATCTCCGCTTCTGCCACCATCTCCGCTTCTGCCACCATCTCCGCTTCTGCCACCATCTCCGCTTCTGCCACCATCTCCGCTTCTGCCACCATCTCCGCTTCTGTCACCATCTCCGCTTCTGCCACCATCTCCGCTTCTGCCACCATCTCCGCTTCTGCCACCATCTCCGCTTCTGCCACCATCAGCGCCTCAGCCACCATCAGCGCCTCAGCCACCATCAGCGCCTCAGCCACCATCACCATCTCAGCCACCATGAGCGTCTCGACCGCCATTACCGCCACTGCCGCAGTCACAGCCTCAGCCACCATCTCCTCTTCTGCCTCTATCTCCGCTTCTGTCGCCATCCCCGTCTTCGCCTAGATCACCACCACGGCTACCGCCCCCGCAACGCCGCGCGAACGTGTGAACCTTGCGAAACGCCGCGCAGCGCCCGCGTCATTACCCCGGCGGCCGCGGCGACCGCGCGGCGGCAGACGGTTTCGAAAAACACGCGGAAACTTCAGTCAGGGCGGCGCAAAGAGGGTTCCGACGGCTTTAACGAGCGCGGTGGGCGGTGGGCGGTGGGCGGCGAGAAAGGCGGGAAAGCGGCAGGTAGATCGGGGGAGGACGGCCGTCCGGGCGAGGAAGCCGCTTCCTGCCCGCGCCGTGTGGAGCGGGGGCGGCGCAGCGGCGGAGGAAGGGGCGGAGCCGCAACACACGAGGAAGCAAGGTGTCGGACACGAGGACGGAGCGAGCGGTTCACCAAGGCGTTGCGGAGCGCTTTGAATGCGCCTAGAACGGGAACCAGCAGAAAGACATGTTTACTTTTACTATTAGAAGTCATCAAAAGTGGTTCTATTGAATTCTTCAGGTTTGCACTTAATCACAAAATATTAGTTTTTCTTCGTACTCAAAATGGCTGGAAAATATACACGCAGCCGATGTCATTATATGCTGCTTATTTAACGCTGAAACCGCCCACCTTAGTTTTTCTCTCCTTCCAGGATAGACATACTTAATTGTGCTACAAATTAACTGTAATCGATCAGGACCAAACCTGCGAACTCAAGAGCAAGGACCCGAATTCGATGTTAGGAGGGCAGAGAACGTTCGGTCCAAAAGGAGAGGGGATTACATTGAAAGATTAAACGAAATTGTTGGAAGCGACAAATTATATTGTAGTTATTAACGCCCTTAGGTAGAAAAACAGGAAACAACAGACGCGTTGAAGATTGTTCTAAACAACCTATTTGCCTTGTCCCGATCGCTGCTTTTCGTGGTATCATCTTCCTGAAAGAAAACAATTATGTACAAAAATATCATTTCTTGGAATAATGGAATAACCATCTTTAGCTGCAAGTCTTTGCTGCCGAATGTTCTAAACGACAGGCATCCGTGGCTCTTCGATGATTGGTTGCGTTATGTTGATATTATAACAGTACGAAAACAAACAACGCATGGATCACCCAAATAAGTGTGAAGCGTTGGCCGGCGGCCTCATTCAGGAGCCGGGGCCTGCGCGCTCCTCCGCCCATTTCAGGGGCCGAGGCCGCGGGGGAGGGACGGCACGGGACGGGAAGGGACGGGAGGGCTCTTCTGAGGAGCGGACCGCGGCGCTCCCACGGAGGTCAACGCGAACAATGCGGTGGCGGCGGCGGCGGCGAACGTTGCTCCCGGTTCACATCCCGCGCAGGGAGGGAGGGCTGGCCACGCACGTGGCGGGCGGGCACGCGCTGGGGGGCTCGTGCCGCGCGCGTCAACACGCCGCCCCTCCCCCTCCCCTCCCCTCCCCCATCCCATCCCCTCCCCCCCTCGTTCCGCCCCTCACCGGCCCCTCCATTCATGGCCCTCCTGCACCGCCGCCACAGCTGCGTAGAGCTGTTCCTTTGAATGCTCATCAAGACGCATCCCCCTACACATTACGATTTGCTCTGGTGAGGGATGGGATGTAGGGTGTATGGGTCACATGCGAATCTGATCAACTTCGATGCAGCACTATAGAATTAGAAAAAAATCTCCATGCTGTATTTTCAACACATTTGTTCATGTCCTTCGTCTTTGCTTAAAGTTATATATTTATAAAAGAAGAGTTTTTGCTTATTCGTTTATTTACATTCTTAATATATTACCAATTCGTATGATATATTGAAACTAGTTTGATGGAAATGATAAGTTGAATTTGGTTTTCTTGCTATATTTTGTGGATTTTCTTCGTGGGGTTGTTCTGAAGTTCCGATTCATTAATTCCAATGCGAATGTGAATAATTAATTGATATATTTTTATGTTAATTAATGAAATATCTATTATATCATCAAAGTCACATTTTTATAGAATCATGTATTAAATTAACAAAGTTATATTTCTTTTTATATTTTGTAAATACAGGGAAAAATCATATCATTCTGCTCCCATGTTTCAATGGCAAGTTATAATTATGTTATCCTATCAAGGAAAATTCAATATCCTTGAAGTGAATCCACATTTTCTTCATTACTAATATTTGGAATAAAGATTTATATTGCTTCCAAATATTAGTAATAGTGAATATTAGTAAATGAATATTAGTATGAAAAGTTTGCATGCTTCTTTTTAATTATATGAATGATACAGGAAGACTTAACCATCGGTTCGCTTTAAATTCATTCGCAAATCTAAAGATTTAATTCAGTTACTTTAACTCCGTAACTCAGTAACTCCGTCTACAATATGTTAAAAAGGTGTGACTGAACAAACTTGTAATATGCTGTCTTTTTTTGTTCTCAACGTAAGAACAGAATCATTAATATTTCTTCCATACCGCAATTTTTTAAATGAATAATAAAACAAATAATGGCCTTAAATTTTCCGTTTTAAAGAACAAAGTGTTTCGCAACCAATGAGACGAATTTGTTTTTGAACGACGCAGACTTGGAGCCGCGCGTCCAAACAACCTCGCGAAAAGTGTACACCCCTAACACCAGTGTGCTGTTTTAATTACGGCGACGTCACAAACGGTCTACTTACGGCAGGAAAGCCGCACAGCCCCCTGCTTCGTACAGCTTCTGCGCTGGCCTTCCTCCTCCTTCTCCTCCTCCTTCTCCTCCTCCTCCTCTCGCGGGTTCTCTTGATTTACGCCTCTCCGGCGAGGAAGAAACCTTTCCTTGCGATCCTTCGACATAAATTACCGCCATGAGTTACGATAAACAGCGCCGTGCCATAAAGTATGTTGCGCCCGCGCAGCGCCTGCCGGCGGTCCCCGGCCGCGCGTGGGCTGCCGCCCGCCGCCGTCGCCGCCGCCCCGGGCGACCCCGCCCACCGCCGCCCGCTGCTCTCCTGCACACTGCACACTCGGCGGCTCTCCGCCACCACCCCAGCGGAGGACGCCCGTCGCCCATCGCACCTCTTACACACGCTTGTCGGCCCATCGGTGGCCCTTCGGTGGCCCTTCGGTGGCCCCTCGTCGGCCCATCGGTGGCCCCTCGTCATGGTACATTTACTAAGCATGGTAAAATTTTCGATCTTGATTTTTTTATTACATTGTTGATTTTGACTTGTAACGTTGACATGCAGTTGAAAGCGCATATATATTTGCAATCACACTACCTTGCAATCTTACTTTGTAATCCTTTTGTAGACGACTGAAGCTGCCGTTCCTTTTAATTGGGTGTGGAGTTTTACGCCCCGAACCCAGCTCTGGCCGTCTCAAGTACTTGTACGCGAGTGTGAGCAAGAGTGTTAGTGGTAGTAAGAGCGGGAACGGGAACGCGAACGCGAATGCGAATGCGAATGCGAACGCGAATGCGAATGCGAATGCGAACGTGAATGCGAACGCGAACGCGAACGCGAACTCGAACGCGAACTCGGACGCGAACTCGAACGTGAACTCGAACGCGAACTCGAACGCGAACTCGAACGCGAACTCGAACGCGAACTCGAACGCGAACTCGAACGCGAACTCGAACGCGAACTCGAACGCGAACTCGAACGCGAACTCGAACGCGAACTCGAACGCGAACTCGAACGCCAACTCGAACGCGAACTCGAACGCCAACTCGAACGCGAATTCGAACGCGAACTCGAATGCGAACGCTAACTCGAATTCTGATGCGAATGCGAACGCAAGCAGGAGCATGAACATGAGCATGTGCCGACTCTGCCGCGGCCTCTGTCCGTGGGTGGCGAGCGACGCGACGGGGTCGGCGATCGGCCGAGGGCCGGGGCCGGTGACCATCGGTCACCCTCTTCACTATCTTCTCCCTCGTTACTCTCTCATTTCCTGCTCGTCCGTTGTCTTGTACGTAGCACGTTGTTTTCGGTCTCTCTCGACGCTATTTGAGACAAGACAAGACATCATTGCGGTCACCTGTTGGTCATTTCATAGTTGCTTTTCGGTTTTCATCAATCGTTTAATTAATGGTCGTCCTCTGAACTTGTATTCGAGTTCCAAACATTTTAGAAGTTCCACACGTCAACCACGTTACTTATTTTCTCAAAAGGAAATCTCGAACACAATGATATCTAATTGTAAATTAAATTAAAATTCTTTGTACATATCAATTACAGACAACATGAACTACTAATTATTGAAAAAATTAAATATTTTCTTTTATTATCCTTTCGCGTTTTTTAATCGCTCTTTAGTCGTACTTATGGAATACATAAGGATCCCTTTGAGTCTGAAACGGGCAGATACTTGCATGGAAATTTGATGCAACACTGGAGTCGCTTCTTACATGTTAACGTACAACGTGAGATATATCTTTAATACGATTGGTTGTGGATTGCACACTCATTGCGTTTCTGTCACCATCTTCCCAGTTCCTCTTAGGTGTCTTCATCTTCACAAAGGAAGAAAGTCTAACAGTTAGTTAGGTGTCTACTTTGTCACACGGCATCCGCATGCGTTGCATCTTAAAATGTCCGCTTCGATAGTGGCAAACAGGAAATGTCGGCGGCGTTACAAGCGCTTGTTGCCGCGCGCTCTAGCTGCTGGGCCGCGCCAGACCGCGTGGGGCGCGGTTGGGCCGGGCTGGGCCGTGCCGGGCCGGGCTGAAGTGAACCTCCGGGATGTGGGTCGCGGACCTCCCAGGGGCCATGACTCAGCGAGATGCCGCTCCGATTGCGCTAAACACTTGTAGCCGGTTCCATTCCTCGCTTGTCGGCCCCTGCCCCCAGCCCCAGCCCCACCCCCAGCCCTGCCCCCGGCTCTAGCCCCGGCCGATCGCCGCCCCGTCGCGTCGCTCGCCACCCACGGACCGCGGCCGCGGAGGAGCCGGCACATGCGCACGCTCACTCTCAGGCTCACACTCTCACACTCACACTCGCACTCACGCTCACGCTCATGCTCATGCTCACGCTCACGCTCACGCTCACGCTCACGCTCATGCTCATGCTCATGCTCATGCTCATGCCCATGCACATGCACATGCTCACGCTCATGCTCATGCTCACGGACATACCACCACTAACACTCTTGCTCACACTCGCGTACTCGTACTTGACACCGCCAGAGCAGGGCTTGGGGCGTCAAGTTTCACACCCAATTGAAAGGAACAGCAGCTTCAGCCCCCTACAAAACGATTCCAAAGAAAGTTTGTAAGACAGTGTGATTGCGAATATATACGCTCTTTCAATTGCATGTCAACGTTACATGTCAAAATCAACTATGTGATAAAATAAACAAAGATTGCAAATTTTACCATGCTTAGTAAATGTAGTAATAGTACCATGCTTATTACTTGATGCTTTGAAGTTCAAATCTAAGAAGCTCTAATATAGCATCTTGGTTTTATCTTGGATATCATGAGAGAAATCTAATAATCCACAACTTTCGAGTCTGAGAAGTTAACCCAATTTCTTCTCTAGTGATAAAGAAGTTTTATTAATTTTTAACTTATTAAATCGTACACTGCTGGAAAGAGACAGCAGCATGTAATTGTTCAACATATTCCCAGCAATCCGCTCAGTGTGTATGCGATTGTGAAACAGTTAACAATTGTGTGTGTATGTGTATGTGTGAGGTGTACAATATACAGATGAAACATACCAAAAGTGACTTAAACACAAGGTGCACTATTTTTTTTTACAAACAGCTTAAGGAAATGAAAATATAGAATACTGAAGATATACACGTATTTAATTACGTAGAAACACATTCGAAGCAGATACGCACGGAGAAATGAGTCAAAGTTTTGATGTACATTAGCCTACGTTGGAAATTTAGCATTGGCTATACTTAAAGGTTTCTAATATTAATCATGAAAGCTGAAAGCCGGAGCCTCACGTCTTTTAAATGCGTAATCGAAGCATCGAGTCAAATTAGTCTCTTCCGATTCCCCATTTTTTAATTTTTTTTTCAATCTAACTTCATCCAACATATCTTAAAACGTACAACTCTTTCCATCAACATCGCATTCAACGTGTGTTTCATTTATCCATTTGCTTCGGCTGCTCGTCAAAAGCTACTCGCACCCTGCGCGGTTGCTCCTCCAACCCCCTTGTCAATCACGTCTCCGTGAGCTGCGGGGCCGCGCACCGCGGCGAATCGATTCCCCACTCCGGTTCCTGCATTCGATGCCCGTTTTACTTCGCCACTCACGCTGCTTTGCGTGCCACTGGGGCGCAGCATGGCGGACGAGGAATCGATTCCTACGTTTAGCTACGATCGTTTTTTGTCTTGTTGCGATTGTTCAAATTTCAAGCTTCATTGTGGACAAGTACCTGAAGACATTTTCAGCGCTTTCAACTACGAATTAAAAGCTAAGCGATTTTATATTTCTCGTGAAGATAACGGGAAATTATCATAGGAATTACGTAAAATGATTGGCTTAGAATACGGGTTTACATGGGGTTATTGTAGTTCGTGTATAAGGATCATTAGAAAATTGAAAAAACCGACACAGGACAGAAGTCCACACTCGTAATCATACTTCGTAATCATACTTCTTAATCATACTCCCTGTTCATTATCAAAATAATACATGCGTTAAACACAATTTAAAATATATGGTCACTTTAAATAAGTATTTTACTTTTTCAAAGCTAACGAAAAGAAGTCAAAACTAGAAGTAATCATATTTTTTTTTCAAAACACTTAGTACCATTTGTATTTCGCCAAGAAGTTCTAAAAAAAATTAAAATTTTACATTCATTCAACAGCTTTGCTATTCCTTTATCTGAGCACTTTCCAAAGATATTTGATTGACACCAAATAGAGAGAGTAGGTCGTCCCAAGCGACCTCCCTGGCAGAATCCGATGGCTCAAGTAAAGTTCGACAATGGGACGTTTCGAAATGGAGATCCATTCATTACGGAGCATTTGCTCAAAAATTCCACGGATGGACGGGAAATATGTCACAGTTGCGCGTAGGGCCAAAGTGACCACATCTCGTTTCGTTTGGAAAATAAAAGCTACTTGTTTCGTTTTTAATGACCTGGAAATAAGTGTTGTCACGGGAAAACTAGTGTGAAATCGCCATGCGAAGGAACTTAAGCCTCCTTCTCCGGAGAGGGCAGCTTTTAACCTTTTGCTATTGTAATAAATGAGGTACGACGTTCATGTACGTCAGTGCAGGGATTTTTACGACACATTTTAGGAGGCTCCCCTAAATCCCACACACTTTTCTTCGCGTTCCTCTTCTCCGAGTACGTCCTCAAACATGCTTTAGTTTCGTTAGTCTGCTAAACTGATCGCTCCTGGGCGTCTTAAACCACGGTTTTACGTTTCACATTACGCAAACCGCATTTCTCTTCGTAATGCCTCCACAAGACATGTTAAATGGCTCGAATCGAATGCTCCTGCGTCATTTGCAATGCAGCTGTGCTAAACACCGTGCAACCACCTTGTTTTTTCAATTACCTTCTGCGGACGAACATTGAAGTCATTAAATTTTTGA
This sequence comes from Gryllus longicercus, assembly GCA_038098605.1. Taxonomy (NCBI): domain Eukaryota; kingdom Metazoa; phylum Arthropoda; class Insecta; order Orthoptera; family Gryllidae; genus Gryllus; species Gryllus longicercus. The sequence goes on along the minus strand of JAZDUA010000128.1, from coordinate 2,213,047 downwards.
TCATTCATTATAAATTGATAGACACGCGACGAGTCCTTGATGTTCCTGGTGTGCGTTTGTGCCGGTCTGAGCCATGCCCCGCTCTTCGCCGCGTCGTGTGTTGGTCACAATTCGTAGAGTTGATATCCATAGTCTCTGGGGCTACCATATGTCGCTGGGCAGGAACAGCATTAAGTGTGTTTATCGTACTTTATTTAGTCATGTTCTGAAACTTTCCTGAAAATTATTTTCTTAGGGGCAGACAATAAGAAACTTAGAATTTTCTTACAAGTTCCGAACAAATCCAAAATTCTCTATTTTGAGATATTTCTCCATGTTATTCCTTACAACTTGCCTGAAAATTTCCTTTCGGCAAGTGCCAAACACATTGAAAATATAAGGTGGGAAAAATCATAAATTCATTACTAGGCACGTCTATGTTATGAAAGTTTTTTTTGTCCCCTGAAGAAACCTTGAATTTGGACAAGTTTGGTTCTTGTAAGAAATCCTTCAATTGCATTGAAAACACCTTGAAATATATTTTTGTGAAGATTTCGTGTTGTTCACATAGACTGGCTTGCAACGTTACATTGCAAAAGATCTCGAAAATCATCTCTTATTAACCCAAACAATTGGAAAATTAGTAACTGAGGTAGGTGTTAGAGATATATTGAGATTTCTTTTGATGAGCGAGACAGTTTTGATCAGGTAAAAGAACAGCCCGTGAATGTTACTAAAATAATTATAATGTAAATATCCCATCTAAAATCTGCCAGGTGGAATTGGCTAGCAACGCGATTCGTTTATCACATAAGAGTATGCAACGCACATCTATAAATTTGTTTCGATTTCATAGTCAGTTTTCACTCGCTTACACAACTAACTGAATAAAAATGGATAGCTAAAATTTCTGCGACAAGAAACAACGGTCAATATGAACAGCAATAACATCACAAGTTACTCTTCCAGTTTTTACGGTTTATGCGCGAGTAATTACTGAAAATACATCTAATAATTAAGAAGATTATGAATAAAAAGGTTATCAGATAAATCAAGAGTAAAGAAAGACACACGACTAAAGAGAGAAAAGAAGGCAAAAAGGAAAAAAACAAAAATGAAGAACGCTAAAAAAGAAGAACGAGCTAACAGGAAGAAAGAGTCGCAAATAGTTCCTCGAAACGCCTCAAAGTTCATCGACATTCCCTCATCCAACGGAGTCCGTCTGGCGCCTCCCGCGTGCCGGTCGCGGGTTGTGGGCCTTCGCGACGGGAGCGGGGAGCGGACAGCAGGCGTGGAGGGACGGGCAATGGAGGGAGACAGGGAGAGCAGGCGCGGCGCAACGCAGCAATCGGAGGGTTGGTAAAGGCAAACGATGCTTGTGCGCCAAGGCAGGCGGCATCAGGACTGCCTGAGGTCCAGAAGGAGAATGGCGAGAGCATGGCAGTGGATGTAGGGTGGGTTTCGTGTGAGAGGAAAAGGGAAATGGGTCATGTACTGTGGGAAGGAGGGGGAGATGGAAGCGGAGGTTGGCAGAGGCGGCGGGCTCAGAGTCGAAGATATTTAATTAGAAAATGGTGATGAGGGAGAGGACGGGGCCGGGGGCGGGGGCGGGGGCGTGGACGGGGACGGGGAGGAAGGGAGGGCGCGTACGGTGTTGGAGATAGAGAAGGGGAAGGGCGGAAGGGGACGGAGCCAAGCGGCCGAGGGCCAAGGGGACCGCGAGTCGCTGACAGGCCATGAAGCAGAGGGGCCAGAGAGCAAGGACCGGAAGCATGAGGAAGAGTCGTGGGTAAAAGTATTTTAGGGAATGGGATGTTGGAGGTCGGAATTTACAAAAACCGAAGAGCTGATGGGAGTGTACAGAGTTGAAGGGCTGGTAGATACTGGGGGTGAAGTTAATGTGGGGAAGATTTCAGCATTAGTTATTGGGGGAGAATTGCGTTGGGAGCGGGATGAAGTTGAGTGGGAAAACGGAAAGGGATGCGCATGGGTCAGGGCTCATGAGGCGTGGGTCATGGCGTGAGCCCGTGGGGTGGGAGGTGGGGCGGGTCGCGTGGGACGAGGGTACGGGTGTTGGGTGCGGCTCAGGGGGCGTGGTGAGTAGAGTCGAGGAAAGGGTGGAGCGGGGACGAGTGGGTCAGGGTATGGAGCCGGTCGGCGATGTGAGGGGCGCGTGGGAGGGTGGTGATGCGGGGGCGCGTGGGGTGAGGCGCGTGGGCGGAGCGCGGTAGTCGGGGCGCGTGGGGCGGGGTGCGAGGGGCGGGCTCGTGGGGCGGGGCGCGTGGGGCGGGGCGCGTGGGGCGGGGCGCGTGGGGCGGGGTGCGAGGGGCGGTGCGCGTGGGGCGGGACGCGTGCGGCGGTGCGCGTGGGGCGGGGCACGTGGGGCGGGGCGCGTGGGGCGGGGCGCGTGGGGCGGGGCACGTGGGGCGGGCGCGTGAAGCGGGGCGCGTGAAGCGGGGGCGCGTGGGGCGGGGCGCGTGGGGCGGGGCGCGTGGGGCGGGGCGCGTGGGGCGGGGCGCGTGGGGCGGGGCCGTGGGGCGGGGCACGTGGGGCGGGGCGCGTGGGGCGGGGCGCGTGGGGCGAGCAGCGGTTCGAAACCCGCCTGCTGCGCGGTCGGCGTGGCGCCCCTGTAGCTCTTTACGACCGGCGGCGGCGGCGGCGGCGCAGGCTACCTTGTTGCGGCGTGTTGCCGGGCGGGTTTTTGCCGAGGGGCCCCGGCAGTGCCCGCGTGCTTGCGCGCAACAAGGGCGGGCCCTCTCGCCACGCCGAGGCACGGCACAGCAAGGCACGTTGATCCGGTGGAGGCCGCGGCTCCACCAAATGCAGCGCGACGTCTTGCAGCCCGAACCGGTCGATCACGTTGTATATTTAGACGCAGCGGACAGGCGAAGTCTTACAACTGTTCTTTTATTTCCGATTCCTAAAATTGTCTTCATTAGATTTCTTCAGTGAAACGTGGGTGCTTTCAATCTGCTCATAAACTGTATATTATTTGGGATTAATGCCAGAGATAACTGTCCTGAATATGAAGCGACAGAAATGTCAAGCTTTTCTTTTCACAACAGTATTAATATTTTTGTTTTGTGTTGCTACTTTATTATGTCATAGTGTTGGTAAATGCCAAATGAGACTACACTGTCTCCATTCAGTACAAATATCTCGCAAGGGAAATTGCCATGGGCAAAACTCCACCTTAAAAATGTATCGTATTACAAGTATTTAAACATTATAGATATGCTTTAAAATCGTATTTACTTGTTTTTTCAATAATATTAATAACTAACCAATTCGTAAAAATTAATGTTTCACACGCTGGCAACAGGTTATACTATTTCTACCTATTCTTTAGAAAAAGAGAGAAGTAGTTCAAAAATTGTTACTAGATATTTTGTTTTCAAATTGTTTAAAATTTGATATATACAAATTGAAAGTAATGCATAAATAAAATAGTTATTAGAGTACGGCATGTAAATTCAATTTGAAAAGTGTTTCGTTTGATTGTTTCAAATGGCACCACCTCAAAAATTTTCTGAAACCACCCTTGGCCTCAATACCGAATACGAAGTGCGCTTTCCGGGCATTCGGATGCGGCAGCAGCTCTGGTTGCGGCTATGGTTGTGATTGTGGCTGTGGCAGTGATTGTGATTGTGGCAGTAGCTGCAACTGTGGCAGTGGCAAAGTCTGCAGCTGTGATTGTGACACAGCTGGAGCTGTGGCTACGGTTGTTCTTGTGCGTGTGCGTGTGACTGTGACTGTGACTGTGGCTGTGGCTGTGGCTGTGGCTGTGGTTGTGATTGTGGCTGTGGCTGTGGCTGTGGCTACGGTTGTGCTTGTGCGTGTGGCTGTGGCTGTGGCTGTGGCTGCTGTGTGTCAGCGTCCATGACAGTCGCTGGTCTGCGCTTGTGGCTGACTGTGGCTGCGGTTGCCACCGCGTGCTGCGCCGACGAAATGCGCTGAGCCGGGCGCATAAAGCGAGAGAAATATACGCGCGGTTCAAGGAGAAGGCTCGCGCGATCATCTGTAGCGCAAGCGGAATGATCAAGGCAGCACGTCTGCACATGAAAGGTGTGAAGACCGTGCGAGGCGAGGTATTTCAATTTATGCTTTGACAGAATGCAAAAGGACACACGTAAAGTAGCGATTCTTTGCAGAGATGATAATTTACGTGTCTTGCCCGGCATAGCTACACATTTTCAGTAGCTTCAAACACGGTCACGCTGGCAGCGTGAGGGGAGAAATAATACTAAATATATGAAGTATTTGAAACGAGTTAGTAATCACTCCCATCACTTGAAAAATTCATATTTTGCAGTATATTCAGAGGAACATTCGTCATCGTTATTCTTGTTATTTAATATAAATCACTGCGTTTCCACCACAATGAATGGCAAGTGAGTTTCTAGTTTCCGAGCGATAATTGTAATTTATGTGAAAGTTCAGTTTAAATAAGAAAAGATATAAACATTTTCACTGATTGAATAATGTAATTATTGTCATACATCGTTTCATACGCTATTATTCAATTATTGTAGGTACACCAAAGGTTAGCACTTTTTTTTCATTTACGTGTCATTCGCAAATGACTGTCATGATGCTATATCAATCATGAATTGTTGAACGGATTTTTGCAATAATTTAAAGTGACGCAATGACCTGTCATTTCTTTCCTCATCATCCAGAAGGTGAAAAAGGGTGTTTTACACCCAACTTCAGCCATTAATCCCTCTTTTTTGTATCAGCTGAATAAACGTACGTACTTATTATGTAACGTAAATGAAGTTAGTTCCCATCACGATGAGCACCTGGAATAGAAATCCCGCTCATTAAACGTTCAGATCCGCTTCGTTAGCACCTTGCCTCCTCAAATTTTCACCCGTGCCGAAGCTCGCCTCGCCTTGCCGTCCAGCGCGAAAGCGGAAAGATATGAATGAACAGCGCGGACGCCCGACGAGCAACAAAAGCCGCGCGAGCGAGCGAGCGAGCGAGCAGGCGATACGGACGCCCCGACCGGCAATTTCATTCCTCCGCGTCTGAGTAGAGAGTAGCGTTTCGTTAGGGCACGTGTGACGTGCTCCGGCGCCCAGTGATCGCGAGTGAGCGGAGTGCCGCGGAGGGGCGGGGCGGACGTGTGGGTGAGCGGTGTGACCCCACCCCTTCCCTCAAGGCTGCGACGCGGCGCCTCAGCCGCTCACCGCCCGAGAGCCCCCTGCGCCTCGTTGCGAAGTGCGACTGCTCCTGAAAGGATCGTCCCAAATCAGAGCCAAGTACGTTTTGCACAATCATTTTTCGTTGGTACAGATAAATGACGGACTAATCAGGATGCAGTATGTCCAGAAGAATCGCTCGTGCTTCATTTTTCGGTACAGATTCCATCCAGGTTGACTACCGGTCTCGTAGCGTCACTTTTAGGAACTTTTCCTCATTTGCTGGGGGTGTTGTGCGATTTATTCCTTTTATGTACCTTTGTGAGCGTCGTGTGTTGAATTGTGATGTGAAGTGATTAGTGTGCTGAGAAATGAAACATGTACTGTGTTCTAATGTCGCTTCGTACTCATCTCGGTTCCATAATAGCCTACCTTAATTTGTAACCGTAGGTACAATGTTCAGCTGTTTGGTTTTCAGCGCTTTTTGCGGCGATCAGAGGAAATATTTTCATGACGATTACGCGCAGAAAACATAGCGACCATGTAAAACACTAGATCTCGTTGCTCTAGTATAGATAGGAAAACAAAACCGCGTAGAAACGAACATCCCTTGTCCATCCATTTTCTGTACAGAATAATGATGAAAAAATTACCGTGTAAAACGAGCTTAAAGATCGACCTCCACAATCGGAATCAGATATTCAAAATTTAATCTAACAGCCTAATTCCAACTGTTTAGGTCGACCTCTCATTTGGGTCTATTCTTTTGTTTTCACTTCGCCAGAATTTGTTCGTTGCATGTGTATGCTTTTCCAGTGACTAATCACAAGAGAATCATCTTTTCTTTACTCCATCACAGCGGCTATTATCCGTCAGAACCTATAGACGTATAGACCTTCATCGGTATCATCGAAGGAATGAAGCACGAAAGGAAAAAACACGAAGGAATGAAAGGGCAAAGAAACAACCGAAGAGAGAAGGAAAGAAAGAGGGCGAGAGAGTTTAGATTCCAGGAGCTAGAACTACTAAGATCATTCGTCCCGACAGTGTAGTGTAGAGATGCAGAAGTTCCTCCCCCGCCGGAACGTGAAGTCCGGCGCCGACCCACAAAGAGTAGCACCGCCCCAGGGAGCGCGGAGCAGAGAGATCGAACCGAGGACCCTAGCTCGCGCACTGCTGGCGCCAAGGCGCCGCTATCGCTTCACCGCTCTCCACCTAAACTTCTCCGCGTGCTCGAGGGGCGCGCCCAATAGCTTCATGTCGACTGCGCCGCGGGGTCAGCCGGGGGGCGGCTTATGGTCGTCGCTTGACCTCGGGTGAACCGCTAGCTTTGTGGGTATTCGTGACGTCACCGTGAAATTTGCCGTTCCGTTAATACCCGAGTGAAATGTACCGTATGTCATAACATTCTGAATCAAATTGCTTTCAATTTTATCTGGACAATAACTTTCATATTGGGGTGAATGGGTCAATTGCTCCTTTAATTTATTTGATGACTGAATATACTTCAAACTTAGAGAAGAAATTACACTAGTAACGGCGCCTGCCTAATACGGTCGCGATTAACGTAGGAAACAAATATTCGATCTCACGTGCAAAAATCACACTACGGAATAATGTTATTTCGAAATCAATATATCACTATGAATAAACAGTAGGGAACAGTAGGGATGCGATAGCAATGTTAATTCTTTGCCAATCAGTAATTCGGACACAGCAACTCGATATAGTGATGATCTCTTTGAAGAAAGCCTGCACTCTCGCTGCCGGAAGACCTAAAACAAATTATCTCCAGATGTAAATTCAATGTCACGATGATCCTGAAGGAATGACGTAATCAATAATATCATTTTCAAAATTTAACAAGAAAATAAGTAATAAGTATGGAATACGCGACACTAACTATCAAATTCAAGAATTCAGCACAAACCAAGAAATTAAACGCAGAAGCAGACGTTTCGTCTTTCCACGACCCATTCAATATTAAAACCATTGGTTTCCTCGCTCGACCTCCCCCCAGCGGGGCGCACGGAACGTGCATACAGAGACATGCTGGCGCAGTGATGTCACCTTCGGGAAGAGTGGATCACCTCCAGCCCAGCTCCGCCCCCCTTGCCTTTCCATCCCATCCCAACCCATCCCCGGGCGGTGCCGCCCTGCGCTATGACCAATCTCGATTTCGTGGAGAGATCCCGCATTCGCGCCGACCATCAGATAAGCCGACCGGCGGCCGTCGCGTCGCTGGCGGCCTAATGAGCCGCGGCGATGGGTTTCGCCTCCGCTGAGCCCCAGCTTCCCCCGGCGACCGCTGCGCTCCGCAGCGCGGCGTGGCGCGGGGGGAGGAGGAGGAGGAGAAGACGAAGACGAAGACGAAGACGAAGACGAAGACGAAGACGAAGACGAAGACGAAGACGAAGACGAAGACGAAGACGAAGACGAAGACGACGACGACGACGACGAAGACGAAGACGAAGACGAAGACGACGAAGACGACGAAGACGAAGACGACGAAGACGAAGACGACGAAGACGAAGACGACGAAGACGAAGACGACGAAGACGAAGACGAAGACGACGAAGACGAAGACGACGAAGACGAAGACGACGAAGACGAAGACGAAGACGACGAAGACGAAGACGACGAAGACGAAGACGAAGACGAAGACGACGAAGACGAAGACGAAGACGACGAAGACGAAGACGACGAAGACGACGAAGACGAAGACGACGAAGACGACGAAGACGACGAAGACGAAGACGACGAAGACGAAGACGAAGACGAAGACGAAGACGAAGACGAAGACGAAGACGAAGAAGAAGACGAAGAAGAAGACGAAGAAGAAGACGAAGAAGAAGACGAAGAAGAAGACGAAGAAGAAGACGAAGAAGAAGACGAAGAAGAAGACGAAGAAGAAGACGAAGAAGAAGACGAAGAAGAAGACGAAGAAGAAGACGAAGAAGAAGACGAAGAAGAAGACGAAGAAGAAGACGAAGAAGAAGACGAAGAAGAAGACGAAGAAGAAGACGAAGAAGAAGACGAAGAAGACGAAGAAGAAGACGAAGAAGAAGACGAAGAAGAAGACGAAGAAGAAGACGAAGAAGAAGACGAAGAAGAAGACGAAGAAGAAGACGAAGAAGAAGACGAAGAAGAAGACGAAGAAGAAGACGAAGACGAAGACGAAGAAGAAGAAAAGAAGAAGAAGAAGAAGAAGAAGAAGAAGAAGAAGAAGAAGAAGAAGAAGAAGAAGAAGAAGAAGAAGAAGAAGAAGAAGAAGGCCGCCCGGCCGAGCGAGGGCAGGCGCTGCCACGCGCGTTCGCCGCAAGATGCCAACACCTCCGCTTCCCTTCCGCGAGTGAGGGAGATAGTCATAAAATGCACATCTTATTGAAGCATTTCAATTCACGATTGTTTTGTATTCATATCGTTCTTTTAGAGAATGAAGGCACCTCTTAGCCTTGCTTCCGGGTAGCATGGAACCGTGAGTGAGAACGAGCACGTCAGTGTTGATTCCAAGCGCGACAAATACTGTCGTCATTTGTGCCGTAAATGTAGTCAATGTTATGTCCAGGGAGGCGGTGAATCATGAGATCCGGCACCGAACTACTCGACTGTTTGCGGGGTTTCCCCTAACGGGTATCTCCCAGCTAGCACCTCCAAGACGGGAAACGTTATAATCACCTGACTAACCTTCTGACAGTGTAGTGCATGTAATCGTATGTATTTAAAATGTATGAAAAGTTGTTATAACTTGTGAGTTGCATATATTTTATGCAACAGTAGGTAGTTTAAACTCAAATATCGTGAACGCACATAGAAATTAATAAGTTGAACACTGAACTCCAGTTGTACGAATTGGGGATTGGCCTCCAGAGAAAGGAAAGTAAATAAATGTGGTTTTTGATTTGATAGGACAGGGAAGATTAATTTATTAAAGAAAGAACATTTTCGCGCTAAGTTGTGGCTGAAGCTGGAAGGTTTCCCCGTTCACTGCCAAATCCTTAAAGGAATCTTGTCAGCATAATACAAATAACTACTACTTGGCTTTCTTAGTTAATTATTATGATAACATCTTGCACTATGTTGCCGTCAAGGCCGATATATTTCTAAGAAATAAAAGTGCTCCTCAAGATATCAAATGAGCCCTCAACCTCTTGTGAGCCACACGTGTGATTTGAATTCATATCCCTGCGCTGAAGAATCCATGTCCTGTGTCTATTTATCATCGGGATTATATTGTTTCCAATGCTTATGATCGATTCAGCACTAAGTCGAAATCAGAAAGACACCAAAAAGGGACAAGACTTTTTTTCTGTACTTTACAGATCTTATAGTTGCTGCAGCAAATCAAACAGTAATTGAGAACAGAAACAAATTAAAATTCATCCAGGATGAAAAGATAGGTGAAAATAACAAAATGTATTTTTTAAGAAAACTCAAGAAACATTCTCAATAAAATCCTTGAAAGTACATTAGTTTATCTTTCCGAATCCTACAATTCTGTTTGATTTCTGCTTGTGTCCTAAACCATTTTGGAGCATGTGCCAGCATTTTTACTTATTACATTGTTTTATGTCCTGTCAATAAGGTACTTTACAATAAACGTTCTTATAGGTTCAGCTTTATCGAAATCCAATCTGATTTTATTTCTACTTCCTCCTACGGTCCAACCTGGCGGTGGCGGCGGGGGGGGGGGGAGGGTCGGCGTGGCAAGCGAGGGCGAGGTTAGCGGCTGCCGAAGAAGAAAGAGAAAGAAGAAAAGTCGCGACGAAATCACGTTACACGCTGATTCGTTGCGGGACGGGAACGTCTAGGACTTCCGATTGCTACCTTACCGGTTTTGCAGCCAACGAATTCCGAATCGATTCCTTTTCGTGGATCGTGTTTTGCATTGAAAATGTGGTGTGTATAACTCGTTCCGAATGGCTACGCTAATGTTTGTGAACAAATTGATCATTGTTGGGAATGGAATATTAAAATCTAATTCGTTCTTGTCGATTTGCTGGATTCAAAAATATATTGCATTTAAGTCACAACAACAAACAAATCTCAACAACAAAAAATGTTTCCTAGTTGTCATTTTCGGACATTTTTCTGGTAACAGAAAGCATTATATAATTACATTATTTCTTAATGTTTTAAAAATATTCTATAAAGACAAAGAGAATACTTTAGTAATTGTACTTTTACAGACGCGCTTAGTACATTGCAAAACTGCATACTATTCCAGCGATGATAAAGGTAAATCATTAAGATTTTAAAATATCAGAAGCTGAAAATCTGCTTGAAGTGCAATCGTAGGACTCATACTCCAACGATCTTAGAACTATACCAAAAATATCTTTCATATAATTTCAAAGTCTCACAGTTCACAATATATATATATATATATATATATATATATATATATATATATATATATATATATATATATATCGAAAAAAAGCCTTTATAGTTTTCCAGTAAGTCACTCTTATAGCAGTTTTCTAGTAACCCAGTCTGTACCCGGCTTCACGAAACAATCGTTTCGAAACCAATTATTGGTTAACACGAGGATCATGAGATCACTTACAGCCTAATCTATCATGATGGTGATGAGCGTGATGGTGGTGGATGCTGAACGTTGCTTTAAAACAAGCGCCAGCGCCCGCGTAGGTGCGGCCTGCATCTTTCCAACGCCGCTCGCGTGCCTCGGCGCAGCAGGCAGACGGCGTCCCCCAGTGCCAAGCGGCCCAATTACGCTTCCACGAAGCGCGGGCCAGACGCATCAGCCGCGGGCGCGCGCGAATCGCCGGGGCGAGCGCGGGGGGCGGAGGGGGCGGGACGGGGCGGGGCGGGAGGAGTGGGCGTCGCGCCGGGGACATCGCGACGCGACGCGGCAGGCAGGGCGTGGGCCGCTCACGCCCGCTCGCTGCTTGTTAGCCGCCAGCCAATCTCCGCGCTATGCATACGCAATGCGCCCGCCCGCCCGCCCGCCTGCTTATCATATATACAGCCGCGAGTGGCGGCGGGGGCGGAGTGCAGGCGGGAGTGAAGAGGCGGCGGGGGCGGAGTGGAGGCAAGAGCTGTGGGGTTGCGGCGGGGCGGGACGACGGGCAGAGGCGGCGGGGTGGCGGGGGCGGGGCGGGGGCGGCGGTGCAGCGGGGCGCCTGGGCGGCAGGGCAGCGGGGCGGCGGGGCGGCGGGGCAGCGGGGCGGCGGGGCGGCGGGGCGGCGGGGCGGCGGGGCGGCGGGGGCGGCGGGGGCGGCGGGACGGCGGGGCGGCGGGGCGGCGGGGCAGCGGGGCGGCGGGGCGGCGGGGCGGCGGGGCGGCGGGGGCAGCGGGGCGGCGGGGCGGCGGGGCGGCGGGGAGGCGGGGCGGCGGGGGGCGGGGCGGCGGGGCCGCGGGGGTAGCGGGAGAGGGGTGGGGCGGCTGGGGCAAAGGCATACTCTTTGGCGCCTGTTGAACTAGCGTCGCGACGCCTCCATGTCACCGCCATCGAAACATAAACGAGTTTGCTGGCTCGTCGAGTGGACTCCGATCTTAGTCATCCGGGCACACGAAATCCGTGAGTTATAAGATTTCGGTTAGGTTGTGCGATCGTCTAATATACACAGGTTCCGAAATATTTATTGAATAGAAATTATGGTGCAAATAACCTTAGTACGTGTATCATCCAAATATTTGCAATCTCTATAACCCCATGCCAGTCGTCAATGAGGCACGTGTATAAGTAACATTTTGTGTTCGGAATATATCGTATTCCCTTCTCCGAGGGTATTCTTATTCCTCCGTAAACGCTATGCATAACCCAGACACCCTAAACACCCTGCAACCTGTAAACGAAAAATTAATAAGTTGGTATTGGAACATGATATCGCCACCTCTCATCTCCAACTGCACGTCTTGATCCGCCTTTAAGCGGCCCATTCGCCAGAAATACAGGGTTCTCGAGCCTGCGACTCACACCGATTGCACAACTGTCGCAATCCAATATCGCGAACGAGGAAGAGCTTAGCTGCTGCGCACAGTTTTACTAGCGGCACGACGCGGCGCAGGCTCCACAAAAGCCCGCCGTTCCCGCGAATGCGGCGCCGCTTTACAGTCCATCCGGCGTCGGAGGTAGCTCCTTTTCAGCGAAGCGCTTCGGTTGAGTGGCGGCGCGGCGTTCGCCAGGCGGGACAGCGGCGGCGGCGGCGGCGACGGCGAGGGAGGCCAGGCGACGCGTTCCGCTGGCCAGGCAGGTCAGGGCTCGTTATCTTGGCCCGCCCCGCACCCGCCCCGCCCCTCTCCTCTCCTCTCCTCTCCTCTCCTCTCCGCCTCCCCCCCTCCCGCTCACCGGCGCCCGGGGAGGCGGAGCGGGGAAAGAAGACCCTTCCGCTGCGTGGAAGACTAACGACCTGCGCTCTCACGGCGCGTGTAAACACTAATGAGAACGGCGGTCTACACAGCGGGTGTGAAGTTGCTGTGTTTGTTTCTCTCGGTCGACATTAAGGAAACCAATGGATCGTCAAATTTATGTCATTTCTGGTCCGCAGCTAAGAAGGCGCTTCTCTGTAGGGAAATGGATTGTTTGTGGTCCTCGCTCTCGAAGCAGAGCAGATATATTCATGAAGCCGTGCGTCTCAGATTGGGACAGATTTATGGAAGACACATTTTAGGTCGATGGACTTCACGACGACTGTTCAGTTTCTCAATGAAGTTGAGACTGAAAAATATTGAATAATGCATATTAAAATATTGCCTAGCCTAGAAGTGGAAAATTTGAAAAGGAAAGCACCTTATTTGTCCCGTGACATTACCGATCAACGCTGTGTATCTCATTCACATCATAAATCAGACAAAATACATTGTTTCTGATATCTATTTTTCGGAGACCTTATATCTGAAAGATCTTAGATGCCGGGGCGAAGTTGCATACAATTACGTAAAACAATACCTTAACTTCCCTTGTTCATGTGTTGCGTGCATGTTCAGCCTCCAGTTCTAAAATAAAAACATTAATTTGAAATGTAAGTAGTTCAAAATAATGAGTACGCCAACTCTAAATCAATTCACCTCTGACTCAACTAATCAACCAAATGACCTTGTTTGCCTTTGTAAACAATACTACATCGAGGTTTATGAGGTTGACGCCTGGTAGGCGAGAATACACGTAAATACCACGTCAATGACACGACACCACACAATAGGCCCAAGCAAACGATGTGCTAATGTAACTACGAGTAGTAAACTTCAAAAGTCATTTTTAGATATGACCGGTCGAAGAAACATCAAGATAATGGAAATTTCATGAAAGAGACCCAGATGTGGGGGTGTTCGAAAAATTTCTCAAGAGAACCAAAATTCCGGTTCTGGAATGCGAGGCAATTACAATAAATACTTTACCAATTTTCGACAAGACATTTCTGAAGTACTTCTCAGCTTAATAAGCACGTTACAAAGCATACACCATGATTAAAAAAAAAAAAGAATTGTAGAAAAATCTAAGTGAATGAAATATCTTCTCTTAATGAACATCTCTACTGCTTCTTTGATTTGGATTAGAATTGCTTATTATGGCATACACTTACAAGAACCTGTATTACGCTGAAATCCAGGTACATTTCCCCCTCTCACACAGAATGGATATTTGTCGGTAAACGATCGAGGAAATTCTTCAGCTTAGTCTTTTTCACTTCAACCATGGTTGAGGTAATTTATGGGAGAAGTAAGAATTATTACGAAAAATAAATGAACAACGTGCCCAAATTCAGTATGACACTTCAAATCGAAGCAATTAGAGAGCTAATGTGTTAGCAATTCTCAAAACTAATCATAAATTATCATTACCACTCGAAAGCAAGCATTTCTCAGAGATCAGAAAGTGGTATATATAAGAATAAGTACACCTCTCTGAGCATTCTCCGCGTAGGCGAACGATGACAGGACCAACACCCAAACGCGTAGCTTGTCCGCCGGCAGGGGCCCGTCCGGGGCCGGCCCAGACGCCAGTTGGTCGGGCGCGAGAGAAGTACCTCGGCGGCGATCTGGTTATCGGCGCGGAAAACTCCATTTAAATATCTTAATGCGACATCAGCGACGACAGCGAAAGGGAGGCGCGCGCAGGTGACGGCTCAGCGCCTTCCCCTCCCCGTCACCGCCCCGCCCCACCCCGCGCCCCGCGGCCGAGAAGGCCTGGAAATGGGGTCCGGGCTATCTGATGCGCCAGACGCCCCTTGTGTGTTGGCGCGTGTTTCCGAGCCCATCGCCCCGTTCCGATTCGTCTGCGGGGAGATCGTCATCGCGCGAAGAAAGAAAGGAGGCGCCGCTGTTGGAAACTGGGTTTCGACGGCCGCCTGGAAGAAACACGTGTAGTCGGCTCTGGGCATTCATGGTAAAAGTATATTTCTTTTCAAACGCTGTCGAGAGGTTTGGGATCGCTTCTTGGAAATCTGACAATGCGCCTAACATCGTCACGCGTAAACAATTGTGCAGGAATAGTTTCTTATTTTATTAGTGACTAGTAGGTTATACGATATGAATTATACAAAAAATGCGGATAGTGATTAATGATACGTAAATTAACTTGAGGACAAGAGCGAGTTTTCTTTTATTCTATCTGTGACGCAAATTTCTTAAGGAATGTCTTTTTAATTTCAAGAAATAGAAGCAAAACATACGCAGTTGTCTCAGAATAAATTATAACCAACGATGTTCTAAAGTTAATAAACTATTAAATTACTATTTGTATATAATCATTATAATCTACTGTATCTCAACATTGAAACACGAATTTGCAAAATTATTACGATTGTTGACGAATAAGATAGTTTTTTCGGAAATTTCACTTTCGAAAAATACACTTTGAAAAAATATACTATTTTCTTCACATTTTTCTATACCGGTTCTGTATGTTGTATACGTTGTACTCTAAACATTTTTTAAACCTTTTGTGGCCCAAGTCTATTTCTCAATGTTACATCAGAATCACGAAAAATTCTAAAGAATGAAGTATAGTGATTACGCGACCTTTCCGTTATCTTCTAGTCAGTCATCTAGTCAATCAGCATTCATATTGTGTTGTTTGTTCGTATCTTTAAAAAATGTGATTTATATTTAAGAGGAATGAGCCTCTTAAGGAATGCCCTATTACTAAGAGCACGATATTTTTAGCTGTTAATTTACTTGCGAATATTCAAAATTTTAAAAATTCCTGAAACGATTCGTGCAAAATCTTAAAATGTAATCACCCAAAAGCAATTTAAGTCAGCATGTAACAAACCCAACAATGTTTGAAAAACAGGGAAACCTAATGAGAATTTTCATTCCTCATTGAGAAGAATCAAGCGCCAGATAATAACCTGGCAACCAAGGAGGATTTAATTAGCAAAAACTGGCAAGTTGGTGAACTATAGTCGCATAACTGGCTTCTTGGGTAGTCCGGAATATTAAAAGCACCCAGCTTACATCAGTTCACTCTTCGTGATGGGCTATAAAATTTCCATTGATGTAAAAACCGTTGAAATTTCCTGGTCTCCAGACAACCTGCAGTAAAATACAAAGTGAAAGAGAAAAAAAGTTTCGAATACGTCGAATGATCGTTCGGCGAGTAAATGATCAACAATTATTCCTCCTTGATTATCCCTCGGTTATTACAGTTCTGCCAGTTTCTTATTTCATTCGCTTTTCGAAGAAGTTTTCTTATCATTGCAAGAATGTTCGTATAGCGGCGCTATTTATTATTCAATAAAACAATAAAATGTGCGTCTGATTTGATAAAACAGTGCTGGAAGTCTATTTTCAAAGAAATTAATAGAGATTAACATCGTAGAAAAAGATGATAACGAAATACGAAATATTACGCAATGAAATAATTTAATTTGTTTCTCTACAAAAGTTCATGTTATTTGCTATACTACATGCCATATTCATTCAGACAATGAGTTAGGTTCTCATGAATGTAGGGCCATGGGAGTGAACATTAAAATTACATGTTTGTGCGTAAGAATATGTACCGGTAAAATCTCATTATCATATCTGCTAATATATCACAAAACACGTGGCATACATGGCTCTATTTTCATATTTCTCAAAGTTTGTTTGCTGAAGTATTTGCACAACATTTTGCGAAGTTTAAATATCCAGAGTCATTTTTCACCTGTAGTTTTTGCAGTATTTTGATCACATAAAAAATCTCATATTGCCAAGACTCTATGTAGGATGCTTTTCCTTTTAGTTTGCTTTGAATGGGTATAAATATATGTTTTCGTGTACCATCCCTAACTTCGGTGTCTTTTCCCGAGGAGTCACAACTCTGCTAGTGATACCTGTTGCTCATGTACAGATAAAATGGAAAGCACCTGGAGGAGTAGGGATTTAGCTTGGTCTCTTATACATATTCGTTACAGTTTTTCATACTTCCCGACATCTCTTGAAACTAATAGAATAGATTTTTGGAAAATATTTACTACAAATGCTATTTTGTCATATTCATTATATCAATTGGAAATACATTTTTAACGTATCTTCTAAAAAATGTATCTTTAGTATCCCTCAAACACTCCCCTCCAGATATGCAAGCGCATACGCTGCTGCATTTTGCTTTGCGAATCGTATGATCATATGCTGTCTAATGAAGTGGAATGATGTCATATCCAAAAATACTAAGATTATTAGTGCTCTGCAAATACGAGATATTGGCTCCTACAAACTTTTCTGCTATTGAAGAACTAGCGTCCTCGGCGGACGTGTTGACTTTTTTGTAACACTTGGTGACTTCCCGCCACGAGAGTAACTAAATATTCATTCTTCAACAATCTGAAGAAGGAACCAAGCGAATATGTCCGTATTTGGACACTACAATTCAAGTAGCAAAGGTAATCAGAAAAGCTAAAAATTTACATGTTCTAGATACAAGGGATGTACCACGGAGGCTACCCTACTATTTCAATACAAAGTATCTAATTTAATTCAGCATAATTGTAAAGAATATATAAAAAGACTAAGCAATGCAGAAGGTAGAAAATTTTAATCGTCGGACGAATGCACGAAAACAGACAACAGTCACTGGAGCCTCCTTTTTTTATATTTACTACCGCAATCACCGAAGCAGCCGATCGTTAATTTATTAGAGCCTTGGAATCCGCTGACTGGCAAAAATGCCTCCCGCGCAATAATAATAATAACAGCAAGCCGCCGCTGATGACGCAGCCTGTGGCGGCAACAGGCGCCTTAGAGGCGGGTGTTCGCGAAGAGGGCGGGGCGGGGCAGGGCAAGGCGGGGCGGGGCGAAACGGGACAGGGAGGGGCGGGGCAGGACGGGGAGAGGCAGGGCGGGACAGGGCGAGGCGGGACAGGCCGAGGCGGGACAGGCCGAGGCGGGACAGGGCGGGGCGGGGCGGGGAGCGGGCAGCGGTGGACGGAGGACGGGGAGGGGAGGGGCGGGGTCATTACACGTCGTTTCCAGGGCGGCGCGCGCTCCAAGCGGCACCACTCCCCGGTCCCCGCCCACTCCCCTTGGCTCCCCGCCCCGCCCGGCCGGCGCATGAATAAGTAATGGCGCGCGCGCGCGGTCGCTCCGTCTCTTCTTCTCGCGACGCGCGCCGCCCTGCTCTGGCCGCCTCCGCCGCCGGGGCTCGAACGGAGCTCGCGGAATACGAGCACCCGGCTCGGTAATGTGCGTTGATTACAGAGCGCCGGCGTGGCGGCCAGAGCAGGGCGGCGGCTGTGGAGGAGCGCTGGCGGCAGTGGTGGAAAATGGAGAGAAGGGGGAGACGGAGGTGGAGGCAGAAGGTGTGGAGGCGGCGGCAGTCGGTGGTGGCGGAGGCAAGAGGTGGAGACGTGAAGATAGGATGTGGTGGTGGACACAAGACGTGGATGTGGACATGAGATGGACGTCGACACAAAGAGGCGGAAGTGAACACTTGACGTGGAGGTAGTCACAAGGCGTGGAGGGGGTCCCAAGACGTGGAGGTGGCCACAAGACGTGGAGGTGGCCACAAGACGTGGAGGTGGCCACAAGACGTGGAGGTGGCCACAAGACGTGGAGGTGGCCACAAGACGTGGAGGTGGCCACAAGACGTGGAGGTGGCCACAAGACGTGGAGGTGGCCACAAGACGTGGAGGTGGTCACACAACGTGGAGGTGGTCACGGAGCTAGATATTGACGTGAGGTGGAAACGGAGACGGTAGTAAAGATGACGATCGGGTTGTTGGTGAAGAAGGTGGTGGCGATGGAATAGTTAAATGCAGTATGCGTCACAACCAGTGCAAGACAGGCGGTACAGTTGGGGGGAAAGAGAAGTGGGGGCGAATGTAGAGGTTAAAGAGGGAAGTAATGCAGATTGCCGCGGCAATGAAGAAAATAGCGATGACGCAGGGTTCTCTAGAGATTTGCAGACTTATTGTCTATTACCAGGGATCTCACGATTAAATGAGTTCCTGGTTTTGACGATTTTTTCTAATATAATACACGTTTTGTAACTTTTAATTTCAAACAAGTTCGTTTCAAGCTAATAATAGTTTTAAAGCATTTCTGATCGTAATAAGCCCAGTCTGAATTGATATGTTACAGAAGCATAATTAACACACACGCGAAAACTAATCAAATTTGAACAATATAGAGACTCATCGAAGCAGACTTCAATAAATTAAAATTGATCAATAAAAATAAACATTTAAATCATAATTTTTCATTCATACGTTGAAGTGTTTGAAGTATTGCCTAAACTATCAGGAACAATTAAATTACATGGCCAAAAAAAAATGTCAATTTCAAATACTAGAAATACTCTAAAACTATATATTGCAGAATCAAGCATTTCTATTGGAGCAGTCGGCTCTGTGTGGATAGGAACTTCTTCTAAGATTATCTTCCTCCTCTCTCTCCAATTCTGCCATCTATTGCTGTATGTGCGCTGTTACTTTTATGTTGTTTCCATCGTCGTTCTCCATCCGCGCTTGGATCTTCAGAGGACGCTACCTTCCAATACTAAAGGACTCCAATACTAAAAGCTGCCGTCAGCGTTCTTTGCCACCGCCCCCGTCGCTTCCGCCTCCGATGTCATCGAGGCAATTGTTAAAATTAGAATAAATCTCACTCTAGGCTAATGTGACATAAGATGACACTACAGACCGCGTTCTTTTGTAACACTTGTTGTTCATGACTTTGGTCGTATGAAGCTTAAGTGCATGTGCTTTCAGGAGTAATGGTTTGTTAGGTTGGAGTCAGTAACTACGGCTTTAGGAGCCGGTAAATATTAATATATAATTGGCATTTCTTCTTGTTAAAAGATATAACAGGTGAGTTAAGGCATATTAGAGGAGATAAGATACATATTATGTTTAGGAGATAATTTAAGTGTGTGGGTGCTAGGGTTGAAATTGCATCATCAGTCGACCAAGTTGCCACGTAAAAATATCCAGAAAAAGTTAACACTCAGATATGATCGACAATTACTACACGAGAGAAATGGTTAAGTCAAGAGTTTGGCCTACTGTGATAAGCAAATGCAGTCATACGAATTATTTATAATTTCAGAAGTTGTAAAACTTTAAAGCTATTTTCAACAAATGAAACACTTCATCAAACAAAATAGTACCGCAAATGAAAAACAATAAAATTATGAATTATTCTCATATAACAGAAAAATTGTTTCTTTAAAAGTCGTTTCCCCCACTTTCAATATACCGCACTATTCTAAACAAAGACACTTTACAACAGTACGTACTCTGTCGTGCTTGTTCCTTGGTCGACGCAGCGGCACATTCTGCATACCAGCTCGCGCCCACCTGTTGGCAGAAAAGCAGATCGTTATTTGTCGTGTCACTTGCAGGAGATAAACAACACACATGCTTAAAAAATTTATGCCATCCGCTCTGCCGCTAGACAGGTTTTGAATAACTCATTAGCCAGTAATTGAGCAAATGTTAGAAAATTACAATACAAAAATTACAACATTTACAATGAAACAATTTTAAAAGCCGAAAAAATAAGATAAATAGCTTTTACATGTAAAGTATGTTGATAAACGGTCGCTCGTTGTTAAAAGTACAGATTTAAGCACCTCCATTCTCTTTGAATATTATATATTAAATCAATAGTCATCACACAAATACACTATTCAAAATCAATTACAAAGTTAATCAAAGAAAGCAAGAAAACATGATAAGCATTCGAACTCATAATTGATTCAACTACAATATGAATTTAAAAAAAGAAAATATGACTCAATAACTGTTTTATTTCGAAGTGACACATATTGTTTCGAAAGCAGAAAAAAAGAAAAATTAAGTGTGCGTTCTAAAATTGCTTAATAGAAACGTCTTGTTACTTTAGCGATTCTGGCATTACATTTGCTACGGGTTTTAATAGTGTTACTGAAATAAACAGCCGACAACATTTATTCTATCTCCAAACAAACCATTTTTTCTGGTGAAAATTAGTAAATTCCGGAAAAAGGTATACCAGATTGCACCAACCAATTTAATCTAACATGCATCCTGAAACAGTAGCACCGACCACAAACTACCGTTCAAACGCGCGTTCCAATCCCATTTCACCAATGAGCGTTGCGGCTCTTTTTTCACTTCTCCGAGCGTGACAGTACAAATCATACCCTCTTCAAATACCACTTCCGCCTATAGCCGAACTCCTTTTGTGAAGGCAACTGGCCAACCGTGTCAGATTCAGCGGCCGGGCTCGCGTCCTGTTTAGAGCCGCACCTGGTCGCGAATACGAGGCTGGGCTCGAACCCGACCCCCCGGCCTTCGGGTGCTTCCGCATGCAAGACGAGACCGACCACCCCTGCCGCCGCCGCCGCCCGCGCACACTGGGCCCTAAACACACAGCGTGAGCGACTCAATATAGATTCCGGGGAGCGTCAACCGCCGAGGTTGTTAGTCCCGTAAGTGTAGTGTGTGTTCTATCCCGGGAGGAGGTAGGGTTCCTTCCCGTTAGACGTGTGATCCGGCACCGACTATTGGTTTCCCTCCTCGTGGTATCTTCCCAAGCGGAGCACCGTTTTTATGACTTCCCTTTCTTGGGCCCGTTATCAGATCCTTGCGGTGCACCGCTTTGGTTGGCCATTGCCTGCCGCTGTACGAAGAATGGTAGGGTGATTTGGGAGGGAAGGAACAGAACAATATGGGTTGTGTTGACGTGGTGGGATGAGAGGCTAACCACATCCCAAACACATGGTGAGATCATCCATGTCTTCCATGAAAGTCGAACCCGCAGCTTTCGCCTCTGCATACTTGGGACACTGTTTCCAGCCCCTTTGCTATCCAATTCGGCACCTTTTCTTATTAACATTTTTAATTATTTGTTCACATATTTAGTTTTAGGTACTTACATCTTATTTACATTTCTAATTATATCTTTCTATAGTATTTATTCATTTACAAATTATTTGTAAACAAGTAAATTTATCTCCCAGCACCGGTAGCAGTGATCGTATCGTAAAGACAGCGCTTTAGAGTGTAAAAGTTCCAGTGATTGAGAAGTCGCAGGTTCGATGCCGGCAAGTTGCCAGAAATTTACTGCAAGTATAATCTATTACTGCATCGGTGACTGTGTTGCGCCAGCCGTCATCACAGTAGTACAGTCATTTGCTCTGATCAGTGGTTTACGTGGTGTCCCTGCTGACTTCCAACAAATACCGGAACCGGTCACAGGAATACGGGCCATGAGTCACCCGAAGAATTAAATTTTTGTGGAAAAACTTACAATAAAAATATTTATTTATTTTAGTTATTAAGTTTTTATTTTTATTTTATTTATTTCCTTAGTGATTGGTTTGTGCCACCGGAGCCCTAGAGCTGTGTTAGTCTTCGAATTTCCTCGCTTCCTCGGCGAATGGAGGCGGCGCGTGTCAAACAGGCCCTATGGCTGCGACTGCGACTGCGACGTGGCCCTGCGTTTGCTTGGCGCGGCAGGTGCCTTCCGCGTGCCTCTTCTGATTGGGGCGACTCTCATTGGTCAATGGGTGGAACTAAACCTTTAGTCTCACTCAAGATGTCTACTGCGGTTTTATATTATGTTTTTCATACAATATTTCAATATTTAAGTGCAATTTTTTTTCCTTCTAAGATCGATTAGTTTTGGATGACGTGAAACGATCACTACGCTGGTGCAAAAGTCCCAAACATATTCCTCCCAATCTCACTTTTCGAGTACGCGGGAATTCTCACGAGGGGGGGAGACGCTTTGTAGCACGCTCATTACGTTGACTACGGCTGAAGCCCGTGCAGATTGACAAATAAGAACAAACACCCTTCTCCAATTTGTAACTGTTACCCGTGATCCTCTCTGTGTTTGATTCCTTGCCGGATAAAAATTATAACTGTGCGCATTCCTTACAAATGTCCCAGTATCTATTGCTGTGTGACGATGAGAAAGCTCTCCCTAAGGTTACGAAGACCAGTGTATAAGGTGGAGGGACATCTTCGTGCTAACCACACGAACCACTTATCCCACGGCTGAGAGGCTGGGACACCGCTGGTTTGTCAAGGTCCGTATCGGGCTGTACCGTGATCCTACCAATTGTATCAGTTAAGATGCTTCTGTTTTTACACCAATAGATTATCCCACCACTAGACCATAGTGTTTCACGGAATTGAGAGCTGATCACTTTATTCTGGGATTGTGACACATTCTACAGATTTTGTTGATCAAATGAGAATCAACTATGGGTTCAGCTAATTGTTCGGCCTATGAAAACAAATTATGACTAGATGAAGAAGGAAGGATAGCGCATGATTAATTCTCTCTTTTAGGGAATTACTCTTGAATGGACTTGGAATTAATAAGGGAAACGGCCCATAAGACCGACGCATAAGACCGATTTAGCTGCAGAAATCTCACCCAAGACAGCTTCGACCCAGATAGTTATTCCTTACTCGCAAATCCTGTCATAGTTGGCTTTCAAACTAGAATCTACCCATATTCGAAGATTCGAAGACTGCGAACTCACATTTACACAAGCTAATCGCTCTCTCCTGCATCAGGAGTTCCCAAACGGTAGAACATTTACCACTTGTAGTACGTAAAGGAATTTAGATGGGAATGTGGGGTATTTTTAAAGAGAAAATTGAAAAACTACAATGAACTGTCCACGAGCATAGTGGTAATGAACGAAAACTTTGCATACTCTACAGGTTTCAACACGTACTGATACATGTATTTATAGAAAAAATTCCTTTCGTTTTTTAAAAATATTTTTTATTTATTTAAGTACCCGTTCGACAGTAGCCTTTCCGATATTTTAAGTTTACAAACACTAAAAAAAGATTAATTTATTGGGATACTCTCAGGCGAATGTGTTACGTAAGACGTACCAGTACCAGTTGAAAATTCATTTTCCATAATTTCTGGAGCTTGAAGGCATGAGTCTGGGTGTGAGGTGTTGGATCAGTGTGGGTGATGGTAGTAGAGAGTGAAAGTCAGCATTACTATGGAGGACGAAATGGGTCTTTCGGAAAGCGAAATCGAATGCGAAGTGGGAGGTTTGCACTTTTTCCCAGGTGAAAGATAGTGGTGCCAGGACACGACGGAAGAAGAGAGTAGATAGTTTCAAATGTATTGCATATATGTTCGGATATAGAAGGGATTTGGAGTTCCTTGTGGATTTGGGCGTTGGGTATCAATTGTGGGTCTGAAAGAGTCTGTCTCAAAAATGTATTTTGTGTTATCTGAAGTTTCTTTTTAAAAATTGGTTGGTGCTATATATCGTCAAAGCAGGCAGGCATGCATGCATGCATACATAAGTCATGATAGGTCTTATTCCTCGGAACTCTTTTAATCGAAATGCGATACTCTCTATAGTTCAACAACGAAGACTTCACTTGCAAAACATTTGGTGTGAACCTTGAATGGCACAAGACAGACGTTAAGAGACTTAAAATTCCTATTTATGAATATGTTTCACAAAAAAATTCTAAAATTATTAGTAATTCACAATTTGTGGCATGTCCAAATGCCGGTAAATTTTAAATGGTCCTCAGTGACGTAAACACAGGGAACCTCAGCCCTAGACAATGCAAAACCTCTCACATTCATGAGGAAACCCCATCATTTGGCAACGCTGAGAGGGAGGGGCAATCGCTATTCCTCTCGCGACCCTCCAACGGGATTCGCAAAGTTCCGCCGCCGCCGCCGCCGCCGCCTCCGCCTCCTCCTCCGCCCGTTTCGAGAAATGTGGACGAAGCCGCCGAGGAGGGAGAGGGGAAGGGGCCGCTGTGGACGCGACGCGGGCGCCGAAGAGCGTGGCGGGGCGGTGAAGGGAGGGGCGGAGCGGATGCGGGGCGGGTGCGGGGCGGGTGCGGGGCGGGTGCGGGGCGGGTGCGGGGCTGGTGGGGCGGGGCAGGTGGGGCGGGGCAGGTGGGGCGGGGAAGGTGGGGCGGGGCGGGGCAGGGCAGGTGGGGCGGGGCGGGGCAGGGCAGGTGGGGCGGGGCGGGGCAGGTGGGGCGGGGCGGGGCAGGTGGGGCGGGGCGGGTGGGGGGGCGGGGCGGGGCAGGTGGGGCGGGGCGGGGCAGGTGGGGCGGGGCGGGTGGGGGGGCGGGGCGGGGCGTGCGAATTACGTGGCGCCGAGCGGGGCAGTGCCAGTGGGCGACGCTCACTGCCGCCGCACGCGTGCCGGCACGCGCGCCCAGACGCCAGCACGCGCGATCACGCGCCGCACGCGCCCGCTTCTGGTCGCGCCGCTCGCCGCGTTGCCGTTGCCCAGTGATCGCCGTCACCGCCGACGCCGACAAAGCTTCTGTTTGAGGTGGGGGGATAAATTCGAGGCGTACCCAGATAGTAAATTTCTCTAGGTTGACAACCAAGAGAAGATATGATTTAATGTAACAATGTTTTTGTAGCAGATATGACACATGTTGCACTATACGTATTGCTAAGTAGCATAATAAATATGATATCCTATTCTATATTTCCTTTCGCGAATCGGGGCAGCGAGCTCCAAGGGTAGGAGCGGACATTTCGACAACCTCCCGACTCCGAAGTTCCGTCTCCACGCCAGGACGCAGCTGGGCGTTTTGGAAGCTTCCAATGACAGCAAATGAACAATTGCAAATTGAGACGTATGCCATATTACGGGATCAACATTTGAATTCTCTGTGTTAAAGCAGTCTCCCGCTTGGGATATGTACCCGTGTTCGAAACCCACCTAGATTTCAGCGCCACTGTAATAAGCGTAATGCGTAGTGGACGCAAAATTATTGAGATATTAGAAAGATGAAATGCGCTGCGGGGCGAGATACCGACTGTAGAGTGGATTGTCTCTCAGCGGAACTGCTGCAGATGATTTGTTGTGAGCCACTCTGTGTGTTGCAGAACGTTCGGCCATCCACCCTATCTGCCCCCTTCCCTCCCAGCGGCTTCTGTTTTTTTCTTACACCTCATGAAATATCTGTTCGGTCTGCATTACGCCTATCACAATGTCGCAGAGTTGCAGATGGCTGACAAACACTAGTACCTACCCAGACGGCGAACGTCTACGACATTTGGATACATTCATCCCACGCTATGGCAAATGTTTCACTTCTAGTAGCGATTATACGAAACAAATAGTACAATTTGTGACTTATATGATTCAATAAAGTTGAATAATTACACAATGTTTCTTTTCGTTGACAATCTATGGAATCTTACTTTCTTCATGCGCCTCATTCTTGGGCGGGTCATTCTGTCTCCGAAACAACTCTAATCAGAGTTCCCCCCCTACTGCGTGTTTCCCGTCTCAGTTAACATAACCTACAATTTGCACACAGCCTATTAGATGTATAGGTGGCTGTGCTCCGTTCTTGAGTGCTGCCTTGCATTGTAGACGAGACGCCGCTGAGGAAGGTCGCTAGGGCTTCCAGTGAGGCACTCATTGCACAGGCGATTGCTAATGGAGGAAGAAGGCGAGGAGCACAGTCAGAGCGCATAGTGAATTGATCTCCTCGAAGATGACTTTAACAGGCAATTATGCAATCCAACCGACTTCAATGCACCAAGTTCATCGTGTGAGCCTTGTAAATAGAAATGGATCTGAGATGTCATTTTTGTGTATGAATCAATAGCCCTCTTGATAACAAACGATTGCCACTGCGCACCGGGAGAGATAGGGCATTAAGGGATGTCACTGCAGTCCCTCTGACCGGGAGGTCCTAGGGTGAGTCCCAACGCTGGCAGGATTTTCGGCCCAGCTTGTTAGCTAGGTGGAATTTATTCGCTGTCTGAATGAGAATTCTAGTGGCCAGCTGCTCTGAACGGTAGTTTTCCGTGGTTTCTCCGATCAACACCAGGCGAATGCCGGAGCAGTATCCTAACAAACGGCCGTGGACTGCGCGCGATCTCAGCTTCATCTTGTTATGACCAGAAAACAACAAAGATAAACACGGTTTCTTACGACGTGTTTTATTTCACAATCCAAAAGAGTGAATCCAATAACAATAGCCAAGTTCTAACAAAATTCCAGAAGAGAGTCCAAATACGTCGCTAGATCACCAAATATCCGTGGGGCAGTCCAGAGTCCGTTAGCACTTCGACGTATCACTTATTCACAATGTCACTCTCTAATCACTTGTAGGCGCTCGCTATCGACTGCCTCCTGCTTGCCCGAGCGGCTCTTTTATAGCCCGCTCGAGGCGAAGGTCCGCTGGCCAACCCGGTGATACGGGTGGGTTCTCGCGCGCCGCTGTCTGCTCGAGCGTGACGGTACTGCCGCGCTGTCGGACAGCGCACTCTCTTGGGCGGTATTGGTACCGTCATCCGGCGGCAACTTTAAGGGTGTCTGTTCGGCCACGGCACATCTTCCTAGTCCTATCCTCAGGCCTTATACACACATTTACATGCACTACATTACCACACCAATTGGGAGACTAGTCGTTAGCTTAGAGCGACGGGAGGTCGGCGCCGGAACTCGCCATACAGCGGGGGAAAGATCACCGCCAGCTCCCGGGCAAAAAACATTCACTACACTTAAGAGAGAAATGACACTAGTAGTTGACGATCAGTAAAACAATCAAAGCCACTCCACAAATTTCTTAATCTTTCTGGAAAAAAAGTCGGAACAGAGTGATAGAGAAGAGGGAAAAGTCTGACGGGTAGGAGCAGAGTGTAGGCAGAGGGGGGGCAGAGAAGAGAATTGATGCAGGATTGGGTCGTAGGCGCAGATGGGGATGAAGGGAGGTGGAGAGTAGAGTACGCGAGGGCACGGTGGGAGGTGTGCGGGGGCGGGGGCGGGGCCGGAGCACATCTGCGTGTCGGAGCGCGCTGACTCAACGGACGATTCCTTCGTGACCCGCACCGCGATGAGCGACGGCCCCATCGCCGTCGCCCCGACGCCCCCCAGTCGCCCGGCGGCGGCGGCGGCGCTAGGCTGACTCACTCGCCCGCGACGCTCCGCGGGCGGCGCTCGCGAATCGGAGCAGTGAGCTCCGAGGTCACCTCCGACTCGGAAGTTCCTCTCCTCGCTAGGGATACGCGGCTGGGAGGTTAGGGAGACTTCAAATAAGAAAAGATAGGATAAATTATTTGAACTGCAAATGGGCATAACCCGGTGGCAGATAATTACATAAATAAGATAATATAGTTAACATGCAAATTATAGAATAATAATAATAAAAATAACATCAATAATACAAATAATAATGATATAAAACTGTCTAATTCATAAAACATTTAAAATTACCTTAAAAAAGAAACATCATAATCCAACTCCGCACTCAATTTTTGTTCAACTGCACTTCACTACACTTCACTTCACTATGACCCTTTAATCACCTCCTACATTATTTCTCTGTTCTACACTGCACGACACCTCACTTCACAATATATTACTGACGTATCGCTCTATAACCTTCTATTGTCAGCTAATTCCCTCACTTATTTAGTAATACCCTACATTAAATTTCTAAACTGTTGTACGCTACGAGGATAGGTTTCAAAGGTTTTTGCAGGCAGTGTATTCCATTCTTTTATCGTTCGATTTGTAAAAGAAAATTTCCCCACATCTGTTCTCTGCGGCCTTAAATTTATTTTGTGCCTGTGATCCCCCCCTACTGATGTATGTAGGAATACTTAGCCGCCGATTAATTTGCCAGGGAATGAACAATGTCGAATTAAATGCGAGGGAATGAACGATGGCGAAAAAAATAACAGTAAGAAAAAGGAAAGGTAATACATAGTTTTGTTTTATATTTTAATTAACCACTTATCGCTGGAATTGAACACTGTTTTTACTTTCGAATTCCAATACGATTGTATAAGCAAGGGATTTCTACAATATATCATCGGTAACCAGCAAGTTTGTGTATGCAATTTTTTTGTCCGGTGTTCATTTATTAACGTTTATAACATTTTTAATTTTGTGTTACGATCGTTATGTTGAATATCAGAAAAGTCTACAATTTTTTTTTAATTATTTTTTTATAAATGAGAGGTAGAAATTGGTTGCAGAGTGCCTACTCGTACCCCAAAAGGCTGAATATGACTTCTCTAATGTTCGGTTGTCATCTTGGGGGTGAACCCAATTACCTACCTGCTCGTCATCAATTTATTCAGTATCAATTTTATACCAAAGTGCTGCCTTGCATTTTAGCTCTATAAACACCCTTCTCACGCTTAAAACATGTTTAGAAACACACACTTCTTCCATTCTACTGAATATATCTTTGTTTTCGAGCAGGTCCTTAAAGGTGATTATTAATTCATGTGATTTTCGCGGACTTTGACACCACTATTATCCACAACTACTCCTTTTGCATCATGAATGCGTCATGAAGCAGGGACCAACTTGAGAGTACGTCACCACGCATATCATGTTCATGTATGTACGGGCGTATGAGATTATGACTACGCGCAAGATTGCATAGTTGGTAATGTAGAACGGTTGGTGTACGAAATAGTGAGCTTAGAGATTAAGATATTATTTGTAAGCATCAACGTAAGATTGATCAGAGCAGGGTTATTGGCTCAGATTTGTAATGGAGTTGACGAAATTTAAGTTGATTTAACTGTTTACATATTTGAAAATTATTATTTCTGGTGTTTTCTAAATAAAATTGGGGTATGGTCAATTGTAATTAGCTGGATGAAGTCGTTACGTTATGATTACATTTCCTTCTATGACACCGTGTCTTTAAGTTAGGTAAAATGTCATATTTCATACAAGAACATATGCATTTCGTTATATGGAGAAAAATATCCCCTTGGTGAGATTTTTTATACGCATTCGCACGTTGAATTATACATTTTGAAAGAAACTGTGAAAGAAAACTGACAGAAGCGTGTTAATTAATGTTTACATTATTTTTTATTAATTTGTGTACAAGTTGTAATTGTTCCCCTTGACAAACACATTAATTTTAATAATTACAGTTTTACCTCCAAGATGTACTTAAACGAGACAAATGCGAATCTAAATGAACATACACTGTTTCTCTCAACAATACGTACAAGACAATGCTTCTTCACATCAATGGTGTTTTTTTATTTCACCATTAATTTTCATTACAGCAGTCTTTCTCTCGTAACGAACTACTAAGTACGTGCTGAAAAGAACATCAACCGACAATTCTTAAGCAAATCAGGTCATCAAACAATAGCTGAAAGGAAAGAATGTGATGAACAAAGACTTGTTTGATACACACAAAACTAAAACTGACAGCTAGGATTTCTTGGTTTAATTTTTCTTTACATATATAATTTTGGTATTAAATTGAATGAACGTGTTTCTTGAGCGCTTCTATTTAACAAATTTAAAATTAAAAATCACCGTTTTAATTTTTTAAATTACAGACAATTCAGTGGAATTTGAAATTTAGTTTATTTTTATAACAGGAAAAGATTTATTGTATAGTTTCGGCAAATAATACTGAGCTATTACTTGAGGACGAATCAAACTACAAGAAATTTGTATTGAAACAGACGCCAGCATCATTTATCAGATATTTGTAACACTATTACGTCGTCAAATAACTACATTAATTACAACGAATGACCCACTGGAATTCTTCATTCCTTCCAGTGATTTTTTTTTGGTATAGTCCAAGAGAAAATTCTCTGATGAGTTCATTTACCCAATAATTAAATTATTTTATTACCTAATAAATGGTTTATGATGACATGGTTCAGAGCCCTGACATTTATCTTTTACGACAAAATAAAATGAAAACACCCTCTTTTATTAGACACCTTGCACAGTAAACCGGACTTGGATTTGGCACATGAATTTTTCCATATTTATGATTCTGTGGATGAATAATTATAATGATTGGTATCGGTAGTATTAATCTCGCTTTGCTGAGCGCACTTGTCGAATTTTGCGTGCAGAAGAATGTGAAAGCCCAGCGCCACGGAGAGTGGCGGTGAAAGCGCGAACGAGAGACCCTCCCGTACGCGAAAGTTCACCGACATTCACGTCGCCAGCCCTGTCGAAGATGCTGGGCGGCTGACGGGCGCCGCTCACTCCCATTCGCAACTACATGTGCACGTGCAACACTTGCTCTCTTCGCAACTACATGTGCACGTGCAACACTTGCTCTCTTCGCAACTACATGTGCACGTGCAACACTTGCTCTCTTCGCAACTACATGTGCACGTGCAACGCTTACTCTCTTCGCATCTACATGTGCACGTGTAACACTTGATCTCTTCGTATCTACATGTGCACGAGCAACGTTTGCCCTCTTCGCATCTACATGTGGATGTGCAACGCTTGCTCTCTTCGCAAGTACATGTGCATGTGTAACGCTTACTCTCTTCGCATCTACATGTGCACGTGTAACACTTGATTTCTTCGTATCTACATGTGCACGAGCAACGTTTGCCCTCTTCGCATCTACATGTGGATGTGCAACGCTTGCTCTCTACGCAAATACATGTGCATGTGCAACGCTTACTCTCTTCGCATCTACATGTGCACGTGTAACACTTGATTTCTTCGTATCTTCATGTGCACGAGCAACGTTTGCCCTCTTCGCATCTACATGTGCACGTGCAACACTTGCTCTCTTAGCAACTACATGTGCACGTGCAACGCTTACTCTCTTCGCAACTACATGTGCACGTGTAACACTTGATCTCTTCGTATCTACATGTGCACGAGCAACGTTTGCCCTCTTCGCAACTACATGTGCACGTGCAACGCTTACTCTCTTCGCATCTACATGTGCACGTGTAACACTTGATCTCTTCGTATCTACATGTGCACGAGCAACGTTTGCCCTCTTCGCGTCTACATGTGCATGTGCAACGCTCGCTCTCTACGCAAGTACATGTGCACGTGCAACGCTTGCCCTCTTGCCCTCTTGCCCTCTCTACATCTGCACGTGTAACACTTGCTCTCTTAGTATCTATACGTGCACGTGCTTGCTCTCATATGCATCTCCAAGTGAATTCAGCCATCGCATTCTCCCTTTTCTCACTTACACGTTCCGCGCTTGATCTTGTTTGTCCGTACCCCCACACGTGCAACACTTACTCTCTTCACATCAGCATTTGCACGTGCAATGCGTGCTCTATTTTTTATCAAGAAAAAGCTTTTCTGAGATGGAAAGCGCTGCCAGAATAAATTTGGAAAATTAATTGTATCTGAATTTCATTTGTTTGTACATTTTTAGATCAAATCATCAACATTCGCCGTGTAGCATTATGTACAGATATGCCACTTTCCTGCTCACATATTTACCGGCTAGTAGTGGCCCTCGACCCATTTGCACAGTAAATACATCTCTCCATAGTGAGCTCCAGTGGAGCTGCACTGCGAAACGAAATCTCTGGGAACAGAGGAAAGATAGTATTTCCTCTATGCTAGTACATCAGTAGCGGAAAAGGAATTAAGAGAAGCAGATTGTGGATAAGGAGACTAATTTATATACATTAGAAGTAATGAGATAATAATCTTGAGCTGTCTACTAGAAAGTACAAAAGCAAAAAAGCAACTTGTTTCTCTCTTTCACTCAAAGTGATGAAGACAATTTTCAATATTCTCTCTCAGAGACATGCATAATTCTTTGCAAATAATGCAATTATTTTCCGTTTCTTTTTCCATATCCATGTCCATCATTGTCGTAGGGCTACTTAATTCCCATTTATAATTCATTCAATTCATATTTTGTTTTAAATAGTATTGTTTCTCTTTCTTTTTAAGTTGTTTATTTTTTTCTACATATTGTACGTATTTTACATACTGTTTCTATTTTCTAGCAATCTTACTGAGTTTTTTAATTTAAGAAACGTTCAAATTGAAGAAGTCTTTTCAGGTGTACTCGCAAACAAACCGTCACAAACTAGAGTTGGTAGCCTGATTACAAATCGATAAAAGCGGACATGATGACATGGCAGGACACGGTTACCAAAGCGGCATTGTAGATGGAAATGCGAAACATGACATCGACGCTGATAATGGAACGAAACAAACACGATAAACAAAGCACAGTTCAGCTAGAACATAATGCATCACACAGGAACACAAAGACATAATACAGGTCGTTTAAGCTACTCGTATTGTCATAGTATATAATAATTCTAAAATATATTCTTTCAAAATGGTCTCCTTGAATCACGATCAAACAGATTTTGAAACTTGTGGTATTGATCAATTTCTATATTTGCATAAGTATTTTTTTCTTAAGTGACTGAATGAGTTTTTTAGTGAGTTATATTTTATTAATTACAGATTTATAAACTATAATTTGTTTTAAGCAGTATATATGAAATTGTCTTTTGAAATTTATCGATATCTCTGCATTTTATTGCACTGTAATAATGTATTACAAATATAACAATGAGGGGCAAAAACGAAGCATGAATAACAGTTTTGAGCATTCACTACGGAAATAACAAACGAGTGAATGAATGAGTGAGTGATGAGCGAGTGAATAAGCGAGTGAATGAGCGAGTGAATGAGCGAGTGAATGAGCGAGTGAATGAGCGAGTGAATGAGCGAGTGAATGAGCGAGTGAATGAGCGAGTGAATGAGCGAGTGAATGAGCGAGTGAATGAGCGAGTGAATGAGCGAGTGAATGAGCGAGTGAATGAGCGAGTGAATGAGCGAGTGAATGAGCGAGTGAATGAGCGAGTGAGTGAATGAGCGAGTGAATCACGCTATACCGGTCTTTTCCGTCGATCACCGCAATCTCCGTCGTCACTGTGCCTCCGTCTCCGCTGCCCCGTCCCCCGTCACACATGGCAGTCGGCGCCGCCTGCTTCGTCACCTTCGCCTCCTGCGCCGTCGCCGCGTCAGGAATGCAGGGCTCGAAGCCGTGACCTCGGCGCTCCACGCGGCACGTGGAGTAACGGTGCTGCCTCTCGCGCCCGCCGCCACCGCCGCCATCGGCATCGCCATCGCCGGCACCGCCGCCGCCGTACTCTCGGCCTCTGTCACCGTCGTAGACGTTCCCGACGTCGTTGCCAGTTTCGTAGCTATCGCCGTTACATTGTCCTTGCCGCTGTTATCACCGTCCCCATTAACTAGTCCAAGCGTCGCCGAACATCACCGCATCTATCGTTGTTTTTACCGCCATTGTCGACTTCGCCATCTATGCCATCGCCGTTGCCGGCAGCGTTAACGTCGTCGGCGCTGGGGCGAGGGGAACGGGACGGGACGGGACGGGACGGGAGGTGCGAGCTGGGGTGGGGTGTGGAGGGGCTTGGATGGCAGGGTGGGGAGTGGCGGCGTGAATGGGTGGCAATGGCGGGGATGTGACGGGGTGGGGAGGAGCGGGGAGGGACATGGTGGAGGAGGATGCACCGGAGCGGGGGAGAGGATCGTGGTGGAGCTGGGAAGGGCGGGGAGGGTGGGGAGGAGCTGAGAGAAGCTGTGAGGGGCTGTGAGGGGCGCGGAGGGACAGGGCGGGGCGGGGCGGGGCGCGCGGCCAACGCTGGCGGGCGCGATTGCGCGGTGACCCGCGGCGCAAAGGATCTCGTTCCGCTTCTAGGTTCCACTCGCGACGCCATCCACTCGGTCCTCGAGACAGCGGGCGCTTCCGTTTCGTAGCATTACCTCTTCTAGAAACTTGAACACCCACGGACGTTTGCATATTCTCTCGTATTGAAGTATAAGGCAGTGCATAGCCAGGATGTATTTAAGGGCAGAAGAATAAGTGAACATTTGCCAGAAGAGTAGTGATCACTAAACTTACGAAGAGCTATTTACGTAACATTTCGCTAAGCAAAGCTACGAAAGTCAGAATCAGAGCTAAGAAAGCAACCACTCGCACGTTGCGTAGGATCAAGGATTTAACCCCCTCGGCATGATTATGTGCCTGACACAACTATTCACGGGATCCTTTTCATGAACGCTTCGTTGACACATTTTCAAATTTTGTACAGGATTCTCTGCAACAGAATCATTTTGTACATGATCCTTTGTCACTCTGAGATCATCACCTCAAACGAAAATTTGGGTCTTGTTGTTTTCAGTGTTTTTCAAGTAATTCACTGAAATACGATTTACGTCTTTTTTACTGGTTACAGCATCTGGGAGTAATCCAGGAGATTCGGGTTCGAATCCCGGTCGGGGTGACCAATTCTTTGAAAAATGTAAATATTAAAATTACTTGTTTGTGTATATTCTTCTTCTTGTATCTCCAAAAATTCACAATTGAAAAAATGCCGCCTCTATAGATTAAAGGTAATCACGTTAACACTATTTAGTAACTTTTCTGTATTCCCGACGTAGATGTAAATAATAAAAATGAATGAATGCATTTCATAAAGCCAGCTTAAGGAAGTGTATTGCTGTGACATTGTCATTTCGTTACTTATTCAGAGCTGCAGAAGTTGTGACATCCACACGGGCGATGTTGACGTCCAATGCAACGTCGAATAAAATAAAACAAATTATTCATTTAGTACAAGAGATCGTCGACGAGCTGTCATTGACACAAATGTGAAAATCAACCCCAATGTTAAGATACACTTGCATATATCT
This sequence comes from Gryllus longicercus, assembly GCA_038098605.1. Lineage (NCBI taxonomy): Eukaryota > Metazoa > Arthropoda > Insecta > Orthoptera > Gryllidae > Gryllus > Gryllus longicercus. The sequence goes on along the minus strand of JAZDUA010000128.1, from coordinate 2,178,046 downwards.
ATTGCGCAAAATTTTATTTGCCATATTCTCCTTGCATACTATGAAAATTGTGAAACGTATTATTATTTCTCCTAGACTTTTGAAACGCAAATTAAAATTCATAACTCTAAATATACTACATACACCTGGAATAGAGGATCAAGGAGACCCATTATTTGGTTTTATGTTTTCTTTTACATATTTCACATGTCCCTCATGGGCGAGAAAGGAAAGAGAAAAAGAATCTCATCCAATATTCATAAATCACAGACGCTGAAGAACGTTACATGTCGAGTAAGTAATATCTGTAACTTAAATTACACAGACGTACACCTCTGTACGTGCATTTGAACCTCGAATAGCTTTCCACTCACGGCTTTACATTCCATCGAGTATTTCAAAATCACCATCGGTAGATATGCTTGATGCCCACATCAAATTCTACTGAAGTAAATAAAATTTTAATGTCTTTGCATTCGAAAAAACAGGAATTGGTGTTTTAGCATTGAATAGTTGAATGAGACGTTCATACTATCAGAGAACGTATTGGTAATACTTCGCAACAAACCGGACTTGATATTGTGAAATGACCTTTTAAGTTATCGATGTAGTGAAGAGTTGTGCGCCAAACGGAAAGAAAAGCATTTTAAGAAATTCAACGGTAATATTGAATTAATATGTAGTTATGAAATGTGTAAAAAAAAAGTTCATACGTTAAAATCAAAATTTTTCTTAAAGTATTTCACAAAACTTTCGTTTCATAGGGATGTGGGCGAAACTATTGGAGATTTTCTCAAAAGAATTTGGAAAAAGGATTCGAATCTTATAAACATCCTGACTATCCGAATCACGAGTATCAGATCATAAATCCGAAGCATCCAGAGTTCCTACGAGACCTATATAGCCCGCGTGTTTACAACAGGGAGGCATCGAGCCAATCATCTCAATAAGTAATCGGCCACCGGAACGGACGCCGAGGAGAGTATCAATTTAAAGGAGGACGCGCGCGCGCCCGCCCGCCCGCCCGCCCGCCCGCCCATCGCCCGTGCTGTCAGGAGACGGACGGGCGCAGCTGCCGACGGCCAGGCGAGCGCTTGACGAAGATGAAACGGAGCTCCTGAAGGAATGTTCGGGGCGCAAGCGAAGGGAACACCCGATCACCCACAAGATGTCGCTCGATCAGACAGCGTCCGCTTACGTCCCGCAGAATACGCTACTTCGTTTGAACATTATGATGATTCCAAGTTGCAAATTAGAAATAGTTTAAAAGGCGCTACACAATCACCATCATAATATCAATAATGGCTCCGCTAATAATGTCGTGCAGCTATATTTATGACAATATACTAATGATTAGTCATAAATGTGGACAATTTTTCAAATATACTCTAACATTATTTTTATTGCTATCAGAATAGTAACAAACATTTTATCTAAAAAATGTGTGAATTCACAAACACACATCTTATATATCGTGTGATCTACGTAAGAATTTTTTTTCACCTTTCTTCAAGAATTCCAGTGTGTAATTGATAGTAATAGTTTTCCTTTAGCAGTTACGAGTGAATTTGTATTTCTTCTATTGCTGTTAACTCTATCAGCTATCAAATTACTACGCTTTCTAATGTTAGCCAAATTACTGACAATAAATTAAATTCGTTTCTAAATTACAACGCTATCCGTTTCTTTGATAGTTTTCTGTTCCCATAAAAATAATTAAGTTCTTCGAGATGGTACATAGTAGTTCACTACGCAGCTAAAACATTTTTTGTTATGATGCTATGTATGAGAGGCTTACTATGAAGATAATCAAATCAATCAGCACAAAGAAACTTCTGATGCCTGAAGAAACCATCACGCCCTCAGTATGTTACGGCAAACATTCCTGCATATGCTTCGAATCCATCTTTATGTTGGTCATTACGTCAACTTAGGGAGAATAGTTGCGGTCGATTAGTTGAAGGCATGACAAGCGTAACAGACACGCGTAACTGACAACCGTAACCTATCATTTTTAACTATCGAAGAGTGTAGTCATGTCCCAGGACGAGAAGGAGACGGTGGGTACCCTGTCACGTACGCGGTGATAGTAGAAATGCGCTCGAGTAAATAGTAATATATTATTGGAGTACTCCTTGTTGAGCTGTGAAAGTCCTGTGCAATTTTCAGTCTCTTTCCACTCGACCACATTTTCTTGATTCTGAAATGTTTGAGTATAAACAATTAGTAAATCAAAATTAAAACTCACATTGCTACATAGTAAACGTTTGATAACTTAATCATATTTCGTATATTTCCTCATTTATCAACGCACCAATAGTGAAAATGTTAGGATGAACAGAATTTGCGGAGAAAGCTTTTCTTAATGTGCAAATCAGATAGAAAAAAAATTCAAAAACCCGTTCACGAAACTGTTGCCACGCGCCATAAAACCATCGCAACAGTGTAACGTAAGGGAGTTGTAGAAAGTGGCGATTTGCATCGTAGCGCCACGGAAAGCAAGCAAAATGGAGCGCGCAGGGCATAAACGGCTGCGAACCGGTGGCTGACTTATCGTGAACAGATGGCGGCGGCAGCAGCAGCAGCAGCAGTGGCTTGTGGGGGAGGGGGAGGGGGAGGGGAGAGGCGGAAGGGCGTGGCTCGCGCCCTGGCTCGCCTGCATCGTCACTTGGCGGAAGCTGTTCTCGGTGGGCGACGGGAATGGCGGTGAAGAGCGGGGCAGTGGAAGATATACAGCCATGGGAGGGTGGGAAAGGATAGTTGAGAAGAAAGAAGGGCTGATTCGATCGGCAAAGTAATGTTACGAAGGATAACGATACGAGAAACGTCATACAAAAAGAGACGCGAAAGTAATAGAAATAGTAAAATTGAAGAAGTGAAGACGGCGTCCTTAAACGGAGGAAATAGTTGGCTTCAATAGTCGGCGCAAATTCACGGAAGCAATAGACAACAGCGGCAAGACACCAGCGATGACAAGAGAAGTCAAGTGACGGTGGCAAGAGACGCCAAGCAACGGCGGCAAGGGACGTCAAGTGACTGCAGCAAGAGACACCAAACGACAACGGCAAGTTACGACAAGCGATGGCGGCAAGAGACGGAAGGAAGAGTACATAATGGTTAGTATCAAGTAGAGGAACGTCAAAGAACGATGTCGAGCGATGTTCGTAGTAGTAGGATGGCGGCGTCTACGGGTACAGCGATTGGAAGAGGAGCAGCAGCCAGCAGAAATACGGGCGGCGCAGCGTGGGACTAAAGCATTAGCTGCTTCCTAGAAACGGGCGGCGGCCTCCGCTATATCCATTACTGGTGCCGCCACCGCCACCGCCGCCTCGCCCAGGTGGCAAAAACTGCGCCTCCAGGTTCGACACCGCAACAACCACCATTGACGCAACAGCCGTCGCCTTTGCTCTAATAGTCGGGGAAGTGACGGAAGATGCTTGTGATGTGTATGCTATATGATAGTGTATCAGCACACTATGACAGACTAACTGCGGGTGGAAATTGATAGATAAATAGTTTTGAAGAATATTAATGTTCACTACTCCTTTGCATTTCACCGCAATTTCCTCTTTATCACATACCTTTATCCTAGTCATTAGCGTAACCAATATCTTTTTTCCTCAAAACGTCAAAGTTCTCGATAAAGTACAGAAAATTCAACAAAAAAAAAAAAAGACAAAAACATCTGAAGATTCCCTGTCACCTAGGCACCTCGTCCTTCAAATGTCATACAATTTCACTGAATTAGTTTCGCCATCTCCGGATATGTTGATGCGCTTGATATTCTCGTTCTTGCTACGAGTTATTCCGACCAGCAGAGTCAAGGAATTCGAGGACAGTATATATTGAATATTCCACTTGTGAAATTAGAACCAATAATGTTTAACTATACATACAAAATGCCCCAATCAGGGAGGTGTATCTCAAAAAGTTTATTGCTTTTTCTATCCGTTTTATCTTACCTCTTCTTCCCACTGGCCAATCATAAACTGTGATTCATTTATTTTAGGAGGCGGTATACATTGATCGCTATGTCGATGGCCAATAAACAGCGTATGTACTATAACATAACCTCTTTGATTTTCACATAGCTTTCAGTTATTTTCAATATTTGTCTCATTTTGGAACTTTGCTGGACACAATTTCACTCGTGGAATTGTCCTATTAAATACCACTCGTGCTTTGGAAATTCTCAGATAAATCCCCTTCCCCGCTTCGCGAGTCGGGAATTTATCGACATTTCCAAAGCACTCGTGGTATTACCTGTGAGAATTCTGAGAGATTCACGCGACCTCGGTTCCGATTCCCGGTCGAGCCAAAACTATAGTGTGTGTTTTTCTTGCAATGTCCCAGTGTATGTTGGTGTGTGACGATGAGAAAATTCACTTCTCAGGTTGAGAAGACCGGAACACGGCGTGGGGGTGTCTACGTGCTGACCACACGTACCTCCCTTAACCCAGGCAGGGACGTTGCCGGTAGGCCTGAGCTCGTTCACGACCCAGTACATACATGCACACATTACAATATATATATATATATATATATATATATATATATAAATATATATATATATATACATACATATACATACATACAAATACATACATACATATACACATACATATATATACATATACATACATATACACATACATATATATTACATATATATGTATGTGTATGTCTACCTTCCTTAACCCAGGCAGGGACGTCGCCGGTAGGCCTGAGCTCGTTCACGACCAAGTACATACATGCATACATTACAATATATGTATATATATATACATATATATACATATATATACACATATACATATACATATATTACATACATATATATATTATATATATATTATATATATATACATATATTACATATATATGTATGTGTCTATGTATTGTAAACATGGATATTTTAATACTGGGCGACGATGTTTGGCAACATCGATGTTATGTCGCATCTCCAGAGTGAAGACGTCAGAGGCGGCTGCCGGAGCGGCGGCGCAGGCGAGCGCGACGGTAAGGTGATGCGGCAGCAACGGCGTCGAAAGAAAGCGAACGACTTTTAAATCGGATCGCTCTCGCTGCGCACAATCAGCGAAAATCAATTTGCTTTTTCTCGCGAGCGGCCATTCGCTTTTTCCGCCCTTCCTCGACGTTTTCTGCAGCCGCGCCACCGCCGTCGCGCAGGGATATCGGAAGCGAGATGCGCAGATCGAAGCCACGGACATCATCCGAGCCGGCAGGAACACGAACATCAAATTCCAACGAGCCAAAATCAATTGAATTAAACCCCAACCAACCCTGAACGCAAATTCCAAACTCTTATTAACAAATGCAATTACAATCTACAACGGTACACGCTTGTCCTATCTGGACAAATGCCGCACCATACAATATAAACAAAATTCAAGTAGTCCAGAACAGATTTCTCAGATTAATTACAAACGCCTCATGTTTTTTTTCTTCTTCTTTCCATTCAACATCTCCATAGAGAATTAGATATGAACTCAATCACCAAATATCACGCCTATCCAATAATTTCTACACCAACATAAACTCAAAGGATAAACTAAAACAATACAATTTAGCCTCAATAAACAACGTAAAAACCAGAATAAATGTATACTCGTTCGATTCCTTCCCAAAAATGTTTTTCAAGCAATTGTGAACAGTAGGTTATCTCATGAGGTATTCACCCCAATGTACTGTTAAGCACAGTTTAAATTAATGGTTAGTCAACAATACAAATGAGAGAGAGAGAGGGGGGGGTAAACTGAATATGTACAATACAAACAAGCAATACAGGAAAAATAAAAATAATCCGCCAGAAGGTACATCGTCAATATAAAATAAACCTCATTTGTTTTTTTATCTTATGTAATTTGATTGAGGTTTTATAACGCTTCAACTGTTATGGTGATTGGCATTTATAATGGAAAGGCAACAGAAAGATAAGATCAGAAGGCACCACAAATGTTTTACAAGCATAATCCAGAGAAATGTGCATTTGATAGAACATATTCGGGATACGGAAATGTCCACGTCTCACGACGAAGACTTAAATCATTAGAATGTGGAATCGAGAATGGTATTGCATCGTCAAAGCAGGATCCCACGACCGTTTCCTCAATCTACCATAATACTGTGCATAACTGCCGCAGACAATTCATCATCATTACAGAGCGCTCCCTCCAATTACATTGCTGTTGGCCGGAAGCAGTCGTTTTATTTCCTTCCTCAATCCCCAGCAAACAAATGATGTCCCTGATTTAGTTGTTCGCATCCAATTTTAATATCCTAAATATCGCTTTAAAATACTTGACTACTTTCATAAATATAACATCCGTACTATAAATGCAAATTTCTTGTAATAATTTTCATTTCTTTTGTTTTTGTTCTAGGTAAGTAAGCAGACGTCAATAACTTCCAATTCCAGTGTTATGCTCTGATATTGGTGAGTGCTCTGTGCTAGTATAAAAAATTGTTGAAAAACAATATTATCTTTGAGAGTGGACCACTAATCTAGGGTCTTCGCGGTACAATATTCATTCCTGTATTTCGTAATTTACCAATAGTGGTGACGTTATGATGACATTTTTGCGTTCTCTATGTGAATTCTGTCTGTGCAAGGGAAACTTTTCTAATAGTATAACATAAATGCTTCATTGCTTTAGTCAATAATTCTTAATTCTGTTGTAAAATACACGGCCCTCCATCAAGAAAAGTTGTTTATTTTTTAAAAACAAAATTGATTCTACTCGAAAATTTGACGAAAAATAATGAGAAAGAAGGAAGCTATCTAATTAAAAAATAACAGAGATATGAATACAAAAAAAATCGTTTGCTACGTGGCGAAGCTTTGCTAGAAATCTCAAGGATCTTCTAGTGACGGGCCGATCATTGGTCGCTCTGACCTCTGGCCGTACAAAATGTACGAGAAGAATTAGCAATTGAGAATTAAAATGTTTATGTTACTTTGAATGGTCAGAGATAACTCTTCGTTTCTGCAATTCTGTTCTCCACGATTTTCAGAGAGCGATGAAAACAGACCGCTATTGGCCCTGAATTGAAAAAAAAATATCGTACAACATTGAAGAGTAATGAAATATGGATGATAAAGCATGACATGCGTTACGTCGCTGGGGAAGGTTCAATGTCACAACCAATTTCATTAATATTCAGCATAGCTGAACAGATAGGGAATAGATTGAAAGACCGCTCTAGAGAACACTTTTGAAACTACTTTCTTTCCTTAAAGGTGTACTTACTTGCCATGTATTTTATTTGTTTCGGAACCTCCCGGAATAACTTGACCTTTACATTAATATTTAATACTTTTACTACGACAATTATCACTGTTTTGTTATAACGGGATATGAACTGGAAATTTTATTAATTTTAATCAGAAATTACAATTACTACTTTTTGTTTTGCTTTTGCCATCCAGATAATTCAGGGATACAAATTACGTAAGCTAATGAACATGTACTAACCACATTATCGCATTTATTTTAAAAACTATACGAGACAGTTGCATTTATGACATTAGGGTGGGAAAATTCACAGAATATAAGTCTTCGATTCTATTTTGTTATGGCATCGATACGAAAGGGACGCGAATCTCAAATCACGATTGTGAATTTTCTTCAAAAGAGTTTCCCTCAGATTTTTTTATTGCGGAATAAGATGTTACAGCCGTCATCAATACGTTATTCATGAAGGCCAAGCAAAGCTTGGTGATGCATATCGCATGCAGGTGCATATTTGCGCTTCTTTGCGCGGAGCGATAAGAGGGATTCGGGGGGGGGGGGGCAGCTGAGCCCCACTGGGGGACGCTCGTCCGCGTCGGAGAGTGTGAGAGTGAGTTCTCTCGCTACCGCCTGCTCGCTCGGTCGGTCGGTCGGTGGGCGCGAAAAAACGCGCGCCCGCCGCGATGTGATTTATGACTGGTGGCACGCAAGCGCACAAACGCGCCGATCGCCTTGCTGCCGGCACGCGGCGGGCAGAGCGGCAGAGAGGCGAGGGCGGGGAGGGGACGGAGAAAGTGGCCGGATCGAGGAAGAGGACGGAGTAGGATGGAGAGGAGACGGGGGAGGGGGAGGGGAAGGGGAAGGGGTAGGGGACGGTGACGGTAGCCGGAACGAGGAAGAGGACGGGGTAGGATGGTGAGGAGACGGGGGGGGAGGGGAGGGTGAAGGTGACCGGAACGAGAAAGAGGACGGAGAAGGACGGGGAAGGGGAAGAAAGGGAAAAGGATGGGGAATGGGAAGGAGATGAAAAGAGGAAGGAGATGGAGGCAGGGAAGATCACGGGGAAGGATCAGGTGGTGGGGAAGAGGATGAGAAGAATGGGGAGGGGACAGGGGAGGGGAAAAAGAGGAAGAGGACAGGAATGGAGGCGAAAAGAGGAAGGTGATAGGGACAGGAAAGCTTACGGGAAGGAGGAGGTGGCGAGGACGAGGAAGAGGACAGGGAAGGATGGGGAGAGGACGAGGAAGAGAAGAGGGGCGGGACGGGAAAAGGAAAGATGGCGATAGAGCAGTGATGGCTGGTGCGAGGGCAAGGGCAGAGAGAGGGTGTTTGAGTTGCAAAGGGCGGTGAAGGCAGGGGGCGTCGCGGCGATGACAGGACACAAAGCACAGAAATGATAGTACCTGGCTACAGTTGTGGCGCAGGGAACGGTGGAGACAAAGGGAAGGGGGGCAGATGGATGATGTCGACCGAGAATGGGGCAGAAGGGAAGGAGAAGTCGCTGGGGAAGGAAGGAAGGAAAGAAAGGGAAGAAAAGGGCGGCGGTTGGGATGAATGAGCTGCTAGGGGAGGAAAGAAGGTCAAGGAGAGGAAGCCGGAGAAAAGAACGGCGTGGGAGGAAGGGCAGTTGAGTGGACGCTGAAGGGGGCAAAAGGACGACGGGAACTCGCGGAAGTAATGAAGGGTTCAACGGATTCTTACGTCTTCACACTCTCCCGAACACGTCATTTAAAAAGGCAACGTCACGAATTAGTTCCTGCGGGAATTCTTCAGTTTCGCGCATTTATATCAACCACCAAATGAAAAATATTTGGAACATTTATGGTGTGGCAATGAGAATGCTGCATTCTATGTTTTGCAGCGCCACTGCATATCCGGTGAGTGATAATTTCCTTGTACAACACTTTCCTAAACAATGCTATTTACTTGCCTGGGAAAAATAACTACATAGTACCTTCACGTTGAAAATTAGCTTACTAACTATATAAGTTATTCTAAGCATTTTCCGATCTTCCATGACATTTAGAATTTTCAGAACCAAATCATCTGTAATGTACTCGTAGTTCCACGTAGAAATCTCATCTCATTTCTCAAGAGATCCCCTTCGGGCCTTATCTCAGAGAACCGGAGATTATGTGGAATTCTGACCCATCCAACCGAGTAGTAACGGAATAGCTGCTTAGTCAGCGAACCTGTATAGTGTAGGATTGCATCTTACGATATCCAAGTGAAAATCTGAGTAGTAATAAAAGTTCATATTGTAACCGCAAACGTATTTCCATAACCAAGATTAATTTGTTCAATTACAGTTTACTCTTCTACTATCATTACAACAACGTATTAATTTTCCTAATTGTATTCAGACTGTAGTATATTTGTCTTCATTATACAGAGTTTTCTTTTCTACTGCGAGCAAATTTCTTATACGCACTTCACAGTTGGTTTCAATCGTCAACATCATTTTATATTTTGGAACAATCAATCGCCAATGACTGGCTTTTTAAATATATATATTATCTATTTTTATCAATTGGACACCGACTTACTGAACGATACGTGAAAAACTTACGGTAATGAGTAAAATTAATAATAGAGTATATTACTTTGTTTTTTTCTTTCCAATAATACTGGATATTAATTTTTTTCAAAGGTCGATCCAATATGCCATTCTATAATCTAGACTTGCTAAACATGCTTCGTTGAATTTGGAAACAGAGAGTGTAGTCATTTGCTAGGCTCGAATTAAAAAACTAATTAAATTGAGGAAAGGAACGGTTTAGATATAGACCATTTTACAAATTGAAGTTATATAAATGCTACATTTCATTGAGTTTAGTCAATACATGCTGTAAGCACTTTGTAACGTAACACTGTAATTCTTCCATGCAATCACTTTAAGTTCAAAAACGGAAAGCGACTACTTAAGGATTACAAGTAAAAAATATAATAATAATAATAATAATAATAATAATAATAATAATAATAATAATAATAATAATAATAATAAATTGTATTCCTGCATTATAAATATTTTTCGTTACAAGGAATTGTTCATAAAATGACATCTTTTGGCATAGATGATGACGTATTTCCGTCTTTGGCACGAATAATTGTGTCATATAGCCAATCGCAGGAAGCGGTAGTGGTAAACCCAACAGCCGCCCACCGTTTCTCCGCACAGATGTCCAATGCTCATGACGTCATATAAAGTTCTTTCCAAAAAATTAACTTTGATTCTCTTATAAATTGATAATGCTGTAGTACAAAAATAATGCATGCATTTAGTTTATAACGTTGCTTTATTGCATTCGTTAAAATTTCAAAACTCGCTCCTAACGCCGCTCGTTTTCAAAACAGGTTCTCGTGCAATAAAGCACAGCATTATGAACTAGTTGCATAATGCACTATTAAACAATTTTCAAACATGGAAGAGTCGAACGCCTACATATAATCCAGGATCTCTGAAAGGCATCGGCCCGTCGCTGATTTACAGACGGATGCTCGCGTGCGTGCGTCAGCGGGCGCCTCGCGCGGAATCCCGGAGAAACAACGAGCGGAGCGGAGGGGGTCGCGCTTTGGCTTCGACGGCGGAATCCACCAAAGAGGCAAAAATGCCTCCGCGACGCGGCGGTGACGGCGGACGCGGGCCGGGACAGGGGCCGCGGTCGGGGTTGGGGGTGGAACCAGGGGCGGGGGCGGACCCGGAGATAGGGCCGGCGCGTACCGGATCGCGACTGCATCGGCTCCAGATAAATCACGTGAATAATAATTTGACGCTTCGCCGTTTCGGTGCTTCCCGCCGCCGCCGCCGTTGCAAGATGAAGGATAGCTGTTCCGCTATGCAGGAATCCGCCCGTATCTCCGGCGACGACGGCGGCGGTGGCGGTGGCGGTGGTGGCGGAGTAAGGAGCGGGAGCTGAGGCGGGGGCGGGGGCGGGGGCGGGGTCGGAGGGGGCGGGAGCGGAGGCGGCGGAGGAGGCCGCGGGGGCTCCGCCGAACTGCGACGAAGACAGCAAGACGGAAAGAAAAGAGACGGCGCTACCAAAATCTCCGAACGGTCTCCGCCCATACGTTGGTCGCATTCCGTGACGCTCCAGCGGCCGCGAAGGAGGACGGAAGGTAGAGGAAGACGCGAGGAGGAGGAGAGGAGAGGAAAGGAGAGGGACGGGACGCGAAGTAGACAGGCGAAGTTCCGCATCCGCCCGGGTGGAGGCGCGGTGCGGTGCGGCGCGGAGCGGGCGGCGCTTTTCAATAAACCGAGCAGTGGCCGCCAGAAGAAAGCTAACCTTTTTCATGGAGGGCGGCGCAGAAAGGACAAACGTCAGGCGACTTTCTCTTACAATTTCCACTGCCATGTCAAACATACAAAATGGTCTGTTTTCGTGTACAATTCGTTCCACGGGTTGTTCCTGTTGATTTGTTTCTCGGGGAAATTTCTGTTCGTGTGAAAGGAAAGGAATTGTTTTATATTTAACAGTCCTTTACAGAAATTGCAATTATTTCACTTGCAATTATACGAGAGTAATTTCACATTTGTTTAAATAAATCAGTTAGTAGGGAAACGAGATTACAGTAAGTAATAAATTGCACAGAAGATCAAAATTGAATTTCGTCTAAATTAATGAGAAAGAAGATAGTTATATAACGTTAGCAGTATTTTAGTTCGTTTACAATCGTTGTATTAGCTTTGAAAATGTAATGACAACGAGAATTCGTTTCTAGAGAAGATATTTTCGTTCTTGAAGACGGGAGAAATATTAAATCTAATAATTCAGATGCTGAATTATTATGAAGTCTTCTTTATAAGTCTTGATGTTTGGGTCCACCATACGCTAATCATTTTACATCTTTTTTATGTTTCTGAAACCATTCTATTTTTTCTATTAAAGTAATTCAAAAATCATAATGTATTTAATTACGTTTTCAACTAATTCATTATCAGAACCTTTAGGTCGAAAATAAAATACTAAAGGTCCAACACTCTTATGGAAATGAGACCTCCTGAATTCTGAATTTACTGCATAGTTATGAGTACATATACATATGCAAGTTGAGGGGTAGTAACTAATAGCATGCTATAACTTGGCGATGAGGCCGACATCAATATTAACCACGACGACGATGGCGAAGGCAATAACAATTAGTACGATGTCAAAGCAGAAGATTTTTATGATGATGTCGATAAACCATGTTCGAAATGGAGTTGGTAGATAGAGTTGATGATTGTCAAGAAGAAACCTAAAGTATATCCCTGCCAGCCTGAAAATGTACAAAGTCTACAACACGTAAGAACGCATACTTTAGAAGTCCTACAGGTGAACATCTCTAGTTCCGATTACATCACTGAACGTGACAGACAATGACCAAGCGAAATGGGCGGGGGAACATAAGGAAAACGTAGTTTAACACCTCGGCGGCGAGAGCGCCAGAGGCAGCTTACAGTCGTGGCGTGGCTGGCGGGGCGGCTCCCCACCTGCCGGGCGCGGAGGGGCAGCGAATAAACTGGCCAAGTTTACGCAAGCGGCGCCGAGCCGCGCTGGCCGGCGCTCCCGCCGGCGACACCGCGACCGGCTCCCGGCCCCGGCGACGGCGGCGGCGGCGGCGGCGGCGGCGGCGGCGGCGGCCGTCCATATGGACGAGGAATGCGAGGCGCGCTCGCGGCGGACGAGCGTTCGAAGCCCGGTGAAGCCGCTTGATTTAGGGCGCGACGCGCGCCGCCGCCGCCGCAGGCCTCCGCCTCCCGCCGGCTCCCCCGCCCCCCTGTCCCCCTGCCCGCGCCGTGTAAATCTCTCGCGCCGAGAGGCGACTTCGACGCTGCGGTGGAGATGGATGTGGACTCGGTTGTGGCGGTGGCGGCAGTAACGGTGGGAGTGATGGCGGCGGCGGAAACGGCGTAGACGGCAGTGGTGGCGGTGACTGGGCTTCGGCAGCAATCGAAGGCGACGGCGGTGACGCGAGGGGGGGGGGGGTTACAGGGTCGGGATGCACGTGTGGAGTCGTATGGGTGGGGTATGGACGGGTGGGGTATATATGAGGTCGGGTTAGTGGGGTAGCTGGGAAGTGGAGTGGCGAGATGGCGTTGTCGTAGGCTAGCATTGTTGCGGGCAGGCGAAGTCGCGGGATGACGGGGTGTCGGGATGGCGCGGTGTCGGGATGGCGCGGTGTCGGGATGGCGCGGTGTCGGGATGGCGCGGTGTCGGGATGGCGCGGTGTCGGGATGGCGCGGTGTCGGGATGGCGCGGTGTCGGGATGGCGCGGTGTCGGGATGGCGCGGTGTCGGGATGGCGCGGTGTCGGGATGGCGCGGTGTCGGGATGGCGCGGTGTCGGGATGGCGCGGTGTCGGGATGGCGCGGTGTCGGGATGGCGCGGTGTCGGGATGGCGCGGTGTCGGGATGGCGCGGTGTCGGGATGGCGCGGTGTCGGGATGGCGCGGTGTCGGGATGGCGCGGTGTCGGGATGGCGCGGTGTCGGGATGGCGCGGTGTCGGGATGGCGCGGTGTCGGGATGGCGCGGTGTCGGGATGGCGCGGTGTCGGGATGGCGCGGTGTCGGGATGGCGCGGTGTCGGGATGGCGCGGTGTCGGGATGGCGCGGTGTCGGGATGGCGCGGTGTCGGGATGGCGCGGTGTCGGGATGGCGCGGTGTCGGGATGGCGCGGTGTCGGGATGGCGCGGTGTCGGGATGGCGCGGTGTCGGGATGGCGCGGTGTCGGGATGGCGCGGTGTCGGGATGGCGCGGTGTCGGGATGGCGCGGTGTCGGGATGGCGCGGTGTCGGGATGGCGCGGTGTCGGGATGGCGCGGTGTCGGGATGGCGCGGTGTCGGGATGGCGCGGTGTCGGGATGGCGCGGTGCCGGGATGGCGCGGTGCCGGGATGGCGCGGTGCCAGGATGGCGCGGTGTCGGGATGGCGCGGTGTCGGGATGGATCGGTGTCGGGATGGCGCGGTGTAGCAATGGCGGGGTGTTGGGATGGGGGGATAGTGAGGTAACTTGATGGCGGGTGGCGGAATAGCGTGGTAGCAGAGCGGCGGGAAGGCGGGTTGTTGATGGAGGTGGAGACAACTGTGATGACGTTTCTCTGCGATCAATGACGCGGCAATTCCATCTAACGTTGCCACCAGCACCCAGCCACATTCACAAATGGGTGTTTCTCCAATATCAACCTCTGCTAGGCGTCTACGTGCTCTCCTATCCGTCTATATCGTGTCTCTTTTCCAATCACGAATAACGTTACCTTTGCTTATTAGTTCGATAACCACTAAAGCGTAGCATTTCTTTCATCAATCGATTCTCTTATTCTTAATTCACGTAGAAGGGCACAAATACTACGTCACCACTTTCGCACTCATTTGGACCATCAACATTTGCTTACATTATTCAATGGCATCGTGAGAATTCACTCATTTCATTCATTGACGTAAATTTCTATCAGACATTATACCTAACAGCTACCCTTTTTTTCCCCTCCTCCAAAAGGCCCTGAAATAGCACAACGAAAAAAGAGCAACTTTATAGATTGTTTCTCTTATAATACTAATAATAATAATAATATATTATCTTTTATTTGGAATAAAAATAAAGACAGTATAACGGATGTTTAACTATCGTACAAATAGTACCGGGCAAGTGTCTACACTCAAGTTGGGTTGTTCTAGTATTGCCCATTGTGATAGTGACGCCATTGGCAACGGTGACTTGGAAAGGGCGAAGCGGCAGCAAGGCGACGTGGGCGCTGGGACGGCGGCGGCGGCGGCGGCGGCGGCGGCGGCGGCGCGTGTGGCGGTCCGTCGTAGATCAACGATGCGTCCACCGCCGCCGCCGCCTGCCGTATCGGGAGTTCGACCGGCTGCTGCCGCAGCCGCCGCCGCTGGATCGGGCGCCCAGCTCAGGCCTCCCCCGGCTGCCCTCCACGCCGCGCCGCCGCGCCGCGCGCCCGCTATCAAGATCGGAGGGCTGCGGAGAACCACCCGGGGCATTCCAGTGGCGGCGGGGCGCCATCCATCAGCCCCCGGCTCAGGCCCCGCCGCGCCCGCCCGCCCGCCCGCCCGCCCGCCCGCCCGCCCGCCCGCCCGCCCGGATGCCGGCCCCCGGCGCCCCTGCCGCCCGCCGCTGGCGAAAATCCAGGCTTCGGCCTCGCCGGGCGGGGGTGCTCGGCCCTCGCAGCGCACGGGCATTTCCCTCTCCGCAGAGAACGACGCATTTCTCGTAAATAAACATTTAAATTAAATTCAAAAAGCAGCACATGCAATGCATCAACAAGTATAAGTCGGAAATAGAATGATTTCATATTCAAATTTGACTTTCTGAAAATGTTTTCTCCTTGGATATAGATGTCTTCCTGTTTACCTGTGATCCCTTTGTTCAGAATAGAGAGCGGTAAGGGATGACTAGAGTGGAGAGCAAAGTGCGGTTGATGAAAAGTAAAAGGCGGATTGTGCAATTTATAGGGCGGACTATGAAATGCAAAGGGCGGATTGTGAAATGTAAAGGACGGGCTGTGAAATGTAAAGGACGGATTGCGAAATGAGAAGGACGGATTATGAAATGTAAAGGTCGTATTGTGGAGCGTGAAGGGTGGACACGGATAGTGGGCGGTTGACAGTGAACAACGTAGAGGGGGGGAGTCTAGTGCGGAGATGAGAGGGGTGGAGAATGGAGATCACAGCACGAAGGATGGAAAGAAAGACGGAGTTGGGGGGAGTGGGGAAATGAAAAGAAATGTAAAATGGAGTTCGTCGCGTGAGAAGGGATTGCTGAGGCATTACGTGAGCCGTTCGCCCCAATGCGCTCTGCTCTGCTCTGCTCCACGGCCGCAAAAACCGCCGTGTGAAATGTCCATCTGGCTTCCTCGCGAAGCTTTGCCGCCGCGCGGGGCAGCCCCGGCAAAAAAAGGCCTCTCGCCCTCCCCTCACCAGGGTTTTATGAGGCGGAAGTCCTGGGAGTAGAAGACACAGAAGTCGCAAAGTGTGAGAAATTTATATGTTGAAAGTAATGTCACTCATGTTCATACTCGATAAGGCAAGAAGAAGAATTATACAACTGTTATTACCCAGGTAATAAAACGAAACTGGTACCAATGCGTAACATACTCGTAAAATAACTATAGCTCTTTTCTTAAATTTGTAGAAGTTAATTACAAGTAAATTAAGTAATATTTCTGATGAATACATGCGTTCACAAGTGAAAACGCATGTTGTTGAATTTAAATTATGGTTGATGCAGGAATTGCAATGTTGCAGAAATTGTACTTTGTTCACCATTCTAGTATAATTTGAATATGAAAATATCTTATGTTGTAATATATAATATTGTTTGATTTAAGTGATTTGTTAAGATTTTAAGAACTTCTGCCCCACAAGCACGAATAAAGTTTGCCTCTGATTTTCAAACCAATGACGAAACAGTGTAGACCATTGCGTAATATTTAACAGGTAGATTGAAATGAATTAAGTAATAAAGTTTATTCCATTAAGAAAATGCTTTATTTTATAGTGCACACATATTTTTCTAATTTAAAATGTATGTACATGTTCCATTTCATAATTAATTCTACCAAGTTATGAGTAATGTATAATTATATTACTAGTACTTACTACTAAACTACTTTGAACTAAATTTATTACGCCGTAAACAAAAACAAAGTTCATTTTCTATTATTCTTTTTATTTGCCTTCTGAGGGCTTCTAAAGAAAATAAAGCAAATTTCCGTTGTAATGCACATGTCTCTAAGGTAAAAAAAAACTACATCAGCTCTGCAAGAACCATCGCCCCCGTGTGAATGCCTATCAAGATATGCAAACTAGACAGGCGCATATAAATAACCCAATCGGAGAGCAGAGCAGGATTGTCACGATATTGCATCGAGCCAAGGTCATTGAACCCGTTATGTTGCCCGTATGTTCAGGGCTCCAAATTCTTTCGTTCATGACATTCTTCTTAAAATGATAAAACGCAGAATTTTCCACAATGCTGACGAAGTCAATCATCAAAATATTCATTTTATTTCGACATGTTCACAAATTTCAACGCAGGCGTTATGTTTGTGTGCCCTATTTTTCTGGAGTGCAATATGCATAAAGCATCGTCCCATGAAAACTTACATCCAGAAATATGTTTTGAAAAATAGCTTTGCTTTACCTACACACTACACATGACAAAGTAATTTAAAATCAAATAATCGGGTGTCTTCAAGAAGGCAGGAACCTTATGTCTTTCGAGTTCAAATCACAGTGGTATTTTACCTTTGCCTTCCAATGGATGGGAAAACTCTGAGAGGGGAATGATGGGGAGAGAATAATAAATGCTTAGAAATGGAATAATATAGCAAACGCGATAAACGGCGGTATGAAAATAAGATCACGCTACAATCACATGGCGAAAGCACAGAAGTCTTTCGCAGAACTCGAATGTGCAGCCGTAGACTTTCCAAACTTTAACATTTCAAACCCCTGCGCCATCGAGACAAACAAATACCATGTATGTTGGAATGTATTGTAAGGGCCAGACAGCATTTGGACTGTGACGTCATCACCGGGGGGCTATGCCGGCCTTCGCGTGGCGCATGCCTGGCTGGGGCGCGGCGGCCGCCCTGCTCTCCGCGGTGTCGCCGTCAATCACGGACCCGAAAATCCCAGCGGCGGCGGGCGGGCACGTGCGATGGCGTGGCGCAGGCGGCGGCGGCGGCGGCAGCGAAGGAGGAGAAGGCCAAGAGAAAGTCAAATGGAACAAAGAGAGGAGGAGAAAAAAAAGGTGGATAAGGAGAAAGGTAAAAATATAGGGAAACAGTTGCGGGACAACCGGAAAAGGCAAACGGGAAGAAGAATGAGAAAACAATGATGTTATAGATATCATTAAATAAATAAATAAATAAATTGGAAGGCGTGTAGTTAAGGGATGGGAAATGGAGACATGTGTGAAACAAAAAGGCATGAATAAACGCATGAATAGGATGGGACGAAAGAAAGAAAAGAATGACAGATTAATAAGACGGTGTAGACGGATGTCAAATAAACTATGATGAGAGAAAAAAGCGGAAACAGAATTGGCCAGGATTCAACCAGAGACGAAAACGTGACTTCTTAGTTCTGTGAAGGGTGGAGGTGAGAGGAGGGAAATAAACCAGAGTGCACTGGCGGTTATAGTTCACTGCGGCCGCGGGCGTCGAGAAGTGACGGTGGCGGAGGTGGCGTCAGGAACGGGAGCGGGAAGGCGTCAAGAACCGGCCGCTTATCTGGAGCGAACGCGCGTCCCGCCCTCGCGCCGCCGCCGCCGCCTCCCGCGGCGACGATAGCCCAGCAGGTGGTCTCTGCGCCGACCACGGGGCGTGCGGACGCCCGCCAGGCCCCACCGCCCCGCCCAGACCCCGCATCACCCATCCCGCCGAGCCACCGAACCCACCATGCCCCAAACCGTAGTCCCCGCCCCAAACCATAGTCCCCGCTCCGCCCGTAACCGCTTGCCCCGCCCCAAACCGCCTTCCCCACTCGAAACCGCCTTCCCCTCCCGAAACCGTCGGACCTGCTGCAAACCGTCGGCTCCACCCCAAACTGCAGGCCACGCCTCAAACCACAGGCCCCCCCAAACCGTCGGCCCCGCCAAACTATCCACCTCTCCGAACCATTTACTGAATTACCGCACTTCCTTTCCGCTGCAACCTCAATCATTTCGATCTGATTAATCAGATAACCGATAATTACAAATTATTTTATAAAAGACTAACTTTTTTTAAAATTAGTGTGACTGTAGTTCCTCAGTATTATAGTTCTCAGCTGCAAGATTCTTAAAGCTTCATGTTCAAGCTAGTATCATTACATAACCACCAACTCTGATGAATGGATTAATCTCAAATCCATTATTTAATTGTTAATAAATTTGTTTACCACCTCAAATTCGCATTTCGTTAGATTTACACAATCGCCATGCTGGAGAGTTTTGTGATCGCATTAATGTATACAATGTGCACATTAATTATATTACCGCAATATGTGTAGGTGAATCATCAGTATAAAATATTCATTTTTTTCCGTTTTTCATATCATACGCATGACATACACGCGATATCTATTCCCATGCGTTTACATTACTCAGCATAAAAACCAACCACACTTCATACGGCTTTGAATATTTAATGTTATCATATGCTGAATCTAATCCCCCTCTTATGAGTTATTCATACAGTCAACCTCTTCTTGCCACTTTATCGTCGTAAAGAACTGAAGCGCTAAAATGTAATTCGTAGCGTGTCCTTTCCTTCACAATAAAATATTAAAAACGTTACTTCATGTCAAAAATACATTAATGAACCGGTTTGATTAGTACCTTTATATCAAAGGAAAACAAGGTCGTTTCAAGCTACTTAACTTGCATTTGCAGTCATCTAATTATATTTTATAATTGTATTGAAGAATTAAAACAAATTGTCCAGATACATAATAAAATAAATATATTAAACAATGAAAACATTCTTCATAAAACAATTAGTTATTGTATTTAAATTTTAATTGATTGTATCGATTGGATCCATTTTTGTAAATCAAAAACGCAGAGGAAGTTGACATTTACAAACAAAACTTCTGAATATGAATTGTTCTGACATTACACAATATTATTACAGTAAATGCATTCTCTATTTTTCTTCCTTGAGCCCAGAAATCGTATCAAAACTTGTATTGTTTAACAAGTCATTTTTTTTCTTAGTCAAAGTATTTCACTTGAACATCCAACAGAAAATAGAGATCAAACCTCTGAATTAGAAACAAAACTAAAAATTCATCCCAATTTCATGTCTAAGTAATGAAAACCAAAACGAGCGTGCCTCTATAAAATCGTAAGGAAACTCGATCGTCACGACAAACATGCAAAGCGCCGAGCGCTGCGAAGGCAGCAGTGACGCAGCAGCAGGAAGCAGCGCCTGGCGGATATGCAACCGAGCGCGACAGCCCTGCGCAGACTCCTCCCGCGGCGTCGCTTGGCCAGCGTAGCGACCGTTCCAACCTCGTCCTGGGGCTGTAGCAGGGCCTTATAACTCCCGTATAACGTAGTGGAAACTATTACGGTGGCGCGCTCTGCTGCAGCATTTGCTTACGGCAACTAAAACACGAACTGCGGCCAACGATACTTAAAACGAGCGTGGCTGCTGCTGCGTGAGTTCGCGAGTGGCAAGCAGGCCCGTAATGTTACAAATGATAGCGCCGATGTTTGCGCTTTCTTCATGGGTTTCTTATACGTGTATATTATGATTAGTTGAACATTTAAAAGACAGTTTTCCTATTTCTCACAAATTAGCCAATATATGTGTGCGTAAGTTGGCGAGCCTAACCTGCAGCTGTTCCCGGCGACACTAGCGCCTTCTAGAGTAGCACCCTCGAGCTTTGTCTGAAGGATATCTGCACCGCCATCGCTCTAGTCACCACCTCTTCCGCCGCTTATGCCGGCTCTGCAGCCCCTCCGTGGCACTCGTCTAGGAAGACATCCCTAACGCCAGCCTTTGGTTCTTTTGTTACACCACTTGCTATCCCTTTGCCTTCTTGTCGCACGATCTGATTATTTCGCGCACACATTGGTAAAATGAAGTTGAAACGAAAAAATAGAAAGCGTAGTCACATATTTCAAAGAAACAAAATAGTGAACCAAAACGTTTTACAACGATAATTATTTTTCCACATTCTTTCATCATAACTTTGTTCACTTCTCACAGTAGCATTTCAACTCACAAGCAGGAACTGCGAGCTGCGAGCTACTTGCCAACGTCTACCCGCTTCGTCCCGCTCCGCTCCACTCGTCTCGACTCGTCTCGCGTGGTCGTCATCTCCGCTTCCGCACGCATTACTCGCGCGCCCCTCCCCCTCCTCAACCCAGCCCCCTCTCCCCGCCCTCCCACCCCGCTCGCGCCACTACTTCCACCTCCTCCCCCTCCTCTTCCCCTCCCCCTCCTCTCCCCTCCCCCCCTCCTCTCCCTCCCCCTCCTCTCCCCTCCCCCTCCTCAACCCAGCCCCCGCCCCCGCCCGCTACCTCGGCCCCGCCCTCCCGCCCTGCTCGCGCCACTACTTCCACCTCCTTCCTCTTCCCTCCCCCTTCCCCTCCCCCCCGCCTTCACCTTGGCGTCGGCGTCCACCGGCGCCGTGGCGTCCGCGTCTGCGGCTAGCGGAACTGAAAATGTCATTTTCCCGTCTGCCCTCGCCAGATAAAGTCGGCGCGCGCGGCCCTCGCCGTGATTTCTTCTTCCTTCGGAAGACTTCCCTTCTCCCGCGCCGCCCCCGCCTTCTTACTCATCGCGACGGCGGCGGCGGCGGCGGCGTGGGCGATAAGCGCGCCCGGCATTTGTTCCCTGACGGCGACTGCGAGCGGGGAAGTACGTTTGCAGTGCGTTGTTTCGCTGTAGCGCGCACGACAAGGTGAAGGTTTCACTCGACGCGATGCTCCGAGCAGATGTGAGCTCGAAAGTACGCTTGCGCAAAATAAATGTTACCACTGTTTTCTTATTTCTTCAGACAGTGTACTCCACAAGTTGAAATAACCGAGTAGGATGAATATAATTTGTTACGAGTCACTTGATATCTTAATCTGATGCTTGGCTTCTGAGCGTGTGAATTTTAAGCTTTATTTTGGTAAATTTAAGTCAACTTTTCTTTGGACAGTTATTTCTTAATACAACATGTTTATTAACATTTGTATATCGAAATAAGAACAATATAGTTAGTGATTTAACATAACTTATTGTTTAGAGTTTGATGTCTTACTAATTTCATAAAGAACACACGGTGTCACAATCCATTGTTTTAAATATTATTTATTTAATTCAATATTTCGAACTGTTTAATTATCGAAATCTCTTTCTCGTAGTTATTCAAATTATTCTCCAGCATAGTCTAAATATTAAACATTTATTTTAAAAAATATTTATTTTCTTTCCTGATTGAGTTCAGCTGATTCTGACTGTTCAGCAATATTTGTTTCATCAAGAAATTAATATCCCCAAACGAAGTGCGGCGTCGATGCCATCATACGTGACGCTTGGCCTTTTCTCCCCCCCTCCGCCATCTTTTTTGCGTCACCGCCGTCGCTTCGGCTCCGCCGAGGCATCTCTGCGCCCGGTGCAGAATCCTCGCCAGCCGCCGCATTCAGCCCGGATCGCCTCATTTCACGCCACTTACGTAATACCGCACGTTTCTCTAAATCCCCGCCGTTAATTAAATTCCTTGCATTAGAGGGCGCTTTTTTTCCGGCAGGCAGCGGAGGCGGCGGCGGCAGCGCCTCTTCCCTCGGAAAAGCAATTAAGCGCTTTGCCCTCGCATTAGGCGGGGGCGGCGCGCAAGAAGCCGCCGCCGCCTCCTCGAGCGCCCGCGACGCAAAACCGCTTCAAAGTCGGCGCCGTGCGCCCCCCCCCCTCCCCGATAGGGCGCGTGCGAACTGCCTACACAGAGTAGCGAACCACCAGCTAAGTTGAGCTTAGAGGCAGCTTTGCTGCTGTATGTGCAGTGTTTGGCCGGGAGATCCCAGGAATTGCGTCTCGACGGTGACAGGATTTTCAATACTAGTTCAGTTTTCATACTAGGTCGAGTTCAGCCGCTGTCTGGAAGATAATTTTAGTGGCTGGCTGCTCAGATTCGTAATTTCCCGGGGTTTCTCCGATCATTACCAGGTGGATGTCAAAACTATTACCAAATAAACGGGCCATGGACAGCGCGCAATCTTGCCTTCCTATTCCTTGACCTATCCTTACCCCTTGCACACACACACTCACACACACACACACACACACACACACTAACATGCACTACACTACCACCTTTCTAAAAATGAATTCATCGTGTGAAGTGCTTTGGGAATTGTCATCTGAATGAATAAATAAGGGTATTTGGTCCACAATTATTTATTTACAGCAATACCTCGAGAACTTCTACTCTAAATTCACAGAATACAATGGGCGGCAAAGAGTCAGAAGCGGGAGCGTTTGCATGGTCGGGACTGTGACAAGGGCGGAGGAGGTCAAGTTCACGGCGAGGGTGGGGACGGGGAAAGTGCGGCACGGGGTGAGAAGAGGAGCAAGTCGAGAGCGGGGCGGGGCGGGGACGAAGGCAGGAGCGAGGACGGGTATGGCGGAGAGAGCGAGTATAGTCGAGGGCAGGAACGAGGATGGGGCTGGGGCGAGGGCTGGGGCGAGGGCTGGGGCGCGGGCTGGGGCGAGGGCTGGGGCGAGGGCTGGGGCGAGGGCTGGGGCGAGGGCTGGGGCGAGGGCTGGGGCGAGGGCTGGGGCGAGGGCTGGGGCGAGGGCTGGGGCGAGGGCTGGGGCGAGGGCTGGGGCGAGGGCTGGGGCGAGGGCTGGGGCGAGGGCTGGGGCGAGGGCTGGGGCGAGGGCTGGGGCGAGGGCTGGGGCGAGGGCTGGGGCGACGGCTGGGGCGAGGGCTGGGGCGAGGGCTGGGGCGAGGGCTGCGGCGAGGGCTGGGGCGAGGGCTGGGGCGAGGACTGGGGCGACGGCTGGGGCGAGGGCTGGGGTGAGGGCTGGGGCGAGGGCTGGGGCGAGGGCTGGGGCGAGGGCTGGGGCGAGGGCTGGGGCGAAGGCTGGGGCGAAGGCTGGGGCGAGGGCTGGGGCGAAGGCTGGGGCGAAGGCTGGGGCGAGGGCTGGGGCGAGGGCTGGGGCGAGGGCTGGGGCAGGAAGCGAGGAGGGGGCTGGGGCGGTGGCTGAGGCGGTGGCTGAGACGGAGGCTGGGGCGGGGACCGGGACGCGGGCGGCGGCGTGGCGGGCGATACGATCAGCGGCCGAAGATCCCCAATTAGGAGAAGGACGCGACGCGTTAGCAGCGCCCGCGCAAAAACACGGCGCGGAATCGCTTCGCTTTGTGCGATCGGAGGCCCACCGCGCCCGCGCATCGCGCGCAATCAGATCGCTTTCCTGCAGATTCCGCTGAAAATTTGCGTTGTAATTTGTAAAAGGCTATCGTCGGGACTGCCCTCGAGAGCACAACACGCACGAGATATTGCAGCGAAATGCAAATATCTTTTAATTGTGTACCTGTTGAGATTTGTAGATTGCGAGTTTCGTCTGTCGTGATAAAACACGCCCATTCATTAGGCAAATTGCTTGTATCTTGTGTTTCCTTTCGGAATCGTGATGAATATCTTAGATTGTGTTTGATTTGCGAAGTGTACACGACCTTTCTCTGATAAATGACATGAATTCAATAGAAATAAATGTATTCCGCTTCTTTCTCAAGGACCTCTACAACACAAAATGTACCTAGTACAACACTCGAAACATCATTAAATAATTAAAATTCATTGAATATGTTTATAGGAGGAAGAAGGAAACTCTAATCATAATTTCTAATGTGATCACTAAGCAAGACTAACTACTCTTCTGTTTGAAAGCGTAATCATTGGGCTCTTTGACATTTCTATACTTCGATTAAAACATTATGTCCGTTGACACTTCGTCAGCTGTGACGTTGTCCTCCAATCGAGAGCTTGAACGTCAGTGTAACGAGCTCGAACATCACAGCTGACGAAGTGTCAACAGAATTAATGTTTTGTCGAAGTGTAACGAGCGTAATTTATACGGTGTGCGTATGAAGAAACAATACTTTCGTGCACGTTCCGAAATGAGTCTCTGTGAATTCCTAGATTGAACGCTTATTAACCGCTTTCTAATAAGAGACAAAATTCCTTCACTGCAAAAGATATGGTTTACCAAGGTTCCCCTCGTCTTCACATTGCGCCAAACCACCCTCTCCGCGGCGTCGCTGAGGGAACGTGGGCCGACAGCGCCGCGTCCGAGCGGGCGCCGAGTCCGCGGGGGAGACACGCTCGTTGCTGCCCGGCGCGCCGGCGCTCAGACCACGTAAAAACGGAGTAATTGAAGACGGGGGCAGGGGGCGGGGGCGGCGGCGGACGTGGGAACTCGACGGGCGGAGCAGCGGGCCGGAACGCCGCACGTGACGTCACATCCGTCTTGCAGCTTGTGCAAGGCGCCGTCAGGGAGCGCGCACGCTCCGGCTCGGAACGAATGCAAATTAATTGTGTACACACACACACACACGGTCGATCGCCCGTCGAGTGCTTCTCCGCTGGCGCAGTCGGGCGCCCTCCGCCGAACCGCGCGTCTCGACAGCCGCTCACCGCCCCCATCCCCGCCCTCGCCCCCGCCGCCCACGCCCCGCCGCAGCCGCGCTCGTTTCCACGGCGTTGCCCAACAACCCTTCCGCCCGGCCCGCGCCCCCCCACCCCGCCGATGCCCCGCCGCAAACGCTTGATCTCGTGATCTTTGCCCCCCGCCCACCCGCGCACTCCTCCGCGCCGGTCGACGCCCCGCCTCCCACGCCCCCCCCCCTCGGGTGCGATTGGTGACGTCAGTCGTCCCTCGCGAGCTGAATAATACTTTCACAGGCGCAGATCCACGGGGAGGGAAATGAGGAAAATTCCCTCCCCCCTAAAAGTTTTCAGCAAATTATTAATTTTAACTTGTCAAGCAAAAATATTTTCGGATTCTCATTAAAACGAATAAAATCGTATCGCAGAATGAGCTGAGTGTAGCGTGCCATACATTACAAAACTGCAATGACATATTCGACCAAAACAGTTTTAATTTCTTCTCCGAAAATTTGTCTGTGGATACGCCCCTGACTTCCATCATGAGCAATCATATCTCCGGAAATTTATTTGATGACAAACACTGTACTACTACGTGAGCGTATCATTTCAAATGGAGTTGACGCCCATGTACTCAAGACGTTTAAGAACCTATTATTTTATAAATATCTCTTTTCTAGGAATTTTCTAACATTGTACACAGACGTTCATTGATATTTACTGCGTTTATAATGTAAATAGCAACTGTACTCAGGTGGGTTTGAATATGGTTTATATCTAAAGAAATTAAAATATATTTTCTCCGTAAGAAAGTATTGCGTGATAACTATTTTAAATCATCATATAATCGTAACTTAACAAGTATTACTTGTAGATTATCAAGAGACTCCTTGAGACACCGGTGTCCAAGAGACATAGTTCAAATTATAGTTTAGTTTCTGTTTATTTGCGTGTAATAGCATGAAGAATCTTAACTCAATTTCAATTTCACCTGAACCTCGGCTCGGAGACAAAATCTCGCTCTATTTCAAGGAGACGACTATCTTCTTTATGAATTGAAGTGCATTTGTTTGCCAGAGTTTTTCAACGTATTGTAAAACGTTTTTTTATTTGGTGAAGTGTATTGGCGGTTTGAAGGCTACCGTTTAGAGGAGCTGATGGGTAGTTTTACTTTATAATACTTTCCAGCATGTACTTCATGAAGTATTTTTTTGAAAATAATATAGAAATACTATTTTTCTGATATTTGGGCATGAATTGATGTATATATTATCCAAACTCATTCTCACTTAGTTTCTTCCTCGTATAACTTCTTCTAGAGATGACGTAACTGACTAGCATGACGCTTTCGTCATGCCCACCACTGTTGCTCTGATACCGTATATTAGTGTTTCCTACTCGATCTGAACTTTCTCAATAATAAACTAAACATTTTTCACACAAAAATGTACTGTCATTAACAGAGTAGTCACACATACAGAGTATGCACGAATTGTTTGGTAATGGGTGTATAAAACCACAAACCATACATGAACTTCAATATTTCATAATCACAACTTGCCAGAGAAATTGACATATTTACTCTTGACAAACCAGAAACTAAAATTCTTTAAAGTTGCCCTCCGGATATCTGTCCTCAACCACCCATGATAATAGACAGTCGATTGGAGATAACGAAAGTCGAAATAATACCGCTCGCTCACAAATTTTCATCTCACTTAAAGATAATACCAATCGTTCGTTTAGTTGTCGGAGAGCAAATATGCTGGACAAAGCACTCGATAAGGCCAGTTGCTTGTATCTAATTTTCGTTAGTAGGCGGTATCGATACTTTCGCGGCCTTTTGTCGGCGAGGCGTGCGCTAAGCAGCCGCCCGTGATTTTCTGCTGCCGCCCGAGGGACGCGTATAACGAGGTAGCCGGGATGGCCGTGAAGCCGCAAGAGCGGTGGGGGCGGAGGCGAGCTGACAGGTGGCAGCAGCGCGACGCGCTCTGCTGTAAATAGAGAAAAAACGCGCGCGTTTGAAAACAAAATTGTCAACTTATTTATTAATATAACCATCAATTCTAGAAAATCCAAGTAGCACTTAACTAGAAAGACAAATATATTTTATAAATTTTAACCATTAAAATGTTTGGTTAGTTTCACGTTCCCGCAGAATAAAATGTCTTGTTTTCGTAGCAATAGAAATATCAAATGATTTGTTAGCCCATAACCTTTTTGTCCAACGAAATTTTCTTTGTCTATAAATTAATTGCAATTTTAGAATTTGCCTAAAATATGTTCCAACTTTTAAAAGGAATATTGCCCTTGGATTAATAAAATCATATGTATATACAAAATTGTAACTCTTAACTACATACATTTAGACTACCGTTAAGAAAATTACAGAAATCAAGGTTTTCTACATGTTTCTTGTATAAGAAGAACAATAATAAATATATCCCTGTTTAATTATGCTATCGAAATTGACTTCTTTGAGAAATGTGACTGATGATTTCAAATTATACAACAAAAATGTGTCGACACAACTGTAGGATCAATATAACTTGAAAAGCTTATTATCATTACAACGGAAGTTTTCTAGCCATACAATTATTTCGTAATAAATTGGTAATTGTAATTTGTGTTGCACCAACATGGATCGCGACGGACATTAAAGGCCTTACGGCTTTGCCAATATAGCGTACTGGACATTGGGAGGTGGCGAGTTCGATTCCCGCCAGGTGCCGGAAATTTGCTTGATTCGTTTGGCGTCGGTGAGTTTGTGGTGACCGCTAGAATTAAGGTCGCTTGTCGACTGCTCCGCCAGGGTCTCTGCGTGGTTTCACTGAACACTTCCTGCCTATGCCGGAACAACAACCTAGATTGCAGGTCACGGACCTCCCGCGATCTTTCCTTCCCTATCCTCCTTACTTTGCCCCCACTCCACGTCCTTAAGCCGAGCGATGGGTTGTTCCCCCACTGAAGTAGCAAAAAATCTCCATTCATTGTCGGAGGCAGGGCAAGATAAAACCGTAAGTGCCATAGAGCCATCCAGAGAAGAAAAGGCGTCTGCTTTAAAGGATGCGTTGCGCGCGGGCGACGGTGGCGCTCGCCGCAGCCCACTGAGCAGCGCCGCGCCGCGCTGCGCTGCGCGACGACGTGGCGGCCGGGAGCAGCGGCGAGAGCGGCCCGCGCACCCATTAGTTTCGCCTGCGGCCACGTCACCGCGCTGCCTCCGCCCCCGCGCCGTGCAAGGTCGCACGTGGCGGAGACGCCGACGCTGACGCCGAAGACGACGATGGAGGCGACGGTTGGAGCGACCGCCAATCAGAGCGGGCTTCGTGAATTCAAAAGTTTTATTGATTAATTATTTCGTGTTTCCGCATGCTTCAACTGCTAAGGTCATTAGTAAGTGTAGCGTATGTTCTTATCGTGGGAGGTGGCTGTGATCTTCACCCGCTCGATGTTGAGAACTGATGGCGACCTACTGTGGGTTTTCCCCGATCTGGTTATCTCAAACCAACAGGGCACCCAGGAGGCACAAGCTCTAAGATCCCGTCTGGTCTCTCGACATACAATATGTCGTAGTGCAATGCATGTAAATGTAAATGTATGTAAGGGATGGAGATAGGACAAGGAAGAGGAAGGAAACATCGCGCGCGATCCGTGGCCTGTTTGTTAAGGTACTGCACCGGCATTGGCTTAGTATTGATTAGAGAAACCACGAAAAACTACCTATCACAGCAGCCTGCCGTTACAATTCCCCTCCAGACAGGTGCTAAATTCGACCTTTGTAACTCTTGGACCTCACGCGATGCGAGGCACTGAGGCACGATGCGAGGCTCACCAGAGGCGATGCACTGAGCCATCTCAGCCGAGGAATGAAGTCAAAAGAAAACCTGCAATTAGGGGGAAAGAACCAATAGTTGCCTCAGTTACAAACATGTTCGTACATTTCTCTAAATTATTGCGTTCTAGTACTCAGTTCATAATGTGAAACTCCGTGAGCAATTAGATCCCTTTCTAAACAGATTCCTTGTCAAAAAATGGCAATTTTCATTTTTTTCTAATTTTAAAAATTTATTTCCAAACACATATTTTGTTCCAGAAGTTGGCAACTGAAAATTGCAAAATATTGACAGTGTTCAAATACTAAACAAACAGTAATTGCCAATTGATATTCTAAAACTCCTAAATATGTTTGAGGCCAAAAAGTAAAAAAAAATGCAGGTACATGTTACACTTAGTTATGCCATGCAGCATGTTATTACAATGCTAATATGAATAAGATGTTTTGAGATTATTCTTTAAATATAAAATAAGAGACAACAAATAAATTATCTTCTCCTGATAACTAGAATGCATGCCCTCCAAGCGTCCAATTCTTATTTTTTAAATTCCGTGTCTGTTACGGCTGCTGATGAAGTGACCTTTCTTATCGTCGGGGGAATAAACCATTATTTCATACACTTCCTTGTTCTTTTTGAGATGTTTGTAAAATAAGTTTATATTTCAAACGTAAGACATCTAGTTTGAAATTTTACATTTCAATGATATCAGTGGAGAACTGCGATGAGTTTGGCAAACTCATTTACTCTTTCTTCCCTTCCCTTCCAAAAATTTGCGGAACAGAGATGACGAAATCAATGGCACCGAGAAGAGCAGGCTTACAGTGATGCAACAACAACAAAAATTAGTTCTAATTCTTCCTCTTCTTTGTTAATCCAAGCTACCCTAAAATAGAAATAATTAATTGTTCATGCATAATACCTCTGAAATGTACCAGATTTTCGGAGTCATAGTGCATTACAAAAACGATTTATAATGGTTTGTCGTCTCTTAAGAAATAATCTCAAGTCTCAACAGAAAATCCATTATTATCAGTGTTATCGTCGATGGCGACGTACGCACGGGGTTAGAAGATCTTGGCAGACAATCTTATTTCGATTACACTTGATTTGCTTTTATATCTGAAGTGAACATTTGAAAATATCAGAACGGACATACCTTAGATTTGAGAGGATTCTCGTAAGATTTCAGTGAAAAAGGAACACATAACAAGAACAGAAACGATCTTACTAGTCTTCAATCATTCATCGCCATCTGTACACTAGGAATTAGGCACATTATTGTTGCGACCTCTTAAAAGTATCAATCATAATCTCCGAAAAATCCCGCAGAAAATGTTCAACACGACATTCTTTGAAAGGAGGAAGGGCGCATCAGCGGGACGAGGGGGCAGGGAGAGGGCGCCCGCAGGGGGGCAGGGCACCCCCATTAACCCTGTCCCTTCGCGTGTCCCGCGCGAACAGCCTGCCCTCTGACCCGCGGCGGCGGCGCGGTGAAAAATTGTAACTCCTAATAGAGGCGCTTATATGATTAACGGCCGTTAATTAATGAAGATAATTAGTGTAATCAAGGCGCGGGCGCGCGCGCGTACACACACTTCTTATACCAATTTACATCCCGAATCGCGCGCTCTTTGACGCAGAGGAGGAGGAGGAGGAGAAGGAGGAGGCGGCAGCGGCAGACGCGCCAAGAAAAAAGCGCCGGCGATGCTGAACCAGCGCGCTCGTGCGGAGGGAATCAGTAAACACGTTCGTGAGTTACACCGATAAAAACCTAATTTGACGCCCGCACGATTGGACGGCGGAGAGGCAGCGGACGGAAAGAGACCGTCGGGTCCGCGGGACAAGGAGGAGCATCTTTCCCCTCAGCATCCGACCACTTGCACCCGTTGGAGACTGAGAAGACAGGCATAGGCCTTTGTGTGCTTAAAGCGAAATTGCTCGTATTCAGTCGTGAACATTTTTAATGCGACTTCTGAATATGTTATTTGCTTCATAGCCGATAAAAAATATTTAATACAATTTTCATTAAATTAAACTAACTTTGAGATCAATATGTCGAAATCATTTTTTTGTGTTTAAGAATGATATTGTGAAATTGGAAAATGATTATGTTATGATTGGATGATAATTATGATGGAGAGGGAAAGAAAATATCGACTGCATTCCCAAAGAGCATTTGGTTGTTGAAATAAACTAATACCATCAACATCAAATAAATAACATAAATAAAAAACTGTCACAAAAAGAAAGGAAAACCCAGTGTAGATGAAGCAATACTAAAATGATTATAGGAAGCAAGACGTCACGAGCCATAAAACTTGGTTAATTATAAGGACTAGGAAGAATGAACACATTGCGGGTGGAATAGTCGATGACACTGCATCTTTATTCATAGTAAAAGTGATGACATTAAACAATCAAGGAAGGAGAATAAAATACTGAAAAAAAATTGTTTGTGGTCACGAATTGAGCAAGGACAGACATGGACATCGTCATATTGAAAACTAAACTAACATAACCCAATTATGCACATTTCACGAATCCCAACTACAAAACTTTGACCAATTTGTATCTCAATGATGTGGGAAAAACCTTGACGTGATTTGTTTACGGTACATTTTAGACTGTAAACTTAAAATTACTTCAAGGACAAAGTACATAACTACGAACTGGTAACCTAACTTTATGTGGCACATTATTGTTCTTTGGAGGAGGGTGGTAGATCCTGTCAAGATGCGTGATTCTATTGCGTTATTTATTTGTTTGTGAGGGTTTGTTGTGTTTGCGGATCCATGAATTGCTATTGGTCGTAAGTCCCGGAAGTATATTGAATGTAATATCTTGAAAGTTGTCAGTGCTCTTTTCCCCGGGAGCCAATGATATCCGGCGCCAACCTACACGTCGGATTGCGGTGTTTCCTCCTTCAGGTATCTCCCACAGCGGGACATTGACCCAGCAGGGACAGCCGCTGAGTCCCAACTAGTTTCCCTACATGCATGGTAGAGTAGTGCATGTAAGTCTGCGTGGGTAACTGAAGAGGATGGGTCCAGGAAGTGAAAGGAAAGATGTCGCGCGGCCCATGGCCCGTTTCTTTAGGGACTTCTCCGGCCTTCGCCTGATAATGATCGCCTGAAGGAACCACTGAACTTAACAATCAGAGCAACCGGTCGGTAGAATCCACCACCAGACAGCGGCTGAATTCTACTAGCTCTATAACTAGTTCCGAAAATCTACCACCGTCGGGAACCGAACCCTAGTACCTCCCGGTCAGAGACACGGCATTGATATTCGTT
This sequence comes from Gryllus longicercus, assembly GCA_038098605.1. Lineage (NCBI taxonomy): Eukaryota > Metazoa > Arthropoda > Insecta > Orthoptera > Gryllidae > Gryllus > Gryllus longicercus. Next base: position 2,145,601 of record JAZDUA010000128.1, on the reverse strand, counting down.
GCCCTGAATCATCTCATCCGGAGGCTGATTCGAGCAGAGACCCATTACAGTGTGGACGGGATGACAGCGACGTGTTGCAGTGGGAGAATCAGGGTGCTCAACTCGGATCAACTCCACCACAATTTGTCTGGCGGACGTGGGATTGAAAGACCTCGCGCGCAGCCGCCAAACGCACAATGCAAATGAATTATCCGCGTGCAAACATCGCGCAGGCGGAAGGTTAGAGACGCAGCGGCTACCAAACACTCGAGGAGCGAGGAGAGAGACGGCGGAACGGACACATGCACCGCGAGAGAGATCGAAACACTTTCTATGAATTTGGCGCGTGTCTCTTCCACTTGTCAGTTGTTAAACACGCTTGATTTCATTTATTTCTTATGATTCTCAACGCATACCATACTTATGATCACATGATCAGTAGTTTTTTAAGCTACCAATAACTGGTAACTATCGAGACACCTTTGATCATCTCGGCGCCTTTGTAAAAACAATGAGCGCAATAAACGGAGTTTGATTCCTTGTTACTAATCACTAGTGAGAATTTGAATAAATTAATAATGACAATTCTAATAATCCAATTATTGTATTCATATCTTGATCGGTATTATTTCCGGAAATCTCGACTTTTTTCTATATAGAAACAAGACACGTTTATTGTGAGCAAGAAACTATGAGATTTATGATAAACAATGGTTGATAAATGGCAAGATTTCTTACGGAGATTATCGAGAACAGAAGAAGGTCCTTCTGTTCTGAAGACATCTCCCTTTCTCCTCATTTTTTCACTTAAGAATTCTGAATTTCCACCTTGTTAGAGATAAACTAGGGATCTGATACTGAAAATTATTCCATGGTTCAGAAAATATCTATACTAAATCAAATTTAGGGAACTATTTTTGTTCTTTATTTATTTCAAATGCGTTGTTTTCGTGAAGTAAGAATCAGAGTACTAATACCACAAGCTAGAGTGAATGTATACTTTCTTTAAGCTTCAAATTGCGAGTTGCCACTAGCCTTGATCGTGGAATATCGAATGGTTTTGGAGTTGAGAGGCCACAGCCCAAATCAATTTACAAGGCTCAAGAGAAATGAGTCCAGGGATGCGGCACCGAGGTCGATGTTTTCAAAACATCGACATTCTTGAAGAAATCGACGTTTTAAACTTCGATAAATTAAAGTTATGTTTATAACATCGATGTTTTTACGTGTTCGATGATTTCTTTGTAAATGAAAAAAAAAACAATATTGTAAAAGAAATGATCACAATACTGTAAAAATTAAAACACGAAAAAATAACTGATGGTAACGTTGTTAGCTTGTGTGTTCGAACCAAGCCTACGCTGTTGGTATTACCTTCATCGAGCAAACTATCTCTCGCCCGAGATGACCCAGATACCCAGGCGTTTCCTGCGTCTTTCTTCTCACAGGGCACGTGGAGAGGCGGTCAACGCATGCGCCTGGGCCTGCCCTTCTTCCCGTACCCTTCTCGGAGGACTGAAAACTAACCTTTTAAGATGAAAATTCAGATGATTCAGTTTTTCAGACTCCTGTTTTCTCCTTTGTTTTAATGTTTGTAGGTTGCTTTAAATTAAATATTAATTATAATACATACTGTCAAATTACTGAAAAATACACAGCTGTCAAATGAAATCATTTTGCGCGCGAATTTAATGTTAGAAGTTACTAAGCCAGCTTTAAAACTCAGATGTTTGAAAACATCGATGATTTTTATTGGCTGGATTATTAACACCGATGTTTCCTATCGCATCGCTGTCGCATCACGGATTGAGGCCGCTCGCCACAGGTCGCGCGAGGGTAGGCGTGAGCGGGCGTGGCGGGAACGCGAGACCCCGAGAAGCGGGCCGCGGGCCCCGAGAGCCGTGGGGGGTCCTCCCGGCGGCGCGGCCCCGGGGTCCCGGGCCGTGACGTCAGGAGGCCCCCCCGCGGCGCGCGGGGGTCGCCTCATTACAGCGCCGGCCCGACTTTTGTCGGCCTAATGCTTTTGACAGCCGCCACTCGATCTAAATGATGCGGCGGTACAGCGCCAGCCACGCAGTGCTGCAGCACAGGCCGCGGCTTAGAGCTCGGCCCCGACCGATGCTCTTCAGTGAGTGAGAGTATTCATGTTGTCTTCAGGGGCGACAGCTACTTTTGTCTTTAATCCCTTAGGCGCAGAGCGTATTACAGCCGGAATGTAGCGATGGTCCTCAATCGGTGGAACGTGAGATTCATCACCGGCCTGCACGTCGGTCTGTACGATTTTCTTCTCGTTGTATCTCCTCTAGAGGGGTGCATCCCTAGATGGGATACGCCCTTATCTCCGGACTGGTCTCCAGAGTGTCATAGAGTAGTGCATGTGTGGGTATGTAAGACGAGGGGAGGAGACAAAGGTGAGGAAGAAAAGATGGTGCGAGTTCCGTGACCTGATTGCTAGGGAACTGGTATCGTATGGTATTTGCCTGATATTGATCGAAGGAACTAACCGCTAGAATTCTTCTCCCCACAGTTGTTGCATTCGACTCTGCCAGGGACAAAACTCCGTCATCGTCAACCACGTACCACAGAATCTCCCTATCAAAAACCCTGCAGTGGAAATGGTTGTTGTCACAGATATATCACAGCCGTTCTGGTATTCGTCATCTGTGTGGTGCCTCAAGACTTTCCGGTACACCCAGTCAGTTCTTGTCAGTGTGTCACCTTTGTAGGTATGCGGTGCCTCTCCCGCTCAATCCAAAAGGGCACATCCCCTCTGTCCCTTCTCATTCGAGGCGTAAACAGAGAAGAAAAGTCGAATTCATAGCTCAGAGAAAGAAACAACGTTGATCTGTGATAACTGCAAATTCACCTTTCACTTAAAAACTTACGTAACGTAGTTTTTGAAATATATGCGTCACATTAGGTGAGACCTGCTAGATAAATAACGAGACGCTAAGGAGAGAGAAATTAGATATTCATTCCTATCGTTAATTTCTGAATTTGGGAAAGCAAGGTTCTATACCTTCGATGTAAAAATCAAAATGGGATATTTTAAAACACATGTTCCAATTTTAATGGTAATCTTGGAGGTTTTGTGAACCGTTCTCAGAAGACATTAACGATAAAACTCGAAGCTGTTAAAATCAGCATTATGTCATATTCCATTCAGTAACCAAGTGCCCTTCACCTCCGAGGTACAAAATTTATTGTCGGGTAATTATTATTAGTGATACATAACGACAAAACTCTGAAATCCGCCTTTGCTTTAACATAACGACTTATTTTAATGTTAGATTCTCATTCTTAAATGCTGATTCAATCCTGATAATCATGGAAAGAAACTACGTTCTTTTTGCTTATTCCTAGACCTGAAGACCTATTAGACCCCTTGACCTATGAATCCTTCCAGGAACCACTGCATAGGTGGTTGTATCACTGGAATGAGTAGCAACTCTTACGTTTCATTTTTTATTTAACGAAACGTAATTTTTGTGCAATTTATTTAACGTTGAACGTAGAGTCAGGCCAAGGAAACCATCGTATAGAGTCACGAAGTGGTGTTTTTGAAAGGGGTGAAAATCAAACACATAATTAATTCTACCCTATATTTGCCGACATTCCAGAAAGAAACGCATGCTTAAAAAATACATGACCAAGACGACAAGTCATTGGCAAGACACGGAAGCAAGAACGCCTTATCGGCGATCCGTCTACAACATGAACGCGATGAGAAAACGCATGTCCGAACCACTGCCGCCGCCACATGTGTCCGAACAGCGGGACCAGGAAGTAGAGATGGGACATCGATAACTAAACATCGATGTTAGCAAACATCGATGTTCAAAATTAAAACATCGATGTTAAAAATACATCGATCAAATTCATCGACGTTTTTCCAACATTCTTGTTTTAGATTGCTTTAGTAACCTCTAACATTAAATTCGGGTGCATTAAAATTTAATATGAGCGTTCCTGTTTACTTTTCGCCGAATAAGTATAAGAGAAAAAGGGGCAGGTGCGACGCCCACAGCGTATTTGCTGACAATATCTCAATGTGCGAAATGAATATTAAAAAAGAAGAAATGCAATGACATAGAAGTCATCGCGGGCGAGATAATTCGCCGATGAAGGTAGTACAAATAGCGTCCCTTTGGTTCCAACACATGAACTACAGTGTTACTATCAGTTATTATTTCATATTTTAACTTTTACAGTATAGTGATCATGGGAATTCTTCATCAGAAACAAAACATCGGGAAAAAAATCTTCAATCACAGAACATCGATGTTACAAACATCGGCGTTAATACATCGATGTTTAAAACATCGGTGTTTCTAAAAAACATCGATGTTCGATATCGCATCCCTACTGGGAAGAGCCGACCAGCGCGCCCGCGCCACGTCGGCCGCTTGTTCTTCCAGCGGCCCCCACCCCCTCATTCCGCCGACGACGACGCCATGGCGGCGGCGGCAGCGGCCGCGTTGCGTCGCCCGGACACGTGTTTAACACGGCGAGGAGCGGAGCGGCGTGGGACCGCGACGGGGCGGGTGCGAGGCGTGGGGTGCGAGGCGCGAGGAGGCGGGCGCGGATCAAAGGGGAGCCCCGCCGCCGAAACAGCACGCGAGGGGGGGGGCGGGGCGACAGTGCGCGGAGGCGGAAGGACCTCACCAACGCACGCACCAACGAATCAATGCTAATACTAGTAAATAATAATTAATAATAATAAACAGACAATAATTAATAACAAACAAATAATACTTATAATTTAACAATAATGATAATAAATAACAAATAAGTAAAAAAAAGCACACCACTTTACAATAAGTCGTCCGGATGGCCGAGATCGTTAAAGAAGTAGTGCCTCAGCGATCTCGGACTGAAGGATCGAGAAGTACGAGTCCCGCCTCGAACATGGGTGTACTTGTGTGTGTCTATAACGATCAACATTATAAATTATTATGGTGCACTTTTTTCTAGGAACAATGTTCAAATCTCCTACATAAATGGACGAATTGTGTGATACTCACAAGCGCCTCCAAGGAGAATCCTCAGGGTCTAAATAGTAAAGCAGTTATCATTGTAATTTTGTCCTACGGAATTTTCTTGCGTTACGAAATATTTGTTATCATGAGCCAAGCTCAAGATTTCTTCTCCCACTGAAATCCCTTTTTTTTAAGGTCGCAACAACTTCTAGATCATTAGCAACCACTATTGAGGGTAACTGTATGGTATCTATGAGAATGACACGATATGATGATGATGATAGGGGGTGAAAGGATAAACAATACCACCATGCCGGAGGCGGGACTCTAACCGGAAATCTTTCGGTCTGAGTTCGCTACGGTACTACTGCCTTAGCGATCTTGGCCATCCGGCCCTGCCACTGAAATACTTTGTAATATCTTCGTAGCTTACATTACGGAAAATTTCCCAATTACAATGTAATATTTTATCTTTTTGTCAACTTCTTCAATTAATTCCATTTAACATGGAATTGTCTAACCCCTTAACAGGTAGAAGTATTTTAAGATTTAAGATCTTACATTAGAACATCTTACATGAGAATTAAAAAATATATTATCTAGAAAATAAGATGGAAACAAAACCATTTCTTTTAAAGAACAAGGTACGTCACATTTCAATATTGAAATGATATATCAACATCAAGAGAAATCTCATAGTAAAAGGCAAATAATATTTTATTATTGATCTTTTTCTAAAATTGTTTTTGTTAAGAAGGCATACAATAACCAATGTTTAAGAAAAATCATTTTAGAATAGATACGAACATATAAAGTATTCTACGAAAAGAATGTACAAAAGTTTGAAAATATATACGAAGAAATTTGATTCCAAGTATCGATGTGAAAAACCTTATGAAAACGAAAATTTTCTCTATAACAGATGTGTTAATAATCCAAGATTTATCAGGAGTGATTTCTCCTCTTGAAGCACTTCAGTATTAAGAAATCAACTATTTCAAAGGGATCACCAATCTTTCCGGCCCTAACCCAGAACTTCCGTGGCCGTCGCGTGCAATGTGCAGGTGCGTGCACGTGCTGACACATGAGCCTAATTCCATGCGGCACGTGACATGACGCCCACTTTTATTAGTTTAGGCCACGTCACGCTTTCCCCGTACACACCTGATCCACGACCAATGAACAGCACGTGGCCGGTCACTCTAACAAAGAAAATTCTGACAAGGAGAAGTGGGTCAGTAGACTATTGTATACGACTGTAGGGCTTCATTACGTGGATGTAAACAACGTTTTCTTTCAATGCGTTCAATGGGGTCATAATAATCCATATAGAAGGTCATATCCGATATCCATTTCTATATAGACTACTGGCCACAAAGCTGCTGCCTGTAGCATAGACAAAAAGGATGTAAAGTAAGATATCAGGCGATGAATACAAACTACAATTGAAACCATTAGCCCAACCAGCTCCAACATTATACTCGGCCGGTATTCGTCTTTCAACCTCGAAACAAGTATAATGTTCTACAAAACTTCCAAACGATTTCCTGTCCCTTAAAAATGTGCCTGGTCAATAGGTTCAGGTAATATCGTAACGGAAGTACCTATCAATCAGAGATTTCTCCTTCACACGTTTGCGAAAAGTTTCCTGGGCGGTGGTTAATCAGTTACGAAAATTTTGTAGGTAAGATTGATTTATTTAAATTCATATTCGTTGTTTATTCAATATCCAATCAAATAATACATTTTTCTGCACTTAATGAATAATGGTCATTGAAGTTTCGTTTTTCCATGATTGAAAATCGAGCAAGAATACTACAGAATTGAAGAATTATAAAATGTTCCTTAATTAAGCGGATAAAAACCATGTACTCTTATCTATACTTAAGTTTGATGCAACTTCCAGTTGAAAATTTTCGTATTACTGAAAAAACAACTTCTCCCTATCCCTCTGGGTGTGCAATTCAAATTCTCTGAACACACTCACACCAGGGACAAGCTCTGATGATGATTGATGATGATGATGATTATAATGATTGCTACACGATCAAAAACCTTATGGGTATTAAATATATTAATACAAGACAACTCCTTTTTCTTCAGTTTATTACAAGGTACCATTATCACCAGCAAATAATATATTAATACTGTAGACTGTATTAGGATTTAGTTATTAGTAGAGGAAATGGATGAATAGTGCAATTAGTGATAAGGGAAAGGTAAGATAAACCCAGTTCTTGACTAGATGACAGCAGTTATTGTTGTTATTATTATTATTATTATTATTAATAATAATATAATAATAATAGTAATAATAATAATAATAATAATAATAATAATAATAATAATAATAATAATAATAATAATAATAATAATAATAATAATAATAATAATAATAATACGCGTCACACGCATGGCTCCAGCACGGGGATCTCTTTCCGGAGACAGAAGCCTTCATGATAGCTATCCAGGACCAAGTGGTACCAACATTGAACTACAGAAAACACATTCTGAGAGATTCTACCATTGATTCCGACTCGTGTAGAAGATGTGAGGCTGCAAGCGAAACTATCCAACACGTGACAAGTGGATGTAGCAGCCACGCACAGTTGGAATACAAAAAGAGGCATGATGAAGTGGCGAAGCAGGTCCACCAATTATTGGCATTGAGAACGGGCTTACTCGCCACTTCCGTGCCGTATTATAAATATGTGCCTCAGAATGTGCTTGAAAGTAGTGAGCACACACTCTACTGGGATCGCTCCATTATCACTGACAGACATGTCGGCGGCAATAGACCCGATATAACGTACATTGATAGAAACCATCAGCAGGTTTTCCTTATCGATATATCAATACCCAATACCCACAACATATCGGGAAAATATCAAGAGAAGATCCAGAAGTATACCGATCTCGCCCATGAAGTCGCATCTCAGTGGAACTTCAGTAAAGTGACAACTGTGCCTATAATAATATCAGCTACAGGAGTGATCCCAAAAATGACACTTCGGGCACTGGAGTGTCTTCACTTGGATGCCAGGAATGTATATAATATGCAAAAGTGTGTAATTTTGAATACATGCCGTATTGTCAGAAGCCATCTTAACCTTCAGTAAAGCAACCACACACCTGGTCATCATTCCTGTGTGTGGTTGACACACTGACCAGTAGATACTGTGAATAATGTATAATAATAATAATAATAATAATAATAATAATAATAATAATAATAATAATAATAATAATAATATTTTGCTCGCGAAGACACCGACTTGGGTCATGCGTGCAGGCACTCAAGATTTACCGGGACCCAGTAACATTATCTCCGTGACGGGTTCAGTCCATTATCTCCATGGGATCAGCATTTAGCTAGATGCGATTTTTATCCTCTAGGGTTGATAGTCCTTGGGATATGGAAGATGAAATGATGATGGTACTGAGGGGTGAAAGGACCACACACACACAGACATAAACATCACCACACACACACACACACACACACACACACACACACACACACAGAGGCATAAACACCACAGCCACAGGCACTACTGCCTTAGGGATCTCGGCCATCGGGCCTCTGATGATGATCATTATTGTTATCGTTTTTTATTTCGTTAATCGGCCGACTAGGACCACGCAAACAAGCATCCTGCATTTACCGTGGCTCAGTTTTTATTTATTATCGCGGTGGCAGGTGCTTGCAACAATTCTTAGGGGGGACCAGCATTTAGCTGGATCCGATTTTTAACCCCCATGGTTGTTAGCCCGGGGGTATGGAAGATGAAAGATGATAGGAATGGATTAGGAGGCGATAGGTGATCGTGGACTTTTGGAACCATCCCAGCATTCGCCTCTATGACCGAGGGAAACCACGAAAACCCCGGTCAGGATGGCCGGCCCGGGAATCGAACCCGGACCTCCCGATTACGAAGTCAGTGCGCTACGCACTGAGCCACTTCGCTCGGTATTGTTATCGTTATTATTATTATTATTATTATTATTATTATTATTATTATTATTATTATTATTATTATTATTATTATTATTATTATTATTATTATCATTATTATTACTATTATTATTATTAAACAGAAAGTGTGTGTCCAAACGTTGCTGGATCCGTACGATGTGCGACGCGCCACTGGCGCAGCGCGTGGAGCGGAGGAGAGAAAGCGGCGCGTGCGCGCTGCCCGCGGGCCAGAGCGCCGCCGCCGCGGCCGCCGCCGTCGGGCGGGGGCCTTCCGGGTGGGGCGGCGGCGGCAGCGGCGGCGCCCAATTCGGCTTGGCCGCGCACGCGTGTGGGCCGGGGGGCGCGTCGCGCACGCGCACGCGCACGCCTCTCTGTATGTGAACGCGCGCGCGCGTGCCCGCCCCCGCCCCCGCCCCGCCGCTGGCGTCTGGCGCATGTCGGCAGCGCAGTAGGTGCCAACACCCACGCGCCCGCTCCTGCCAGCAGCGCCGCGTGCCCGTCGCTCGGGGCGCGGAAACCACGGCTCGCCACCACGCAGCCGGATGCGCGGCGATCGTTCGGTTTCGACTGGTGGTTATCATTAAATATGGTAAATTAATACTGTTGTCTGGTATCAAAAGTTTTTATTTTGCTAATGATCGTTGCAATCGCGTAGCGATCATCATCAGAGCTTGCACCTTCCAGGTCGAAAACAAAGTTTGAAATGGAATTTTGTGTTCGGCCCAGAAGCTGCAGGCTTTGAGGATGATCACTGCGCGATCGAAACCATCATTAGCAAATAAAAACGTTTGATACCAGACTATCACCTTAAATTTTTTACCATATTTAATTATTAGAAGTTATCTACCTCACCAGCAATCTAATTAATGGTGTTTATCAGTTAGATAGATCTCAGGTACTTTGCAGTGCCAATGATCATTACACTTCTCTTAACAGATCTCTTAACAGGATCACCAGCGCACAAGTGATCTTGGCCGCCAGACTGTGCCCCCGACTACGTTAGACACCAACGCACATAAGATTACGATAGTATCACTTGAATATGCTACGTCTCTCCTTTGCAATATGCACAGCACTCTTGTAAATAATACTCTTTCAATCAAGTGTACTTTCTTGCTGCTTACATTAAATCGTCATAATATCATACCCATCAACTCATTCATCCATTCCATGGATGGTCGTAAGGTCAATAGCATAATTAAAAAGAGTAAAGTATTGATATGAAGAAGTCCGACAACCTTGCTGCTAACGCTTCAGGTTGTGCGTCTTCCTTTCTATGGCTCTACAGTGCAATTCCAGCCTTTGGCTGACACAAGTTCTCTAATCAATAAAAGAAAGAGAATGAAAACTCTTACCAGAGTGGCAGTGCATGTTTGTGTGTACGGCGTGAGGAGAGGTCAAGGAATAAAGAAGAAAGACCGAGCGGTCCGTGGTCCGTTTGTTAGGGTATTGCTCCGGCATTCGCCTGGTGTTGGTTGGAGAAACCATGAAGAAAACTACCGATCAGAGCAGCCGGCCGCTAGAATTCTCCACCAGACGGCGACCGAACTCGTCCTAGCTGACAAGCTAGTGTCGAAAATCCTACCACCATCGGGACTCGAGCCTAGGACTTCCCGGTCAGAGGGACTGCAGTGACATCAGTTAATGCCCTGAACCACCTCTCCCGGCGATGTTGCTGGAAAGCCACGACGTACACTCTCAGCTGCCGACGTGTGTCGCACGAACCCCCACCGGCGGAGTAGAATCTCTCTTTCCTACAATGTCCATAGGTGCGGCGACGCTCGGCTCACGGCGGCGAGCGGCGCCGCGTTGCCAAATATCGCCCCCACCCGCGCATGCGGACGCGTGCGGCCGGCGGAATTGCGATGAGCAAATGGCGGAGAGAGAGAGAGTGAGAGTGCACTCCGCGCTTCGGAAAACGTTCCATATTTATTCCCTCCGACGGCTGCGGCGCGATGCAAGCCGCATGGCCAAGCGCTGCCCCATCCGCAATGATACCGATTCCGAAAGGTCACCCCCGCGCTTCGGGTGTTCCGTGATGACGCCATGTGCGCGCCTGTCGGCATGCGCCCGCGGGACGCCCGCGTGTGCGCTCGACGAAAGAATTTCGATGGCCGAAGAGTTATGACACTTTCAAGGCGAGGCGAATAATGCGAGGGTCGTTTGAGAGAATCTGTTCTTGGTCAGTCTTAACACTGAGAATGGAGTCGAGGGTCATTTTGTGGACCAAAATCGTTCCACAAATGGATCAAATCACGATTATGAACTAGTAAGATAAGTGACGTTTTTAGAACACAGCTTTTACCAAATTAGCGTTCTTACATTTTTTCTGGGACAAAAGAAACTTTGCTCAAACTCGCTCTCATAGAAAAATAGGTCAATTTTATCGTTTCGTATATATTTCTCCTAAGAATATATTCGCACGACATAATATCACACAGCTTTACGATTGCAACTTTCACGTTGTATAATTTTACTAGTAGCACACAGACTGCAGGTACTAGAAGTATAGTTTACCAGAAGTTTATGCGTATGAAACAATATAATTACTCACATTATGATATAGTAGATCCTACGAGAAACAGAGAAATATTGAGACTTAATGCCACAACTTAGGATTTTTTTTTTCAAAATAAACTGAAAATCATTGCTGAAACTTAAGTTAAAACGAAAGCGAAGTGGACAAACTGAACGCGGCGCAGAAGACATCGACAGATTGGCAAACAAAAACTCAGGCGGGCCGCCTCCGCACTAGGCCATACTTCATGTGCAATGCGAGTAGCAAACAGGAAATCCGTGGCGTATCGTTATTCCATGCGCGACGAACGAATTTTGTTCCGTGGCGCGACTGCATGAAGCAAGTCCCGGGAGGAATGCGCATGCCTGCGCACTGCACGCAGCCCCCGGCGCGGCGCGGCGCGGCGCGGCGCAGCCTCTGTCTCCTTGGGCGGCGGAGGCCACGCGCCCACCTGCGCCCACCCGCGCGCACCGGATGCGCCGCCCTCGCCCTCCGCCTGCGCCTGCGCCCGCGCCCTTGCACTAGCCCTCGCTCCCTAGCCCCCGCTCGATCCCGAGCTCTCGCCCACGCCGATGCTCACGCCCGCACCCACACTCTCGTCCGAGCACTCGTCCGAGCACTCGTCCGAGCACTCGTCCGAGCACTCGTCCGAGCACTCGTCCGAGCACTCGTCCGAGCACTCGTCCGAGCAGTCGTCCGAGCACTCGCCCGCGATCTCGCCCGCGCTCTAGCCCGCGCTCTCGCCCGCGCTCTCGCCCGGGCTCTCGCCCTTACCCATGATCTCGTTCGAGCCGTCGCCCAGTGCATCGCTGATAAATACTCTAATTACTGTAGCTCTCTTTCTATTACACATTTATCAACATATAACGTTAGGTTATTGTTGCTATTATTACTTAATTACCCAGTAGTTATGGCTTTATTACAATAATATATTTCATTATTTTACAATTCATCGTTTCCCAGTAAATTTCAGAATTTAAACATAATTTGTCTACTTACTTTCTTGACTTACATTTCGTACTTGTATTTCGATTCTCTTCGAATATCAGTATTGAGTACGACTTTTATCACAATCCAAAAATATTTAGAGAGTCTGGTGTTGAAGTACAGGGTGATGTTTCTGCTGCGTGGGACGAGGGGCGTGGGGCGTGGGGCGAGGGGCGAGGGGCGAGGGGCGAGGGGCGAGGGGCGAGGGGCGAGGGGCGAGGAGGCGAAGGGGCGCAGCGCCGGAACTCCGCGCAGAGGGGAAGTGGCCGGGGACGTGCCGGAGGTTCTAACGAAGGAGGCGATCAAGACCTCGCGCCGCCTGCCTGCCTCCCACTCCCGCCATCTCTCCCCGCCTTTCTCGCCACCTCCAACTCTTCCTTCGCCCGGGCCCATCTACAAACCCACCTCGACTTCAACACAACATCCCGGCTCCAACTACATACAACTCCTACTGCGTACCTATCCTAATTCCGCCAGATCTTTTGATAATCCCACTTCGATTCTATTCCAAATAATTTGCCGTCCCATCCCAATCTCAACACAATTTTTCTGGAGCTTCAAAGCCCCTAGCATCAAACCTTATGCCCTCAACCCCTCCGCCCTACACCCCTCCGCCCTCAACCCCTCCGCCCTCAACCCCTCCGCCCTCAACCCCTCCGCCCTCAACCCCTCCGCCCTCAACCCCTCCGCCCTCAACCCCTCCGCCCTCAACCCCTCCGCCCTCAACCCCTCCGCCCTCAACCCCTCCGCCCTCAACCCCTCCGCCCTCAACCCCTCCGCCCTCAACCCCTCCGCCCTCAACCCCTCCGCCCTCAACCCCTCCGCCCTCAACCCCTCCGCCCTCAACCCCTCCGCCCTCAACCCCTCCGACCTCAACCCCTCCGACCTCAACCCCTCCGACCTCAACCCCCGACCACATTCTTACCTTATTCTAATTTTACTGAAACAATTAAATCTCATTCGCGACTCCACAGTTACGACGAGCGCAGGTCCAATCAGTCTCTGCAACATGAACTCTGGCCCAATTATCTAAGATTATTTTTTCACATTTCTCCCTTATTTTCTCAACCCACGATACCGCCACCGATTCCCATACATTTCCCCACCTACAACATCCCACTTCCTCACTTCATTCCTGACCATTTCCACCAATATCTCCAACTACCAGCGATCCCAAGAAGATTATTTTCCCGCAAGTCATAAACGACCTAACGGCACCAGGCCTTTGGGAACCGTCAGTTATAAATGGAAATTATATGCTAATATTCTGTACCATTAGAACAAAACGCAAAGTAATATCTCGACAATAAATATAATTTTTTTTAAATGTCAGATGCGCTTCGCGTCATCGCATGGGCGGGGGATTCCGTGACTCTTCCGGAACCCTGCGCACCTCGACCGGCCATCTGTTAGCCCTGCCCCACCCACCCTCGCGCCGGACGCAGCGAGCGGCAGCACAAGCCAACGGCATATATCTCTCCGCTCCCCGCGACGCACAGTGGGCTGAGCCCACATCCCATCGCGCGTACTTTCTCTTATTCCCGCCGTCTCATTTGAGTCGATAAAAATAAATGCTAATGGATAAAATGCGTTCTAATGAGACTATTGGGGATATAACTTTCGTCCCAAAATTATTTTACTGCGTATGTTTCGCCATGCGCTGGGACCACGGGATTAAAAGGGGAAATATATTTAATTGTACCACCATTCTTTTAGATATTAATATGATATATTGTAAGTCCAAAAGTGTATATATATATATATATATATATATATATATATATATATATATATATATATATATCCCAAAATTATTTTACTGCATAAGTTTCATCATGCGCTTGGTCCACGGGGTTAAAAGGGGAAATATATTTAATTTTACCACTATTCTGTTGTATCTTAATATGGTATATTGTAAGTCAAAGAGTATAAATATACGCATTCAAACGCACACGTACTTACACAACACCTCATAGATTCACAGCTTCACGGCCGTCGTCCTAATACGATTTCGAACCTCAACGGTTTTGTAAAAGCAGCTGCGACGCTCGAACTGTCATGATTTTCGAGACCAACATTTACTGTGGATTTATTCTTTATTACATCTCATTAAGACGGCTCATGAGCGGCACACTAGTTTCTCGTGGTGAGATACCGGCTTCGATTCCCGGTCGGTGCAAAAGCAGAGTTGTCGCTTTCCTTTAAAACCATCCGTTTCTGTAGCCGTGTGTCAAAGAAAAGCTCAGGCAGGCGGGGTTTGCTAGTTTCGGGTCAGGAAGTCCATTATGTTCGCCACATGTCTCGGTTATCCTCCAAGCGTATGAATGAAACTAGGCGCACGCAAAGGGAATGACGTTAGCTAGACGGAAAAGGCGAACAAACAACCCCCACCCCAAAAAAATGCCAAGTACATTCACACATACATTATTTATTACCAACTTACTATTTATTAGGAATACATTATTTATAATGCTTTTTTTAAATTCTGCAAGGCCTTTCGGCCCAGTGCGCGGGGGCGGCAGCGGCGGCGGCGGCGGCGGCAGCAAGACCAACAGCGTAAATCAGAGAGGCGACGCGGGTGACAGGGGGCGACGCGGCGCGCCGCGCGCCGGCGGGGGCCGCTATTCCACGGTAATGAGGCGCGTTTAGGGCGCACTTACTCATCGCCCAATCGTCGCCCGTGCGCCGACCCTCGAGAAGCAGCTTCCCCTTGCCGCCCCCGGCGCTCCCACGGCGCCCCACGGCGCGGTGCAAAGGGTTCCGCTTCACGGCCTGTGGGCGCGGTTTTTGCTGTCGTTCGCTCGTTCGCTCGTTCGCTCGTTCGTTCGTTCGTTCGTTCGTTCGTTCGTTCGCTCGTTTGCTCGTTCGTTCGCTCGTTCGTTCGCTCGTTCGTTCGCTCGTTCGCTCGTTATGACGTGCGGACGCGTCGCGAGCGTCTTCAAGAAGGTCTTGGTCTAGTTGGAGCAAGCGTAGAAGATTGTAGTAGTTAGCGAAGCAAAGTGAGCAAGTTTTTGGATGTTCGAAGATTGAATGTTATTAAATGTTGTTAGATTACTGATAACTCAACTCAATTATGATGTAGATTAGTGATAACTCAACCCAATTATGATGTACCGATTTTTATGCTCAACCCGATTTTTATGCGAATGCCAAGGAAAAGGTGAGAGCGGGGGAGGTGGAGATGGCAAGGGTGAGAGCGAGGATTTGGACGGGGGTGTAAATGAGGATAGGGTGGAGGTAGCGAGGGTGGAGGAGGAGGAGAGGGCGGAGGGCAAATATAGAGGCGGGAGGTAGGAATGGAGACGAAGGTGGTGGCGTGGAGAGGGTCACGGAGCGAGGGGTAAGGTACGGCCGGAGGAACGGCTAGTGGCAAGACACAAGCGAGGGCAAGGGCAAGCGCGGGAAGAGGGCGAGGAGCGGGTGGCTTATGAGGGTAGCGCCGCGCACCTGCGCAGTCCGCCGAGCGCTCTTCGTAATAAATACGGACGTGTCCCCGTAATGGGCCCTGACAACGAGAAACCCCTAACGCCCGAATGGGGCCATGCGTCATAATAAAACGGCCATGAATTTCCTGTTGGGGCGGGCGCGGGCGCGGGCGCTGCGTCCGCGTGGGCGGTGGCTAACGAGCCGATGCTATCGGAGACGTCCCCTCGCGGCACCTGCGGCCACCGCGTCCCGCAGCACTTCCTCCCCCTGCGGATCAAGGGCTCGAACACAACGATAATAGAGCATGCCTACGGTATCACTGTCTATGTCAAACGAGTATCACTTCGAAACAACGCAACGGCAGAACTTATTGATTCCATATGTGTTTTTTACAATATAACAAAGAAGTGTGAACATTTCCTTCATACTTTCGTGTGTTCCTGGTGAGAGAACATAAAAATCAGAGTATAATGCGAAATATTTCACTTTTTTATATAGACTGAGAATACGTCCATTGTGCTGAAGCAAGTGAAATTGACGTTCTTCCATCTCGAAAAATCCTTATGCACCGATTCCGCCTGTACTTCATAAGACAATATGCCATTTAACATTAAAAAACACGTAGAGAAAATCAATTAATTTGTATGATAAGTTAAATTTTGGATTCTAATAGAAACAAAAATGGAGGAGAAACAAAAATGTATTATATTATTGTAGTATTATTTTATTGTTTCTATTATTATTATTATTATTATTATTATTATTATTATTATTATTATATAATTTGCATGTCAGCTATATTATCTTATTTATGGAATTTGGTGCCACAAGGTTAACCCATTTGCAGTTTAAATAATTTTATTTTATCTTCATCTTATATCCTGTCTTATTATTTAAGGGAAGATTGTTTTTTGGAAACTGTCAAAAAGGATCGCAAAGTTCCATCAGCAAAACTGTAACGTCGCGTTAACGGCTATCGTGGTTTGGTGTGGCACTTTCATTTGCACACTTACATTAAAATCCTATATATATTATTTCCAACCACCTGATCTATCTTAATATGCCAATTCTTCGTTACTTAGGTACATGTAATGTGTGGAAGCGTAAACTTAAGTACGTTGTTTCTTGTGTGTATGAGTGTGTGTGAGTGTGAATGTGAGAGTGAATGTGAGTGTGTATGCGCGCGCGTAGTACCTTATGTAAAGTCAAAGGAGTTAGAATAAGGGAGAATAAATAATTAAAAAATTGAGTCTTATGTCCTTCTTTTGTTTCAGGTAAGTAAGCAGAACATTTCAAGTCGCACTTCTGAAGATAAGGTTGTAAGTACACAACCACTTTACAATTGAAATTCATTATTGTATCAAAAATAATTTCCATATAATAAATAACTATAGTAAATAACCATTCCAATACAGAAATCAAATTCTCCAGTGAGAAACAACCTTCGGCAAATATCCACCCCGTCAATACACAACTTGCAGATGGCTTCCGAACAACCATCAGGGAACCACCGGATAGAGTTTACATTGCGCGTAGGTAGGTGCCGCAGGGCCTAGGGCTGGGCTGGTCGGGCCGGACGAGAGGGCGGGGCGCCCACCGGAAGGGCGAGGGCGTGTATGGCGGCAGGTAGGCGCCGCGGCGCCGCTAGCTGCCCCGTTAACGCTTCGCCTGTCCCGTCGGCGCCGACGAACCGCCACGAAAATACTCGACGGGGCGGGCGGCGCGGCGCGGCGGACGAGCGACGGACGGACGGACGAACGGAGCGGGCGAGGGGGCGCGCGGCGCGGAGCACACATCCATCTGGGCGTCGCCCGAGCTCGAAACAATGGACGCGGTCCATCATAACTCACGTATCGCACACGCGCCGCAGCCGCCGCCGCCACTGCCCACGCGACCGCGCCGTCGTCGACATCGCCGCCGCCGCCGCCGCTGTCGTCGCCGCCACCGCCTCCGTCGCGGCGTCGGCGTCGGCGTCGCCCTCCGCGCACACACGCGTCCACGCGCCGCCCTCTCCGGGCGACGCGGGCGGGCGGGCTTAAGCACTGAACGTGGCGGGGTGTGGCAGGCCGTGCGGAGGACCAGGGCGCGCGACGCTAGCGTGTGGGGGCGAAGACAAGCGGAGTGGAGTGCACCGCTTTGTCGGGGTACCGCGAGTGTCACCGTACCATGGGATTTCGCCGAACGTGGCGGGGTGTACCGGAACAGTGGGAGCATGGCGGGATGTGGGGAGGCGTGGGGTTGTTGGTGGGAGTGTGGCATGGTGTAGTGGAGGGGCATGGTGTAGGCGCCTGGCGAGATGTGGCCGGACATGATGGGATGTGAGAATGGGATATAGGTGAGCGAGCTTTGTGGGCTGAGCAGGTATGCCTAGGCAGTATGAGAGTGTAGGGCGGGGAGCGATGAGACGGGACGAGGCGGGGTGTGATGGGGTGTGATGGGGTGGGGCGAGCGGGTGGGGCGAACGGTCGGGGAGAATGGGCGGGGCATACGAGCGGGGCAAACGGGCGGGGCAAACGAGCGGGGCGAACGGGCGGGGCGGGGCGCGATGGTGGGGCCGGGCGGGCCGGGCGAGACGGTGGAGGAGGGCGGGCGGAGTGAGGCGGGCGAGGGGGCGGGCGAGGGAGCGGGTGAGCGGGCGGGCGGGGCGAGTGGGCGGGGCGAGCGACTGGGCCGGAGTGCGGCTCTTGGGGCAGGCGGGCGGTCCGCCGCCCCTGTCATCGCCCGGTTATTTGACGCCGTATTTCAGCGGCCGCGTCCCACAGCCGCCAGCCGCGTGCATTGTGCCCCGCCCCGCCGCGCCGCGCCGCAGCCTGGACACGCGCCCCCGAACCTCATTACGAATGGATGGGATTGCGAGGCGCGGTTCCGCAGCGCCCCATTTACATACGCGTCCACGGGGACACCAAATTTTGAGCTGCTCGTGTGCAAAACGTATTTATAACCCGGTGTACGGAGGTAATATTTTAATCTTAAAGAACACACTTGGTCATTGAAAATTAATACTTAGTACGTGCATAATAATTTGCTTCAAAATTCCTTGAGGCGTAAAAATTAACAGTAACGATAGTATGTTCAAGGCTTGCAAATGGCATCTAACTTAGAGATTTTCTACAAATGTCTAAATTATATGGAAAATATTCAGTTTAATATAAACACTTAAATTATGTATATCTATTTGAATTCGGATGTTTTGAAAGTGTTAATCAAATCCATCTTTGGCTTAAATTAATTTTCCCGGTGAGTATGAATTCCGTACCACATATTTTGAACAACTGATTGTAAGAAATCGTCAAATTAGACAGGATGAATTAAACTCCTGGAGTCGAAAGTGTTGTATGCTAAGTGACCATGGATTTTCTCAAATGTATTTCATTAATTCGACCTAACGTCGCAAGATCCAATTAAATTTCGTACTGAAACTAGTGAAATTCTTGTTAGTATGCCTGACACGTCCCAAAAGTTTGTAAAAGATGCGGAAAAAAGACTGCGTTGTTATTATAAAACTAGTGGTTAGTTAAACTAGTTATTATAAAATCAGGAAAAAACTGCGTTCGAAAAAGTGAACAAATCGTTGAAAATCTACCAGTATTTCTGAGAAACACATAAAGAAATATGCTCCCGAAAATAACTCTATTAGGTTTAAATCCTTGAATTATTATGCGAAAATTCAAATTTTTATTCATGCAAATTTATAGTACATTTTTACACGTACAAATATACTAGCTTTAGACCATGTCGTGTGTAAATGATCCCCTCCCCACTTCACTCTTTACATGCTAGTGCCGCCTTCAAATAAACGGCAAGATCGTAAATAGCAGGGTGCCGTAATTTTAGTATGCACCGCTTTAGTATGCGCGGCGTTCTCACCTACGTCCATAAAGGCGGCGCAGGGACTGCAGGATGGGAAACCCCGGTCTCCGCGACAGGGCGCAACTGCAGGGCGGAACGGCGGCGAAGGAGGATTTATTTTTATACATTGCATACTCATTGCTAGTGCCTTGCGGCTTCAGCATCTAGAAGGATGGGGGAATTCCTTAATAACTAAAACTACCTTAATTTTAGTTTAATATAATTCTACAGTTCATATGTGTGCACTTTGGCATACC
Organism: Gryllus longicercus; assembly: GCA_038098605.1. Taxonomy (NCBI): domain Eukaryota; kingdom Metazoa; phylum Arthropoda; class Insecta; order Orthoptera; family Gryllidae; genus Gryllus; species Gryllus longicercus. The sequence continues at coordinate 2,125,630 of JAZDUA010000128.1, read as the reverse complement.
TAACTTGAAATATTTTTTATCTTCCCTTAATACTCAGTAACGTTCTTTCATTTGTTTTTTCTTCTTAGATAATATAATTTTATTATTAATTCACGCATTCATACTTATTAGGTTATATACCCGTACATAGATGCATGTGCGAATGGTGCTGTCTCCACCCGGTGTTTTATGCAGGAATTTCTAGCGGGGCTGTGGTTCCAAAATTTAGGGATTTCGTAAATTTTTAGGTCTTAGTACAACTCAATTCAAATAATTTCAGCTATATATTTTTATAACTATTACACTAATGCAATAGATCGAAAATATATTTTCATACGTACATGTATTCAATACGTACATGTAAGAGGATATATTTAAGATATAGACGAAGTTGTTTATCATAGGTAATACCACTCGTGCTTTGGAAATTGTCGATAAATTCCCGTAGCGAGGAGGGGATTTATCTGAGAATTTCCAAAGCACGAGTGGTATTTAATAGGACTATTCCACGAGTGCAATTATGCCCAACAGAGTTCCAAAATGCGCCAAACTTTTTGAGATACATCGCCCTCAATTGGTCATTTTGTATGTATAGTTAAACACTGCTGGATTTAATTTCACGAGTGGAATAGTCAATTCAATCTTGGACCGTTTTGCGATGTACGGAAGCCATGACACAAAATGTGGTCTCTTTAGTGTTTCACTCTTTCAAATAGTCTCATCTGTTACTGTTAGAATTTAAATATATCTTCTACTGTTAGAATATCATGTACTGGGTACTTGTCTGTTTCTTTTGATGTGGAGTAAGGATAATCAGAGATTTTTATTTAATATAGATTCAGCTTCAGTCTGAATGTTTGTCTAGGAAGGCATTATTGTTAGCAGATTCAGGTACACAGAATAGGGCTTAGAAAAGGCGAGTATTAATTTTTAGATCCTAATAGGCAAATAAGCGTTTTTTGGCACTGTACATTTTATTTCTTAACATCTGAAGTGCATATTTCAATTCTTAATTGATTTGGAATATCTACGTCAAAAAAGGGAATTTGTCTAGAAAGCCGAATTCACTTCTAATAGACGAGATGAAACGCAATGGAGTACATCCACCCCAAATCTTTCGGATTGCTTCATCTTGATATTATTTGCTAAATGTTGGCGACACTAATAAATCTAACGATTATAATACAACACAATAAAAATAAAATTACAATCTTCATATTTTAAAGAATTCACAAGTAGCCCTCGATGGTAGAAGTGGTTAGAGAAATGGGTTTTTTTACTTTACCGATAGTCATAACAATCAATAAACAGACAGCTATTTTCTAGAAGAGACAATACACTTGCCACGTATTTAAAGAATTTCATGTATTAACCCATAAATTTAAATGGATATTATTGTAAATTTCCTCCCTTAGCCAAGTCAAGCATAAATAATTAATAGTGAATATGTATAAAAGTAATAGTTTAACTCATTCTACGAAACCTTTTAAAACGTTGTATTGTTGGAACAGAACATTGGACCATCAGAACGAACGAATCCAGGCCTCTTCAGACGTTTTCTCCCCCAGCCAATTGTCACCGTGCCGCCGCCTGGCGTGTAGCTTACAACGCATTTTTCATTCGACTGAAACCCAACAAAACACTATTTCCACTTTCGTCGGAGCGTCGCCATCTTCAGAATCTCCCAGCCCACGCGGTGCCACAACGCCGCCGCCTCCTCCGCACTCCCATCATAAGCAGTTCATTGTTCCGCTCCGGCAACAGAATGGGGCGCCGAAGCACGTGCATTTGTTTACACGCCGCGCAGTGCGTCTGCAGGGAACACAGATTAATTCCACTAGCGCCGCCGCGGCGGCGGCGGCGGCGGCGGCGGCGGCGGCGGCGGCGGCGGCGGCGGCGGCGGCGGCGGCGGCAGCAGCAGCAGCAGCATATACAGTGGGCCAAAACGACACTACGATTTTTCTGAAGTTTCCGAAAAATGTAATGCTGTAAGAGAGTGAAAATGTGTGCTGTAAAATGTGTAATAGAAAACGATAAAAACTACATTAAATGAATATACTTCATTTTCCAACCCTACTTCACTATTCTTATTAGTTTTCAAAATTCATTTTATTTTTATGGTAAGAAATTGTCAGGCAACAGAATTTGACTCTGATAATATTTCTTTTTAAATGCAGAACGAAATGTTTCGTTCCTTTTAGTTTTCGCGGGTTTATGAAGTTCCTAGTACTAATGCATCACTTCCATAGATGTATTTTTGAATCATTGATAAAGAAGAGGTAGGTGACAGTCTTTTCAACTGCGTACTTTACTGTTTACCTGTTCATTCAGGCATTAATCACCCTACCTTCTACCTCGAGAACGCAGCAAATAGAAAGTAAAAGCTTTTATTTATTGGATGTTTGCATTTTACTTTCCTTATTTATTTTACAATGGACGCCTTATAGCTGGTAACTATAGTTATTATTATTATTATTATTATTATTATTATTATTATTATTATTATTATTATTATTATTATTTATTACTATTATTATTATTACTATCATTATTATTTGTATATAGTTTATACATGACTGGGCGGATTTAAGCCAAGCCAGGATCGCAAGTTTTCATAGAGCGGGTCTGCACCTTAATTGCAATTCTAGAACGACACACGCATTTCTCGAGTACGACGCCTACAAGCCTAGCCTTGTAGCCTCCAAGCCTAGCCTTGGAGCCTACAAGCATCCATGCTCCCTTTCTTCCTTTTCTCTTTCATGACAATGAATGCTGCATTTTGAAAAGCAGGAGTTTCTCACCGATTTTTTTTCCTCCTCCCGCACCGCGCTCCTTTCGCCCGCTTTCGGGCCAGTGCGCGCACTCGCGCACGCGTCGCGGCCGTCGACAGCAGCGCGCTCGTCGGCGCCCGCCGGAACTACCACGCGCGCGGGCTCGCGATTAATGATTCGCATTGTCCCGGCCGCGGCGCACCGCCCTCGCCGCCCGCCCCGCCCGCTCCGCTCGCGCCGCCCAGCGCTCGCCCGCCGAGATAGCATCGCCCGCGAGTCCTGTTATTAGGCTGGATTTATGCGCCGGCGCCGTCGCCCGTCGATCGGAAGACGATTGTCTCGGGCTAATGGAGAGCAAACAGATGAGCCGACGCAGATCCCACGTGGGCTAATAGATTATCGACGGGAAGCGACAAGATAAAGAGAGCTGCGCGGCCCACGCGACGAGACGAGACGAGGCGAGACGAGGCGCCCAGCAAATGCGCCAACTGCCCGCGCCGCGCCGCGCCGCGCCGTGCGCCATCTTGGTCCAGCTCTGGGCGGCGCCTGGCAGGCCTGCCCGAAATCAGCAATCGATGTAGGCCCAAACGTGCAAAAACACTCGCTAAATAAAGCTTTCAAGCGATGATTTATTTACAAACTTTTACTATTATTTAATTACGTGTTTTTTTTATAAACAGACAGCCTAGTCATATACGCTTTTAATGAGAACCAGGCAAGCTAAAGAATAAATTTATTAGATATGTTTATATAATTTTCTTTTTTCTTTTTTTTTTCTTGAGGGGTGGGTTTATTAGTCTCATTGTTTTATCCCCCCCTACAATTATTCCAACAGAGAGAAAAACATTCCATAATTTTGTCAAGATCAAACTTTAGTTTTTCGTTAAAACGAATAAAATATTTTCAATGGATCTGCAACTTTCGTAAACCTGCTACGACGAGATACACCTTATTTTGATTAACTGATATTTTATCTATTTATTCAATATTCGAAATGCAGTTTAATATATAATAATGTTTGTAGTATTAGAAACGTGTAAATAAATTCATAATATTCTTATTTCAAGCCAAAATTATCGATTATAAGAAAGCTATTGCGAGATTTGGGCAGTTTCATTTATGCAAAAATATGAAACTTCAGCACAAAAGCCATTTACAATCATAGAGTTCATTCAGTTTATGTTCATCCCCTCAGATCATAGATGAACACCTTTTGCAAAAAACCAATCAGAATAGCTTAATGAAGATGATATACATCTGGTAATCAGAAGTTACTTGTTAATGGTTATGCCAAAAATTAGAAGCTTCCAGATTTGAAGCGGATAAATGGAGTAAAGATGAAGTAGAGTAATAACTTCCCCGCCAGTTTCTCCTTTCCAGTTCTTGTGAATTACATCCTCTATATAACCATTACAGCTGAACTCATAGTTGCATAACCGCGAGACTCACTAGCCTAAACTAGGAAAACGGATGCTGCAGAGTGCTGCCGAGTAGGTGGCGGATTTTCTGCCTGCAGTGCTGCGGCTGGGGAATTCTCGCGACGGAAATCCGGGAGACCGCGCGGGCGCCTGGAAGGTCGCTCGACGCGCGCCCGGATCCTCTGGGAGGTGAAACGCGCTCAGAAATAGACGGCGCTGCCGCGCAATAGCTTTCTCTTACCCTATCGCTTGGATGGGGAGATAAACCGTACGGCGAAGTTTGCATAGAGGAGCTACTTGTAATGAAGGCTGACGCCTTTTTGGAACAGAATAAGCGTGTTCGTTTAAATGGTTGTTTTTGTTTCGTAATTCTTGTTTTTGTATTTTCTTTCGTATTTTTCGCTGCCATCAGAATGAACGCGGTTTTGGAGAATACAAGACTTGTCATCTTGCTCAAGTGAAAGTCCCTGGGCTTTTAGAGAAACAATAAGATCACTTAATATTAAAAATAAGTATTCTCTCAATTTAGTTAATTAGGATAAGAAATATTTTCTAAATAAAAATAGAATATTGATTGAAAATTAGAGTCAACTGAATTAGTAATGTAATTAGTAATGTAGTGATGCTGCATTGCTGCACTAATGAAAACCCTTTTCTTCTGATTAAACAATTTGCAATACACTACATGTATATTGCATGTGACGATATCAAAACAGTGCAATGATGCAATATTATCTCGAACATTTGCTCCAAAAACATTTCCGCCTATAGTCCTTATTTACACGAACGTAACTTTATTATTCTGTTTGTGTCCCACGCACTGAGCGTTACTGAAACCCAGAAGAATGGGTTATAACCGTCTTGGGCGGTGCCTGCTATTTCTCCCCTGCGGAACACCACAAATGGAGATAAGAGTGAGGGGGGCGGAGGCGTTCCCAGGGCGGTCGCAAGGCGACGTCGCTCCTCCAACAGCTGCAGGCCGCGAGTGACCGCACGACCGCAAACCCCTGCAACGCGCCCCGTCCTCCCCTCCCCGCCCCACCCCGCACTCCCTTCGCCCCAGCGGCGCTCGGATGCTTATCGCCCTGGAGAAACCGAGGCCCGCTCCAGCGGCCTTAATTCCAGAGAAAGCCGCCGCTCCCGCCGCCACCATCACCGGGCTCCACCTGCAGTGGAAGCTTTTCCTGCGGACCCTTTCTTCGGTGACAATGTCATAGATAACACCACGAGTGCTTTGGAAATTGTCGATAACTTCCCGACAAGCGAAGCGAGGAGGGGATTTATCTGAGAATTTCCAAAGCACGAGTGGTATTTATTACGACTATTCCACGAGTGAAATTATGTCCAATAGGGTTCCAAAATGCGCCAAATATTGAGAATAACTGAAAGGGTATATTAACATTAGGTGGTGTTGTCGTACATACGCTGTTTATTGGACATCGACATAGCGATCAATGTATACCCCCTCCTAAGTAAGATAGATGAGTCACAGTTTATGATTGACCAGTACCTAGAAGCGGTAAGAAAAATTGGATAGAAAAAGCAATACGCTTTTTAGAAATACACCGCCCTTATTGGGGCATTTTGTATGTATAGTTAAATTATTGCTTTTAATTTCACGATTGGAATAGTCACTATAATTGTACTATGGAAATGTACAGTCCTTGCACTGACGTACGTTGGATAAAGCACTGCGCCTAATTCTCCTTGCCCTTGGAAATATCTTTCATTTAACGCAACTAATATTAATTACAATTTTAGAGTTGAGAGCTGTGCGGTTAACACAATTACGCAAGGGATGTGGCACACGCGTCAATGACCTTTGATAATTCAACATAATTCGGTGTCCGAATACATACAATGTGATGTTTCAAGAAGGAAGGCACCTCATCGGTTTTGCATTTTTTTCGCGTTTTGTCGGACACATAGCAACTTTCTTCGGAAAGATCTCTCTACGTGACATGCTATTGTTCAAAGATAATGTATGTATTATTTTCGTTTTAACATTGCGAATATAGGTATGAATGAAGCGGCTTTATCATGACATCGTTACGGACAGCTTAATATCTAAAGATTCAGCCGAACGATATTAATATCTACAAATGTCTTACATGGTTCTACATTTCCTCAAAATAGAATACAGGTAGAACTGCAAGTGCCGCGGATGCATTTTATGTCTCAATCAATTGGGGGTTCTACTTAATCTTCAAGTTGTAGTCAAGTTAGAAGTCTTAGCCGAATTGCTCTTCGACAGCTTCTGCGTTCTCAAAATTCAATAAATGTGAGAAAGATGAGTATTTTGTCCAATGAAAAAGGTATCTTATTATCAACTAATAATGGCGCAAAATTAATAGCTACATATACCTAGTAGTACTACATGTATCTACCTACATGTACCTAGTAGGCATGCACAAAACATCACTGTATTCCCAAAAACTGTACATTTACATTGGCATCTTCCCCGACCTCATTACTTAATGAACCTCATCCGCGTCACAGCAACTTCACCAAATTTGTTGTGGATGTCGTTTGCGCTACATTGTCTCCGAGCCTTCTATTATCTGCGCCTACTTTTCCGCCATACGCTCTGCTCAACTACTTTCTATGGCGACCTGTTGGGGGTGGGAACATCGTCGGCGATGTGACAAAAGACATCGCCGCCGCCGCCGGCAGCGCTCTCTACGCCGTGCGCAGAGCACGCGCTCTCGCGAATTAATCCGCAATTAACGAGCGGAGTAGAGATTCGGGGCAGGCGCACGCGGCGGAGGAGAAGACGAAAACGGAGGACGAGGAGACGTAGAAGGAGGAGGAGGACCGAGAGGAAGGCGAGGGAGAAGGCGGTGGGAACGCGAGCCGCGCGCGCCCCAGTTGCGAGGCCGGGGATCGCGACCCCTCGCGTTCCCACAAGAAATTTTCGCACCGCTAACGACGGTCAGAGACCCCAGAACGCGAGCACGCCAACTCCGAGGGGGAGGAGAGAGGGGGGAGTGGTGGCGGTGGTGGTTGAGGAGAGGGCGGTGGATGCGGCGTAGGCAGGGGAGACGGCAAGGGGGGGGGGTGAACGTGGAGAGGAGGACGTGGCTGGGCTGAAAGAGGAACGGCCGGAAGGGAGGTTACCGGGGGCAACACAGGTGGTGGAGACAGCGAGCTTGATGTTGGAGATCTGGCGGGGTGGGGCGGGGGTGAGGCAGCGGTAATCCGTTTGGGGGTGGTGGTGTTGGAAGTCGTGAGATAGCGCAGGTGGGGGTAATGGAGGTGGGAGCAGCAGTGGCGCCGATGCCGGTGGTACGAGTATTAGCGGTAATGCGGGGCGGGGATTGAAATGACGATAATGACGATAGTGGCGTTGGAGGCGGCGGCTGTAATGTTGAGCGCAGTAGCGATGGTGAAATTGACTGTGGTAGCGGGGCCAAAGGCAGCGACGGTGGCGGCGGCGACGGCGGAAAACGCGGCTCGTTTGGGAGCGGGGGCGCGCTCGCGGCGGCCGACGGAGTGTCGTCCTCACAGTGTCGTCCTCAGAGTGGCGTCCTCGCCGCGGACGGCGACAGGGCGCCGACCTCTCACCTCGCGGGTCGCCCGCGCGCGCGCTTCCCACGGCGGTCGTCGCGACGCCGACGTCGGCGTGGGCGGGGGCGGGGGCGGGGGCGGCGACGTTGGCGACGCCCGCGACGCAGGATGCCGCGCGCGCCCGCCCCCGCAGCCGCCCCCCGCCGGCGGTGCGCCTTACGTAAGTGGCGGGTTCAAGGCTCACGGTTTTTCGGATTTCGGCGGACGAGCAGGCTCAAACTGGAAATTGAGAGTCGTTATACTTGCCACACAACAATAATCGCTTGGAAATTTGACGAAGGTAAAGAAATATGACAGTGATTCCTTGGAGATAAAAGGTACTTGTTATTTTGTTGAACTCGCGACTCAGGTTAGATCTCTACGACAATTTTACATGTATAATTTGTGGGTATGGTCGTGCCGTAAGTTCAGTTGTGTTGCCAAGCAGTGGCAAAAAAATTCATTATTATATCATGAATCGGCTGTATTGCAGTGAAGATTGATTACAGAATGACAATTATATCTTTTGCATTAAGTTTCTAGGATTAAGGTCAAGGTTATATATGAGCGATTAAAATCGTGCATTAAAAACGAACTCAAGAACTATACGTATATATATGAATCTCATAAACATGTTAATTCGATTTTGATGTTGATGTATTTAATATGAAATGATTACTTCAAGAGAAAGAAGATGTGCATTCTGCGATGAAAAAAAAAGAGTATGAAAATTCACTCTAACCAACTGCACAATTTCACACAAAGCATCCTCCCCGGAAAAACGTTTTATTAACCCGCCACCTAATGAGAGCGGCCGGCAAGCAGTCATTGTCAGCGAGAGCTGCACATGTGGGTTGTTTAGCATGATAATGGGGACGCTCTGCCTCACCCGCCCAGCTGCAAACGGTCCCGCGTAGCGCATAAACGCTGCAGGGGCCGGCGGCCAAGCGGGAATCGCCCGACTGCATCCGCGGCCAGTTTTCACTCACCCCCCCCTTCCCAGCTAATCCCCTTTGGCTTTTTGTTACCTAAGAAGGCATAGTCCGGCTGCATTACACTACATTCATCCGGTGTTTTGGAAGAAGTAAATATGTTAAGTACGTAGCTCAAATAAATGCTCTCGCACCAATCAAGAAAAAAAGTTCAAGATTAGGTGAACGATTTAAAATCCTTGGAATTGTCTTTGTTGAGTCTGTGGGGTTAGAAGATGCTCTTAATTGAGGGTTACAAGTTTTCTTTCCACAAACGTTTAAGAGTGTCTTTTACGTTGGCAGTGCTTTTAAAAGACGTGCAAATGTTTCTTTAAAAAAGACATGTGGCCTCGCCAGAAGCAGACTACAGTAAACGTAGAAATCAGTCCTCACTGTAAGAACGAAAACGGAAAGGGATGAAATCGGGCTATAGTTTTTTATGGAGAGAGGTAAACGGCTTAAGAAAAGTTGACAGCGGGATGCACTTGGGCTATGTCTTTTTAGGGGAGGGAGGTAAACGGATTAGGAAACGTTGATCGCGGGATGCAGGCTGACTATGCCTTTTGCGGAGGTTATGTAAACGGCGCAGAAAAAGCTGACCCCGCGGGATGCAGTCGGTGTACGGGTTCGTAGGCTTCCGCGGCCGGAGTCAATGCGTTCTTGGCTATCCGGGATGAGCCGCGTCGCAGTTAATTGGACTGACGTTTTCAGTATAGCTCTGAAGAAGGCCACAGCAAGATGGCCGAAACGTCAGTCCAATTAACTGAGACGCAGCTCATCCCGGATAGCCAAGAATACGCAGTCGGTGTACGGCCTGGCGGGCTGCGCGATGCGCTGCGATGCGATGCGATGCGATGCGATGCGATGCGAAGCAATGCGCGCCGGCGCCCCCTCTGGGGGGTTTGCGCACGCGCCGCTAATTGCCGGCGCACTTTTCGTCCGGCGCGCACGTGCGTTCGACAGAGCGTCACCGCGCCCCGCCCCGCCACGCCCCGCCACGCCCCGCGCTCATCGCCCACTGTAAACAACACCCTGGGATCAAAATACATTTCTGAATGAGTGAGAACCCGCGCTAGGGTGTCTCAGTTGAGAGAGCTCCTCTCACAGTTATGTGAATTTTTCACTTTGACTTCCCCACGAATAATCGTACAACGATCTCCGCAACGGCGATGCGTAACTTGCAAATCGGAAAAACGGTGTAAACATCCGGGGATAACTGTTTTCGTTCGATTCGTCACATCCTCCGCGCAGCGAAATATTTTCATCTCAGCTTGCGCAGGCGACACACAGCACCAGCCGCCGTGTAGGCCGCCCGTCCGGTAGCGAGCGGCTTTCTTGTGGAAACAGGTTCTTGCAGTTTTCTGCCCAACCATGAACCCTGCACGAAATTGCCCCTAATGAGGGGTGGGGGAAGGCGGAGGCTATCTGCGCGAAGGGCCGGGCCGGGGAGGGGAGGGGGAGGAGAGGGGGAGATGGTGAAGCGATAACGCTCCACTCCAGGGTGACCGGAAGCTCGCCAGGCCGGAACCGGGAGATGGCACGGCGATCGCGGTGGCGGGGAGATGGGGGGTGGGGGCGGGGCGGGGCGGGGGTGGTAAAGTGGGTGGCGGGGGGGCGGGGACGAGTGGAGGGCGCGAGGGCGACCGGGCAGGTTACTGTTAGAGGCCATGCTAATTAAATCGCGTCTTCCCACACGTTACATGCTGCCGTGCCAAGACCGCGTTGCCGTTGATGTGGGAACGCGCCGCGGCCTGGGAAAACCTCGCGTTGTCTGGCGCGCGCGCGCGCGGGCGGGCGAACAGGAGAGCGCGCCGGGCGCCGAGCCACGCAGTGGGCAGAAAACACCACAAGCGCACGGCGTTTACACACTCCACGACTCGCACCAAGCGAAGCGGATAGAAACGACAAGTGCCCAAAACAAGCAGTACCTTGTGACACTGACGAAAAAATTGGATGCTTATAACCATTCAATGGTATGTTAGGTAACTCGCGTCCTATGTATTTTTGCATCTAAGCTTTTAATGGATCATCAACTAAGCTTTCAATGGATGGTACATTTCTTTCAAAATAATAGTGGCAAAATACAGCTATGCGGCAGAATACAAAGAACGTACATAGGTTTTTGTGAAGGCATAGTTCTGGCATTGCTTGGCTTCAACCGTAGATAGATATTATGCAGTGTGATTCTGCGTTTAAATACCTTGGATCAAAAAATAAAATAAAATAAAATTCATACTCATTCAATAAAACTAGTGGTCCTAAGGAAATTATTACGCCAAACAGTGGCGGTTATACAAAAATACAGCACAAAAGAAATATATCTTCTATTCATAAATTTTTAAGGTTTCGGTTCCTTTTAAGATTTTATTTTCAAGATGTGCGCCAGATTGTGAATTCTATCTCTCAGGCACTTTGACGGTACATGTTATAAACATTTATTCAGACTTCAGCTCTATGCAATTTGAGGATAATATTGTACTTCCTTTTCAGGAATGCAACGCAATTTTTTTCTACCACACTTCAGAAAACCAACACAACTTTACGGTATTCCGTTTCCCTTCGCGTACTTAAAAGTTCCACTTCGAAAGCCACCCCGCAAGTTCAAATTGTTCGTTTTTCGGAAAACACTCGGCTTTACCCGAGAGCGCTTTCCGATTCGCGCGTTCTTCGTCCCACTTCGGCACAGTGTGCGCCTCTGCTAGAAAGTCGCCTCGGCCTCCCCTTCGCCCGCCCACGCCTCCGGCGCTCGCGTGCGCGCTCGCCCCCTCGCCGCACGGCAGGCCAGAGCAGAGCAGAGCAGCGCCCGCGCGCCGCCCTGGCGACCGCCGCCCCGCGCGCCCACGGATCGCACGGTCGCCGACCCCCGAATCCACGACGGCGGCGGCGGCGGTGGCGGCGGCGGCGGCGGCACGCCAGAGCGGCGAGGGAGGTGCGTAAGCCCAAGGGTGGGAAGGTTGCACTGCGCGCTCCGTAGGCGTGCGCAGGGGGGCCGTGGCTCTTCTAGGAATTTTGAAAAGAAGCCCCGTCGCCTTATGTAATGGGACATTTTCCCATTAAATACGTCCAATCCTTGATTGTTCCCTTTTCTTACCTGAAAATTTGAGGACCTCTTACATGAAAGAAAAGGCTTTCCAAGCCATTCGGCAACACTGTAAATGGTTCATCAGAGCATCCGTTATATTTTCAAGTATTGATTATTAAACTCAAATTATTTAATTCGTCGTGTGGGATGTTTTATATATATTTTCTTTCATAATACCAGTTCTTAATAAATATGAAAGTTTAATGGAAAAAGGGGTCCATAAATGAAGAAGTTAATATTTGAAACTTCACACGTCTGTGACAGGCTCGAAAGAGACCATTTTTCTTAAAGGTTGTACGTTGGGAAAACTAATTTGGCATATACATAAATATTGTTGGGAATATTACATCGGTAAATTTTATACTTCAAATCTCAAAAGTGACAATTAGAATATATAACATAGGTATTTCGACTCAATTCTGAAATTGATTTAATTTCAATTTTTGTTCCACAATACCCAATTAAAGCTGCGACCCAATACCATGAAATCCAATCAGAATGAGCTACTTTACTAACAAGACCATTAAAGATTTGTTGGTAAAAATGTGTATAAAGAAACAATCTTATATTTCTACAAGAAGTCCTCGAAAAAATAATTTTTGAAAAAACGAATTCATATATTTTCTGTGGCAGGTCATTACCTATTTCGCAATTCTGGGTAATCTTGTCAATCGAATTACTCGACAAATTGTTCCGCGAAGCGATGAAAGAGCCCGGAGAAGCGGAATTCGGAGCGCCCCCACCCCGCACCGGTCGGCTCTATCGCCTGTGCATCGTCCGCGGAAATTAAGCCGGCGCTTGTCGGCGCGGCGCGGCGCGGCGCGGCGCGGCGCGGGGGCCGGTCGCCCCGGAGGCGCTCGTGCGGAACGGGCTTCTGGTAAATTAAATCAGAGCGAGGGGACCCGGCCGGTTAACGCCCGCACCTGCCGCTGCTCTTCTCGTCATTCACCGTGTCCAGCTCACTCTCCCACAAGCCCTTCCTTCAGAACACTGGTTCATCTATAGTCCATCCATTCAGTGTATCCTCCTGTCCTCCCTCCCCTTTGCAACTAGTTCTCTAACAGCGTTTCTTAGTCAATAATTAAACATCAACAATTATTCTTTTACACCTTCATAACTCTAAAAAGAAAACAAATGCATAAGCATACCCCCTGCCAACTGCGATCTACGATTTTTGTTAAACGCCACTTCGTTTAAATATGTTCTTTCCCAGTCCATTAACATCACAACTTCTCACCCTTGTACTTCACATCCCAAGAAACAGCTCGTTCCTTTCACTCACGTTTCATTCATCTATTCCTGCGCCTCTCACTCGCGTATTTTTTTCCGTTTCCGCCCCCTTCCTCCCACACTTCGCCTCCGGTCCGCGTGCTGCTTTTCGCAATAGGACCTTACGTTTGGAGGCCGCTGATGGCCTGAAGGGAAGCCAATATCAATATTACGGTCGCGGTTATCAGACTGCGTCTATCAGGATTGAAATCGCAGCGACAGCCCGGAAAGCCGCCCCGGCGGTCGGAGACTTCAATGCCCGTCGCTTTCCCCACAACACGAACCCCAAGGAGTTGGCGATCGACCCATTCCGTATTCTGGAAAGCGCTCGCTACTGTTATTGGACTTTCGCTTGCAGCCATCTAGTCACGTTTAATATCTCGCTTGCAAAAACCTCATTACTGCGATAGAGACTTTTGAGGTAAGATTTCGTAACTGGAAGCAACAACATCGAATGTTTCGATCGATCACTTAAAAAATTATAAAGGTTCTCTGGTATCTTAATGTCATTCTTTTTGCTCCTTTTAATCGCTAGTTGGAGTTTGTGCGCAGTTTATGTGATTCTCGACAAGCAAACCACTGCACTCATCAAATAAAATGTCTCTCTCCGAATCGTCCCCATTATACAACATCAAATTGTGATTGATGAGCAATCACTAATTAAACACGTTACTCTCCCGTGATTAATCATTATTCGACACCAACTGCAAACAACGAGTGAGCGAAGAGGTCCCACCGCTCACTGGCCGAAAGGTAGTGGGTGGAAGGAGTGCGACTCCGCCCCACCCGCCCCGCCCCGCCCCCGCCACGGCTGCCGTCCACACCCCGACAACGACCCCGCCCGAGGGCCTGGCCGTCGCCAACTGGAGTGGAACCGCGGCGAGCAGCCGTGCATGGGAACGCGGGGATGCAAATCTTTCGCCGTCGCCCCTCTGCGCGTTGTACCGTTGCGTCGTCGCCTTTGTCTCGCACCCGCGCGCACAACCCGCGCGCCGTCGCCTTTTACATTTAAATCCCTGGAGGAAGTCCGCAGAACGGTTGCGGCCCGCAGGAAACGAAGAGTCAGCCAGGAACGAGCTAAATCTAGCTCCCTCCGCCTTTTAACTTTCTATCCTCGTCCGCATCCACCTCCTCCTTCTCCTCCTCCTGCTGCTTCGCTTTCCGCCCTGCCATTTTTCTATAAAAGTGCTCTCGCAGAAAATAATAATAATAACAATAAGAAGCAGTCCACTTCCTTCATTCCAGTATAATACGGTCGAGATAGCACCAGTAATTATACAGCCGACGGAGCAGCCGTGCGGTTGGACATTCATCTTCGTCTTAATTACGGCGAGGCATTATCAACAATGAGCGTTTGCGCCTGCGCAGTCGAGTTGGTTCCGTGAGAAAAGCGCGGGCCCCGGCGGTCTTATGATGCTTGTTAGTTCTCATGTTCAAGGAGGCCTCGCCAGTTCCTTTTTTCCCCCCTTTCTGCGTCTTTTATTGCCGTGCGGTTGCTTCAGCGGCGCGGGAGGAAATGTACAGAAACGTACACGCCATCAGTCTGGCGCGCTCGCAAGTCTTGAGAACCTCGCGCGGGAGCGAGCGACAGTAAGCGCGCGCGCACGGTGACTCGAGGCGTCGGGACGTCGACGGCGGCGCCCGCCCCGGCCCGGCCCGGCCCGGCCCTGCTCCCGCCCACCGCGCTCTCACGGACCCCGGCCATCCGTTCCGCGCTAATGAGTGATCGGTTCGTTGCGGTGATCGCTCGCCGGACCTAGTGACAGTGTGCCTGCCCGGCGGATTGGTTTTTGTGAACACGTGACGCGGTGGCGGATATGCGCGCGTAGGCCGCAGGTGGACGACTGTGAGCGTGTTCGTTTCGACCGATCGATCGGTGGTCAGTTCGACCCGAGGAGATGGAGCCGACAGACGCCGTCGGGGTGGATCAGTTCGCGCCGCCCCCGATCTACCCTCCGCCGCCCGCCGCCTGGGACGACGAGGACCCTGCCAGTGAGTACTCCAGCTTCACGCTGACGAGCCATTTTGATTTACTTCAATCAATGAACCACGATAGAATTTGTTATACTGTATTACCCTAAAAGTTATTTTCGTTTTACAATTAGCTTGCAATTAAAGAGTAATCACAAATTAAATAATTTCATCGAAAATATGCAACTTCTCTTGCATGATAAAGGTAATTTGCATATTTTATATTAAAATCATAATTTTGTAATCCAGTCATTTCATGTTTTATGTTTTCAATTACAAGGCGAATACTGAGTACAGAAGTTTATCTGAATTATTGCAATTATTTTCAAACTAAACAGAACGTTATTTTCTAAAAGGTTTAAATTAAATTTGACATGCGTGTGCAGAATTGTATATATAATGTTTCGAAATTCAATTTTCGAACAATCATTTTAAACCATCGTTTTCTACTACCCTCTCGATGACATTACGAACATCTTTCATCTGAATGATTAAACACGCAATAACGACGACTTAGAACGAAATTACAGAACATTACATTTCTGATAGATTAGCGTTTTTAAGTTAAAGCTGACTCGTTTAAGTCCGAATAGTTGAACTAGGTGCTTACGTTTCACTCAACAGAGTTGTGCAAGTGGATTCGCGTGATTCCCGAGTCATAATTATCATGGGAAGGTCGCCGAGTTTTTTATTTATTTCTTTCTATATTTTCAAACATCCCTGAACTCTGGCCAGAAACTTTATTTACACACAGCAAATCAGATCAACTTATTCGACACGTGACTAATGGAAGTGCGTATGTCTAAAGTAGTTACTGAACACTGTAGCTATCTTGCCTTCACGGAAAGAACTCGTAGCGCATTAAAAAGGCAGTGATGAAAATTAGCTAGGTCTGCTGTAAGAAGGAAACTAAAATGCCTACCAGTTAGTGCTCATTATAATTAGTAAATTTCAAATAAAATATACTTGATAAACTTTGTCGAGATATAGTCATAAAAATAATATAAAATGATACGTTTAGTTTGCCTTTCTGTATTCATACTTCTCACATTTCCCCGTGTGAGGTAACATACGTAGAAAAGAGACTGGCTTTTTTTTTACAGGAAATCTCACATTTTCAATGAAGTCGATCATTATTCTTTGTCAAACAAATCACTGCTTACAATGTCGCCTGGATAATTTGTTCCTGGGAGGTCGCCATTCCAGGAAACAGCAGTCTCGAAAAGAAGTGAATGGGCGGCTTTGGAAGTGGTGGGGGATAATAGGCGCGGACCTTTAGTCCGTTCAAAAGCCAGAACGCCGAAGCCAGCGCCGCAGCCCCAGGAAGGCGAAAGACCAAAAGGAAGGACGGAGGACACGGAATCAGCAGCGAGGGAAATCTAACAAGCGACCACGAACGAGAGGGAAAGCAACGAACAAGGAGTTAAATTTGCAAGTGGGAGGACAGTGAACGCTAAAGAAGACCAACGCTGGCGAGACAGAGAAAACGAGAGGGAGAGAGAGAGAGAGAGAGAGAGAGAGAGAGAGAGGGGGGGAGGGAGGGAGGGAGAGCGTGATGAGATGCAGAACAGACGATGAAGTAGCACGCTCAGCGATCCTTGCTCAGGTGGGAACTTGCCGATAAGGATCGAGGGGCTGGCGGTGGTAGGCTGGTTCACACGGCGGCGTCGGGGGCGGTGGTGGTCGGGGGAGGGGGGGGGGGGGCTCCACGCGACGCCACTGATACGGATCCGGCGCGCGATGCAAGCCCCCGCGTTAAGCGCAATCCGCCAGCGGCTGAAATATTTCCGCATGGCGCCACCCGCACGCCACGCTAAATGCACTAAGTTAACTGTGGATTAGATAATTGCTATTAATTGGATAAAATTTCAATTTCTGTTAATTGGAATTCAAGTATTTGGTTAATACGAAAAAAGAAACAATAAATTGACATGAACAAGTGGTTTAGGATACTTTCGATATATTATTTATGAAAAACAAAGCACAACTTGTGAAAGAAGAGCATAATTTAATCAAATAAATGACAATGCAATTATTCATTATCGTGTGGGTAGTGTTTTTATGGCTACTACTACAAGGAGCACTTCTAGGTTTGAATTTAACATCGTATATTGAGTTTAAAGTATTGTAATTACGAGAGCTTCTACGAAATTAGGAGAGTCCATAAGATACTGTACTACAAACAAATCCTCGGATTTGCCATCGAAACGGCCGCGATGTGTGTCAGCACGTGATGTCAGAACCTACGACAGCTAATGAAAAAGCTGGCAAAAACATGTGTTTTATACAGTGTATCACACTTTTCAAAAAACCAAAATATTTATATACGTATAAAAAACTCTACGATGCGGTAAGAATTTATTTTAAGGAATAAATTAAGTAGTTATACCAATATATGTCCATTATTGGAGACACGATATTTTTCAAGCCAGAGGGAAGTCATACACGCCTAAAACAAAGAATACTACTTGAAACGCATTTTGTTGAGTTCGCTCAGTGAAACAGTGAGCAACGCATCTTATCCATATTTGCGCGTTACACCTCCCACTCGGAATCTCTTCGCGGGCAACTCTCGGATTGACGCAGGATACCCACTACTCGCAGCGCGCGCGCGTCCGACGCCCTTTTTGCGGCAGAGCGAATGACGCCGCGGCAATCCATTACTTGCGGGTGCGCGGTGCCGGCGCGGGCGGCGGCGGCGGCGGCGGCGGCGGCGACAGCGGCTCGCGGGCGCGCAAAAAGCGGTCCCGGTTCAACTCCCGGACGCGTCCTCGCGGGAGACGCAAGCAGGCCGGCGAGCACACGCCGCCTCTCGTCGCGACGTCTCAATACTCCCAGCGAGCGCGCTCCGCGTCGGCCAACCGCGGAGACGGACGACGCGGCCTGCCAGTGGCATACGGCCTTCCTTCGATCTTGCCGAGACCCGAATGCTATTTGTGTTTACGGCTCCCGATATGGTAGGGTGGTTTTTCGCTCTGTGGTTGCGGTACGGAAGGCTACCGTAAACCTCTAAGTTTCTCATCAAGTCATCGCGTTAATCGTTCATTAGTCATACTTGCAAGGCATGGTAACAAAACATTGATACTTGGTAGCGTATGACTTGTACGGAACTCCAGTGAATCAAATTAGCTTTTTCGATATTCAAAATTTATAAAATGGAAAGTTGTTATTCTGTACTTTAAAGACAAAAATGGAGAACGTACACACAGAAGAAAAGGAACAAATTATTTGTAATAAAGATCGGAGTAAACATTAAGAATAAACCCACTTTCTGATATTTATATTTAAAAATATCAAATGTTAACAATTAAATACACCATAATACTTTCTCAATCATCACTCATGCATTTGATAACTGCCTAGTAAA
Source organism: Gryllus longicercus (assembly GCA_038098605.1). Lineage (NCBI taxonomy): Eukaryota > Metazoa > Arthropoda > Insecta > Orthoptera > Gryllidae > Gryllus > Gryllus longicercus. The sequence goes on along the minus strand of JAZDUA010000128.1, from coordinate 2,107,256 downwards.
GACGGGCTTGTTACCTACAATTTGACGGCCAAGCCCAAGAAGAAGAAGAAGAAGAAGAAGGAGGAGGAGGAGGAGGAGGAGGACCAGGAGGAGGAGGAGGAGGAGGAGGAGGAGGAGGAGGAGGAGGAGGAGGAGGAGGAGGAGTAAAAGAAGAAATGTTTAAGCAAATTTTATATTTTCGATTAAATTACCGGAAGATTTTTTAAATAAATGGCTTCATCAGTGAAATGCAAAGTCATCCCTAGCATACGCTCCTTAATAAATCTACTAATAAATTTCATGTCAAAGAAACCACCCAAACCATAACCCCTCTGTGAAAACCAGTCAATTACATCCGATTCAGCCAACATGCCGCCTTTTCCAGTCGCCTTCCGCCCACGGGCGCCGCGCCCGCGGCATCGCTTGGCGGAGGGGCGGGGCGGGGCGCGCCGCGAGTCGCTGTATAATGGGCGAAGCGCGCGATCAATCGATGCCTAATCGATACGTGCCGCTCGCTCGCGCCAACACGTGCCAACCGGAGCGCCTGCCGCCCCGAAAGGGCATTGCTAGTTAGGCATTGGACACGCGGAGGGGCGTGCGCCCGCCGGAGACAATTTCCAAGCGGATGGCGCCCACGCCGCCTCGCGCCACGCGGCCGGCCAGGGGAAGGGTGGGAGAAGGGCGCCGGCCAGCCAGTGGGAGGGTGGGAGGAAGGAGGCTCGTGCGGAGGGATGGAGAGGTGACGCGGTGAATATTCAATTCATCAATTAAAGAGGTCTTTAATACCGTAAGTGTAGTGCACATTACATCCCGAGATATGGCAGTGTACCTCATCCGATAAAACGTGAGATCCGGCGCTAACCCACCGGCAATTTTTGTGGCTCTCTCTCTTCAGGACTCTCCAAACAGGGCCATCTCCCCAATTGAGACGAGTTCTGGTCGGCCGACATGTGTGGTGGTAGTGAAATGCATGTACGTGTATGTGTATGTGTGAAAGGGGGGATAAGTTGAGAAAGGAAACATAAGATCCGTGTACGGATTGTTAAGGTTCTGAGCCAGCATTCGCCTGGTATTAACCAGAGGCACACGGCCAACTACCGATCAGAGCAGCCGGCCGCTACAATTCTCCGACAGAGCGCGGTTAAATTCAATCCAGCGCCAATTCAAGAGTCGAAAATCCCAAAGACAGGGAGTGGGAGGATGGCGGGGCCAAGGGCAGCTGCAAAAGGAGGCCCTTCTGGAGGTAGGGGACGAGATAGACAGAAGGGTGAAGATAAATAAACTTTAAGCTTATCTCGAACCTTAAACACTTTTCAATTATAGTTACTTATCTACATTACCTAAATGAAAAGAAATAACATGGAGTTCATTGCACACTATAGAAAGAATCTCCTAGCAACTTAATAAGGGATGCTTTGAAAGTATTCTGCTGCTGAAGACTGCGACATTGGGGACGTAGCGGAGTGGCGCGCGTCGCGGGTGGGCGGGTGAGCGGGCGCGCGGGCGGGCGGGCGGGCTTGGGATGTGAGCGGTGGGCGAGGTCGGGCGTCGGCAGAGGGCGTGTTGGCCGCGTGTTTATTGAGCATAATTGCAGAGCCTGCGCAGAGGTTATCTGCGGCCGGGTCGCGCGGGCTAGGCGCCAGCCTACGCCGTCTGGCGCGAGGGCGGCGCGGCCGGAGCAGCCGGGGTCGGGGTCGCGGTCGCGGTCGCGTGCGCGCCGGGGAACCAGAGCTCGCCTTCAGAGCGGGGACCATCTGCGGATGCCCGGAATCGGAGGCGGTCAACAACCTGTCAAATGGCGAAGTAGGCTGGCGAGAGCACTCGTCTCGGAGTGCATTTTCCCTTCTATTTCTCCTGCCCGGCTGGGATATGGGCAACGGTTTGGCATGGAAGCGTACTGTAAGCAGGGCGAGGAAGGAAGTATTCGGAGAGATAGTTGTTCTCGGAACTGAAATCAGGAAAACTCGCCACAGAAACATGATAGTGGAAATGAATCTATGAAGAGAGCGACCTACGTTAGAGTGGCTTGCATTACCTAACCCCGTGCATTGAAAAGTTCAGAAAAAAATGTTCGAATGGCCAAAAAATATTAGGAACAAATATATTATGAGTGAATAATTAAAACTTTTACGTTTTGCACTGTACCTTTCAGTCATTGAAATACAGTATGTATCTATACTTTGCTATAAATATTATTACTGCTCTACCCCACCACAAACATAATAGTAATACGGTTTTAGAAACGGCGAAGCTTTCATAATGAGACGTAGACCAATGCAATTCACTCCCATCGCTCAGCCATCGCCCTGACAGCAGGTTTCGGGAAGGGCCGTCCAGTCTGCTCCAAATCCGCAGAGTAGTGGCCGTGGAGATAGCTACCGAAGGGTTCAATCGTAGTGTTTCTGGTAACATGAAGCGACGGCTTCGACATAATGACCACTGGTAGCCCGTTAGGAGATCTTGAGACTGTGGTTGTGAAAATTGTGAACGTTGGTGAGTAACGACAGGCCAGGGTTGAATGGAATTGCGTGGTGACTGGCATTAACGAGTGACTGCGCAAATGTAGAAATTGCGAGATGAATGCAAAGAATGAGCAATTCCTTGACGTTTGTATCATGAATGTACTCGGTTACTCAAAAATGATAATCATTTCTATTTATTGCCAGTCGACAATACATTATAATCCAAAACCGCCTTAAAATTAACTCGATTAATAGGTGACATCTGCATTTACAGATAATGTACATTATTTATTCTATTATCACATTTACATTAACGACATGACTATATTTCAAGTATGAAGTAATATTCATATTTTTCTGGATGAAGTCTCAAAGTGTGATGAATTTTTGGCAAAAACCAAGAGATAATTTTGGATTCCTTTCTTTAGCAAAGATAAAACTTAGCGAATTAGTTCCACTTGAATAAGGCAAATCATCCATCACGCAATATATTGTTCCTCACAAATCTTCCCAAGGCAATGACTACGGCACGTGGAAATATCCACTAAGATCTTTCAGTACTGCAGTAGCGAGATAATACGTTCCACAATACGCAATGAGGAGGCATTGCTGTCTTAGTAATCTTCACTGGTCGAAATCGTCGATTCCTGAAACGATCATAATCGACCGAGACTAACTAGCAAGAAATCATCCCCAAGCGATCCACCGCATTCGTTGGCACAGTGAGACCGCGGGCATGTCGCGGCGTAAATGCTACCTGCAAAGGCGGGTTGACGTGAGTGGTAGCGGCTGGGCGGAGGGGCGGGGGCGGGAGCCCGTACGTAACCCCGTGTCGCAAGCGGCTGTGCGCCGATCTGCATACAGGAAAGCGCCTGCTCGCCTGCTTCCTCGCAGTTCAGCGGCGACACGCTTGCGTAAGGCGGCGGCAGCGCCGGCGGCGGCAGCCGACACTAGCGAACAACAGCCCCGCCGGGCCCGCCCTCCGCTCGCTGCTCCCGTGTCCGGCGCGCGGCGATGTCGCCGAGGATAAGGAAGTGATGGGTGGCGCTGTCGCGGTGATCCGACAGTGAAACGGGACCCGAAGACGCGGTGACGCCTTGTTGCCAACCGCGAACGCTGCATACGCGCGAGTCAAGCGACTGGGCTGCAGTTCTTTACGCATAGTCGCCAGAGCGGAGAAGGACCCTCTGCAGACACGTCGTGTTAACTAATTTCCAAATCCACAATGGTGGATCGGGAATATAAAAGGGAAGTCGCTGTTCTTTACGGGTTCTCTTCTGAGCGGAATTTCCTGTTTAAAAAATGCGTGATTTTACTAATTGAAGTAATAAAGATATTATTCTCAAAATATCAAAATTGCGAAGTAATACTTTTGTAATACTGTACGGTTATAAAATCGACTTAAGGGAACTAAACAGGGGAACGAAAAGCCACTCTTAACGGTCGGTGTCCTTTAAGGCTTTAACAGTCTCACGTCCGTTAAGAACAATCGAAACAAATGAGTTATAGCTGAAGATGGCGTGAGAGTTCAATTATTCCAAAAAAATTATATCTTGATTACATAATTTTTCTCATAAGTTGTCTTTCGAAAAGTATTCAACGACACGATACAGTTATAAACCTCGGCTATCGGTTCGGTATAGAATGTCTGTTATTTGCTGTTTTTCGGAGTCAATAGTCTATTTCCCAATATCTATTTTTGCTCCAAAAAATAGCGTGTTAAAATGAAAGTAAGTGTGTCATTGTACATGGAAATAACTGTCAAGAACATTGTTAATATTAATCTTCACAAGAAGCGAAGTACAAATTAATTAAAAACCAAAGGGAATAAAAAAAGATCCCGTAGTTATAATTGTGACGATATCCATTGTTTTTTCTTAACCACAATTTGCTACTCACGTTATTCTCAAGCCAGTTACATTTTACAAAATAAAAATTAACGTCAAAAGTTATTTCTAACGCGAAAATTTATTTTTAACTGAATTTCGAACAAGAGCATTTAGGAAGTGATAAAATCCGGTACGAAAATCGCGTGTTTTACTTCAGTATTTTAAGAAATGAAGATGGAAGCAGAGTAGTTTTTTCGATATTGCATACTCATGTTACATTGTTATTCCCTTTAAGACCCAATAAACATTCAAGAGTCTGAATTTGTGTGAATTGTGACTTCTGATTGAATCGGAAGCAGCGAGATTGATTCTTAAAACACACGTGCAGTTTAGGGGTTACACAAATTCATCTTCCTCCCAACGAGCTGAATGATATTTTTGAGTGCAGTCGGGAATTACACGATACTCACGCGGACGTCGCCACAATCAGTACCCGTACGTGTCAAAATTTCGTGTTCGGTTTGCGCGAAATGTCACATAAAAATGCCACGTCTGTTTAGTTCTGAATGTCCTTCAGTGAATCTGGCACGGTCAGTTTCGCCTCAGACGAAAACCCGTGTTCGGACCCTGGCCAGGTCGGACGCGAAAGTGGCGCGACGGCAGAGGCGACTGAGACGGTGGCTTCTCTGGCACCGCGGCGCGCGACCCGTAAATCAGAAGGAAACCACCCCACAGCGCGGGGCAATCACGGCAGGCCGCGCGGCGCGGCGAGATGTACGGGGCGAAAGGACGGCCCGCCCGCGCCTTTGTTCGGGCAGCGGTGGCGGCATGCGCAATGAGATCTAATCACCAGGCTGTCCTCTGCGACCGCCGCCGCCGCCGCCGCCGCCGCCGCGCTCGCGCGATTCAATGCAAACGCCCGGGCCCGCGCCGTCGCCGCCGTCGCCGCTGCTGCTGCTGCTGCTGCTGTAGGATCCTGCAGACGAATTCTCGTAACGAGCACCCACCGCTGCCAAGCTCCGGCCCTGCGACGTCGACCACCCGACGCGATAAGTCTTACGATCGCCGTGCTGTTGTCACCGCTGCGAAGGTGATGATCACTTTCTAGTTGCGGGCGGGGTAGGGTAAATGTTTCGTGCGCTTTGGGCACGAGTTGTTCATGGCTTAAGGCCTGAGTTCGTCATAAGTTTTACGCATGAGTTGGTCATAGGTCGCAAGCGATCCTTATACTCATCCATATAATTTATATGGGATGGGCAAAGGTTCTCGGGTTTAAATACCACTCACCTAGCATGTCACGTGCAATTTGTTTCAGAAATATGAGATTTTCAGAACGATTTCAAGCAGTATTGGCGATTCTATCAGTACTCTAATCTTTGCATCTTTTCTCTTTTTTACTTCATCATATCATCATTACCATCATTACACGCACACACATCCATTGTCAGAAATTAGATAATTTCAGTAAGGGACAATGTTCTCTCTTTCGTTCAGTTTTCCTTCTATTTAGTAAAACATGCCAAAAATCAGACAGCCTTGATGATTGCTAGTCCGATCGACGTTTGAACTTATAAGAAATTGAACCATTATTTATTTAGACCATAGTATTCATGTATGAAAACTGTTCGGTCAAATCAATCGATTATGAACTAATTCTAACCACAAATTGTCTCTAAAACTTCTATCCCATTAGAACCTGCAACTATTATCCCTCCGACTTTGAACTCCGTCCTTGACACACACAAGTGGCAAAAGAACTGCACGCGCCTTACGCCTTCTAATCTCGCAGAGCGATCTGCGCGATCGCCCCCGACGGAGCTGGCAGGCGCCGGGTAATTCCGGTCGATGTGCACGCGGCGTCTCGTTACCGCGTGCGCAGGAGGGCGAGCGCACATCGCATCGCATCGCGTTGGAGGCGGCGAACCGAATCCCGCGCGATGGCCAAGAGCGATACGCGGCCGGCGGGCGCGGGGGGAGACGGCGGGGCCGCACGGGGCTCGAACCGACGGCCTCGCCGCCGCCGCCGCCGCCGCCACAGCTACCGCCTCCACCGGAAGTGACGGGGCGCGGGAGGCGCGCGCAACCGTGACGCTTCCTCCCTCCGCCTCCCCCTCCCCCCCCCGCACGGCCGTCCGTCAGGCGCGTCTTCGACTTTGCCGCTGCGCGCTATCGGCGCCTGGCTGACGCGTTTGCACGCTAACATTACTGGTATATTCAAGGGATATTCATTCATTTATCTTTTACTGATATGTTATTGCTTGCTATTGCTTCCGACACGGAGCTCGAAGCACAGTGCATAACTTATATTACCTGGATAAAGAGGATCATGATTACGAGGGAAATAATGTAAAGACAAATCGAGACAAGTTAACATCTAGTTAATTAGTAAATAAGTAAATCTGATTCAATGAAATTAGATAAAAAATAAAACCACGTTCGTACCACAGGCGTTAACTGATTATCACCATCGCGAAACGCCCTTTTGTGGCCGGGCGATCATTGCAATCCTTATGACACCCTTAGTGCATAGTTTCACCAACCAACAGACTTTCCTGAGTAATGTTCAGAACGACCTATTTTCAGCAATGAAGTGATTGATGTTGGCTAAAGTTTATTGGAAATTATTATGGCCGAAAATTATGTTCGAGTGACCAGCTAAAATTTATTTAAATTTTAAAAAACAACAACAACAAAACGTAGGACGATAGATACGATGACAAAATTCGTCTCCAGTTCTGTTATGAATCAAGTAACCCCTGCAAGTGATCACTATTTCGTAGAGACTTTTCCGTTATATCTTCTCCTCTTTGGTTTATACGGACGCGTTATCGTAAATATAACTTTTTGAGTGGAGGCAAGATTTTTGCTTCTTAATTGGTTGATCTTATTTGTGTCCGTATTACGAACACTCTACATTAAAAATACATACAAATATAAAATAGAAGTACCGTAGTAACAAATGTAAGCCTTTTTGATCAAGAAGTAAACAATAGGAGGCCTTTAAGTAAATTGCTTTCTTTTATGAAGGGGACAAGTCATACCATTAAAATAAGTAAATGTTATCAAAATAACTTCAATTATGACTGGCCAACTTACTTAGCAAATTGGGAATACCTATTTTTGTGATTTAAACGAACTTTTTAAATCTACGCTTAAACTTACGAAAAAATCAAACTTGTGGAAACTTCAAGTACATTAATTATTTTCTAGCAGCAAAATAAATAAGGAATATAGATGCATACACATTTGAATATATGCCTAGTTTTTAATTATCGTAATTCAATTTGAATTGATTAAATATTTCTAAGTATATCGTAAGAAATATTTGAATTGATCAAATATTTCTAAGTATATCGTAAGAACATTCTCATACACTAACTAAAAGGAGATTTTAACATAAATTTTACATTCTTGATTAATTTCCTCATTATAAAATACATATTGCATCTTATTAAAGTCACAATTAAAAGAAGTGGAAACGTGTTTGAATTCCTAAAAAAGATTAATTAGTATTCAAAGTACAGGAGACAAAAACTTGTTAGAGCCTGTTCTTTAAGAATAATTATTACACTCGTTCTGCTACTTTATCAGAATATCCTTTCAGAAACTGCTTATTTGTGGTTGATACGTTAGTAATTTATTACGGGTTTCATGTGTGTGTATGTGTGTATTAGAAACAATTTTATTTTATGATTTGCATTCTGTTAAGTGTGTACGTTATTTATAATCTTCTTCTTACGAAGTCGTTTATGATAGGAGAGAAATATCACTTCTAGGACATTCTATCCTTCTACTTTTCGGATTAAATCAGAGGTCGAATTTTAGAATACATTACATTTATCTCACATTCGTTATGAACTTTCATCGCTACAATTAAAATAATTTCCAGAAACTAATTTGCACGTTATCACGTGACCATGACCATTATTCACGTTAATCATATGAAGCACTGAATCATTGAACCGAAGATCGTGGTTGCAGCCGTTATTTTACAATATAACAAGAGATGATGGGTTACGATAGAAGCGAGATAAAAATAATATTTCTTGAAGGTTTCATTCTTCGTTAAACGTAACACATTTTATGAAAATTTGCACGCACGATTTAACTTCGGTAAACGGTCTTATACAACATACGTTTGCATCTCTTAATAAATACTTCACTGCACCTGAACACAAATAAAATTGCTCCTTTGAAAGAAGGTATTAGCAAATCTGTTTTCCAAGTAAGCCAATAAAAAAAGTGTCTAAACACAGCGCGTAACAAGCAAACAGAGCTTAAGAGCTCGTTTCTTCAAAGAAGCGCGTAACACCCGTGTAATCCGCTCAGCTATAAAAAGGCTTCTTTCAGGAGCTGTTTGCACATCGCGCGGCAAAAAGCGGCTTCGCCAGAGATGATGAGCAGGAGGCGGGCCCGGGATGCTGGGGATGGGGATGGGGATGGGGATGGGGATGGGGATGAGCGACGTAGGCGAGAGGACAGGAATGCTGGGGACACCAACGCTAAACCGGGGGCGAACGAGAAGCCAGACAAGGAGGGGGGGAAAAGGGAGGAAGCAGTCGGAAGGAAAGGCAATGGACAGACGGAGAGATAGAAGTACGGTGAGGTAGAAAATTTGGGAAGAGATGGGGGAGAATGAGGAAAGCGTGGACATTGAAGGATGAGGAAAACGAGGTTATGGGTGGCAGGGGAACGGTCAAAGAAATTGGGAAAGATGAGGAAGGGGAGATGAAAAAACTGGAATAGGAAAAGGGAAACTCCACTGACTATGCTTCTGACCTGACTTCACTATATCCGAAAGAGAATAACTGAAACATAATTTATTTTAAGATATAGCTATTAAATTACCAACTTATAGGTTTGATGTATTATTTGCTCAATTCTTTTGAAATCTGAAAATTCGTACTCGAATTTAGTAACCCTCAAAACTCTGAGATGTGTGTCGTATACGCGTTTAGCATCTTATTTCGGCCAGCTTTCCGCTCACCGTGGGCCGTGTGGGCAGCGAAGCGGCGTGACGCGGCCGGCAGAGCGCGAATGCAGCGCTACGGCGACGGCGGCGGCGGCGCGGCCCGGGCCGCACGCGGAAGGCCAGGGAGCGGTTAATAAGGCGGCGCGGCGGCGTCCGGATTAGCGGGGCAGGGGCTCATCGTTGCGCCGCGCCGCGCCGGCCTCTGCGCGCTAAGCGCCTCTTTCTTTTGGGAGGGCGCGCGCCGGCGCGGGGGCGCCCGCCAACGCGAACGCCAACGCCGGCCAATTTGCGGCGAAGCGCCGACGCGCGTTGCTCGCAGTCACCGTCGCTAACGAGGGCGCGGCGCTCGCCGTCTGCGCAAGCCACGGGGCCGAGGGCGGGGGCGGGGGGGGGGGGGACGGGGACGGCAGCCGCGCTTCGCTGTCGCCTTGACGGATTAGCCGAAATAAAATTTCGAGAAATATCACCTCGGTCTCGGGACCATGGTTCATTCCTTAACTTTAAATTATGTACAGAGGTGAACACTGATCTAAGAGAATGCGTCACCACACATTATTAAAAGTTATTTTACTCTTTACAGATCTAGCTTGCTTAGAAGAACTCAACCTGTAAAACTTTGAGAGACCCACGGATGGGGATGACGGGGAAGGGAGGCAATAGTGGTGGCGGGGGCGCTGAGGGGGGCGCAGGCGATGGTGGAGGCGGGGACAATGGCGTGTGATGCGGAAGATGGCGGAGGCGGGGTCGATATCAGCGGCGGGGGCGATGGTGAGAGCGGAGATGTTGGGGGAGCGATGGGAAGGGCGGAGGCGACAGAGAAGGCGGGGAGATGGTGAAGGCCGGTGTAATGGTGAGGCCGGGAGCGATGGTAAGGGCGGGGAGAGAATGAGGTCGGGGGCGATAGTGAGGTCGGGGGCGATAGTGAGGTTGGGAGCAATAGTGAGAGCGGGGGTGATAGAGAGGTCGAGGGCGATAGCGTGGGCGGGGTCGATGGTGGGTTCGGAGATGATAGTGTGGGCGGGGGCGATAGAGAAGGCGGGGGCGATAGTGAGGCCAGGGACAATGGTAAAGGCGGGGTCAATGGTGAGGGCGAGCTCGATGATTGAGATGCGGTCGACGCGGCTGTCAAACGCGAACGCGCCAGAGCTCCCAGGAGGGGGAGCGACAGCGAAGACCGCGACAGAAACATCCACAGCAGCAGCGTCGCATCCATCTCCCCGTGCGCCGCGCAGCGCTTCCCCACCGGGGCGTCGGGTGAACAAATGAACTCCGCCTCATTCCGGGCACAGCGTGCGCGACACCGAACCGCAATTACTCCGGCCGTACGCGACGCGACGCGACGCGACGCGACGCGACGCGCGCTCTCCCCTTACGGCGCGCGGCCGCCACCGCCGCCGCCGCGGAATGCACGCGCGCGCGCACGGGCGACGCGTCCTGAGGATGGCCCGCGCGCTTTTTGCCCCGCGCGCCGCCCGTCGCGGAAGCGGTGTGTTCTTGCGCGTGTTCTCGCTTTACGACCGCCTCGACGCGCGAATTTCTACACCGGAATCAAGAGGTCAGCTCTTTCGTCTCGTATGAACACGTCTCGTCGATATTTTCGTTACAAGTATTTGCGGTTTTATCTTGCGGTGCAATCACGAACGCTCCGATAATAGAATACCTTTTTTATGGTAACTTGTGGTGCTGTGCGGAATACAAACTACTCCACATTATCATTAGGGTGTTCGTAATTAAAATTATTTTTGCTTAGTACGTGGGATACTCATTTGAAGAATGTTCATAATTAGTGAGATGCGGAAGCTTTCAGTATTTAATGGTAAATAAAGGAAAGTGTATATCCAGATGACATCCAATTTTGTAATTCGTTTGTAGGAAACGGCCATGTTTTAGAATTCGCTAAACATCTTACATTGTATCTTGACAATTTATTTTTATTACCTTATGATGATTGAATTTGTCATATATTGTACATATGTTTCTATTTTAATGATGAAAATGCTATCCAAGATATTATACACCCTTTTGGGATTTCCTGTTTAAACGAACGGGAATTGTTACCCTTTTCTTTGAGAGAGATTTCGATTAATCGATAATTCGATAATTTCGATTTCGATTCGATGTGTGTGTGTGTGTGTGATATGAATATTTCGTAACCTCCCAACCCTCAGCGAAAGAAACATAGTAAATGTTGCGTTGATTAAAACTGAACACTTGAATATACACGAAGAGTACAACCATGAGTGTTTTATTGTTTTGTACTCGGTATGTTTGTGCTCCTTATAATTTGGTTGCTTTTTATAATATTCGCTCTGAGAGCTGTGACTGTTTTTCGTCCATTATTGAACTCAAATCAAAAACCCAAAAATAATATCTTATCATTTAAAAAATAATTTGCTGTTATGAGTTTCTGTCATAGATTCACGTATAAGAAAGTTTTAAATATAAATATCTGCAACCATCTTATTGCTTTATTTTGTTCACATTATTTAATAAATTAAAATAAAATGTTAGTAATAAACGATTCTCACACAAACAATGTTTCCTACGTCAAAAGTTATGAACTTGTCTCGATATCCTCCGGACTACGAAATAGATCTAAGGAATCACTCAAATTTATCTGTAGAATGAATAGAAAAACTATAAACCCTAATAGAATTACAATTAACGCACTACGCAGAAAAGCGGCACAGTTCAAACTTCAATTTTCGAATAAACTTCTGAGAGACAAACTAATTTAAGAAATTAGAGGAGACAATTATGAATACATTTTTATTATTATAAATTCCATTCCAATTCCGTGCGTTTCTCCCGAGAATCACGACTTGACAAACTGCGATTTTTTCTCAGGCTGTACCTCTACTGCCCGCTTCCCTTGAATTCTAAGGGGTCAACGCTTCTCTCTCCCCTTTTCTTTTTCTCCACTTTTATTACTTTTTTTTACCCAGCCTCCTCTCCTTTCGCAATACTTGCGATACTTCTCCCGATAGCGAACGGCTTATGCAAAGCTGCGCGGCGGCGGCGGCGGCGCCACGTCGTGTTTTTGCGCGGAGCGACGGCGCGGCCTGGGAACGTGTACATCCATTGCGCATTATAGTAAATACGTCAAGCGCCTCCGCGAGGGGGGGAGGAGGGGGCCCGGGGGGCACAGACGGCGCGGAGAGGGGGGGAGGGGGTGACGGTAGGGAGATAGGCGACGGCGGCGGCGACAGCGCTACCGCTGCTACCACTCACGCCGATCACTTTTATAAGAGATAACCGGGCAGGGCTTCCAACTCGCGGCAATCGCCCCGTGACTGGATACCAACCAAGGCGTAGATATCGCAGAGTCTCCGGTACAGATGTTTTAAGCATTCAGAGAATACTGACAATGGATTTTCACGAAGTGGAAATATTTGATTCCACTTGAGATTTGAGCTCCAGACTTTCTGTTAGCCACACAGAGCATCTCTTATTGCGGCATCGACACGGATGCTCTGTGGTTGAATAACTGATAGAATATCCTGGAATCCCAGTGGAATCGAGTATTTGCACTTCGTGACCATTTTAAGTACTAATGTACCATTTTAAGTACAAGTATACTATGTATAAGCAATGTCATATCATCTTAGTTACAATTGTGTCTCGAGACAAACTCCGTCTGATACAATTATTACCCTATAATGTGTGTGACATTCCTTTTCATTCATCTTTACTCTATATTCCAATTGTATTGTATAAGCTTCATAAGAACGGGACAAGAAACTCAAAATAACTGTTGTGGAGATAAAAGCAAAAGTTCTGAAAGACCATTTAGAATATCCCTCAAATCGTGAAGCATGTAAAAGAGAATCTAAAACTCTTTCTGAAGAGGTTGTTGCCTCATAAATAGAACAAAATACACATTACTTGGAGTGTGTGTATTTTGTATTTCAATGTACACGAAGATCAATTCACTAGAATAATCTCTTTAACTAACTTCTCTGTTGCAGCTAGAAACTTTCCAATAAACATTTTTGAACTACGTAACGTAACATTGCGTATTATCTCGAAAAAAATTGATTTTTTCTAACAACCCTTCTTCTCTCTCTTTCTCTCTCTCTCTCTCTCTCTCTCTCTCTCTCTCTCTCTCTCTTGACGACGACGACGACGACGACGAAGACGAAGACGACGACGAAGACGACGACGACGACGACGAAGACGAAGACGAAGACGAAGACGAAGACGAAGACGAAGACGAAGACGAAGACGAAGACGAAGACGAAGACGAAGACGAAGACGAAGACGAAGACGAAGATGAAGATGAAGATGAGGATGAAGATGAAGATGAAGATGAAGATGAAGATGAAGATGACAACGAAGACGGCAAGGCAGATTTGGTACTAGCCAGAAAACCATGTACTATCAGAATGATTCTTCGTATCACCAGAAAGGGATATGGCGATGACAAAACACAGCCAATCGTCCCACCTAAGAATGGGGAAGCACTGGACTGCACACGACCTGTTGCTTAAGGCACTGTCCCCGCGTCCTCTTGGGTTTGATCGGAGTAGCCTAAGGTAACGTCCGATCAGAGCAGCCGGTTTGATCTATTCTCATTACGAGTGCGAAGTCAGATTTAACTTCTCAGATGCAGTCGAAAATCCAATAGCATGACTCAAATCAGGAACCTCCAATCTGCAAAGCACAATGCATCAACGCGGAAGAAGGGAAGACTGAAATGTAATCGACATAAAGGAAATCGATCGGAACGCTCCATGTGCCTGGCAAAGAACTACGCCCCGTTCCTTCCATAACCTTACACTACCCACGAATATTAATGACTAAAATATTTTCTTATCATCTTAAATACTATTTGTCAATATTCAACTGTTAATGGAATATCATCTTATGGAGTCAATGATATCAACCAAACTTCGACAATCATTTAATTACTAAAAGAGCAGTTAAATAAAAGTAGGAAACAAGAAAAATCAACAAATAAATAATATATTACCTTAATTATATAATTTGCTCCTATATCATTGCTTTTACTACATTTTAAACTCAATATGCACGAATGTCTTGAAGAAAGACTGAAAACTAATGAAATATCACCAGAGAGTAAAGAATGGTGGCTGCGAGTGACGTACAAATAAACTTGCGAACGGCATTAACCAATCAACGCACTCTACTCCAACAACTAGCTCTCCAAGTGGCTGGGCATTTTGTTGTCATCTTCCATATCTTTCCGCCACCGCTGACTACAAAGCTTCCGATGCGAACACACGCCCCCCGTTATTCACAGACGTTTCCTCGCACGTCGTGAGTGCGGAGGTGAGGTAGCGGCGAGGGTGAGGGTGAGGGTGAGGGTGAGGAGTAAGGACGAGATCTACGGCGGGGCATGCGCGCTAATGCGCAGCGAGGAATGCCGGGAGGGTGGGAGGCAGTGACGCATCGCGGCGTTCCGGGTATGCCGCACATGATCGTACGTTAGGCGGCGGCGGCGGCGGCGGCAGAGGCGGAGGCGGAGGCGGAGGCGGAGGCGGAGGCGGAAGCGGAGGCGGAGGCGGCGGTGGCGGCGGTTGCGGCGGTGGCGGCGGTGGCGGCGGTGGCGGCGGTGGCGGCGGTGGCGGCGGTGGCGGCGGTGGCGGCGGTGGCGGCGGTGGCGGCGGTGGCGGCGGCGGTGGCGGTGGCGGTGGCGGTGGCGGTGGCGGCGGTGGCGGCGGTGGCGGCGGCTGTGGCGGTGGCGGCGGCTGTGGCGGCGGCGGCGGCGGCAGCGGCGGCGGCGGCAGCGGCGGTGGCGGCGGCGGCGGCGGCGGCGGTGGCGGCGGTGGAAATGGCGGTGGCGGTGGCGGCGGCGGTGGCGGCGGCGATGGCGGCGGAGGTGGCGGCGGTGGCGGCGGCGGCGGCGGCGGTGGCGGTGGCGGTGGCGTTGGCGGTGGCGGTGGCGGTGGCGGTGGCGGTGGCGGTGGCGGTGGCGGTGGCGGTGGCGGTGGCGGTGGCGGTGGTGGCGGCAGCGGCGGTGGCGGTGGTGGCGGCAGCGGCGGCGGCGGCGGCGGCAGCTGCAGCAGCGGACCGCACTTCGGCTTGCGCACTCTGTGAGGGCGCGGGGTATTTCATTATCCTCACGGCCGCGTCCTCGCTTCTGTGGGAGCGACAACCTCAAGATTCTTCTATATTTATTGCTCGTCAACTACCCAGATCAATTCGCATACTGTATTAGACAGATTACTATCTCATTGTTTTTCTCTCACGACGTCACATCATGTTTATTGCTTTTTTGTGACCAAAATTAATCAATCAAATTCCTACCCATGACATGCATCGGTACAATGGATTGTTCAAATTTAGTATAGGTCATACTACAAACGACAATTCTATTGCCGAAACAAACGTTTATTTTGTGTCCTTGTCTTCATATATTTTTAGAAATATTTTAAAAGAAATATGACATTCACAAAACGCAACGAACCTACATCATGATCGTACTTAATACTTTTTAGAAATAAGATTCTTAACAGAACTCAAGTTTATAACTCAGGTTTTACACTCGTGATTTTTGAGAAAAAATCGGGAAGACCGATTTTATGTACAACATGTTTTACAAAATGAAACCCCTCTTTGATTTAAAAATCCTTACCGTTATCGGACTACCTTTACCGTTGAAAATCAGATAATTCTCAAATCTGCTCCATTCGACATCAGTATAAAGAGGCCTCTACGACTTATAAAGAATAAAATCTCCGACGTCAGAATCAAGTTTTTCAACTAAATAAGCTATCAACCGTTCTTTTAGTGAGAACGAACTCATCAGAGACTGTTCAACTTCTTAATTTACAACCATAACAGTAGATCAAAATTGTGAGCTAAGCAGAACGATGCCAAATTCGAAGAATGCGAACATTCTAAAATTTTGAAATTAGCATTTGACAATTTTTTCTTAGATTTCATTGAAATTTACTACTCCTTTCCAATGTTAACCGTCATTGCGTGACATTCTCCGAATCAATTTTAGAATTATTTCCCAGTCATATATAAGATTGTTTTTTAACATGATGTTTCATCCGCCTTTGCATATTTATTTTACGTTTTTATGTAGTCTAAACTGAACTGAAAATTACTGACCAAAAATTCACTAATTCATCATATTAATGTTTTTCATTTCGTAAAACATTATTTTACATTTATCTCCGCATTTCTACATTCCCCGATTTCTTCTTATCGGCTACTTTTCTTCATTGATCTTATACTTTTGCATACTTATAAAATGTACGATTAATTTACATTATCCATTACGAGCTTGAAATCATTGTGTAGCCGCCGCAGCGGTGTCACAAGGTCGCGTCGCATATTGCACCTTTTACACCAACATCGTGTTACTTTTTACTGGTCACCATTGGAAATTGTCTCTTTATGCTACTTTCAAAAAGTTCTCGCTCTCATTGCCATGGTCTGATCTGGCTTTTTTAAACGAATTGCCCGTGTTGTGGTCAAGTGGTTCGTGACGCAAACTCGAGCTGCGAAGAGCGAGCAAATATCGGGGCGCCGGAGTAGCTGACCCGTCTCTTACCACCATGCATCGCCCATTTGATTTGCGAGCTCATCTGCAGACGAACAATTACAGGTAGGAGAAAGCAGACGATGTATAATCTGCGGTTGAACCGCGTGGAAGCTGATGGAGTTCATAGAAAGCCAATATCGACGACTCTGAAGCGCCCTGGGAGTATAATTTAGAAGCACACAGAACAATTTGAATGAAGTTTGCAAGCACATACTACCAGATATCCGCGACAAAGCCACTGCGGACACGATATGCAGCAAAACTAATTCGGACTCCAACAGATTAAACTAGTGACTCGCAGCAGCAAAAATTCTGCTCAAGAAAATCACACAAAATGGTGTTCGCAAAAGTAGCAGGCACACTGCTCGTAAGCAACAAATGAAATACTCTCGTATAACACGACAAATTAAATATTATAACAGAAACAATCTTCACCTAGTATAACATGCTGTAATACAATATACTACCGTATACACAGATACACAATAATGCAGTTCTTGACATACCCAGATTATAAAAAAAAAGTGTCTGCTTCGTACCGCAACATGTGAATAACGAATTTTTAACAGTGGACATCTTTGGAGTCTTGATGTCGCTTGACGTTAGCAGTGTCGTAAACAGAGACGCACTGAGTATGAGAATTCAGTCGGTACACGTACTACCAGAATCGACTAATAACACAAACCGACATTTGCATTTTACTGCCAAATTCGAAACCATCTTGTTTTTGGATTTTTCTAACTAAACTAAAGATTCCTCTCACATGACCGGAGGCTACATAGTTTTCTTCCAATTTCTTCGCGCGCTGGAAATTACTAATAGGTTAAATATAAAGCGTCGTCTCCCGCGCACTCCTCTGCGGCTATTTGTGGCCCTTTGGGAGCGGCGCGCGGCTGCCGGGCGGTCGTGCCGCCCCCGCGATTTGCGAGCGCGGTGGCAGCCAAGCAATTACGAGCCACGAGCCCTCGCCGCGGGGCGGGCGCCGCTCGTCAATCGGATCGGGCGGCGGCGAGGGCGACGGCGGACGAGCGGCGGGAAGGGGCAGACGGGGACGGCGGTGGGAGGCGGCGGGGTCGTCGTGGGCGGCAGGGACGGCGGGGGCGGGAAGTTGGTGGCGGGGACGATGGGAACAGCGGAGGAAGCGGGATCGGCGGCAGGGGCGGCGGGGCCGGCGGGGGCGGCAGGAGGGGGGCGGCGTCGGGGTGGCGGCGAGGAGGGGGCGGCGGGGAGGGGGCGGCGGGGCGGGGGCGGCGGCGTGGTGGCGGCGGGGCGGGGGCGGCGGCGGGGTGGCGGAGGGGCGGGGGCGGCGTCAGGGTGGCGGCGGGGCGGGGGCGGCGGCGGGGCGGGGGCGGCGGCGGGGCGGCGGCGAGGCGGGGCCGGCGTCGGGGTGGCGGTGGGGCGGGGGCGGCGGCGGGGCGGGAGCGGCGGCGGGGCGGCGGCGAGGCGGGGGCGGCCGCGCCGGCGGGGTTTCCTCGAGAAAATGCCCCCTGGCATAGCCGGCGCACCGCCCGCCAAGCCCGGCCCGGGCTGGCACGGCCTCCTAGACAGCATCGCCGAGCCAAGCTCCGTGCGGATTTACGGCGACGGAACGGCTTTCTTTCGAGCTGGAATGAGCCGCGGGCCCCGCCTCGAGCGGTGTGGCGAGCTTTGTGGTAGCCGCGACACGACCCAGCTGAAATATTGATTCCAATCGTTAGGGAAGACAAAAATAATGCGCTTCGGATTCTGAGACGTATTTGTAAAGTGAGATCAATCTGTAAAATGTTTAGTTGGCCTTTACATCGTTGCATTTAAAATAAGCGAAAATTTATAAGTAAATATCGAGATAGGGGAGAATATATTTAAGATATTGCTAGTCATTTGGATCATTCAACACATATCTCTGCTTCAACGCAACAAGAAGTCATTTCTAGTCTGAAGCAGCATGACGTGGGTAGGATCTTCTTCGATCAAATATTTCAGCGGCTGTTTTTGAGACGATGCCTGCTATTTCAGCATCTCAGAGGTCTTTTCCAATTGTTTTTCCATCTGTATCATACCATCTTCACACATCATAACATTTTGAAACAGTGATTATTAAAGTCAACTGAATCGTAAAACTGCCTTTAAATAGATAAAATGATACATTATGTATATATTTTAGTAAGAGAGGTTAAAAATGTGACATTGAACGAACATACTGATCTTAATTTCTCTCGATTCACTCGAGAACAACTTAAATTGCCGCAGAAACGTTTACATAACCCAGGTTTTACGGTTAAAATTGTTAACAAGAAAATAACTTCTCCAAATACCATTTGATTTTCTAAGCATTTTTTTATGCAGAAATGTAATGAAATCCAAGAAATCTACAGCAGTAGAGATAATAAACGCCCACAGTCCCCTTCTCTCGGATCTTAGACAGCACGTCGCGTGGACGCGTGCGTCGGAATGCCCACGGCCGCCGCCGCCCTCGCATGGAGCCGCCTCCCCTGGCGATTTCACACACGCGGCGCTCGTGCGGGGCGCTAACCACAGAGCCCGCGCGCGCCCTGGCGCCGTCACTAATCACCGCGGCGGGGCCCCGAGGGTGGGGGCGAAGGGGGGGGGGGCTCGGGACGGGGGCGCGTCATGGAAGGGAGACGCGAGCGGGCGCGTGCGCTCCACACCGCGCGGTCACGCAGGGGTATAATTTGGGCGCGCGACAGAGCCGTCATTTCTGAGGCCGACCGGGGGAGGACTTGGAAGAGGGAAGAGTACAGGGCGGGCGGGTCTTCTGGCGGCGGCGGCGGCTCGCCCCCTGCGCGGCCCGCCCCGCCTCGTCCCTCCTCGCCCGCCCGCCGTCGCTGCCGCCACCGCTGCGACACGGGGACTGTTGTTTTGACGTCTGGACCAAATTTGAGGGGCGTTCCCGGCTCCGCCCTTCCGCCCGAGTCTACGCCGGCCCCGCCCCGCCCCTCGCCGCCGCCGCCGCCGCCCCTCCCCCGAGCGCGCTGCTCGATGACGTCACCGACGGACGTCGCCGCCGCCGCCGCCGCCGCCGCCGCCGCCGCCGCCGTGCACACGCGCGTGCGGCCATTCATGCGCTGTCGGCGCACTGCATCTCCTCCGAAGCCCCTTCGCAGTGCGGTGGCACAGTTTTATGTCGGAAGCTACGTCAACAATCGAAAATGCTACCTAACATTTAAGACTAAACTGACAGGGAACTTACCACATAAATTTCGTACAACATGGTGCAAATTGTGCGTATCAACGAGGAACGATTTATTTTTATGCACTGCAAATGCAAAGACCAGTTACATTTCCCATTACCTAAAGACATAACCATAACTGATGGTATTACATTACGCGAGACTTTGGCGCAGATGTTTTGGGCGGAGTTGTATTCCTGACGCTGTCTCCTGGCTACGTGCCTGCTTCCACGAACACAAACCGTCTAGTTCTGCAAAATCCCAACAAATATTCGGAGCAACAGAGCTCTTCCATTAGCGCAACCTACTATTTTCGCTTTTAAATTAGCTTTTTTGTCATTAGCTGAATACGTTATGAAATTTGAAAATATTTTAATTCTGGGGAACAAATATAAACATCATTAATAAAACGATTAATAATATTCTCCTTATGATTTTTTACACAATTTTGCTGTCGTCACAAGATATTCCGTATGAGTGTACAGTTCCATACCCTGCAGTGCATGTGCACTTTAATACATACAGCATAGGTAATGTGCATAATCGAATTTAATACGTCATGTTGGTGTTGCTAGGATGTGATCTCTACGAATCATGTCTAGAGTATTTGACTGACTTGCCTTGAGCGCAAGGCTCGCAATGGGCACAAACTCCTCTCTACGTAAGCGGTTTATTTTCAGTACGTGCAAAAAAAACATTAAAGAGATGAATTTTCATTTATTTTCTTTGAATAGAATTCTCACGAACGTTTTGACATGTAACCAACAAAAATATTTTTTCTGAAGCAACAAATATCGTACAGAGAACGGTTCACTCACCGACGTCATTTCACTTGTAGACACTAAAAATGTTCAGTAATTCACAATTGCATGTGCTTGAAATTAATGATTTGGAAGGTTTCAGAAAAAAAAATATCTTCGTCGAATTTTAAGTTCAGTGCTAAATAGATCTATATTTCTGTACCAAGAAGGAAAGGACATAAAGTCTACTTTTTTGGTATAGTGGGATGTTTCAACATTCATATTCCAATTTCATTGCTCTTTCTGCAGTTATTTGAAAACGATGACCAAAAACATAAAAACTGAAATTAGAAACATTAAAAACAACATCATATTCATTTTCTTTCAGGGGTCAAAAAAATCGTTGAACTACTCTCCTGTAAAAATATATCTAAATGAGACAATGTCGTTTAATTCCAAGATACATAATTTACAATACAGATTTGGATTCACACGTACTCTTTTCTACGTAAATGACGTTAGAATATTATTGCATTATTATTTATGGGCTTAATGGCTAATTTCCCTGTTTTCTTTCAGGTAAGTACGAGACGATTTGCTACAGTGCGTGCAGAACATGGCATTATAAGTGAGTATAAATATAAATAGCATATTGTGATTTGTTCATGTAAATACCAAATTGTAAGGCTAGAAAATTAACCATCAGAAGCATAATGTTTAATTGTATATAAATATTCTTAGGTCATTTTAAACATCTAAATAAAATGTTCTCCTGATCGTTATTTCCACGTCGCACGTTTCATAACGGCGAAAAGCAAAAATATACTAGTGAAAGAATGACATATTTAATTGTACAAGGCCAATACTTTCACGAATCTCACATTACTGTTGGGAAATATATAAAAAGTTTATATATCAAGTTGCAAGTAGTTATTATTTATTTACCATTAAAGCTGAGATTTTTATCAAGCCTTGTGATACAAATCAGTTAATTATTTCCTTACTAAATGTTGATTTGTGGAACTGAAAACTATGAAGGTGATGATAAGTACGTATGTCCATCAAAAAGACCGGAGTTTGGAATCTCCACTAATATGGACGTTTGTGCCTCGATCGGTCCGGGAACATTACCAAGATCCCCTTTTGTGTCTGACATTAGGTACCAAATAACATATAACCAAAGTATATCGGACACAGAATGAATCTCTTTTCGTTCAATCGAAAAAGTTTATCTTGTGCTGTGGTATCTGCCCAGCATAGGTAATTACGAGACGTCTATGGATGGTAGGGGAAATATTACTTCATGTATTCAAATATTTTGGTGAAGCTTAATTGTAAACTATTTCATTAAATTAAACGGAACTAAAGTTTTGTGAAAATTCATTTCTTTCCATTTGTAATGCCACTTCTCTGATACACTGACCAAGACTGTCATTGGCCAACCTTCGTTAAGTATCGCAGCTTCCTTGCTTAGAAATTAGTACATGCTTAAGCGGTCTTAATTACACTAAACAGCTTAAAGTGCGTCGTCAACCGAGACACTATACGCCAAAACAATTTTGCGGGAAGTATAAAATCTAAAGACAGGCCTAAATTACCGAACAAAAGGACTGTGTTGAAAGACGCCATGTCAAAACGAAGATGTCTTCTTCAGTAAGATTTCCCCAATGCGATTTGTTCCGAATAATTAATATGATGTTATGCCATAGATCAGCATTGTATTTTGACGAATAATATTGAAATGATCGCATTTACCATTTCATTACGCCAAAACAATTTTATATATATATATATATATATATATATATATATATATATATATATATATATATATACATATTGACTATTATTAATATTTCTGATTTTCATATACACCTAATTTTATGGTCAAAATCAAACGATCTTCCCTGGTAGTGTTTTATCCACGCTTTGCCTGGTTCGGTATTCTAATCCAATACGAACATTTTATGGTTCATAACTCCAACATCTCCGCATTGAACCACGAAGGTTCGCCTGCGGCTCCGAGAACCAGCGGAGAGCCCGGCGCCGCCGCATCGCCACGTCGGCGTCGCGCGCACATCGGCAGCGCCGCGGCGCCTGTATATATAGCCGTGACGCGGCGAGCGGCGGCGCGAGGGCGGGCCGCGAGGCGCCGATGGCGGATAACCCGCGCCGCAGGTCGTCGCTCGACGCCCGGCTGCTCTGCTCCGAATGCGCTCGTGTGTTCACTGACCGCAACCAGTCAGACCAACGGACATGCTCCACGGGGGAGAGGGCCACTGCCGGAATACGGAGCGTCTTTGTTGAGGTAGTGGCGGAATACCCGCAAGAGGGTCAGGTGTTCTCGAGGTAGCGGTATTGAAATTCTTTTTCGCTGTCGAGCATGAGATATACTGACTCATAATAAGTTTTCTGTTGTTGCTGGTGCTGCTTATTTAATAAGAGAGAGAGAGAGAGAGAGAGAGAGAGAGAGAGAGAGAGAGAGAGAGAGAGAGAGAGAGAGAGAGAGAGAGAGAGAGAGAGAGAGCTTTCAAAAAATATTTGCTGCATACATACACAGAATGGTAACTAACACTCACCAGTATCGGGCATGTGCCAGCAAATATTTTGCCAAGTTACAGTTCGATTTAGTTAACGTTTTATTTTTACAATTCCTTCAGAATTTATGTCATATCAAAACAATCATTCGTATGACATAACTCATAACTCAGCATGGAAGAATTTCAGCGAACGATAAGGAAAACCCGAGAATGATGTCCCAGGTTCTGGTGGGATTGTCGCTGATATCATCTCAAAACGTCAAGAAATAAAATATTTCTTACAACTATTGATTCGAATCGGAGAAGTATATCAAAATATCCGAAGAAATGCAATATAACTTCTGTTAATGTAATATGACTTGAAAATCTGGTCACAACTCACCCAATCTCCAGATGTTTCCATTAAGTTACACAACAATTTTCAACTTCTTTACGAAAATTTAGCGTATATGATCTGCAGTTACGTGATTTAACATCTGGGGCGTATCATCGGCTGAGAAAACGTACCATAAATAATCAAATTAAATTACGCCAAAAATTATATAATAATTTCCTGTATCGAAAAAGAACTAGTAAAAAAATCTTTTTACCGTGAACTTACGACTGCCATGAATAGCAACGGAATTAAGAGAGCTCTCATGTGAGGTAAGAATTCGTTCCTCTTTCCTGCAAATCGCCAATGAATTGAAATGCAGTTGTTTAAATTTACATCTACCACATAAAAGAAATTGTTCGTACACACTTCTCTTGGTAACAAAAATTTCATAATTTTAAAACGCAGCCATTTACAACTCAAAGAAATTAGCTCTTCCGTTTAGCATCTATACACAGCAAAGTTAGACTAGCTATTATTACGCTACAATACGAATAATTACAAATGAGCGAAGATCCTGAGGAACATACTGCGTTATTTGTTTCTAATTTACGAAAAAATATTAAATAAAAAACATTTATATAACATCAAAAAATGGTCAGCGACGGTGGCGGATGAGTCGGCGACACGAGCGACGGGGAGAAAAGCTTAGCGGGTGAGCGAGGGGGAGCGGCGGGGGCGACAGGGGCGGTAGGGCTGACGAGGGCGACATTCTTCTTCGCGCCGCGGGCGACGCGACGCGTGTTGTCGCCCGCGCGGGGCGGGGGCGGGGGCGGGGCGGCGCCAACCGTGCCTCGGGGCGCGGCGTCGCGTCGCCGCCGGGCGGCAAGGGCAGGGCGGGGCTGGGCGGGGCGGGGCGGCGGGACAAAAGGGCGCAGATGAGCGGCCACATCCATCATGTTTAAGGGCGACAGGCCCAGGGCGCACCTGCGGCGCGCGGGCGGGCTGCCGGGATCAGCCGGGGACAATTAATTCTCCGCCGCGCCGCTGCTGGGTCATCGCCGCCCCGCCCCCCGCCCTCTCCACCGCCTCGCGCCGGCCCTCGGTCTCGCCCACGCCCCCGCCGCCCCCAGCGGGAGATGATCCTACTCAAAGGGAACCCAAATGTGGAGACCAAGGCGCTACCTTTCCTCTTGCAAAAATCGGATCGAGTTTCAGAACCGAAGTGCCGCTTTTCTTCTTGCGAAGACAGTATTTTGACGGTGGTCGAGTAAAGAGAATTTAGTAACTTTATGTGAAAATGACGTTACTTAGTTTTACACGACAAAATGTACAATACATATGTACTTGTACGTATTTATCTTTTTTTTTTTCATCAAGGTAGGGAGTTTAATATTTTTTGAAGATTTTCTCTTAATACAATATTGATACCACAAGTTGTTTTTTTTCCTAATTTTCTACAAACACTCTTTTATTGATACTCCCTACCTGAATATCGTCTAATTGTAGGCGTCACGTTCACAATCTTTGTGGTTTTCGGTGAAGAACCTTGACCAAAAGTTTGAAAAAGTATCATAATGAGAAAGGACGTGTACATCAATTCTTCAATCTCACATCAATAAATCTGATAGTCTTCACAAATATTTGGAAGTTACTTCCTTGAATTACAATAAATGTGGTAGCAAAGCAAGAAAATCAAATGCAGGAGACTAGTTGAGATTCGCGGTAAATTTCTCAGTTGAACACGCTTTAATGCATACTGAGATTATACGTAACTTCATTACAATAAAAGAAGCACACTAATCCTACCTAACCTTGAAAGTCCCAGAAGGGTCGCTTAGCCGGACGGGCCCTTTTTTTGCAGAGAAACAAAAAACCCACTACCCGCCTCGTCCACGTGCCCCCCCCCTCCTCCTCCCTCCTCGCATTCTGCGACCTCCCCCGCCGCGCAGCCCCGCGCCGGCTCCTTTGCCCTGCCTCGCGCCCATATGAATAACAAAGCTTTACACCGCAGCCTCCCCGCACAGGACGTGCGATAAAAACCCGAGCCGCGCCGCGCCGCGCCGCACGGCGAGAATCCGGGGAATGCGAGTGCCCCCTCCGTCCATCGCGTCCCGCCGCGTTTGAATACCGTTTCCATCAAAATTCCGATTCTCTCCCGCCCCGCCCGCGCTTCTCGCCGGGATTTTTGTGATGGTTCGAATCGCTGCCCTCGCCGACGTTCGTCATCGACCTCTCGAATCGGTCGAGAGGCGGCGGCGACGGACCCCGCCGGAGCTCCGGCTCCAGCCACGCGCCGCGGCCCACGGGATGTTACGCAACGGCGGCGGCGTCGATAAGTCCACAACGAGCGAAGTGTAAGGGAAGAGATAAGGCAGGTGATCGATGGGCAAACTTTTCGAGTGCTTTTAGTACTTGGTTGGGCTTGTGGATTGTGACTCGTTACTCGAGACAAGCAACCTAATCACATGTTTGCTAATAAAAACGTATTGCGTATTACACAAGAAATACATAATGGGAACAAAATATTAACTTCGCCGCAGTTTATTTACTTGTTTTTTTTTCTTTCGGAACATGTGTGATGCAGCAGTTGCTATAAATGAAGTTGAAAAATTGAAACACCATCTAATAATTAGATTCTGTTCACATTATATATGTAATGTTTTTTCTTTTATTTTAAACTAATGTTACAAAATATGTGCCGGTACTTTGCTTCTTCATATGATTGTATGCATGCAGATTAAATTCGATTATGTTCTTTTTTTAATCGTTTCAAAAGTGGGAGTCAGAGCAGCAGCACCAAGCAATAATATAAATTCTTGTAATATATGCAAAAATTAAAAGCAAAACAAAAATTAATTATTATTTCTAAATTAAATTCTTCCTCATGGCAGTGACAGTGTTCCTTTATGACAATTAATCATTTTATAATTGTATGGAAATATTTACTCCGGTTAAGATGCCAAAAATTCATAATTTCCTTCTTATGAAGCCTCACGATATTCACATACATAAGTGTACATTGGTTCCGTAAAAACTCAATGTCAGAACATTAGGAACGAAAAATCGACGAATCACAATTGCTGAATACCCAACAAATCATATACCACACCCCACGGCAGTTAAAATTTTATTACTTAAGTCGTCATATTCAAAAGCGTGGCTTCACGGAATTTGGAAGTGTTTAAGCTCATGAAAACCAAAGTTAATAATAGCGGGCCATAAATAGAAAACAAATGCGTCAGGTGACGATTAAAAATGCATCCGAAGAAGTGGGCGACTCCCTCTATCAGACCACACACTGCGCCCCGCCCCCCTGGAGGATCCCTGCGGGCCCCGCCCGCGGCCGCGCGATCCCCCGCGTCATAATGCACGCGGCGGAGGACAAGGGGGGATGATTGCCCCCCGGGCGTCGCGCCGCGCCGCGTCGCGTCTCGTCCCGGCGGCCGGATAAACACGGAATAAAAGCAACACGGCGCCAGGAGAGAGGGCGAGGAAGGGCGACACATCGCGGTGGGAGGGACGCCGCCCACCCCTCTATTTAGCCGCCCCCGGCGCGGCGCCGCGCCCTGCGCGCGTCGTTCGGCCCCGCCCCCTCACCCGCTCGCGCTGGCCGCGAGCCCTCTCGCAGCTTCGCGCCCAT
Source organism: Gryllus longicercus (assembly GCA_038098605.1). Classification (NCBI taxonomy): domain Eukaryota; kingdom Metazoa; phylum Arthropoda; class Insecta; order Orthoptera; family Gryllidae; genus Gryllus; species Gryllus longicercus. Next base: position 2,080,089 of record JAZDUA010000128.1, on the reverse strand, counting down.
TCCGCCACTCTACACAGGTATTCACCCGTCCGAATTTCACGAAATAAGCACGATTCATTTCCGCTAAAACCTTCGTTAGCAACCCATTCCAATAGAAATTTGAAAATGCGTTCACTGTCGGAAATTTCTGCATTACTTTTAATGTAAAAGTACATGAAAGTAATTATCATGAACGCACATTAAATTTAAAGTACACGTACAGTATCTTTAAAATACGTGTACAATTAAATTTACTGTACGTGTACAATTCAATTTTGTGTACGTGTAAAATTAAATTTACTGTACGTGTAAAATTAAATTTACTGTACGTGTACAATTAAATTTACTGTACGTGTACAATTAAATTTACTGTACGTGTACAATTAAATTTACTGTACGTGTACAATTAAATTTACTGTACGTGTACAATTAAATTTACTGTACGTGTACAATTAAATTTACTGTACGTGTACAATTAAATTTACTGTACGTGTACAATTAAATTTACTGTACGTGTACAATTAAATTTACTGTACGTGTACAATTAAATTTACTGTACGTGTACAATTAAATTTACTGTACGTTTACATTAAATTTACTATACGTGTACATTAAATTTAATGTGCATTCACGATAATTATTTATTTTTTTCCTCGCATTGCACTCGCCTAGTATCCAGCTTAACAGGTACAATTGTAGTCCATCCGCCATTACCTTTCACTCCCCTCGCCGACCACACACAATCAGTCCAATGCCGTCCATACTCGCTTCACCGCTTTCATCTCCAGCAATCTTTCCTCACTCCGGACGGCCTTACATACCCTCACGCAGACGCTTCTCGCCTCGCCTCGACCTTTCTCGCTCGTTGCCTTCCTCACTGTCCGCACTTCCCCGTTACGTATCATTGTCGGTCCCGTCGGTCCTCTTGTCTCTCTCTCCCCCAGCGGTGCGGCGGGCGCCGGCCGCAGCCGCCTCCGCCCCCTCCATGGGCCACGCCCTTCAAGGCGGCGGCGACGGAGGAGGCGGCGGCGGCGGGTGGGCGTGCAGGGCGGCGCGTGGCGTGACCCGTTCGCCGCGCCGTGGACGTCGCGTCGCCCCTTTCCCCCACCCCACGACGCGGTGGTTCCTTCCTTCATTCATCCGCGCGAGTGCAGGTTCGCCCGCTCTTTTTTTCGTTCCTCCCTGAATCTTTATCGCGTCATTGTTCGAAGCGCGCCATTCACGCGTCGTCCGTCGCCGCCGCCGCCGCCGTCGCCACGGGCCGCCCATTCATGCGGCGGCGGCGGCGGCGGCGAAGGCGGAGGATGAGGATGAGGAGATGCTGGCGGTTGCTATGGAAAAGGGTGGTGGAGGCGAGGAAGATGAAGGCGCGGTAGTTGGAGGCGGTAGTGGAGGAGGCGGAGACTGGGGTGGAAGAGGCGAAGGCGATCCGGGGGAGGGGGGAGGAGAACATGTAGGGGGCGGGGCGGAGGAGACGGAGGTAGCGGAAGAGGTGGCGAAAGAGATGGGAGGAGGGCAGAAGAGAGAAAGGTAGTGGCGGGGAGGAGGTGGAGGCGGCGGCAGTCGCCCGTGCTTGCCCGCTCTCCCACAACCCACCCACCGCCGTTGCCTGCGGTCACCCTACCATCTCCGTTCCCCGAATGCTTCTCTTCACTGACAAGAACTCACTCATCTAAGTCACCGCATATGCTCCAATCATTCATATCGTTATTTGCCGTCTAGCAATTATAATGAATCCTTTTCAGAAGTCATCACTGCAGTGTCACCGTCGTTGTAAATCCCTAATGCCGTAGTTACAGCTCACATCACCGTAGTCGCTGCAGCTTTGTGCATTGTAATGCCATTTGAGAGTAGTGATCGCCAGTGAATAATGCGTATTCATCATAATGGGCATTACTGTCACAATCGCATCATTACCGCTGCCGAATTTACATTTTAATTGACACGGATACCGCTATCACCTCAGTTATGTTCGCACCAATGTCATCGAGCCCACGCATAGGAAGGGAGGAATATGGGGAAATTTCACCCGTAACTAAGCAAGACTTTAGATCCGTAAACTATCTTACAAATAATCAAAGTTTCAAAACAAAATTAGTTCAGGTTAATTAAATTTTGCTTAAAAATTCCAATGCACCATACAGTTAAAATTGGTGAAAATTAAATGGGTTTATTTATTTCACTTAACAAAATCCACATTTTCAATTAATATATCAATTAATAATTTATCATTTTTCTATAGCGTTGAATCTGTCAATTAATTGCAGTGTTTTCATTTCACTTGGCAAGGAGAGGAGGCTGCAGCTGGCTTGACGTTCGCAGGCCTATGTATCTCACAGGAGCCCCAGGAGCTCAAGGAAGAGAATGTCGCTCAAAGCATCCATCACTTTTATTGCAATTTCAACATATAATTAACTCATTTAACTTTTATCGTACGTTGTCTTCAACAATTTCCCAAGTTAACACATTTTCAAAATTAAAAGTCACGTCTAGGTTATGGTCTCTATTATAACACGATCTGAATCCGAGAATTCGAGAAAGTCAAGATCTGTTGCGCGCAGTAGAGCGCCAAAGAAAATACTAAGTCTTATCCAATTATATCAAAGTAGTAGACTATAATAAATAATAATACACATATGTTCATGTGTTCGTTATTCTTATTGGATTCTATGTGGTGGGCTTCGTATTTTCTCTCGGCGACCTCCCCCCCTCCCCCGACAGGTTACATACCTCGTTCCTTTAAGAGTAACGAATACATACGCGATTACCACCAACGCCCACCCTTCTGTCGAGTTCATAGCGAACTGCGCTCGGAAAGCCAACCCTCTCATGCTGCCCACACCGCCGCCGTACCCGGCGTCGTCGCTGTTACCTTCGCCGCCTGTGCCCTCCCCCCCCCACGCGCTCGCTGTCCACGCAATTACCTGGGAATGTCGTGGCCGTGACGCCGCCGCCGCCGCCGCCGCCGCCGCCGCCACGACGATCAAGAGTGCGGCAGGGGTTTTACGACGCGCACCAAGGCTAACAGAATTAAAAGTGCGTACGTGCGTACACGTGGGGCCGTCCGAGGAGGTCGGCGCATCGCGGGGGACGGGGGGGGGGACTGCAGGGGACAGAGTGTTGAGACTTCATGAAGAGGTTTCGTGTTGGCACGAAGAGGGTCGTCTCAGCGAAAATTCTATGAATGAAAAGACGCGGGGGATTCTTGAAGCGAGGTAGTGGTGGTAGTTTTCGAGATTGGTTGTGCTTTGGACATGAATGTAAGTGTTCCTTTTCAAAGATGCAATTTTAAATACAGTTTCTATTTGTTTCTACCCTGTTCGAAAAATCCCCAAAATAACAATTTTAAAAAATGTTTAAAATACCCGATCATAAAGTTTTAGAATATGGTACCGATAACTATTTTAATATTAAAGTCATTTTGCTTATAGTATATACATTTTGAAGCAAAAACAAATCAGTTGTGTTTAGAAAAATGAAGCTCTCATTAAAGAGATTCAATAACTCTTACGAGAGTGTTAATTTCATTTTGATTTACAAATCAATTCAAAATGCTGAATAACAAAACGTTATTTCTTACATATTATTCTCAAATTTATCAATTCCTTACATAATTCAAGCAACATCTCTTCAATGAAACTAATTGTCCCTTGAATGACTCTTCACAGATATACTCTTAGCCATGACACGTAACTTTCATTCTCAATGTACTGCATTGGCGTCACTAAGAACTTGAGCAAGAAGTGGAGATGCGGCGTGTCTGTACTTGGATTTGTAGAAGGAATGCAGAGTGGTTGTAACGGTACTAGTGTTTGTGTGTTGCGACTGACGGCCTTCAAGTCTGCAAGAGACCACACGTAGTATTCTTTACGAGGTTACTCTGTGACTTGGTGACCGTCGGAGAGTACTTAGAGCGCATTAAAAGTGCCGTGCGTAAATGGAACAACGCATCTCGAGACTTCATTTCTTACTGCCTCGTAAAACTGCGAGGGCCGTCAGGCCAAGAAGAACATCTGAAGTTTAATTCATGTCACTGCATATTGCCTGAAAATTATAATGAGTTGTTTCTTTATTTTCTAAAAATTCTTTACTTTTTGTGCCACAAAAAGAAAGATATAAATTTAATATTAACCGTTTACTTACACTATTATGTATTTACTCATTATGTTGCTCATAGTTGGAAAGTTGCATTGTAGTTTCCAGAATTTTAATAATCTCCAAGAGCACATTAAAAGGAAATTACTTAAGGCGATCCACCAAATATAAATATGCGCCAATAATTGCTAAATGTTTCACAATAACCAAATTCCATTATCGCCCAAAAATATTGATTTGTGACGGAAGTTATGCGACGTGAAGTAATTGTTTATATGTAATAGTTTTTGTTTTATTTATGAGAAATTCAATAATTAAAAATTTTAGATGGAACTATAGTTTGTTTTTGTTTTGCTTTTTCGCTTGCAACTGAAAAGAAGAGTGCAACGAAATAATATTTGTCAATAATTAAATAGTGTTTTTACATAAAATATTTAAACACATTATTCCTCGTGTTGATAGCATGAAAATGTTAAGGGAATCAACAAAAAAACAGAGGTCACTTGTAGGGTGCGTTTTACAGAGAGATCAATGCAATTTACATTGTCATGTTTTCAGAAACCATTTGTTTCTCATGAGTTAGTACATTAATAGCTAGAAGTTAGTATGTTATTTCAGTTAAGATATCGTGAAAAGAAAGAATTATTCCCGAATTTGAATTGTAATATTGACGTTTGAGTCTGTGACCTTCCTGCCGCGATTTGCTGTGGTTTTCGCTCCTCCTTGCCTCTGCACCTTCAGCGATGTGACCGACCGAATAGTCAAGGCCACCTCCCCCTTCAGAGACGAATTTTGCTCGTCGCTGCAAAGGCGAGTGCAGCATGTTTTTTCAAAGCCAGACACTTTTGAAATGTGTAACAGGATTATTTTGCATTGCATTCCTCTGTTGATGATCTATGGTGATGATCTATGTTGATAAAACTAGACAAGTACAATTCATTTAAAAAATCAAAAATAATACATTTCCCTAATATTAGAAAATATAGCATACAACTAACATCAGCTCTACGCTAATTACCTGCCCCATGGTTTGGCACTGTCGATCAAAAGCAGTATTTCAATATTGTGAACGCATACCCTTTCGAACTTTTAAAAATATTACAGATAAACTCACGTACAGAAGATATCCTTTTAGCAACAATAATTACAGAGAGAATGTCTTTTATGCATGCTCGTAAACTGATGTATGTTTTACTGCGCATTTCTGTAAGATTATGGAGATCAACGCAACTTTCTAATCAGTGTAGTATTGCAGGTAAAACTTATATTTAATCATGTATATGTAGCGCCTGATTTGAAAAAAATTGTACAAAACCTCATTCAAAACCTTGGGTATTTGTCAGTGCTCGCCAGTTTCTAAGTCAACAAATAAAATATCACTTTTACACGACTAATGCCTAAAGATAAGGTCGAGCACCTATCAAATTCCTCAGTTTTAGAACACAATTCATCAAAGCTCTACTTTTATATCATTCTTATCACATTTCAACTAATAATAACATAATGAAAAATCAATAGAGAATAAAAAATATTAAGCAAAAAACTTTAACAGAAAGGGAAATTGAATTTGCAGCAAGCACGTTATGCGATTGTCTCCTGTCGCAGCGTCATTTGAGTTTCGAAAGCAGGTAGGATAGCCGCTTCGCCAGGAGTTAGGGCGACCCGTTCGCGCAGATAGCAATGAACGTGGCTCCACCCAGACTGATAGAGCATCGCGCGGTCTTCATTTGTCATTTTGAACTGCGAGCTCTCCTCCCCTCCACGTATTTCCATAGCATTTGAGGGCGTCGTATCTTTAGTTGTCACAGAAACACAATATCAGTGACTTCAAATCTGCGACGGACGTGGCTGTAGTAGCTCTACGTAATCAAATGTTTTCTACGATATTTGCTTACGCACAAGAATAAATCAAGGTTTACTAGTTTCAAGACAAGTTTTAAAATAAACAAATTCAAAGCAATGTTTCTCATAATTAAAAGCTTTTTTTCCACAACACCATACAAAGAGAAAAGATAATTTTTCAATCTACTCCGCTATCTTATATCTTAGTGACATAAAAACATTTAAAAATAATACCTTTTGAAAGCAGATTTCATCAGCCAGACTTCAGTACACCTCACTAAGTATGTATATGTAGACAGTATTACCACACACGCGATGAAGTTTACGATATCTCCACAAATTGCACTCGCGAAATTCGCACGCCCAACCGGTTAAATGGCAGGTCGATCCCGGACTGCCGGAAAACAAAGCTGTATTAGCGCCACTAGTGGCAAAGAAGGAAAAGGGGTGAGTAGCCCTGATTCGACTGTCAGGCGCCAAGCAAAGATTTAAACAGAAGCCCTATACTTGGTTATCGTTCGAGGAATATGAGTTGATCTAAACTGAATTAACAAATAAATATCAGAAATATAATAAAATAAACCATTCTATGATTACCTGTGTATATGCCTATTTATATACAACGATGATTCATTTTATTCTACTGTCAATTAATATATGTTGCGAAATGTATTTCAACAATTTACTACTTTTAATATGAAAATGATCAATTTGTTCGTTACTTATATATTCGTTTATTATAATTCCATTACATCTATGAATAAATGTTAATTTTGAGCTGTAGTTCCGGATTCAAAGTTTTTCGTTGAATATGCTACGGTAGGGATGTTTCGACACTTCCATTACTTCCTGTATCGAAAAAATTGTTTTCGATATTCCAAGTTATTTTATTTGTCCGAGGAAAATTATTTTTGATCCAATTATATCGTGGTATAGATACAAACACAGCAGCCTAGAAATACAAGAAAATATAATACAGGCATACAATAAATCGAAGTTCAAGTCATGAGAATATATCATGAATTCTCTATAGTACTGGCACAGTAAGGAGAATACTGTTTTCTACTTTTTAAATTACTAAACTCTACTGTACTTATGAAGATATTTTAATTTATTTTTACAAATAAAAGTCAAACCATTAAAAAATAAGTAAACGTCATGCCATTTTCATAACTGAAATCGTGAATTGATATTGAAAACGCTGATTCTTGAGATTTGGTAAAGTGGATACATTACTCTTTCCTCTTGTTGGTAATATCGAAACCAACAATCTTGTCGACTGACCTACGACAACACACTACCTCACCAGTGGCCGCGCCCGTGCGAACATTCACCTAGATATCGAGTGTTGTTTGTGCAACACCGGCACTAAGAGTAGCGAAACCTAGGCACTTCGCCCCGCTTTGAAAGGCGGCAGAGTCCAATACCTCAGCATCTGATCCCTTGCCGTGGTATCCGCCCGCCCCGCGCCGTCGTCGCCTCGCCGCGCCTCGTCTCGCCTCGTCTCGCCTCGTCTCGCCGCCCCCGCCGCCGTGGTTCCCACGCCGACCAGCGCCCCCTGTAATCATCGGCCGCCGCCGCCGCCACCGCCCCCGACGCGCCCGCCCTCGCGCCCGCTCCCCACCCCAACCCGCTCTGGCCGCCCTGGAGACCAGTGATGCGACATCGATGCCCATGATTTCAAAAGATCCGCGTTTTTTTTAAATAAAATCTTCCACGTATTTAACGTTGATTTTTCGAAGCCGTTGTTTTTTTAACATCGAAACATTCGATGTTTCTACGTGGTCCATATTTTTTTAAATGAAAGAAAAATTCCCTCATAAAGAACTGAAATAATTTTCAGATATCCATAAAATAAATAGGCCAAGTGACAAAGATCATTAAGAAATAAAATATTGTTTTCGTCAATAATTTAATCATTAATTTCGTCAATAATTTTTCGTCTGTAATTTATGAATTATCGAATCAGATAATCTATGTTTTGTTAAGAGCCCTGATATTTTTTTACTTTGTTTCTTCAATTAAATCTCAGTTAATATTAATGAACGATACCATTTTAACCCCCCCTCGCCGCGTGAACTTCATTAGTTACTTCATTAGTGTCTGTTTAGAAACATCTACGTTTTCTTGGAGATGTCGCATCACTAATGGAGACCGGTGGATTCCTCGTTCGCGCGCGGATACCGTTTTGTTCTTCATACACAAAGGGAAATTATCGAAATCGAGAGAAAATCGAAAATCTGACGCAAATTTTGAGGTTTTCAGTACATAAAATACATTCTTAACATCATACGAATTAATGTCCGCTGTCCGACTGTTAGGGAATTATCCCTTCACTTTTGTACGACCTTGCTGACCGATTGGTATCCGATAAAAATGAAGAACCTGCGCAGCAGATCTGTAATTATAAATCTTACTAATCGAAACAGTAAAGGTGTCGGTAAAAATGTCTTTAAAAATTAAAAAGAAATACATTTAATTGAAAGGTGTCAGTCGATATTGACCCATAACCTCATAAAATCAGTAACTGCTATTGTTCAGCACAAATATCATTCTTCAATAATCAGCATTTATTAAAACAATCCGGAACGCAAATATTTCTACATGACCCACTCGTACAAACTCATCTTCCTATTTCAACAGCCTGCCAAAGACCGAGAAGTCACAACGTGCAATGTGAAAGCAGCCGTTAAATTATTCGTATCTGCCTCCGAAGGGAGGGGCCGGCGCGACCAGCCTTCAGGTGCCGCCTACGCCTGCCTCCGGAGCCGTGCCGCGCCGCGTCGCGTCGCGTCTCGCCGCGAGAGAAACTTCCCGCAAGGGGGCATCCCTTTGTTCTCGATACAGTTCCCGCAACGTCCCGTGAAATTCGTTGGCGGCAGGGACATTTGTAGATAGGCGATAGCGTGTATATAGCCTGGGGAAGTCGTTGTTCGGCGGAAGTATGGTGAGTGGGCGGAAACAGAATGGCGAAATTATGCGATTTTTATCTGAACGTTACAGTCTCGCCAACAAAATGGCCTCTCGACGAGGCAACAGCTTCTCCGTTCTCGCCGCGGTAGCCGCTGCGGAGGCTTGACGCCAAAATGGTGGAGATAATCTTTCGTCAGCAGTCGAATGAATCTGTTGGCTGGCGTAGGTTATCTCGTGTCATACCGATGTTAGCTACTGCTTGCACGCGATGTGCAGAAGCTGCTGCAACAAAATGTTTTACGCGAAACTGGGCCTTTGAAGATGTGTCTGCATTCTTGGAAAGAAAAGCTAGAAATCATGCTCCTTCTGACGGAGGGAGCAAAGGGCATTTTTCTCGAATTCCCTCTCGTCGTTTCTGAATTATACTGGGTACTGCCATGGCAAATTAACGTACATATAGTTTCTTATCTTAATTTAATTTAAATGTTTTAGTACGTAATTGTAGGGATTACTAAGTTACAAAGTTAATCAAGTTTACCACGTCATGACAAAAACTCTTCAATAAATTTCGTTTAACAGAATCGATTACTTTAGCGACTTGTGACACGACAGTTTAAAAAAATGTTGAATTTAATAGTAATACGTGTGATATTTACATCGCACTTCGTATCCGCCAATCCTCGTGTAATCGAAGTGGGAGTCGCACCCAGCGTAGCACCACCCCATTCCTGTGAAGCTCTCAGCTCCCGATTGCTCTCCCGACGTACGTAGTAGCGTGTGCATTGAAGTGTGCATCGTTGATCGAAACTGGACGACGTGAGGCGACGCTAAGAGTCTCGGGGTGTCACGTGATATGTTACGTGGCCACGGGTGGTGCAGTCAGCGGGGAACCACACGTCGAGACGCGGGGCGAAGAGAGGCAAAGCCTGACGATACGATGAGGCGCGACACAGGGTCCAGCTGAGGAGGTTGAATGCAATAATGCAATAACTGTTGTCGCTTTAGCGTCTCTGAAGCGAGATTTTAAGGTTCCCGTTCCGTTGGCGGCAGATATTACGCACTAGCTACACATCTAATTTGATGTCCACCGCTGCGCTTTCTTGGGGAGAATTCTAGTGACCGGCAGCTCTGATCGGTAGTATACCGTGATTTCCTAGATTGATACCAAGTGCATGCCGGAGGAGAACCCTAATAATCGGGCCACTGGCCGAACACAATCTCTGACCCCTCCTCGGCCCCCGACACACACTCATACTTAGCATACATCGCCAGTCATGTCGTGAGCCCAGTTGCGAGATTCAGGCTCATCCCATTTGGAGTAGTGTCCCGTTGGAGGAGATATCTGGAAGGAAAAAAATCAGCAACCTGACATGCAGGTCGGTGCCGGGTCACGTTCCAACAGAGCAGGAATTAGCCACCTCCCTACTATACGATGAACAACACTCACTAGGCCAATCACCAGAAAAATTGACGCACCAGTTCTCCGATCAATACCAGGTGAATGTACCGCCAACAGGCGAATCTCTGAGCAGTACTCTAACATAGTGTGATCATTTCTTTCTCTTCCTTGTTCTATCCTCATCAGCTACTTTCACACACTTACAAGCACTACACTACCACACTTGTCGGGAAACCAGTCACGTATGAGGTGCTGCCACGCTGGTGGGAGATACTTCGTTGCGGAAAAACTCGGCGCCGCATCTCTCCATGAAGCAAGGGTAGATCACCGCCCTCTCTTGCGGAAAGAAACTGAATTAAGCGTACAGCACTAATGACCTTAGAAATTGACCCTCCCGGAATCATTAATCGATCAACCAATTAATCAAATGAACTATGCTTCCGCAACTAATGACCTCAGCAGTTGACGCTCACGGAATCACTAATCAATTAAGCCAATCAACTATGCTTACAGGACTAATGACCTTAGAAGTTGACGCTCCCGGAATCATTAATCAACCAATTAATCAAATGAACTATGCTTACGGGACTAATGACCTCAACAGTTGATGCTCACGGAATCACTAATCAATTAATCAAATGAACTATGATTACAGGACTAATGACCTGTAAGCATCAAGCGTCAACTGCTTTACGGAATCACTAATCAATCAATGATGGAAACGCCAGAATAGCGTCGCGACGGCGGGCGTCGGGACGCGGGCTTCCCGTGCGCGGGGCAGCGCCGCGGCGCGGCGGCAGCGCCCGCACGTCCCGGCGCGACAGGTCGGTCGGGGCGCCGCGGCGCGCCGGAGCGGGGTCGCGCCCCCGCGCGCCGGGCGAGCGGGCGAACGGGCGGGCGGCGGCTGTCATTAGGGCGCCCAACCGCTCATTAGGCGTCGGCGCTGGCGCCGGGCGGGGCAACGTCGGGGGCGGCGGCGGCGGCGGCGAGACAGACCCGCTTTCCGACGCGGCCTCGGCCGACCCGGCGCCCAGGTGCTCCACGCGCTATCCGATCACACTCTCAATCAAAGAACTCTTGGAACGATCTGCACGCCGCTGGCAGGTCATGATGTTGGCACGCAGTAATTTTTGTTTTATTGTGGCTGATCTGCAGCTATGTAGTGAAAATGACGATGTAATAAGAGTATTCTCTGTGAAAGTTTCGACAACTTATGTCTATTGGTGTCCAATGATTTCCATAAATATTCACAACGCAATCATCTTAGTTTATACAACCTCTTGTATTCCTCTATCCGTTATCACCGTTCAACAAATACTCCCCTGGTTGCCTATTTTTCACATCATGATAACCTGCATAAAGTAGAGATACTCAGTGCTACATCAAAATCGTATGTGTTGCACGGAAGCTGAAAGAAAGCTTTTCTTATCTAATCGAGAATTAAACAGATAAAAAGCCTCTGTCAAAGAATGGCTCGTTGTCGAATATTTCCGAAGAGCTATTCCCGCGTCCCTTTTCTTTCCAATACTTTTAGTTCAAAAGAATTTCTATTTGTCAAATAACTCACAGAAATGAAAGTAAATTATAGTGACAGAAAACTCATCAATTCTGCCGGTAGGTGCAGCAATCCGTTGGCTCAGCGGTACATTTCGACAGCCGCCGTCTGGAGGAGAATTCTAGCGTCTGGAGGAGAATGGCTACTCTGTTTCGTTGTATTCAATAGTTTCTTCGTTCAATGCCAGGCGGAAGTCGGAGTAGTACCCTACCAAACGAGCCGGTTCGCGCGAAAGTATCCTTCATCTTCCTTGACCTACCCTCACCCCTTACGTACTTACTTCCACACACACACTCCCTACAATACCTCACATGTCGATGGTACGAATGGGAGCTTAGAGCTTGTCCCCACTGGGGTGGTGATCTGTTGGTGGGCGATACCTGGTTGGAAAATCCCACTAGCCGACGTGTACGTCAGTGCGGAATCTCACCATCCAGCAGGAGAAGAACACCGCCAACTCGAGGGTTAAACCACTTTTATTCCACCGACGGGTCTCATGACCAGAGCAGTTGAAGTGTGCGGAAACATCAATCAATCGTTCAATCAATCAATCGAAACCTTTGAGTGATCAAACGGGAGAATAGGGGGCGTCCAAATCCAAACGGTGCACCGGCAGCCGCTGCACTCACGTCCTGGGGCGAGGGGCTGTCGGACGCCCGGCTGCCCGCTGGTCATTCCACCTGGCCGCCCGGCCACGGCCGCGAACGCCCATCCATCACAACACTCCCGCGGCGCCCGCGCCCGCGCCCCCGCCCCCGCCCGCTGCGCCACCGACTGCGCGAGCGCGCGCGAGGTGGGCGGGGCGGGGCGGGACGGCGGGCGCGCACGGCGGGGAGCGCGCCGTGGGCGGCGGCCGAGCGGACGCCCGCGGGCGGCCGACGTGCGCGGCACACTTCGGAGGGCGTGGCGGCGGCGGCGGCGGCGGCGGCGGCGGCGGCGGCGGTGGTGGTGGCGGTGGTTGCAGAGGTGGTAACGGTGACGGCGCGGCAGTGGTGTTCCGCCGTACAGCTGTCTCTCCCTCTCTCTCCTCTCTCTTTCTGACTTCCTTATTTTTCGCTACGCCCTGAAAGGTACTTCCGCCGGGTAACAGGGGTGTCACGCCTCCACATGGATACTATACTAGTTGGGCCAGTGAAAATATCCCGCGTTGTTTGTTTATTTATTTTGATTGAAATTAGCTTCATATTGGAACTCTAAATTCAGACATTTCTGACAGCCCGTCAGATGGTAACGGCGGATACCCTCCGAAAAGATTGAAATAAAAGATCAAAACATTCTGTCATTTTGCAGATAAAGACATGAGCATAAATATACCCTGAGTCTTGGAAACCGGGATTCGAGGGCATAGATGGGATAGTTTCTGAGTTACGAAAGATGAAAACGTGTTGCAGCGTAACTTATATTGCGGGTTGCAAATTTTTGTCTTAAATTTGTTATATGCGATTATGGGAGAGAAATATAATTCTACACCCACACGAGAGGCACATTTACCATATTTTGTGTCGTTTTTCTCTTCCACTGTCGTCTTCTATTGCAGAAATCGTGATTGCATGCCGGCGAACATACTTGTCCACCCCCATCATGGCCAGAATTGTTGTGCATTTTCAAGTTTGGCCCCAATGGGTCACTCCACGCCACCAACAATTTCGTTCCTATGTTAATATCTGTGATGCAACAAGGGACTCAGTATTATGAATCCAAAACTCAATGCCAGCTTTCGCGTTTTACGAAGCTTGAGTTGCGAACTCTTGAGCTCCATACGCCGTCGGACGCGGTGCGTGTGTGAGGTCCGTCCGCTGCCCGGCTTGCCACCATCGCCGTCGCAGTCCTCTCCACCATCACCACCGCAGACGGTGCGGCGCGGGGCGGGGCGGGGCGAGGCGGGGGCGGGGGCGGGGGCGGGGGCGGGGGCGGGGGCGGGCGGGGCCTCCGTGACCCACAGCCCGCGGCCGCATCGGCTACGCTCCCTCGCAGGAATGCGCGCGGGCGGGTGACACGCGGGCGACGCCCCCCCCCCCTCCTCGGAGTTGACACTGGCAGCAGGCATTGCCTCCTGCAGTATATTGAAGTGACACATCTCAGAAATCAGCATTAAGCGAAGTTAAGAAATATTCGGATATTTCGATAATAGTATATTGTTTAGTGGAAAAAATTCACTAACGTAATTCCCGAGAAGCCGAAATACAGAGTAAGCAATTTGTCTTTGATCACGAAAAACGGCTTCGCTCAGAATAAAACCATTATCTTGCAAAATAACATTGTTTAAATGTAACGCTTTTTCTTTGATCCGACGATATGCACACTTATTATTATTATTATTATTATTATTATTATTATTATTACTCTAAGTATATGTATTTTAGAATGATTTAAGACTTTACTATACCAAGTGAGTAAATGAATGACTGTATAGATGAGATAATGCGATTGGCGTTGGCTTTTGCAGCACAGGCGAAAGGCTAAAAACAGCTGTGCATTGGGGGAATCGAAACCTTGCGTTCTACAGCCGCCGCCAGCGGCACATAGGTCGACATGTGCTTTCAGAATTACTCCTTACCTTCGTGTTGCCGATGAAAATTACAGATAACGGAAATTTTTTATCGACTTTCTATCTTGTAAGACGACTTAATTCTTACTCATGAAATCATATGCAAATTTAGTTATTACCCCCTTAAACAAACATTTGAAATCCAAGAAATAGGGATACTTTCGATTTGATAAATGTTTTCAGTGCATGACTTGGTGCTATCGAAGATAATAATCTCTGATACGTAGCATCGACAAATACAATATCTATTGCCTATTGACATACGTTGTACTGATGAAACGAATAATGATACCTCGTTATATCCAGCACTAAGAACACAACGCACATACACATGCAATTTTTCATTAAGTAAATAAACAGCCAGTATACATTTGCTTTAAAAACACTCGATTGCTATAAAAGGCTCTGCTGAGCGGTGCCCAGATGCACACGCCCTGCTCCGCCCCGCCCCGCGCCGGCGAGGCCCATCGGGCGCGATCGAACGGCAGATACCCGCCGTGTAATTACGTGTCTCCGCGAGCGGGAACAAAGCGGCGCGGAGCGGCGGGGCGGCAATCGCCGGCTGACATCGCGCCGCCCGCCGCCCGCACGGCCTCCGCCCCGCTCCGCCCGGACACGGGACACGGGACGCTCCGCGCACACGAGCACTTCTCTACGCAGACGGCGACTCAAGGCGGGCTGGCTTTGCAATGCGCAGCCCGGGTAAATCTTGTGATACTAAACAAATCTTGTGATTCTGAGCAAATCTTGTGATACTGAGCAATTCTTGAGATACTGAGCAAATCTTGTGATACTGAGCAATTCTTGAGATACTGAGCAAATCTTGTGATACTGAGCAAATCTTGTGATACTGAGCAAATCTTGTGATACTGAGCAAATCTTGTGATACTGAGCAAATCTTGAGATACTGAGCAAATCTTGAAATACTGAGCAAATCTTGTGATACTGAGCAAATCTTATGATACTGAGCAAATCTTGTGATACTGAGCAAATCTTGAGATACTGAGCAAATCTTGTGATACTGAGCAAATCTTGTGATACTGAGCAAATCTTGTGATACTGAGCAAATCTTGTGATACTGAGCAAATCTTGTGATACTGAGCAAATCTTGTGATACTGAGCAGATCTTGTGATACTGAGCAAATCTTGAGTTACTGAGCAAATCTTGTGATATTGAGCAAATCTTGTGATATTGAGCAAATCTTGTGATTCTGTGCTAAAATTACCATAGTAATATCACGAGTGATTTGGAAATTGTCGATAAATTCACGACGCGCGAAGCGAGGAGAGGATTTAACTACCAATTTCCAAAGCACTAGTGGTATTTAATGGCACTATTCCAAGAGTGAAATAATGTCCAACAGAGTTCCAAAATACGCCAGATTTTGAAAATAACTGAAAGTGTACTATGCTAAAATCAGAGGATAAGTTACAGTACATACGCTGATTATTTGACATCGACATAGCGATCGATGTATAACGCTTCCTAAGACAGATGAGTCACAGTTTATGACGGACCAGAAGGTAGAAAAGATAAGAAAAATCTGATAGAAAAATCGATCAACTTTTTTGAGATACAAAATACCACACTCAGAGTGGCGTATGTATAGTTAAACACTATTGGTTTTAATTTCACGAGTGAAATAGTCAATATAATGTTGTTTTTGTATCTATTCAGTTGTTTTCCATAACAATTTGTTGGAAATATCATATCCCTCCGTCTTATTATTACCCTCCTACGTGGATCGATTATTTCCAGAACTTCTATACCAGTAACCTACGACCTTTATCATACTGAAACCCCCTCTTTCTCCTTGTTTATTTTTATATGCCACACACACTAAGTAGCCTTGTGTTGCCGCCGTTTTCTGTCTCATCCCACACCACCTGTTGGTACTCCAAACAACAAGCGAACATCTGAGCCTTCCTTTCTTCTCGCATCGCCTCCAACACCCCGCATCCATTCACTTCAACGTCAGGCGTCCTGTTGCCACCTCGCAGCGTCCTCTCATTACGAGGTCCTCCCGGCCCAGACACATGCGCTCGCTTCGCCTCGCCTATCATCTCTCCGTGTGTCCTCCGCCCTACGCCCACTGTCACGTTCGCCGCCCGCCGCCCTGCCGCCCTGCCGCCCGCCGCCCGCAGCACGCCGCCCTGCCGCCGGTAGCCCTGCCGCCCCGCCGCCCCGCCGCCCCGCCGCCCCGCCGCCCCGCCGCCCATCGCCCGCCCACACTACCCATTGCCAACCGCTCCCACTGCCCATCGCCACCGCCCCCACTGCCCATCGCCCACCGCCCCCGCCGCCAGCTGCCCACTGCCCATCACCTCTCGCCTGCCCGTCACCTACCTTCTATCACCCGCCGCCTCCCGCTAGTGACTCCTATCCCAACCAGCGGCTGCCGCCCTCCGCCTCCCGTCTATTTTCTACTACCCGCCGCCCACCCTCTCCCGTCGGCCCGCCGCCACCCCACGTGTCGTCGCCGTGGCCCAACACATCCTGCGTCGGTCGTGCGGGGCGGGGTGGGGCGGGCTCCCGTGGCCCGTTATGAATGAGATAACGAGGTTCTGAAGAGGCGGCGCCGCCCGGGAGAGTCTGAGCGGCGGCGGCGGCGGCGGCGGCCGGGGCTGCGTGAGTCAGCTGCCCGCACGCGCCTCACGCGTGTCCGCTGACCCCGCGACACGCCCGTGCCCGCGGCGCGCAGTGGGCCTGCAACGACTCCAAGAGGGCGCGCGTCCCATCTGCTGATATTTCTACGCTAGAAATTCACGTAACATACGTTTTTGAGCAAAAGTGCCACATTTGTTCAGTGATCAACAAACAATTACAAATCTGGTGTAGATAGAGCAACATATTGTTATATTTTTGGTGAAATTGTATAGTATATTTTCTTATTTAACGTTATTTTTTGGTAAAACTGTATAGTAAATTTACGTTACAATTACGTAGTAATTTAACGTCATATCTTTTTCTAAAATCTCTTAGGAAGGCAACATTTTGTTGGAGTAATACCATTACTCTCTCCGGTAATCAATAGCACTACCTCCCCAATTGAATTTCTTAATACAATTTCTCCCTCTCCAATAGAACTAAATACGTCTCTCCCTCTACCAGTCTCTTCCCCCATCTACCACTTTCCTTCCCTCTGGAGTTGCGAATGCTTCCAGTAGCTTTTCCTCGCTGACTTTTTTTTTCTTCTTCCTGAATCGGGCGCCTGTCGCCCCGCGGCCACGCAGAGTGCTGCGGAGGCCCCGCGCCCACCGGCCCGCGTCCGTTCGTTTGTTTGCCGTCGCCCGCCGCGAGGGAACAATGAGCGCGTGGACGCCGATAAATCAGGGACAATCCCGGCTCAGTGAGTCATCAGCGGCGGCGAAGTCGACGCCTCGTCGCAAGGCTCGCTCGCTCGCTCGCTCGCTCGCGCGCGCGCGCCCGCGGGCGAACACTTCAAGGGCCGCCGACACCGACGCCCGCCGGCCCACGACGCCGCGCCGCGCCTGTCGCCCCACGCGCCCGGGCGCGTCCGACGCGTCGCCGGCGACACCTTCCTCGCCCGCCTTTTGCGTCGCCGCCCCGCCCCCCACCCCTCCGCGCCGCACCGGCTGAAGCTTGCTTCCGCTGGTCGTTGTTTTTTTTTGTAATTTATTTATTTATTTATTTCCACAGACCAGCATAACTGCTTTACAGGGATTTCCGCTGGACGTGACTCGTTGGACGTGGGTGACGTGGACTGTCGGATTTTGAGGTTTGGAGGAGACACGGCGAAAGATTCAACGCCATCCTCAACATACAGGCAGATGGACATTTTGTTTGTGGCGTAGTCTCCCAAGTTGTTTTTTTTTCTTTTATTTAATCTGATAACCAGCAGATGGATATATTATATTGCAACCAGTAGTTGCCCGAAATCTTCGAGATGCCTACAGTTCATATCTTCTTGCTCAATTTGAATTCGTATGACAATCTACTATTACATGATTCTCCGTCTCAGATATCTGTGCATTCACCAACCTCACCGAGTAACAAATTGATTAGAAGTAAAGAATAACTGGCCACGTAGGCGTCCGCAGTCGTCTTCTCTTGGTTGGCAGGTAGATCCGCTGCTGAGTGGTGAAGGAGGTCTCAAAACGTCCGAACTTCAGCCACAGAAACGCCGACTAACATCATCCCGAGCTGATTTTTTTTTTGTATGTGTGTATGGGGGGGGCTGGGGCAAACGCCTATAGCTTGGTAAATGAAATACGTCCATAATACGCGTTTATAATTGTAGAAAAACGTTGGTAGTAATTACTACGAGAGGGAAGTGAATCAAGACAGGAGTATCTGCATTTTGCTGTAAAATCCTTTTCAAATGCTTCGTGGGCAGGATTCAAGGATGATTTATGTTAATCGTCTACGTTGATGCTTCACCATTGACTTAGAAATGCGCGAGAATGGCGTTGGAAATTGGCCTATCAAATTGGAACATTTCTGACCCATTGTTTCCACCTGACACAAACACTTACACACACACACACACGAGACTGTTCCAGCGTGCCCGTTGGTGGAGCTGGAATACCCCGCAATCCGAAATGTATGTTAGCCCCAGATTGCACTCTGCAGCGCAGGAAGAACACCGCCACCTCTCGTGAAAAAAAGTGTATTTCCACTAACCGTAGGCCTACTCACTTGCCTAAAGACTTGGATACATCATATGTATGGTAAAGGAAATAATTTCCACAAAAGTTTACTTAAAAAAACTTAAAACTTTGTTAAAAACTTTTGCGGAGATTATTTCCTTTACCATACTATGGATTACCACAAGATATGGATACATCAATTAATCAATCAACCACAAGGCTGCAAGAAAGAGGGCTTGGAGGTGGTGTGGGGAGTGAGGGGCTCGTGCCGTGGAAGTCGCGCGTGGGAACCTGCGTGCTGCCGAGAGCCGTCGCGACGCTTTTGAGGCGTCTGTTCTCAGACGCGTCCTCGTTCTGCGCAAAGCAAATGCGAGCGCTGATTATTGTCGCATTCGTGCTACTTGCACGTGGTTGCGGGGGCGGTGATGGTGCGGGTGACGATGGCGGTGGCGGCAGCGGCGGCGTCCACTCTGCGAGCGGATATAAAGCGCCTGTGAGATTTGGAAACGCGTGGAGCACGCTACTAGTTCACAGAACCTAGAATTTCTCCTGAAGCACATCCTGTTTTCTTCGTGGCCGTTTTTAAAAGTTCTTGGTCATTATGTGACCATGATTTTTTTTTTTTACTTTCTAGTTCGTTAAAGAATTTATGTGTATATAAGAAAGCAAGATACAATCAATAGCAATAAATATTTAATGGTATGATCTAATGATCTCATTAGTGTTACTATTAATATGCTTAACATGAATTATGATGTGGATTGTTGTGCGAACATGTAAGAACACATATTTGTAGTATAACGTCAAATATTCAAACATCTTTATGTGAAGATAGAAGATGAGATCCGAAACACGTTTTTTTACCGATATATTACTTCTTGTTATTGCTTTCGATATGAAGCTCAATAAACACTGCATAACTTCCCTATATAGTCTGGATCCTGGTAACAATGCAAAAACGAAAACAGCTGAATGGCTCTGCATGATCTTTTACAGAGGCAAAAATAAAAGCGAAAATGTTAGGGAAAGAGAATACAGCAAGTGCAGATAATCGGCTATTATTAATTTCATAAGAACAGAAGAAATTTAAATTTTTAAAAGGACTTGAAATTTTGCCTGATGAACTTCTTATTTCTGAGATTTCACTTTTTTTATTTTAAAGATTAGAATATGTAGGTTTAGTAAGAGCTAAAATAGTTAAAGTATTTTCTGAAGAAGAGTAATTGGTGAGCAAGTTTATTGTCAAATGTCATTTTCTTCATTGCTTAGCCATCAGTAAAAATATTGCTTTTACGACCACCAAGCATTTTAACACTTAATATTTTCGCTTATGTACGTAATTTCCAATGATTTCTTCCCAAGTCACACACGAATGATGCTGACAAACACTGAGGAAACAAGATCACATAGCCGCAGATGACGTCTCGCATGACAAAGCGAGCTTAAATTATATCGTACATTTACATTTAAATTATTTAGTAAAGATGGATCATTAAAGTTAGGTAAAAAATAAAATCTTGTATGCCCCGTTGCGATAAAATAATGTAATGATCTCGGATAACAAGCAGCTCTCAGATCAAAGAACTCGGCGTTTTTACCGCCGCTCGATCAGTAGAAGACTTAAAGTGCCCTTGATACATGAAAATTTAAATGTAACTGGCCGATTTGAGGCGATACACCCTGCGAATAACGAGAAATAACATGAAAATAGTACCCGTTATTTAGATACATGATCATGTGTAAACAGAGCAAACTAATTAAATTTAATGTTTTATTTAAAAGGGAACACAATTGCTGCAGAACAAAATGTCGACCAATCAATCATGCAGAATCGGTGTATTTATTTGTATATATTTAGAATCAACCCAGTTGGACTGAGAATAAATGAAATGTAAATCCAATGCTTTAGCCCAAATCCAATAGTTAATAACCCCTGTTTCGTTGTCTGAATACGGCTCCACGTTCCATGGCATGCTGCACCACAGGAGAAAAATTCTGGGAGAAACGCGTCGCCTCAGAGCGCTCTGGCGAAAGCCGACCGAGCGGAGGGGGGCGGGGGCGGGGGCGGGAGCGGCACCCAGAAGCTGACAGTCGACGCTCGTCGCCTGAGATTCCCACGAGGATAACAGAAATTGTCACGGGGCCCACTTGCGGCACGAACTGAAGGGAAGTGGGAGTCAGCCTGAGCGAGGGGGCGGGGCGGGTGAGGCGGAGGGGGCGGTGCAGCGGGGTGGGAGTGGGAGCGAATACCTCACGACCACCTGGAGAACTGGAACGGGCAGGGTCGGTGGGGACCGTAGAAACTGAAGGTGGAACAAGGAAAGAGAGAAATTGTTAGTGTGTGTTCCATTTTGATACTTCATTGGATGGTCCTAGGTCTAAGACAAGCAGACACCGTGCTTGGTCGGGATTGTCTATTTTATTAATACCTTTCTTTTTTATGGAAAACGGGCCGACAAAATGACCCCTTTTTGTGACATTTAAAATGCCGTCAACAATATTTAATTTATCATAAGGAACTCATTTCACTTTGAATCAATTTGATGAATCATTTAAAGGAAACTGACAACTAGCCACACAACGTAACATGTAACACGCGAGAGGTCCCGTTTATTAGGATCCTGCTCCAGAATTCGCCTCGTGTTGACAGGAGAAAACACGGAAAACTACCGACTGGAGCAGCCGGCCTCTAGAATTCTCCTCGAGACAGCGACTGATTTACACCTAGCTGACAAGCTACTATCGAAAATCCTGCCACCGTAGAACTCGAACTGTAAGACATCCCGGACAATGATACTACAGCAGTTTCGCAACTGCTTGTTCTTGCAATGATACTACCATAGTGTCGTTACGAAGCCACCGTACTCGGCGCAGGTTAGTAGAGCAACTTGCTGGTGGGAGAGTAGAGGGGACGTGGGTGCGCAGATGGGCGACCGCGGGGGGAGGGGAGGGGGAGTCCGGGCGGCAGAGCACGTTCATGGAAACGCGTGTACTTAAATGGAGAACCACATCAATTAGTTCGCAGAGCGAGCGGCCGCGCGCCGCGGTGGCCGAGCCAGCAACAATTATGCAGGTATTTTACGATGCGTCGATAAGGCGCGATAAGCGAATGCGTAAATCACTCGCGCCCAACAGATGCTATCTGCGGGAGCTTTGCCGCTCTTGTCGCTAGAGGCGGCGGCATGCGCGGCGCTTGGAGACAGCTGGCGCGGTCAGGATTCGAAATTCTATTCGGAATCCGTCAAAATGGCGAGTTCTCTTCGGCTTTTTTTTTTCTTCTTTTTTTTCTGTGGTGGATTTGTGTCTACAATGTCGGGGTGTTACTATTGTACTAGTTCTCTAAGTTACGACATTTATTCTAAATCAATGTAAAGAAGTGAATTTTATTCTCAGCACATCTTTTTAATACAAAAAGAAAAGAAACCATCTGTTTATAAAGTTGTCATTCTGTAAATCAACTTAATGTTTTGGATACTTCCTTATGGATTTTTTTTTACCTTTTCTAGTTTGTAGACGTATTTGCGTGTACAAATGTACGTAAGCATACAAATAAATGTATGTTCCAAACACGAACGTATGTAACATTTCGAACCAAGTCATTTAAAAATAAGAGTATTCACATTACTGTCCGTAAAGGGTAGCGATTTCCACATTATACAAGGAATAACCATGAGGTAATTATATAGACTTGGCTACAATAAACATTCCGCGAGCAGAAGAAAAAACTCCGAAGAGCAATGAATAACTGTGTGCGCATAAGTTATTTCCGGCGCATCGTTTGGTGGGGTTCGACGACCATTCATTCACCTATTGCATGCCCGTCTCTGAATGAAGCGTGATGAAGCTGCGGTGTGGGCGGAGGAGGGCGGTGGAGGGCGGTGGAGGGGGAGGAGGCGGGGCGGGGGCGGAGAGGTTTAGGCGGCGGCTGCCTGGGCGTCACGGGCGATGCGCGTGCGGGAAGGTAAAAGGTCACGCGGAGGAGAAGGAACTCAAAGACGAAGGAACATGCAAATATTATGCGAAATACTTCGGCGATTACATCTATTAACCGACGTGAAAGCTAGAGGCAAAACTGAGATGTTATTTATTTATTTTGGCATCGACATAACAAAAAAGCTGTTGAGCATAAGGAAGAGCAAATCAGAAACTTATACAAACCAGTTTTCTGTCGCTAGAATTCGCATTTTCTTCTAAATCATGAGTTCGAAATCTGGATCTTGAAATTATCTTTCATGCCCCTAACGCGATTGTATATAAAGTAGAACACACGTTTGCATGTTCATCATGTATGTGAGGGAAAGTTTGGGAGAAAGTTTGATTAGTAAAAAGGGTGTTGATTTATTTGCTTGTTAGGGTTTAGCAGACCTTCAATTACCGAGGTCATTGAGACTAATACGCAGATGATGAAGTGCGTGATGACGGGGCAATGTTGGAATAAGAGGCGAGGGAAACGGGGGAACCAGAAGAAAGTTTGCTGACAGTTCGCGTTGAACAGCACAAATTCCACGTGCGTTGGCTGTTGGAGGGAGATAAAAGCGCTAGCCGTTGCGCCCGAAGGCTCCCGGGAGGGTGGATGACGCGTGGGAGGCGTGGGCGGGGGCGGGGGCGGGGGCGGGGGCGGCGATGGCAGCGAAGAGAGGGAGGGCGTGGGGGGAGGGGCGGCCGTGAGTGACGGCCGCCGGCCTGCCAATTAACCCCTCCACCCCGCCCTCGCACGTGACCCCCCCGCCCTCGCGCCGGCGCTGAGGACGTAGGTGCCGGCGGAGACCTCCTGTCGGCCTGTCGTCTAGCGAGAAGCGTCGGGAACGGCTTCGACGGAAGTTCACGTAACGCGGATTCTTAAGAAATCGTGGAACCGCAGGATGAAGTCAGAAATTAATTACTGTCTTCGAAGGCCTACGTAATTACCGTACCGTTTTCAGCCTCAAACACTGCGAGAACTTAATCAGGAAAAATACAAACTACCATTTGTCAGAATTTTTGACAGTTTCTAAGAAGCCAATTCCGAATGCGACAAAATGTCAGCTAACAAATTAAAAAAGTCTTACAATTTAATTAATATCACTCAGTTATTAAGCCAATTCTAAAAGAAAAACAAAGTAGAAATAAATTTTCAATTTCGGGAATATGATTATATACGTATAATATATTTCTTTCTTGAACTGTTATTCTTTGAAATGAAGTTTTAGATTAAGATTTATTAATAATTCTGCAATTAAGTTTGGGAACTTGGTGTCAGAATACACTAACTTAACATGACTGCACTTAACAACTTTACAAAATTTACAAACTTTACAAATTAACGTGAACATTTCACTGTGCAATCTTTCATAGCACTCCACCACCCTTCACGCTACTGCACTGCACATAATTATTAATAATAATAACAATAATAATAATAGCAATAATAATAACAATAATAATAATAGCAATAATAATAACAATAATAATAATAGCAATAATAACAATAATAACATTAATAATAATACTTAATACTTAGTTAATCATAAAAATGTAATACACTAAATACCGTTCAGATTACTTAAACTCGAAATCTAACAAATGACTGGACATTCTGATCTAATAAATCCAGTACGTTCTCCATTCTCCAGCACTCATCAAGACACCACGATGCAGTTGATATTGTTCCTTACCGGAGTGAGCGACTGCCCTGTCACATTCATGCAAATGAGCAACTAGTCGAGGTTCCATGAAAGACACGACCACGACAATCAACTGCCCACGCACGTTCCATCCGAAACGGTTGCACACGCATTACGGGGCAACAATCATTTGGTAGAGCTTTGTGGGAGCGTCCCACTCTCGCTCCATTATCACAGCATTCTCCTCCCAGCAGCGCTATCGACTGCTGCGATCGATTGAATGCGCGTGCGAGAGCTAAGCAAGGCGCCGCTACGCGTGGGCTTCTCGACTGTGATCGATGGGTGCGTCGCTGGTCGACTCTAAGAAAAAAACAGTGACGGGCGCCCCCAAAGAGCACTTCACTCTGCCCCACGCTGCTATTCTGCACACGGCAAAGCTAGAACCAGGCTCCATTAAGGACGAAAAATGTAGGCGCCTGAAAAATCATCTCCGAAGCAGTTACCCAACTTTTCATTCTTGCTTTGCCCGTCCACTTCTTATTTCTACTTACCAAAAGTAATTGTTGGGTGTGGCAATGTACATGCGGGAAAGTGACGGGGTGGGACCAAACGGACGGGAAGCGAAAACAAAACTAATTTTTTTCGCCGGTGTAATTCAGACACGCACCAACCAGCAGTATTGAAATAAGTTATGTTGTCATCGAAAGAAAATGTGGAACCTATCTGATCTATAGCAAATCTAAATTCGTTTAGTTTTCGTGAAAGCTCAAGTTTTCTCGTTATCGCTCTGTTGAGAATATAATATTAAAGTGCTTACGCATAAAAAATTACGAAGTGCTAAAGACCTTGAGCAAAACTATTCATTATTCCTTATGTTTTATTAATTTTCCGTTGCTTTATTACACCACATGTACTGTGCGCCGAGCACACACTCACTTTAATATCGTTTTCTTCTTTCAGTGTGTAACTTGAGTATAAAATGTTGGCAATCTTATCCCTTACTTCCCTTCATGTTTCTCTATTCAACGCCATTTCTGCTCCATTATAGTTTTGTATGAAATCCCATACAATGTAAGGATATATGACTTTGTTTTCTAAACGCTTTTGGTATACCATACTTTATGAGATTATTATCGTTGAATTTTGAAACGGTTATGTGAAGCAAAATTGTATGTACAGTTAATTGAAAATATTTTTAAAAATACTCGTAAACCCAAAAGTTAGGATAACCACACTATCGATTTTTTTATGTAGCATGTTTATTTGTTTGTTTATGAAATATAATATAGGTAGTTCATGACACAATATTTATAGTGTAGAACTGATCCACATGTCTGAACACGTCATTCACATCATTGTTGTGAGGAAAATCGCGGAGAATCACACATTCGATACTCGTCAATAACTGAGACCGTGAACTTACAATGACGACTCGACTTCGTTCAATGACGAAACGCGTCGCGGCCGTCGCTGTGGTAAATCCGGGGCGTGGCACGACTGCCGTCATATCACAGGACTGAAGGGCGAGACAGTGACGAGGCAGGGCCGTGCTGGACCGACTCTCAAAACTACAAGAGAAGTAGCGACATCACACATTTTCCAATGCGCGCAAGAAATTGAAAGAAAACTATGGCCGGCATGTGATAAGAGGCTTTGGCTTCCTTAGATACTCCCTCAGCATAAAAAAAGAAACTGTGGATTTTGTCTCAAAAATTCAAAATTCAAACATTTCATTGCTTCATTTCTGAGCCCAGTTTTGCTGCCCAGACTGCTTACTGACGTTGTGCGACGGCAAGGCGCCAAGGAAGAGGCCCAAGCCATTATATATTTTCTACCCATGTGTTGCGTTATGGAAAATCAACTTTTTTATGTACTTGGCATGTAACGAATTGTTGTACTATGCGTCAGTAAATATTGTTGTATATTATTGCCGTGTTTGAGAAGTATGTTTTTGTTAAAATATTTAATTTATTGTAGTGGTTTGCTAGAGTATTATATTTTTTGGTCTTGAGCAGGGTGCGTGCTACTTTTCGGATAAATATTTTGCGTGGTTTTGTTGAGTAACGTTTTCACTGCTGCAGACCACCGGTTTGTACTGAATTAAATACTCGCATTCCACTCGAGTTCCATACATCCATTTCAGCTCTAGCTGATTCTAAAAATAAAAATAAAAAATCCTTGCGGGCGTGACCGGACGGGACTAGATAGGTCAGTTGGGGCGACAGCTGTACAGGGTGGGACGGAGGTGGGGCAGTTCGGAGCGGGACAGGGTGGCACGGGGCTAGGCGTTAGGCGGATACGGACGAGACTTGCGCCCCCCGTGGTAACGAGAGGCGGCGGCGGCGGCGAGGTCAAGGCGTCAACCGCCCGACACGCGTCCACTGACGTGCGTGCACGCATGTGTGTGTGTGTGTGTGAGTGTATGCGCGCGCCGGTAGCCGCCGCCGCGCCGCCGCCGCCGCGGCGGGTCGGACAGCGTGACGTCACGTGACAAGCAGCCACGTGTTAGCCGCCGGGCGAGCGCCGGCTTTCTGCCAGTCACTCCAATCCAATTATCACTGATCTGCCGCCGCCGTCGCCGGCCCGCGATCAGCCGTAAAAACGCGTGCCGACGCACCGCCCCCACCTAAAGTATACTCCACTTCGGCCAAGACAAGTATTTAAGCAACTAAGGGGCTGCAAATGGTGGACGCTCAGAATTGCCTCAGAGTGTGGCCTATCAAAAAACTTTTCAAGGAACCCATTATAAGAGGGATTTTCTAATGATATTATTGCTAGCAGGTAAATAGCCAGAGGACCGGGTTCTGTTTCTCTTTGGTTTCCGTGTCGCTAGGCATTTGCAAATTGCCCAAGGAACGTGCATTTAAATAGAAATAAATTGACATTCAAAAACGCGACAAAAGCGAAGAGAAATTACATCTAGGCCTTCCAAATAATTTTCCTTCGAAGAGTCGAGTTACGTCGCAGCTATTCGTCAATTCAATAACATAATTTGACAATAAATGTAGAGTACAATTCAACACGAAACTTTCTCGTACGTATATTGACATAAGCAATTCTGAATTATCTGTACCTAAATCGCATACTACCAATTTTATATAGTGGTCATTGAACCAAAAACTACCCTGAGATGGTCATTGACTTCAATAATTCTGTCAATCGTGTAAGTTGAGAAGGGCCAGCAAAATTGTGTTGCGTGTGACAGATAATAGTATCATTTCTGAGTCTTGAACAATTTGACTCTTTCAAGAGTACTAAACTCTGTATTATCAGCGCCATTACGTCTGCGCAGACGAATACCGATGGGTGGTTTTAGACTAATTATTTGTGGTTGTGAACGGTCTCGTAGTCTCTTTTTTTATTGATATTACGAGCCCATTGTTTTAAAGACTGGTTTAGGGAAGTTCGTTTATTATTTACGTAAATACTGAGAAATAAAATTACAATAAAACTATCGGATGTATTAGAAACCCTCGAGGGGGACGAGTCCGCTTTGTTCCCGCCAGCTACTCCCGAGCCGTGTTCCGTTGGCCTCCTCGCCAGACTGTACCCTGCGTCGCCGTCGCGTTTGATTGTCCGCAGGCCCTAACGAAGCCGTTCGCGTACACGATCAGCGTCTGCGGAGCCGCGCGCAAACCGCACGCGGAAGACAACTTGCTCCCGCTGCAACTCCTTTTATCGTTTCAGGGCACGTCGTATTTCATAATTATTTTCCTTTTCGACCGCTGCCGGTAGCGTGTTAAATGCTGAAAAAGGACAAGAAAACGGAAGAAAAGGAGGGAGGAGAAGGCATGAAGGAAGGTGGCGGTGTAAAAAGTCGCCGTTTTATATCCACCTCGCCGTCCGCTTGTAGAATATTTAAGAACCGTACGGCAACAAGGTGAAGATGGTCGGTGATGGCGGTGAGTGAGGTGAAATTACTGTACAACGAAAAGTGGATTAAGGGCAATAAAAAGAAGAAAGTGTTGTTTGTTTGTAATGGCCGGGCTGTTTGAGGTTTATCCAGTGGTTTACCACAGACATGGTCTGAAATGATCAGAAATGTTTCAGTTCACACCTTATAGACTTCCAGAGTTCCTCATGTTTTCCGCCATGTTGCGCCAGAACACCGGTCTCTGTTATTTTATTTTCGGCCGGCCCGGATTAGGGCCGGCAGGGGCTCGGGGCGAATGTGCCCAAGTTCCAGGTTATATCCGGGCTGTGGGGTCGAATTCCGCATAAGGCATGGATGTTGTGATGTGGAGGGACAGACCCAATCATCATGAATCTTCGTCCAAATAAATTTCCTAGCCACTCCAGACAATGATGCCCGCCACCAAACCAGCTATCTGTCGCCGAGATGGGGCTACAGTGTACCTCGGCAACATTACTTACCAAAAAGACTCTGGGAGTTGTTTACGGACTACTTCCAAAAGTCGAGGATGTGGAGGGTCACATCCCGAAATACAGAAAGGGAGAGTAGAGTGACAAGAAGATGGTAATGTGGCGGAACGGGCAGTTCGCTGACAGGGCCGTAGTGGCTAGAGCGTCTTGATTAAAAAAAGTATGAAAAGCAAATAAAATATTATACAATAATCATCTGTTACTTGAGCCGTTCCCTGGCTGAAGAAGTATGGGACCTAAAGATGTCAGGAATAGTTGATAGAATTAATTTTTTTGAGTATTTATCTTAGCTAACAAGCTAAACCACAGAAGAGACTAGGAATGGTTGAAAAAACACGAGGAAACTCGAATTTAGACGAGGTGTAGATATTGGAAGTAATTATGTCAATTAGAGTATAACGAAAGTCAACACACTGCGAAAAAAAAATTGATTTAGCATAGATGTGAAATATGTGACTTTTACCTAGCTTTCCTACAAAAAAATAAACGAATGTTCGTCAGGTTCAGTAATATATCTACTAGAATAAATACGAAGGGTATGATACCTTACAGAAAAAAACTCCCATTATAATCCGAGAACAAATAAATCTTTTTAATAACTCTGACACGTTTAAATCATCTAACTCAGCGTCTTGACAAATTTCGATCAACACAATACGAAAGAGGGCCGTGATATTCCAAGAATCCATCGAGTGATGGCAATTGTCGAGCGGCCGAATGCGTGCGGCGGAGGCAGCGGCGGTGGCAGTGACAGCAGCGGTTACGGCGCCGAATGTTGCGGCGGCGGCGCGGGCGGCCGCGGCACCGGCGGCCAAGGACTTGTTCTACCAGTTTGAACGCAATTACGAGTTTGAATGACGCGAATCCGACGAAAATAGGGCGGCAAAAAGCTGCGGTGACGGCGGCAGCGACGGCGCAGGCGGCGAAGGTGGCGGCGGCGGAGGCGGCCGCGAGTTCGTGTCTTTAATCAGGCGGCGTGCGCGCGCTTTTCCGAATTTGGGCGGCGGCACGGGGCCTAATGGGCGAGCGACCGGCTCGCCGGCGGACAGGCAGGCAGGCAGGCACGGGAGCACGAAGAGGACGTAAAAGGACGAAGACAGGGAAGAAAGGGGAGGCGGGAGAAGAACGAAACAGAGAAAAAAATTTTGCACTATTCGGAGAAGACCGTCAAAACACTAAATTGTAATAATAGAGATAGTCATTGTGTTGTTTTAATTTTTAGTTTCATGCTGAAGGCAGTCATGAACGAGAATACGTCGAATGATAATTGTGGATCTTCGTAGTTCCTATTCACCTCCAGAAAATAATGAAATTTGATATTGTTATCTCTTTATCCAACTGAGCCTTCTGCCTTGGTTGATTGCGTGCTTCAATGAATAGTGTTTGCGGGTACGTCAACTGCTATAGTCAACTGCTATAGCATGTGGTGGTGATCCACCCTCTTATAAGATCCGGCGCAGTCCTGCACGTCGAGAGAAGCTCTAAACGCCCCATGTGATAGTGTAATGTAAAGGTATGTGTATAGTGCGTGGATATAAGGCGCGCGGACCGTGAATCGTTTGTTAGGTACTGCTCCGGAACTCGCCCCCTGTAATGAGCGTAGTAATCACAGAAAACTCCCGATTAGAGCAATCAACCGCTAGAATTGTCCTCTAGACAGGGGTTGAATTGGACCAAGTCATTTAGCCGACGTATAAAAACCCACCTCCGCACTCGAACCCTCAGCCCACACGTTCAGCCGGACTCCTGAGGCCGGGGCATTTCGGCCGGTCCCTGGCTGGGAGGCGTGCGGGAGGGCGGAGGCGCGGGCGGGGGCGGGGACGGGGGCAGGCGCGGGGGCAGGCGTGGAGACGGGCGCGGGGGCGGGCGCGGGGGCGGGCGCGGGGGCGGGAAGAGACATACGGCGGCACGGAGCGCGCGCGACAGTCGCGTAAATAGCCGGTGCGGCGGGGGCGGAGGAGAAAAAACGGATGAACGGCCGCCGCAGCCGCATTCGGTGACGTGCGCGCTGCCGGCGCGCGGCGCTGCGCGTTGATGGCACCGCGGCGCAAAAACGAAGCCCGCGAGTCGGGGCGAGCGCCTTCCGAGGAGAGGCATCCCTGGAATTCGTGGTTCCTCGGAAATTTAATGGTACGCTGGATTAATGACAACACTAACTGCTCACTGAGACAGTGCAATTGCAGTGGGAATGTCTTCGCATGTCGCAAGTCACAAAAATTCATTATATTAAGTTATTTATGATTGTGTGGAAACCGATGATTGAATTTACTTTTTATAATAACAAATTATTGCGTTGTTCAAATGATATATATTTATTGCATTGTGGCAGTGTCTGGAGAACCAATAACCAACAAATATTACACTGATAAAATCTAGTTTTTCTTATATATATATATATATATATATATATATATATATATATATATATATATATATATATAAGTGTCTGTGGGTGTGCGCCCGTACGTGTGTATGCATGCAGGTGTATTGGTGTGGTGATCATAATTTTCGAAGAATAATGATGACGGTAGGATCGAGAAAATCATGATTGGCTATTGCTTTCCTCTCAAAAATCAAAAGGAAATAAAGACTGACGTGGATTTCGAATTAGTTTCTGCAACGTATTACTGCTACAACAAATATTAGAGAATGCTATAATTTTTCATTCATTACGTAAGGGAAAAACATAAAATATATATTGAAATGAAAGAACTTCACATATGAGAAAATAAACTCACAGCAGATGCCATGAGAACCCTCAAGAACTTTCAAATTTCACTGACAAGAAATACGATTTGAAATTATTATGACATTTTCTCGGTGTGGGCCATGAGGATGAACAATAGAACGAAGTATACAGCCTGTGTCAATATTGTGAGTGGATTATCGGTTCCTTTTTCTCCGAGTTCGTCCTTTGTAGGACTCAATCGCATGGAAACAAGGAGCCAATAATTATTTTGTGAATAAACTTCAGTGGCGACTCCCGGTTGTATCTGTAGTCTGCAATCGGTACCTATAACTCATCAGTCCCTATGTTACTTCGCGCCAGCATAATAGACGGACTGGAGGAGATTGGTGCCACAGGAGAATAATGCGTGAAACCATTCATTCGATCGACAGAATCGGCGACAATTTTCAGTCATGTTTTATATTTCTCTAGAGAAATGATAAATCAACATCAAAACTAAAATATTAACTCATGTTCTTGTATTAATTCATGCTTTTTAATTCAAGTACCAAACAGTATTTTGCATTCAACGACCGTTTTACAGATTTAAAATCCAGAAATGGCTTCAATTAGATACATGGAAATTTTTGTCTACGTGTTTTTATGTGGTTAATAAGAAAATAACAGTGCAAATCGTATCTACGACATATCCAAATGGTCATTTGGTCAAATGGTCCAAATGGTCAAATACAGAGGTGTTCAATAAAAGTTATGTTTGATAAAGTTATCTATATTTGTGTGGTTCGCCGAAATCTTTAGTTGATGAAATGTGCAGTATTTGTGTTTTTACAGCATCCGGTGGGAATACCTCGTGACAGCTGTTCTTATCAGAGCCAGAACCAGGGCAAGACTTTTTCGCCTTGTCATTCCACGTTCTGATCACGTGATTCAGATGGCTAGAATGACCTTATTTGTCTTTATCAGAGTCTGGGAAACACAAAAAGACCGTAGAAATTACACAAAATTATTTATAGATCACTACTTTTACTAAACTTTCCGGCATG
Source organism: Gryllus longicercus (assembly GCA_038098605.1). Taxonomy (NCBI): domain Eukaryota; kingdom Metazoa; phylum Arthropoda; class Insecta; order Orthoptera; family Gryllidae; genus Gryllus; species Gryllus longicercus. The sequence goes on along the minus strand of JAZDUA010000128.1, from coordinate 2,047,429 downwards.
TAACATCTTATCAATTAATAAAAAAATTAATGAGTGTCATCTTTTATATTCGAATGTTATACAAGTTACTTTCGTTTTCAGATAGTGACATATCACTTTCGATAAAATAACAATCATTATACTTTAGAAATGCCCAGGGTATGTTCTTAATAAAATGTATGTTTGTTTAATATGTCATAAGAAGAAGAATCATTCATTAGAATATTGTATTCCATAATTTTCTATGAAGAATTGATGTTGTCTGCTTCGAACGAGCAAATGTGCTGCGTCATCGCAAATGAAGGAAGTGGTTCGCAATATCAATAATTAGATCTTGAGACCTGCAGATATCTATCGACCTGCAAGCAATTATTCAAGATAATGATAGGTTTGATTTCTTAATTATGTTTCACTGCTTCTCATCCGTGGTATTATTACTTATGTATCACGCCTTTAGGTAGGTGTTTTATTTTGTTTCGTTTTTTGTTGTTGTTTTTTTGACATGAAGTTTGCTTTGTTGAGATTGGACGATGATCTCAAGAAGTGCCAATTCTAAAAGAAATATCAATGCAATTCCCACTTAAGTAATCAATCGTGTAACGATTTATATATTACATATCATTTGAAGTATCAAAAGAAAATCGCAAGGTATTAAGATTGATTCGAAAATAATGAAATGATTTCCAACAAAAAATTCAAAACCAAAATCATCACGAAAATTCAGAGAATAATAAAAAAAGTTAAATTAGTATAAATACTATTTATCCACTTTAAACGAACAGCAGGATCAAAAATGAGAAAATCAGTTTAGTGTCGGACTAATATTTGGACGAAATGGATTTTACCCCCTTTTTCTTCGAAGTAAATGAAATGGAAGGAGGACTGATAAACTAGAGAGATCGAGTAACCCAGATTGGTAGAAATTGCAGGAAACATGGCCTAGCGAGTTTACCGTACGCACAGACAGTGTAGCACAGCCGAGCCCTCGTGTTGATGTGAGCGCTGTGTGGCATGGACCCCAAGGTCCTCTCATCCATATGCATCAAATCCCACGTGCACTCGTTTTGAACACCTCGGCCGAATATTGTATGCATATGTATCCTCAGCACAGTAAGTGCCTCGTCTTGGTGAAAGACCTCTTTCAAACAGGGCTCAGGCTCTCTACTGTGTTTCTTTTTAACTTTTTCTGGGCGGTAATGCGACGTCTCAAGTCCAAGTTTATTCAAGTATAAATAGAAGAAAATTAATGCTTTTTATGGTGAAACAGGCAGTTTGCCGCCTCTGCTTATATTGAAAAAATCGCACATTTCAAATAAGATGCTTCTGATACTAATAATATTGTGGAGTATAGTGGAATGTCTGACTCGTGAAGCGTTAAAAAATTATTTCACTTCCAAAGAATTTGATCAAGTTGTAATAACAAAATAATTTAATGAGTAAAGACAAGATGTGAAAAAATTACAGTTAATTAGATAACAAACCTGTATTTAATTTTTCTCACAAAATCACTGTTTATGCATTTTCAAGGTATAGAAGTGCTCATCAGATAATTCGATTTATCTCGACAAGAATCAATAGGCACTATTTTTTAGCCAGATCATTCTAAAATATTTTGAAAGAATTTTAAAGAATCGTGTACTGATTTTTAGCGGGAGAGAGTTCAAGACATCTTCAGTGATAAAACCTTTCTGTCACGAATGCTTTTAACTTCATTTATGAGACTGACGATAATTAAACTTAAGTGTGTAACGAAGCACGAATTTTAAAAAAAAGGACTTCTAGCGCTAATTTTTCATGTAACTTACCAAGCGAAGGATGGGAGTCACACAACTATTTTATGAATAAAATCGGGCGGAACCTTCATTGCTGATTGATAATTATTGACAAATATTTATAAGAGTTTTAGATCGTTATATTGAGATAACGTAAATATGAAACAAAAAATGACGGTATCAGACATTTTTTGAAGTTCATGACAATACGTTTGAAATGAGATTGGTATAATTACAGAACATACACTAGGTGAAACCGGTGTCATTAAAGGAAACAAATATTATTTGGAAAATTTTTGAAAATGGTTTGGTAGAGGCTTAATAAGTGCACTAAGGTATATCTAGAAGAACGAAACTATTCTGCAAATATTCAGGAAAATACTAACTCATTAATGATTGGGGTCCGCAAAGAGGTATACGGGGTAAAGGGTAAGGGGTAATAATGGGGTACACAACGACCACAGACATGGTGCGAGGGTAAACTAAGAAAATACCTTTCGGAGGCACCGTGTTAAGCTAGATGAGGTGCACTCCTTGCCGAGGAGCTCCAGAGTTCGGCCCTGAGCGCCCGCGCGAGCGACGGTGGGCGAGCGCAGTGCCACGTGCGGCGGCAGCGGCGCGTGCGGGAGGAGGGGCGGGGGAGTGGGTGGGGGTGGGTGGCGGCGGCGCCGCGTCGTCCGCGCGTCAGGGGGCGCCGCGGGGGGCGGCGGGCACCCCGCGGGGAGCGCGCGCCGTAAAAATAAAGCAGCGCGCAGCGCGGCGCGGCGCCCGCCGGCTGACCGCCCGCCCACGCCCACGCCAGCGCGCCGTCAATCTACGCGCGTTAGCGCTCAGACCGCCCTCGACCGTCGCCTTCTCTCTTCGCCCTCGCTCACGGCCCCGAATTCCGACTCCGACTCCGACTCCGACTCCGACTCGACAGCGATTCGACAGCGATTCGAACCGGGAGGTCCTATTCGCGAGGACCGCGAATTCCAGTCGCGACGATGGCGGATTTTCTACTATAGCTGTGTAGCTAGATCACATTCAGCCACTGTATGGAAGAGAATTGAAGTGGTTGATTGCTCTGAGCATCAGTTGTCCATGGTTTCTTCTATCAATACTAGGCGAATGCCGAGCAGCACCCTAACAAACTTGCCAGAGTCCGCGCGCGGTATTTCCTCCCTCACCCTTGTTCTGTCCTCTCCCCTCATACACACACTTGCATGCACCAGAGTACCACACATGTCGGGAGGGTAGTCGGGAGCTTCAAGCTTGTCCCTGTTAGAGCGGTGTCCAACTGGGGGAGATACTTGGGAAGAAAACCCCCTGAAACCAGCGTGTAAGTCTGCGCCGGATTTCACCATCCATGGAGACGGAACATCGCTACCTCCCACGATAAAATATTCCATATAGGTGCAGAACCGGGACTTATCATCTTAGTAGAACTCATGTCCGAAACCATCAATAAATCAGGCAAGCCCCTCTCCTCCACTGCCTTCGCCATCTTCGCCCCTGCCCTCGACGGTGCTCTCGTCCCCGCACTCCAGCAGGCGGACCTGGCGAAGCCGCCGCTCTCGCTCTCGATCTACATCTGAGCTCGCCCTCGCAGCCGCCCTCTCACACGTGGCCCACCGCGCATCCACCACCGACGCTTAACCTTCGACGTCGCGTCGCTCTCGACTCTCTTAGCGCTCTCCCGCGCCGTCGCCATCACTCCAGACGACGCAGTGTCCTTCAGTCCTCGCCACGCCTGGCGTAGCGGCCGACGTGCTGCTTTCCACCTTTCGGAATCGCTATATGTGGGCTCTGTGGCGATCAACGCAGGTTCGCGGCAGTTTTCACCGGGTTCCGGTTTCCTCCGCCTCTCATACGACCATAGCTTCATCTCGATCTGCACCACATCGACGTCATCATACGTATCCCTTCATTAACTGTGTAACTAATTCATTCATTCCAGGTTCCGTCGCAGTGTCAGGCACTACAATCGTTATATTCAACCTTTTTTCAGCCTAATTCTTTACTCTTCAGTCTTTCTCAGATGGTCTCTTCAGCAGTGTTCAGGCCTCTGCTCTTCCAAAACCTTCTGCCCTTACATATGCTTCCACCATACTAGTCCAAAACCACGCCTTTACATGTACTTCCAATTAAGCGTAATACTTATTCAATTAGTATCTTTGGATTTAAAGACATCAGTAGTTTTCATTTTAAAACATCTACAAAAAAACCTAATTGTAGAGGTTAATTTATAGTTACAAAACAAGAAACTAACGGAAGTCTGAGAAATAACTGAGACTCCTGACTACACACATGGAATAGATCGAATTATCTTCGAATTGTAATATGCATGATTTATTCGCGGCGTATCTTTCCACTAGAATTCATATTCGTGCTGTCATTATCTTTCCACAGAAGCGTATTTTTATATTTATAATTAAGTTTTGGGCTAATAATTAAAAAAATAGTTTATATAAATGAGAACGAAATATTAATCTATGCGTTTTGTGGATTAGTTAATTTTACATTTATGTTTCTTTTTTGTTTCAGGTAAGTAAACTGAGACAGCTGAAACGTGAAATAATTTATGGGTTGCATTGTTTACTCACGGACCAACCATCGAAGGTGATGTACATATATTATCTTCAATTATTCCTCTGACTCTAAAATCACTTTGCCTGGACACTGATTCGGTGGAGAGACTGAACACAACCTATAGAAATCGTGTATAAATTTGCATGATTTGCAATTGATAATTCGTTGTCTAATGCTATTATTTTTACTTCATAATTCAATCAAAATGTTAACTTATTGAAATATTAACTTCAAATATACAATAAGGTCATTTTATGCTCCATTAAAATATACTGCATGCAGTAAATTCTCCTAAGCACACGCGTATATTAGACATAGATATTAGATTCGATCAAGTGGGATCTTTAATAAAAAACTATCTTTCGTAACCTCGGCTACGTAATGTAAGCGGAAACAACTTTCATAGCCACTTTAAGTGGATACAAGTAGAGATAGACACTCCAACCTACCAGGCACAAGTCCTTGCCCTGCTAATTATTAAAATGGTCAATCGATCATTGTTATCCGCCAGGCCACTGAGCCCCCATCAATATCTGTCCACCGCTACCGCTGGTCCACCGTCTAAACTGAGTTTCTGATCGGGGCGGAGGACAACGTTCATCTGGAAGACGTGTTTCACCACGCAGGTGGTCGCGGTCGACAAATGAATCTGTAAACACGAGACCGACTTGTCATCAACTTGTTATTTTTCTACGGTACATCCATTTCTGAAATGAAGCAACGCTTTCTTTATTCATTTGGAAGATACGTTATTATTGGTTACCCATCGTGTTTAAATGAGGATTATTGTATCACATTTCTATGTTTGAATCATTAATGAGTTTGGTAAGAAAACGATAATCGTTCCAACATCCATGAAGAATTGATATAATTTGATTTTAAAATTTGAGCGAAATGCTATTTGATATACCGATGACATTGTTTTCTGTGTATTAATTAATCTGTACTATCCTGTTTCACTAGAAAGAACTCGTATATAAGAATGGTAAAGGTAAAATGCACGCTAACATATTCTAGTAATTCAACTGTCCTTCCGATTTAACTGATAAAAGTATAGCACATACACTTTAGACCATTCAAAGAAGAGGAAATGGGCATGTCCCGTTAGAGGCTGCCCTTTTGCCCGTCGCAGGTGCCACGTGCAAGGCCCGGAGTGGAAATCGATAGCCAAATGCAGAAAGCGACTTGCCCTGTGCGTCAGGGATCTCCCGCGTGGTACTGAATGAAAGCGTGTTCCTGGGAATACCTCCGCATGTGAATGGAGAGCCGTGGAGCTCCGAGATTCGCAACACGACGAGCCATTGACGGGGCCTCACCCGATCTTCCGCGAGGGAATACCACTCAGCGATTCCGCTCCTGATAACTTTGCCTCGATATCTTATCCTCATGCGTTCTTTACGTCACTTTATAACTCTCAGTGCAGCATCAACCTAGAAAATTGTATGTACATGGTTGTAGATATACTTTGTATCTGCTGCTATAAATATTTATTATAAAAAAACGTGTCTTGTTTCCTTTGTAAATTCGGATGTTTCCTTTTTGCTAGCTCGGCTAGTTAAAAAGTTGCCGATTTTTGCAGCAGTATAATAATGTTTTCTCGTTACTACGTAAATGCGTAGTAAGGCGAGAGAAAAAATTGAATGCGTCATCATGCCTAGCCATTGGCACATTTTACAAATCTTGTGTTACTTATTCCCTCTTCCTTATATTGATGAATTAACGATTGGTTACATAAAATTATCAGTATACGTTCAAATACATATTTGTGCTTTCATTTAACCGGTAGCATTTGTCTCCATGGTTTCTTGAATCTTGACGAACGAACATGAACTTATATGACTTAAAAAAATCTCAACAAGTTATAAGAATAAAAATTTGCACATAAGATGAGGAATAACGTTAAAATTAACGAGACCATAGGATAATATTTTTGCTGTTAAAAATCAAAAGCGAATTCTAAAGCTTCGCTACTTTTTTTATGACAGTTCAACATGATGAAATTATTTAAAAATTTCTTTAAATTTGTAAGCTGGTTTTCTTCAAAACCATAAGGTTCAAAACGAGGAAAGAGGATGTAAGCACTGCATAATTTTTTCCCTTTAAGGAAAATACGCTTTTATCGATTATCGTATTGCATTTAGGAGTATCGACACACTACAACTCATCACTTCTTCTACAACACAGAGGAAACGAAATGGCGACGTCCAAGATAATACTTTCATGACCCAATGAACTCTTCGTTTTACATGTCTCCAAGTTGGCGACGAAGATGATGTCCTCCATGATGGACATCAAACAACTTTGACTAATTGCAAAGCATTATTTTCAATCAACTGTATGTGTATGTGTAATCTACTGTACTATACTATCTAAGTTTTTTGCTCTCCGATCTCTCGGCGTTTCGATTTCGCTGGGTACTGATTGGATCCGTTCCTGGAGGAACATGAAGAAAGAAAACTCGAAAACTACTGCATTAAAAATAGCATGCATCAAATATAACTTTAAAATGTAGCAAAAATGTAAGATCACACGTTTTTTTAAACTTAAGTGGTACACAGAAGTACATCTTTCTTAATTGCAGGACAATGCAGAGTTGTTAAAACCGTAAATTCCGCTCCTGCGTAAAGGCCAATTCACAATGCAAACATAAGCATAGCGAATTGACATAAATATTAACATAAGTATTCACAATGTCTAACATAAACGTAAGCAAAATAAAGAGTTTCTATTGGCTACGAGACATTCTGGTTTACTATTGGTTGGATGTGAGAATCGATTTCGAGGCATCGACTGTCTCCATGGCCAATATGGCGTTAGTTCTCCTATCGACTTCACTCCAATTTCTCGATTTTGAGTTACCGTTCTGTGATTGGCTAATTTCTTATGTATTAATCATAAGCACAGAATCTTGAAGCTTGCCAGCTTTTAAGTTAACGTCTTACGTGCAATGCTTACGAAAACGCATTGTGAATGAGTCCGCTTATGGACGAAGTGCTAACTTTTATGTTAACGCCATCCTTACGTTTAAGTTTGCATTGAGAATGGACCTTAAAATCGCGGGCGGCCTGTACCCCCCTCCCCTTCGCACCCGCGATCTGAGAGTTGACATCTGACATTTGGCGGTCGCCGCGCGCGGCCTGACACGCGTCAAGCGATTTGCCGACGCGGCGGGGGGGCGAACCGGCGGCGCCGCGCCACGCCACACTACGTCGTTCCACTCCCGCGCCAAGCAGCGCCACGCCACTTCACGTCGTTCCATGCAGTGCCACGAACGCCACGCCACACCGCGCCGCGCCGCGTCCCGCCACGGGCACTCCACGTCGTTCCACGCCGTGCTATGCCGCGCCACGCCACGCCACGCCACGCCACGCCTCGCCTCGCCACGCCTCGCCTCGCCACGTCGTTCTATGCCGTGCCACGCCGCGCCGCGCCACGCCGCGCCGCGCCACGCCACGCCACGCCACGCCACGCCACGCCACGCCACGCCACTCCACTCCACTCCACGCCGTTCCACGCCGTTCCACGCCACGCCACGCCACGCCACGCCACGTCACGCTACGCCACGCTACGCCACGCCACGCCACGCCACTCCACGCCGTTCCACGCCACGCCATGCCCCGTCACGGCGAGCCGCGCTACTCCACGTGCTTCTACACTGAGCCCCGCCCGGCCACCCGCACCGCGCTGCGCCAACCAGCCCCGCCCCGCCCAACCCCCGCCAGGTCCTTTCCCTTCCGAACGCTGAACACTAAATATGCCTGAAACATATAATGAACTCCAGCTTCCGGGTCAATAACCTCCATGTCAATCAGGAATTTTTCCAGGGGCCCTTCAACCAAATAAGCAATGCTGAGATGACTGTATTTTGCTTCTTGACCTAAATTTTGCTTCATTATCTGCATACGTTTTTTGGTGCTCAGTAGAATATTAGTTACCCGAGGTTCTCCCCTAGAGATCATCTCCAATGTATAGATTAAGTTAGCTTAGATATTTTAATTAGCATAAGTCTATAAACACATCTGTAAAGTAATTATTCTACACGATGTATTCCACCAAAAAGAAAAAAAGAATATGTTAAGAATTGAATTATTTCGTCCGCAGAATCATCGAGTACATTGCTCTCTATGTTCTCGCAGTAGTGATTAGATTGTTTCACATGGATCAATATACAAGATAGGAACTAAACATGTTGCTAATCTCACTTTGTAGGTAATTTTATTCGTCATTCAACAGTGTATAGTAAAAGGGTGGGGAGGAGATTCTGGAGGTCAAGAAAACGTGCGCATCTTATAATTCTTCCCAATATGTCAATACTGTTTTTAATGTTCTTTGAAGAAAATAAATCAGATCAAATCTAACGACGCATGCTCTCTTTGTTAACCCAAATCCGGCACTGAATTTCTCTCCCTCGTGTCTCATATATGATAATAAATTAACGAAAATTTTCTGAGTAAATATAATGAATAGCTTCTCTATATGGTGAGGTTGCGTCCTAGTGTTTTGGTTACATTTTCTCATTTCGTACGGTTGTGCCAAGGAGAAAAAATATTTTCAGCAAAGGTGTATGCGACATCGCAGCGAAGTGATTATGACTAATGTCAGTCGATTATCATATGACGTGTAACATTTTTAGGCCTGATATGGTGTATACTGAATACCTTGGAAAAGAGATATTGAAAGTATTATATAAAATAATATTTTTGATTATGAATTGCTATGATTGCTTTAATTATGAAATGCTAATTACATTGCCTGACTAATGCAACTTCGTTCGTTTTACTGATACAATACATTTTCTAAAATGTTTTGTACAACTTAAAAAAATCCTAATATTCAGATTTGAAAATAAATAGAAAGAAAAAAATAAGAATATTTAAATGAAATCGATTGTCACACAATGGCACATCGCCTCAAAATGCGACTATAAAACATGATTTCGACGTGGCCGAAAGTTGACATTAGAAATCTAATGTCTCTACCATTACTGATATATATTCATTGTGAGAAATTAAGGTAATCGTCACATCAGGCGAGTGAGTTACTCTGGTGTAAGTTCCCCGAGTTGGATAAATGATCACTGGCTCTTCCCAGAAGCAATCTGTTGGTGAATGCCGGGAGTCAGTGGCCAGCTCCTCTACCCTTGCGACCCAACCTCTTCTCTAATCTTCGTCTCACGTCCGATGACGAATGATCCTCGTTACACTCGTCTGCGATGGCGGAGGTGGCACCGGTTATAGTCGAAGTGGTTGTGGTGGGGGGAACAAACATCTCGGCTACTCACAGCTGGCGGATAAAACCGGATGTACACATTTTTGTTGGTTAAAAATATTGATTTGAAAGGACATTACTTGTACTTTACGTATAGAGAATTCTTACACTAGGTAACAATTTTGATGCCAGAGTGAACGCAACAACAGGAGTGAATATTCTGAATGAGATTCTTGATTTGCATCATCCCTCAAACTGAATAACGCAGAACTAAAATGAGTGGACAATCACTGTAAAGCAGTTATGCTGGTCTGTGAAAATGAATAAAAATAAATAAAAATAAAATGAGTGTAACGCACATTTTTACGTATTCATCGTGAAATAGCTCCGAAAACAAATCATTAGAGTCCGACAAAATAAATGGTGGACAGACTCGCTTCAGAAAAGTGTAAATCATGCAGCACCTAATAATTTAAAGCGTAAATAGATACGTATATTTCTAGATGTTTCATTTAAATTACAAACCACGGCATCAACGCTCGCTCTATTTATAAGTGCACAAAGTAATACTGCATCTTTTACTTTATTTGCGAGCTACTGGTTAATATCATGACACTGTGACGCAAGGGGGAACTAATTTTCATGCTGACGCAAATCATTTCCGGGTGGCGCGTGTTCTTAACCCATTCGAGAAATCTGCCCTCCTCCGTAGAAATAAGTCCCGCCGCCCGTTCGGCTCTCTTTGAGATCTTTCTTTATTTCCTTGCCCATTGTCTGGCAATTTGCTCTTATGACTCCAGAGAGCGTAGAATTTCTCGATTAGACCTTATAAACCTGAACATATTACGGCAATCTAAAGGCCACTTATGCCATGGATTCTTATTACAATAATCAATTGTTTCAATATTTACAATCATGTTAAACGCATTAACTCTATTCGTTATGTTTTTTAACCTAGGAAGACCGACTGGTAACGGAAGTATATAGAAATATAGTTTCACTGTTAATACTCTGATTGATTTCTTAGCAATGTCCTAATTGTCTAGAACCATGTATACCAAATTTTGTGGCTTTACACACAAATGTTTTTCACTTATCTTGAATTATTGTTAACGCCAAAGAATATTAAAAGAGATTCATTCTAAAGAATACTGCGTACACATTTGCGCTATACGAATTTTAAGGAAGTGGTAACGCGAGACAATTTGGAAATAGCTGTTCATTTACCCACATTACGATTACTGGAATCTGATAGCCTTGCACATCCTGCTAAAAGTTATTTCTGGTAAAAACAGCAACTAGTATTAACTTGTGTACACTCAGAGATCTTTTATTGATCTCTTCCATGACACTAATTATTTTATGTTCCGAATTTTATCACCAAAAAATGGATGAAAAGTTTGCTGAAAGTTCTTGGGAAGCCTGATCCTAACCTCACTAGAACAATCGGATTATATTTTTTTTTTTTTTTTTCAAACACACCTTTCATGTCAAATAATACAGATCTCCGGTTTAGCTCTAACCAAGAGGTTTTAATGTTACCGAATTGATGATATGTCACCTTTAGGAAATGATGATAATAATAATAATAATAATAATAATAATAATAATAATAATAATAATAAATGACTTATTTCTGCAAATGAGTTTACGCTTGGAAACAGTTATGAAAAAAAACGTACAAGAACAAATATAAAAACAAAAATGGCTGAGTGGGCGTGGCAAAGAAATGCGTTACACTGTGCATCTGAGGAGTCTTCTGGGCCCTAAGGCTCCGCTGAACGATTGAGGAGCGGCGCGCGGCGAGCGGTGAGGAATGCCGGAGCCTTCATTCCCCCGGCGCCCTCTGCCACGCGGCGGCGGCGGCGGCATGCTCAATGAGCGCGCGAAGAAAGTGCAACTGCAAACCGCGTTTCTTTTTAAACGAGGACTTCGGTTGCGTAATAATGACGAATCGGAATGCTGCTTCAGCGGAAGGATAACTACCGCTGTTCACGGTTTTCCGCCGTGCGTCATTGTTCTCGTGGTAGTTCTTTTGAGGGTTGCGACGAATTCAAAAAGCTACTCTAGGGGAGTGTGCGGTTGCAAATAGTTGACGTTAGGACAGGGAGAGTAATATGCTTTAAAGAGAATGGGGAAAAAGAATTATTCTTGCGTTTCGAATTCATTCGTAAACCAGAGAAAGACCAGACCAGGAAGAGAACAGGGGAGAATAATTTTTCTTGTAAGTGTTTCGAACTTATTCGTAAATCTAGCTAAAATCCTAGTGGCATATGAAGTATGACGGGGTAAAAAACGTGATGTACTCCACTTAGGTCTAGAAAATTACTGTAATGCATTTTTAATGAATCTATTCGTTCGTTGGATGATTTTTCGAAAATTTCAATGATGGAACAAAAATCTTCGGCCCTTTTCAGTCACAACTCAAAAATAAACTATTAGGAATGCGAAGAAAAGAATGAATATGAAATAAGACAAAAACTAAAGTATATAAATTTGGCTCTGTAGAACGCACAAGAAGAGTGAAAAGAAATAATAAAAAAAGGCGAAAAACTCAAAATACATTTATCAATGGGAACCAGATTACTGAAAATGTGTTCAGAACATGTATACTAGCAACCAGTATTGGAACAAAAATCAACTGCCAGCTCAGTCTTATCCACCACGAACAAGGGAGTGCGATACAAGACTACAGAAGTAGCAAAGATTGGAGCCGATTACCAGCAGTCTCTCAAGGAGGGTGTCAAGAAGCCCTTAGTATGTACATATTTGTTTGTGAATATATCAAATCATGATATTAACGCCTAACAAAATTCGACGTGTTCGAGTAAAGAAGATATTTTAAAATTTTTTGAGATGGTAGAGTTCTGTTGCTTAGTTATAACAAAATCTATAATCTAGATGAAAAATATGCAATTAAGTTGCTGTGAATTTATTATTTTTTTAAAAATTATCTGCTTTACAATGACCATACGAAATTTTATATCAACAATTCTTCATCCTCCCTTTTATGATTCACCCCCTTTAAGTGAACATTATCGAATTTATGAAACGAGTTTTATTTTTTTAATTCAACGGAGCAATCCTATTTTCCTTGCTATAAAATAGAATATCAGAAGTAACAATCGAACAAAAAGCAGCCCCTAGACAAGTGACAATAGATTCGTGAACGCCAAGACGTTCCAACAACGGGCAAAGCCGCCTGGAAAGCGCGCGCCAGCGCCCACTGCTCGCAAAGCGCCTCCGTCAGCAAGCCCTTGGCGCGCACTGCAGGCGCAGACGGGCGGGGAGGCGGGCGCCGCCCAAGCCTACCTCAACGGGCGGCGCGTTGCGGGGCACGCGCGAAGGGCGCGCGTCGCGCCGCCAGGCACGTCCCGGCGACGGCGCCCCCGGCCGCGCGTGACGCGAGCACGCCCGCGCCCCCGCACGCCGCGCGAGGTGGCACTCGCGGCAGAACGTGTGCGTGAGAGACATCATCAGAGTGGAAATACGAGAGAGCAGGCGAAGGTATGCATAAAACAGCAAAAAAGGGAGAATGTAGAGAAATTCGTCAAACATCGTATGAGTGGAAACATGAGAGCACGCGAGGGTATTAGAGACGCGGCATATGAGTGGGAAACCTACAAAACGGGCGACAAAAGAGGGAAAACGACATGTGAGTAGATGTAAGAGGGAGCAAGAGAATCGCATAGTAATTCTCTTGCAGTAAAACAGCATAGAAGTGAGTCTGCGATAAAAACGCGCGAGGAAACATGTAATATATCACATGAGTGGAAATATGAGAGGTCATGCGAGGAAATTCGTAAATCGTCATAAAAATTAGAATTCGATCAGAATTGTAAGACATCATGTAAGAGCAAATACGAGACAACTTGAGAGGGTATACGAAAGGTATGTTTTGCGTAGGAGTGCGAGAAAACAGGGAGTATTTGATATTAGAGGGCACGCAAGAGAATACGAGAGAGTATGTGAGATAACATGTAGCAACGATGCCAGGAAACGTGCGATGAATCGTGCCAGATCATACATTCATAAAAGTACCGACACATCCAAAAATTTGGAATTTCCAAGAAAAAGTCTTCAACATGAAAGAGGCCTTCGTTGCGATGCGAGCCTTCGTCAGGGCAAAAATTCTTTAAAACAATTTCCCTGAAAAAAAACTTAATAGAAGCGGCAACTTTGAGAATTTAAATAATTGATTTCTTTGCATGATCTAAACTAGAGGGAATTCTTACTACTTAAGAAACGATGTCAAGAAAGCTAGCATTTGACCCTTTATATTGAAACGAAAATATATTTTGTATTTATAAAAAGTCGTTGCCATCCCAAGCCACCAGTCCAGCAGCGAGAGTCTTCGCCCGCCGTCAGCATTCGCGCGGCCGCTGCGTCGGGCGTGCCTGGGGCGACAGCGGCGGCGGCACAGCGGCTCCAAACGGCGACGCGCGTAACACGAGGCGCACTTCCCGTGCAACCCGAGCGCCGCCTCTCCACTCCCCTCCCCTCCCCGGCCTGCTCCGCCCCCTCCCTGTCGGACGTGACCGCGCGCGCGGGCTCCGAAGCCCGAGCACCTGCGCCCGAGGCCGCGGCCGCCGCCAGACAAAGGCCACGCGGCCGCCGCGTACCCGTGGCCCGATGCAACCCCCGACCGCCCGACCACCGGCGGAATCGAACCCGACTCCCCGCCCCGCCGCCCGCGCGCACGCCCTTCCGCGTGCCGCCCGCCTCAATTATACACTCCCTTCTATCTGCCATCCTCTGTCTGCAATGCGCTAAAGAAAGACGACGGGTTTGTATCTTTCTTAAGAAATCATCGACTCATAACACGGCGTTATAAATTGGAGACAGAATATCCCTTCAATCCTGCCCGGATTGAAGTCGGAAACAACAGTAGTTCACAGAAAAAGACATGTGGTACATGAAGGCGCTGCTGCAGCCCGCAACACATGCTACGCAGCAACTCATTTTACCGAGTGCTTAACACGGAAAGAATACATTTTGGACGCTTAGAATTAGATTTTCGTGGACACGAATTACGTTTCTTATGCAGTAATCTACGTACCAAGTTGGGTTCTAGCAAGATACTATTTTCACTTTTGAAACGAGAATTTACGAACACGGCTGCCACTTGGGATCATCCCCAGTGTCCGCCTGGTTATATTTATTTACTTATGGAGTGTTAATGACAAGCTTGTGACTATTCGCAGAAAAGCTTGATTAGTACTGATGAGTACTCTAGTGATGCGAATGCTACTCTAATATATTTACAATAAACATTTATGGACCTGAAATAATAATTGTGAAAGATGTAACGTTTTAACTTAAATATTTATTTTAAAAAGAAGCCCAATTTAAGGCATGGTCGAGAGAATGTTAAAAAATTACTTGGAAATGTGGTTAATAGTTATAATGATTCTTAATTGTCTTCTATGAAAAATATTTGTTGTATATTTGAGCATCAATTACAGAAATTGTACACGTGGAGAAACGTTACATATTTTCAAAAGCAAAAACTTCGACAATATTTTCAAAATGAAACGTAATATTTTGTTATATCTGCCAAAAACTCCGTTTCGGGTACATATATTGAGGGAATCATTAGGTAAGGAAGTATAATGAAAGATTCGGAGTCCGAAAGTATATAATTCATCCTGTAAGGATTGGAAATCATTGTACGGAAACTACAGAAACTACGTCAAAAAAATATTTATTTCGTGGACACTGACTTAGTGTCATCGAACAGATTAGGTTCTGCCGAAAATCCACATCGGCACATTATCCTCAAAATTTCGGCGTGAATGTCATGTAGTAGTAATGAAGAAATGTTTAGTAAGTAAGAAAGAACAAAACACAAGTTATAGAGATATTGTTTTGTTAAGTTATCACAAACATGTTCATAGGCGTTCTAACAGTAATGTTTGTAACAATGTCTAACAAATGTACTACTAGCAGGATATAAATCGTATTTGATACGGCGTGAAATATCTATTATTCCTGGTCATACGGTGTTCAATTGAAAGTGAAATTTAAGGCAATGCAATTTAATAACAAATGGAAAACACAAAGCGCAAGTTCTCATGTAAAATATTTGCACACAAAGTCACGAAAGAGGAATGCGAAGATACGTCATTGTTCGCGAATGCAAAATCTCTTGAAGCAGCCCTGAAGTAGGGCAGCGACAAATCGCATTCGCTGCGTCGATCGGGTGCCCATTGGGTGGCTGCCCATTGTGCGCGCTGCCCGGGGTAGGAAGCGGGCGAGCCGAGCCGAGTCGCGGGCTGCCCTGCAGACGGCGTGGCGACGCCAGCGGCGGTGGCGGGCGGCGGTGGCCGAGCGTGGGCGGCGGGCAGTGGGCGGCAGGCGGTGGGCAGTGGGCGGCGGGCAGTGGGCGGCGGGCAGTGGGCGGCGGGCAGTGGGCGGCGGGCAGTGGGCGGCGGGCAGTGGGCAGTGGGCGGCAGGCGGCGGGCAGTGGGTGGCGGGCAGTGGGCGGCGGGCAGCGGGCTGCGGGCTGCGGGCGGCGGGCGGCGGGCGGCGGGCGGCGGGCGGCGGGCGGCGGGCGGCGGGCGGCGGGCGTGGTGGGCGGCGGGCGGCGGGCGGCGGGCGGCGGGCGGCGGGCGGCGGGCGGCGGGCGGCGGGCGGCGAGCGTACAGGCGATGGCGAGGGCGAGGGCGGGGCCATTCGACTCGACGCACACGTGGCCCCGTTGCGCTCGCACTCGCTGATAGGCGTTTGGCTGACCCACTTTCGCGACGCCCCGTACGAAGGGGCGCGGCTGGTAACGCGAACCCGGAAGGAAATCGGCGCGGAAAAGTTATAGGTCTCGTTAGCGCAGAGGATGTGACCGATCGCATGGTAAGGGGGTGCAGGCATTCCCTCGCGTGTATTTAACATTGTGCTCGTAATGGAGGGGGTGCAAGTGGACGCTCGTATTTGATTTGTGAATTGACTACATGAATACTTGGAATCAATTTTTCTTATGTCTTAGTCACCAAGGATTGGCAAAGAAAATTTGAGATGTATTAGTACTGTTGTTTGAAACGCACTGATTGAAATTCAAACATCGAAGTACGTGAACAAACTTGATTTATATCTGTACATTTTAAATCACCATTAGTTCTCTTTTTAAACAAATATAGTTGTTAAAGCATCAAAGACTTGCAAATGAGAGGTGCTGTGTTTCGGAGATCGTGAAGACTGCAATAGAAACGGCAGATAATATTTTGTAAAGAAAAATATATGTGAAGCCTTTGATAACATTTATTTCGGACGTCTGGCAATGTTAAAATCTGAGCACGAGGAAAACATGTGTTGGCACAGTGGATTGTCAAATGTTCGGTCTGAGATAGAACCCGTTGATTGGAAAATTTGAATGCAATTTGCCGCCCTCGTCCGTAATCTTCGTTGCAAACCGACTCAAAGTGAGAGTTTGATGAAGCCGCCTTTTTAGCATATGATGTCTGCTTCTTCCCGCCCTCGCGAGGTGTCGTGGCTCGCCCGCCCCAGGCAGCCGCCGCTGGCCTCCGCTGACAGGCGAACAGCGCTCGCCCGCTGCCCACGGGCGCGGGGGCTAATTGCAGGGCGACTCCCGCAGGCAGCTGCGCGGCTCCCGCCCCCAGCCCCCACCATCAGCGTCGGTCCCACCCACGGCCCCCCGCTTCCAGCCCCACCACCTGCCCTCCCCCCCAGCCCGTGGATCCCCGTTGCCAGCACTGCACAGGCACGTGTCATCTCGTGCGGCCGCCGACTGTTCCCCATCGCGGTTCCAGGTTCAATCTCCCCTCTTAGCTCGACCGTCCTATTTAGCACTCCACCCCAACCCTTACTGCCGCTCCCACTACCGGCTTCTGCCTCCAGCTTCAGCCCCATTTCCTTGCCGTCAGCCCTTCAGCGCCCCCGGCCCCAGCACCAGCCCCCGTTCAAACTACCCACTTCCAGCCCGCACGTCCAGTCCCCGCCATCAGGCCCGCCTCCGCCCCCTCTTCCGGACCCAACCACCGTTCCACTCCGCTCCCAACCCTCGCCCTCGCCACCTTCTGGTCTTCACCGCGAGCAACGGGACTATCTTTAATATTAAGTGGAAAAGAACAAGCAGCAAAATCGTTATGTCGTAATATTCTATCATTGGGATGGCGTGTAAAGAGGGAAAGCGAAAGGGAACAAATAAACCTTAAAAAAACATTTCGGAATAATTCTTCCGAAACACAATTATATTTAAACACAAAATAATTATAATATTTTGTTTTTATAATTGATTTGACGTTCATAAAAATTATGAATGTCATTATATAAAATTTCTGAACGTGTAATAAGGAGTACTTCATTCCTATTTGTGCTGAAACCTTGTTTTATCCGTCAATAATGAAATTCGTTCATATTAATTTTAAAAAAATTATTGAGTCGACAGAAATTTGATCCATTGCAGCTCTCGTAATTGACACACTCATTTTCTTAGAGATTCATCCGATTTTGTGACGTTTGCCAGCATGTCGTAGAGTAATTTTCACTGAATGAAATGCGTACCAAAAGTCAGTTCGTGGATTTTGCTAAAACTTGTAAAAATAGCCATGGAAAAGAAGAAAACCTCATAAAGTTAATGGTCTTATGAGTTATATCTTAAACTCTCCCAGTACAATTCAACTCGTGTCTAAACTCTTCCCACACATCGGCTTCACACTTACATCTTCCCAAATCCAAAGAGTGAGTTATCTACACACCAACTCTAACCGAACGTTTACCTCGTCTCTGTCATAAATCTGTTTGTGTGGTTAAGATACTCGTAAATTAAGGAGAAAATAAATGGACGAATGTTCCCGCTGTAAATAACATACCCGATTCAAATTAGCGTAGGTAACAACGCCTTCAGGACGTATTGTGATTCAAAATACGCGAATAAAATTATGCGAATACGGGGAAAATATGACAGGAAGAAACCACATTTAATTCCTGAAAGGGGAAACATAAATCCTAAGGAACTCTCTCCTTTACTTTACTTTATACTCTATTTTTCAAATTGTAACGCGAGTTCACAAAGAACCACAAAAATTCGGATTACAAACCTTTTATTTACAATCCATGATATCTATTTTTTATTGGTTCACACAACTCACTATCTTTGGAAAATATAGCAAATATATCTCTGTAGAACTTTGATTTTTGTCAATTGGCTGGTTAAAAACTACAGTTATAAAACGCGAGGTGAATGCGATATTACCGTTCTTTTTACCTGACTAGAAATTCACTTCCAGTGATTGACCTAATAGAAAGAATGATCGTTCTACTCCAAACTGAATGATCAGAAATTATTGCCAAATTTAAAAATTATTTCATAAATCTTGAAAACTACTTGTTTCGACGACCAACAGATCAGAAAATCATTTTTTTAAAACGAAACCATTGATATTTCTAATACAATTGACCATCCCTAGAGAGACTGCAGCCGGATAAGCCCCTATATCCACAATACAATTTCCAACCAAAAATTCCGACTAAAATGACGTACGATGTTTATAGTATGTCACCTGTGGATACTCCGCTACCTATCGACAATCAATCAACCCCTTTGATAATCATCGACCTTCATTAAAACAAAACCTTTGATATTTATAATACACTTGCACATCCCTATAGAGGCTGCAGCCGGATAAGCCCATATATTCACAATACAATTTCCAGCTAAAAAATCGACAGTTAAATGACGTATGATGGTTAGTCAATCACCTGTGAATACTCCTCTACCTATCGACAACCAATCAACCCCTTAGATCATGATTGACCTCCATTAAAACCGCACCGACCCGGCAGGTAATGCCTGCCTCACAGCGACGCAATGCCCGCCCGGAGGCGCCGCCCGGCAGGCGCTCAACGCCGTCGGTGGCGGCCGCGGCGCCTTCGAGGGCGGGCGAGGGCGGGCGAGGGCGGGCGGGGGGCGGGGCGGCGCCGGGCCGAGTACCATCCATCACGGGCGGGCGCGGCAGCGGCGGCGGCGGCGGCACCCGTGTACCCGCGCGCGCGGCCTCGATCAATCACTGGCGGAGCCGGTGGTCGCCTCCCGATGAAGACCTCACAGCGCCCCGCTCGTTAGCGGCCCCGCCCCCGCGACGCCCTCGGCGCCGCCCCGGACGCCCTCGCGACTACCAGCCGCCAACCAACGCTTTTGCGCACGATTCCGATCCAAGTCCAGTCTAGACCACTGCGAGGCTCAGGGTGTGCTCGACCATGTGTGTATGTACTTGGCGCGACAGCCCGTGAACGGGCTCAGGCCTACCGGCGATGCCCCTGCCTCGCGGCGATGGGTTAAGGGGGTACGTGTGATTAGCACGTAGATATCCCCACGCCGTATTCCGATCTTCTCAACCTGAGATGAGAATTGTCTCATCGTCACAAAGCAACATATGCTGGGACATTGGAAGGAAAACGCACACTATAGTCTTGGCTCGAGCGGGAATTGGGGCCGCGTAGTGGAAAGCGAGCTCGCTGACCAAATCCCAGCCGCGATGCTCGATCATAGTTGTAGGAAATGGTGTAGGATATAACGATTTCATCATTGGAAGCATGTTACACAGTCTCATAATATACATTTTATTGAAGCAAAAGCTGCAAAAAACTATCTGTTCTCCTTTCTACGACTAGAAGCCACACGGTTTATCATAAAGTTAGCTGCAATGCGACAGAACACGCTTTCTGCTTCAATAAACGTTTTATGACATCACATACTTTCAATACATCGTGTTCCTTTGAAGGATCCACATGCCAGTATCGCGACAGAAAAATACATCCAGCAGTACGAGAGAATATGTTCGGTGATGAACACGCGAAATATTCCTTCCTACAAGTAATATATATGTACATTTGCATATATTGTACATATATTGCATATATAGTACAATATTCATATTATACTTGTATAATATGAATATTGTTTAATTCAAAGAAACAAAGTATCAAAAAGAACTTTTCATTGGATGTAAATAATCGTAAAGTCAAACTTATAGTGTTAGTCAGTTAACCCTCTACGAAATGCACAACAATTTGTCAATAACACATCTTCTAGAAGTCATAACTTAGAAAAGACCTTTAAAAAGTTATTGAAGGTTCCCCACAAATCGTTGAACTAATCGTCTGAAAATTAAGTGTCTAATATACATGTCACGAAAAAAGCTCTTCTTAAAAAAACATAAATCTGCAAGAAAGTAATTTTTTCCGATTCACTTGAATCAGCGTTCGTTCATAGGATAGTCAGTAACTCCACCTGCTGCTGTTGTTGGCGCTACTGGACATATTGGGCATCTGTGCCCTCTCCTGCTTCTAATTTACGCACTCACTATGAAACAATAAATACACAGCTTCCAAACGTTATGTAAGAAGTGGCATGTTTTAAAGGCGTGAGGTCAGCTCCCTTTTTTTTCATTCGATGAAATCCCAAGAACAAGTCTCCCAACACACCTGGCGCGCGCTCCCGCTCTGGAAGCAGAGGTCAGAGGTCCCCGAGCGACCACGCAGCTTCGCTCAACGGCTGCTCCGCCGGGACCACCTCCGCCTTCTCAACACTCGACGCCTTCGCCGCCACTTCCGCCTCTGCCTCGTTCTCCGTCACCGCGTCAGCCATCGTCTCCGCCTCTGTTACTGCCTTCCCCTCCACATCCACCTCCGCCTGCCCCTCCGCCTCCGCGTCCGCCACCGCCTCCGCCACCGCCTCCGCCACCGCCTCCGCCACCGCCTCCGCCACCGCCTACGCCACCGCCTACGCCACCGCCTACGCCACCGCCTACGCCACCGCCTACGCCACCGCCTACGCCACCGCCTACGCCACCGCCTACGCCACCGCCTACGCCACCGCCTACGCCACCGCCTACGCCACCGCCTACGACACCGCCTACGCCACCGCCTACGACACCGCCTACGCCACCGCCTACGACACCGCCTACGACACCGCCTACGACACCGCCTACGACACCGCCTACGACACCGCCTACGACACCGCCTACGACACCGCCTACGACACCGCCTACGACACCGCCTACGACACCGCCTACGACACCGCCTACGACACCGCCTACGCCACCGCCTACGCCACCGCCTACGCCACCGCCTACGACACCGCCTACGCCACCGCCTACGCCACCGCCTACGACACCGCCTACGACACCGCCTACGCCACCGCCTACGACACCGCCTACGCCACCGCCTACGACACCGCCTACGACACCGCCTACGACACCGCCTACGACACCGCCTACGACACCGCCTACGACACCGCCTACGACACCGCCTACGACACCGCCTACGACACCGCCTACGACACCGCCTACGACACCGCCTACGACACCGCCTACGCCACAATCGCCACCACCTCTGTCACCGCCTCCATCACTACCAATGTTGCGAGTGCCCCCGCTCCCGCCCTCTCGGCCAGTTTGACGTCTTTGCCGCCACTTCCAACTCCGCATCAGCCATCGTCTCCACCTCTGTCTTCCCTGCCATCACCATCTCCGCCACCGCCTCCACCACCACTGTCGCCCCCGCCGCCACCGCCGCCGATGCCGCCAGGGACCCCGCCCCCGTCTTCTCGGCCAACTTGTCACTTTCGTCGCCACTTCCTTTACCACTCGCCACCTCGCTGGGGCTCTAGTGGGGCCCTACAGTTATTATAAAAGAATCTTTGACATTTCTTGTCATAATCTTTCAATCTTTGTGTGATAATTATTGTGTGAGGATTATGAGCAGATAAAAAATATACAAATATCTACAGAACTACAATACGTGACTTCCGTTCGAATTATTGAATTTGAGTCTGTACTCGTATTTGAAAGATTTTATATGAGTGCAATGAAAATAGATTAATTTTCAAAATGTACACACATTTATCGTGAGATTTGAAAGGTAGTAATGATGTTGTCCGTGACTATCAGCCATCGCAACGTTATCTCTTCACACGGTTACATTTCAACCGAACTACGTGCTGTAATCGGTTGTGGGAGGGAAATAACATTTGGCACTATTTAAGACTTTTTGAGCACGACAATTTAAATTTACTGATAAAACTTCAAAGTACAGTAAATAGTACAGGTAATGTGAACAAACAGATTTAGTGAAATCAATTTATAATTCATTTAATTGCAGATCAAGAGAAAATATCACTCAACATATATTTCCATTCATATTTTATTCATTTTACAGATTTGTTCTGATTAGTGTATGCGCCATAATGAAAAATGTCAAACTAAAAGTGCTTCTGACACGTCAGAAATCGTGTTACGTTGCCTCGTTTCCCAACACACCATGTTTCGTTATAACATCGCCAGTTCGCCGCAAAATCTCACCGCCTCATGGACACGTAACTTTGCCTTTCCATCGTTTCATCTTCCAGTGTCTGAATTGCAGCACCCCATCGCCTTAAAATCTAGACCCTCACTACCGACTCATAGCTCCGTCTGCTTCTGGCCCCACACCACCTCAACACATCGCCCCAAAAGCTCATTGTTCTATTATATCCCATCACCTCATCGCCATTCCAGCTCAACACCCCATCACATTTTTGCCCTATTACATCACTGCCCCATTATGCCATCCCCCATTCCCCAATTCCCATCACGACATCGCTCCACCGCACCATTGTCCCATCACGTCATCGGCTCGTAAACTCATCACGTGAATCCCATCGCCTCATTAACTCATCATCCCATCGACTCAACGCTCCATCAAGTCCACATCCCATCCACTCATACTGTTGCCGCATCGCCTCATCACCCGATAACCCTAGCGTCTCGTCCCCTCACCATCGCCCGCACACCTCATCGCGCCGTCGGCCTCATCCGGCGCGGCGTGTGCGTGGGGCGTCGCGGCGCGGCGCGTCGCGGCGCGGCGCCTCGCCGTGGCCCACGCCCGCCCCGCGGCCCCGCGCGCGCGCCCGCGTATAAATAAGCATTAGGCGCGCAAGACGAAGGGCCCCGGCCGCTGCCTTTGACATCTTATTAAAAAATGAAAATGAAGAGGCGCGCGGGCGAGGCTGCACGCGCGACGACGCCCCGCCCCGCCCCGCCCCGCACACTGGGCCCCCGCAAAGGCGCTTCAGGCAAGAGGTACTTGTTACTCACGGCACGAAAGCAAAAACAAAACAAAAATTGCAACTAATAAAGAACACTAATTAGAGAAAAACGATTTTCCAAAGATACTATATATATATATATATATATATATATATATATATATATATATATATATATATATATATATATATATTTGTAGGTATATGTGGGAGGGTGGGTGTGGGTGTGTATTTATTATGTATACTTACAATTTCAGCATTCACAAATAAATTTGGTATATTGATACTTATGATACTGTGGTTGAAATGACAATGGCCAATGGGTGAATTAAATCAGGGAAAACGAGAAAATTCTGAAAAATCCTGCCACGAATCCGCTTCTCTAGCCACAACTTCCAAAAGAAATTATTTCTTTATTCCGTGCAATTCACATACGGCTAATTACAATATCCTCAACCACAATATCTCTCCATTCCGTATTAAATATATTTTAATCGTGAATGTACACTGGCTCTCTAATTGCGTTAAGTTAATGAATTAACGAAATGGAACCATGGTGGAATGAAGATAGTAGAGGAGGCGGAAGAACCCTGAGGACTCCGTTCGTGGCCTGCTTTGTTCACCACAAACTTCACGTGAATCAACCCGGATTTGAACCCCTGCCACCAGAGGAGGACTTCGTTTGGACCCACTGCGCCCATCGACTTCCGCTCGCCTCGCGTGCTGTCCACCGCCTCCGTCGCACTCGAATCCTCTTCTCCAGCGCCGCCCAGCGATTAAGGCGCTTATCCAAACAGCCGCCCGCCCAGTGCGTGCTCGTGCTCGTGCCCATCCCCTCCCCTCCCCACCCCCCCGCCCTCGAGAACTGTCGAAGAACGAGGATGAGAAAACCGAATACGAACTGCGGTCCTATGAATCACTGGGCGGTGGAAATCCTTCTTGGAAGGAAGTCTGGAACGAAATTTCAGAATCAAGCTCGTCATCAAACAATTTAATCAACAAATAATCTTAAAATCACGGTTCCGCCTTTTTGAAATCCACCTTCCTCATGCTAAGCTGTCTTCGGCAACAGTGTTTTGTCAACTTAACACAGAAGCAGTTTGCGAAGATCTCGTTTAAATAGTAGTTCCTGTGTAGTGCATCAAAGTTCTCTGCAAGTAATTCCTAGAAGTTATTAACACCTAATAACACTTAATAACTAGTTGCAATGAATAATGCTTATTTTTTTCTTCTTGCTTTTGGTTCATTTTTCTGTCTGTTATTTTATTATATCGTTATCTTGTTTATTCTAAGTATTTTAAAGTACTTAGAAAATATTCTGAACACGTGTTTTTCGATCCAAGTTAACTGTTCTACAGCAGATCCGAAACAAAACAATATTAGATAATGAAAAAAATGTAATAGTTAATAAGACGTAAATACAGTATTAATTTTTCTAACTACATATGCTCTTTTATGTATAAATAAATTTATCTGTTTTATCAACTAGTGGTAACCGAATTCTTTGTAAAAGATCATCAACACCAAACATTACTCATAAAGTAAACATTCATCACAGGTGCTATTTAAAATTACTCATCGCAGAATCAATAATATCATGTAAAAGATACTTAATTTTTAGTAATACACGTAAGAGTGTTCATTACATTCTTCATATTGGCAGTTCAACACTCATAATACGACAATTACGAGTTAATAATCTGAAAATTGCGTTTCACAAGTGTTTTAAGTGCAAAAAATTTCACTTCTTTCGAAACAATTAATGTTTCAAAGAGGAGAGTGTTCAACATGTGTCATTCAGATTCATTATCATCATGGCCCATTGTTTAAGCTTCCATTCGGTGCTTACTTTACCCAGTACGTGATTATCTAAAAACGTGTTAGTTCAACTGAGCCGCTTCAGTATCAGGTGGCAACATCTCGAGGTGGCTAATTTGTTAGCTATAATGCCAACACCATTATTGTTATTGTAAATTCCACAACGGCTGACGGCTCGCTTCGCTACCCATTTAAGTAACAAAGCATGAGTTCAACGTGTCCATTACATTGCTTATTGTGGTTGTTTTGCAGGCTGAGCTAGGCGTGTGTGACGTAAGGTACCAGGCGAGGCGGGTCCTCTCCTTGGCAGATCAAAGGGGAGACGTGAACGAACAAAAGCGACGCTTCAGACGCTACATGAAAGATTATGCTCTCCAAAAACATTGGACGTATGAGAGGGAAGGTCAATATTTACAAAGAATATCTATCCATGTTAAACGTTTCTTTTAATACTGTTTAGTAGAATGGTGTTGAATGAAAAAATAAAACCACGTTATTTTTCAAAAACAATATAGACTGTGGTTGAATATATTTATAAGCAAAATTATTGTATTGGATTTGTTATTTTCGTAGTTTCCCGTTCATAATCCTGAAAACTATAATTTAGATATCGGAAATTAATATTAAGGGGGAAATACTATATCAGGTATATTATTTTGTTAGCCATATCACTTGTCCGATACTGTGTGTACATTATTATTATTACGTATGTTCTCCGTGCATATCAAAATTAAACATGATGAAAAAATTCAAGAATCTCATAACGCAAGTGAAATAAAATATATTTAATTGAAATTTGATGAGCGTTAACAAAAAAAATTTTTGGACAAATTCAGAGAGAATCCCTAACCGTGTTCTTGCTAACTAATGTAGAGCAGATTTTCTGAAACATTAGCTACTTGGTATTCACCCTTTAACATACTTACTGGTGTGCAACTTGAAGTGGCTTCTACACAGCGTATGCTTCCTGCACAATTCTCAAGAAACCCCTTAGATAATGAGACTCGATTACACCCATCCCTGAAACTAAAAATATCCCATCTTAAATTGAAATTGGTAATTTGAAGGCATCCCTACTTCACTCACTAGAACGCTGTGACTAAACTACTACAATCTGATATTGCATTCTACAGTAATCGCAATCCGACATTCAAGTAAATTACATTTATTGTATTGTCTATCAGAAAACGTCATTTTCCAGAAAATGCATCTGAAAACTAAAATCGACCACTTTACTTCATTTGGAAATTATTTGAAATGATCGTTTGTCCACATTTTTATTCATTCATTTTTATTTTTAGACATTCATCAAATTCATAATAAAAGAAAAGATATTTCACCGAAAATCCCAAACAAAGCACTTCTTGAGTTATCGACGACACCACATTTTAAAGGGCGACGTAGTACAATTGCAACCACACAACAACGCAGCCTGGCGCAGGAAGTGGCGAGTCGGGCTGGTGAAAAGACGATCGGAAGGCGCGGGTGAGCCGCGCGGCGCCGCCCTCGCGGCCGTCGCTTGTAAATGAGGGGGCGGCGGTGCGCGTCGCGCCCCACCCTCTCCGGCCACGAATAATGCTCGGCCGCTCACCCACGCCCGCCTCGCCGCCCGCTGTCACCCGCGTTATTAATGGTGCGGCGCCGGCAGCACTGCTCCCACCGCCGCGACGGCCCGCGTGATTAATTCTCCTCGCCGTCTTATTATTGGATTTGTGGGGAAAAACACCGCGCGAAGCGGGGGGGGGAGGCAGGGGCGGGGAGGGCGACGGCGCTGAGGACGCTGAGGATACGCGGGGATATGGCTCCTTTGTGGAGAAGCGCGGTTACAAACTTCGGAGTTTGGGAGTCCGTGTATTTGCGTACAATAGAAAAATTATGTTGAGCATAAGTCCGATCTAGAAAACTAATATTTTTTTATAATATAGTAGTTAAGTTTTTAATGTAGCACGACTCAGTACATGGACTAAAAATTTGCCATTGAGTTCGCTTTGCAAATATGTATCACCTTCAACGACTTCTTCCATGATCTCGTTCAATAGCCTCTTTTTCCTTATGTATGTTGGACAGGAGTTCAAGCACGGGGTTGATTTGCAGCGGAAGTAGAATGAAGCGAACAATAAAGGTGTCTATTGAAGTGCATTATCTCTGGAATAACTTACCAGAAACCTTTCAAAGATTTACCCGACACAAATGTTCCTGAAAACGATGCGGAATTCTTAAAGTATTGAAAATCAACTAGATAAGTACTCTGTACTATTCTAAAGCCAATTTATCGAGTAAAAGTTCCGTATTTAAGAAAAATTAATATCAGCGAGGGAGGAAACGATTGAAAAGTTCATAAAAATTGTGATAATAGATGTTTTTTACAAAACTACCTAAAGAAGGACAAAAGAATTGTGAAAAATGTTGGTTGAAAGAAAGCTCATACACGATACTGAAAGCCAATACACCACACTCATTATCGCACTCAAAGTCACACTTAAAAGGGGTCACGAAATAGGAATGCAAAGCGCAATAGTGTAGAAAAATCGCAAATAATTAAATATTCGTCACATGACAAATATGATAGCTGTATGTTCCAAAGGGATAGACACGAAAGGAAAACTGCGTCTCGAAAAATTAATCCACAATGTCGATAGGAGTCTCGACATTAACATAAAAATGCACGCAAATAGCGAATAGGAATAACAAAGAAAGTATTGTAACGGAATTCTTTCGAAGACCAGTAACGTAATGTGACGTAAAGAAACGTAACGTAATGTAACGAAACCTAAAGTACTGTAACGGTCTAAGACCACCGTAGAGGGCAACGGCCCCCTCGAATGCAAATGCGAGGTAGGCCAAATGGCGAATGGCTAAGCCGCAGATAAAGTCCTGAGTTTTCGAAGGCGCAGCGCCTAATCGTCAGCACACGTGGGCGACCGGTGGGCGGGGGCGCAGCGGGTGGCGATGACAAGTGACTGCGCGCGCGCGCAGTGACGAGCTTAATGTCCTGCTGCGCCGCCCAGTCGGAGCAGTAGGGACGCGCTTTACGTTTATTTGGAAAGAGATTCCTCTCTGTTAAAAGCTAATTTCAGGATAAGGATTGCCTCAGTGTAAAAAGTGCTCCTGCTCGAGTACAATCGTCTGAATAACAGGGTCTATTGCGATACCAGAAGAGGAAATGTAACATTCCATACAAGAATTTTTCTTTCTGATGGATCTCAAACAGTAGATGTGAGAAAACTCAAGGTGGAACTCACTGAAATAATGTTTTCCATAACCGTAATTGATTTCTTGAAAACTAGTTAGAAAATATAGTCATATTTTCAAATCAACAAGATGTGAAACATCTTAAATGAGTAACGTGCTATACTTTTACACCGTTTTACATGTTTAGTTTGTAAATATTTACTTCAAGTTTGCGATGGCTAAAAATATAATAGTTTACTGATCACATAATGTTGAGATTTTTTTATTCCCAAAGGGGCTCCAGTCTCTTTGCTCTTTTAGCCATGGTAGAAACAAGGAGTGAGCAGCGGAAACTGTTACAAAAGCGACTCAGACATATCCAGAGTATGACAGGAAGGAGTGAAAATCCTAAAAATAGTCGGAATGTATCTCAAATGGCGATTGACACATACGGAAAGGGCAATCCGTTCAAGAAGATACAGCTGCTGAAGTGGGACGTGAGTCCCGATAAAAAAAAAAAAAAAAAAAAAAAAAAAAAAAAAAAAAAAGGTTGCTAGAAGGAAGGCGTCAGGTCACCAATATTTTTTCCCTAGTTCCGCCCATTTGTAGTCCGCAAGACTTCCATTCCGCTGTATGTCGGTTGGGTTAGACAGAACTTGGAGAGAAATGAGATGAAAATAATAATTGTGATGATGATGATGATGATGATGATGAAGATGATTATGGATAAGGTATTGTGTGTAAAATGCTACTCCGACGTTTGAGTGGAAATGGTCAGAAAAACACTGGTCGGAGCAATCAGCCTATGAATCGGGTTCCAACAGGCGCCACAGAATCACAGATGCTAATCACATAAAGCAAATTTCTGGTACCTTTCGGACATCGAACCACCATCCTCCTAACCACTAGCCTACCGTAAGGCGCTGCTTTTACGGTCTCCACTTCCGGAGTTGGTCGGCCTCCAGCAGATCAGCTGAGATAAACCTCTCATGATTGTGCAAAAGGGTATAATTGCTGTTTCATACATTTACAGGAGGGCAACACGAATTGCTATTCGTATAGATGTAGTTGAATAATTAATTTTCAGATACAGTATATACGTATATATGTAGTATTCGGTTAGTTTAAAGTTAGTTTAAAAGCATTCAAGTAAATAGTTTTGAAATAAAAGAAAAGTTACTACACTTCACTCATAAATCAATTTTTCTGACATATTTTTGGCCCGAATTCGAGCGACGCGGCTTCGCCATCACGTGAAGAAGTCTCCGCGCGCGGAGCTCGCCGTCTCACGCGCACACGGGGCTGATGAAATGAGCGGCCAGGGAGGGGAGGGGAGGGGAGGGCTGGCGGGCGGCGACGCAGCAGGGGGTGGCGACAAGCGTCTGCGCACGCACAGATCGCCGCAACATCGCTGGGCCACGCCGTAGTGGGTGTAGGTTTTACGTTTCGTATTTTTGCATAATGGCCGCGCGAAATTACCCGTCGCCGTACAGGATGTGTCTGAAAGCGTGCGGCGGAGCTGTCAGACACGAGGCCAGACGACTAAGCCACTTGTTGGCGAGTTTTAGCTCGAGCAGCTTGAGTAATATTGTTTGTGGCATAGGGCAGAATTAATATTATAAAGGCTGCAATAATCCTGTGATAATAAAATAAGCTATTTTAATAATTATAATAAAATAAGTTACTGTGTCACTAAAATGCAATATTAGTTTCATTAATTACTAAAAATTGAAATTCGTAACTATTGCATTTCATTTCGTTCATACTAAAAAAATGACTGGCTAATACCAATTAAAATTCCTTCTCTTTCTTACGCAACGAGTGTTTGGATATTCAATGAACATTATGAAATACAATTTGTTTTTATAATATATATTGGTTTGAAAGTTCACGGATTTCTTTCAACTATCAGTAATACTGTAATCAGTTGACATAAATATGTCAAGAGTGTTCAGAATGAGAGAGGGGCAACAAGACTATTAGAACGCAACCCATACGGCGCTGGTGTCCGCCTCTTTAGACAGGCTGTGCGCCTATCCACACGTGCGCGCCCTGGCGGGACCGTAATGGCATGTGAAATTCCGCAATTCCGCGAAGTTCTAGGCGTGGCGCGCTGGGTGGCGGCCGATCCAGGCTGTGCGACCCGAGCGCGACCCGAGCGGAGCGCCCTCGCCCGCCATCGCCCATTCTCGCCCGCCACGCTTCGCTTCCCGCATCGCCCCCGCTTCACCCCCCGTATCGCCCCTGCATGTCCCCCGCATCGCCCCCCGCATCGCCCCCCGCATTGCCCCTGCATTGCCCCTGCATCGCCCTCGCTTCGCCCTCGCTTCGCCCTCGCTTCGCCCTCGCTTCGCCCTCGCTTCGCCCTCGCTTCGCCCTCGCTTCGCCCTCGCTTCGCCCTCGCTTCGCCCTCGCTTCGCCCTCGCTTCGCCCTCGCTTCGCCCTCGCTTCGCCCCCGCATCGCCCTCGCTTCGCCCCCGCATCGCCCTCACTTCTCTCCTGCTTTTTCCCGTGCTTCTCCCTGTTTCTGTCCGTTTTGCATTTGCTGCTCCTTACTTTGCCTCTCTTCTCCCCCGCTTCGATATTCTTCTCCACTTCGCCTCCGCTTTTCGCCTTCTCCTCGCCGCTTCGCCTCACTCGGCCACGCCCCGCCCCGCGTCATCACACAGGCTGCCGCCTCCATCAGCGGCGCCTTTCTCTGTGCCCATTAACCCGGCATCAGGCGCACACCAAATCGGTCGCAAGTCACCAGAGAGGTCAACAGCTCGCTGCTCCGCTCATACGAGCCGACTGCGCTACGGCTTAACACAAGGGGGATTAATGCGTATGCAGACGAAACGCGTGGTTAAAGCCCCGGCAGCGTTACGGGTCCTTAACAAGTTTTAAACAAAATAAAATATTTCTTTATACACATGCATATTTAGAATAAGCAGGTTTTCTATTTCGGTAACCAGTGGTGATTGTCCGTTGTTATTATTATAGATTTAAAAAGGCTTTAAAATTATTTTACATCTTCGAAGTACGTGAAAAAAATATGTATTTTTCTTCTACTTTGATTATCCAGAATAAATGGAAACTTTTTCGAATCATGTAAACTTATTTCAAACTCGATTTGCCATATTGCAAAGATTTTACTTTCTTTCATATTCATTTAATGTTTTTCTATGTCAGGGACCCTTCAAATATGTCTCCATTACAACTGCAGCAGATATGATCGTCCATTAGAGCTGCTCCAAAGCAACTCACTCAGTTGTCACAAATTGTTCTTTCAATGGGCCCATTGCTCGTCGAACCGTTTGCCAGTTCATTCAACTGCGCAACTACCCACCGCATTCCATCAACCATTCACATTTCTTGTACCACTGCGCACCTACCCGACCGCTCTGCGTCTTTTGAACCTCTCTCCCGAGCACCCAACAACTACCTCATTCATTCATTCATTCATTCACATACACGCCCATAGTCCAAGAATTTGCCCATTCACCCAACGGGCGAATACGGGAGAGGTTGGGTCAATGAATGAAAGGTTAGGCGTATTCAGAGGCGTACCCTTCCGCCTAACCTGTCATTCACTCACCCAAACTCTCATCTTTTCGCAAAACCACTCACTTGCCTTTCAAACCGCCCACTCATTTACCTAACCTTTTGTTCCTGTCCTCATGAAATCAATAATGAAAATAAAATAAAAATAAGATTGAGAGGAAATGAAACAGAATGAAACGAAGAGACAAAAAAAAGAAAGGAGAGAAGAGTCACGAGCGATAGTCGTCATCATCTCCATTCGATCAACCTCGATCACCTTTCGTGTGCCTGCCCGCCAGCGCCCTTACTCTCGGGTCGGTCGAGGCGAGTGGCCTTTTTGCGAGTGCTCGTCATCGTCTCCGCGCTGCTCCTCTAACACAGGAGCCGCGCCGCCCCGCGGGCCGGCTCTTCCGCATACTCGCCGCCCGCGCGCGTCCATTCATGAACTCCGCCGCGCGGAGCGCTGCCGTGCGCGCCGCCACCCCACTGCCCCGCCCACTCGGAGGGGCTGGCGGACGGCGGTCGGAGGAGGAGGGAAGGAAGATGGAACGGGGAGGGCGGGCGGGGAGAGGGACGGGACAAGGAACGGGTGAAGAAATAGACGAGTGAGCGGACGGTGGGTGAGAGGACGGGCAGGGGTGGGCGGGAGTGGACAAACTGATAGATGGACGGACGGATGAGTGAATGGACGCGGCGGGAGCGAAGGGGAACCGACGGAAGAACAGACTGTCGAAAAGGTGGGTGGATGGATGGAAGAATGGGTGGATAGGCTAAAGGTTGGGAAGGAGGGGAGTGGCGGGTGGGCAGAGAGGAGGGCAGGCAGGCAGAGAGCCGAAGGGACGGTCAGCACGATGGACGGACAGACGGATAGGATGAAGAAGGGTTGGGTTAGCGTGCAAAATAACGACGGGCAAATAGTCCAAGGGGCGGTCCGAAGGATGGCCGGTCGGACGGAGGGATGGGCAGTCGAAGGAATGGACGGGCGTGCGTCGCGAAACCCACCACGCAGCGCCCCGCCCCACGCCCGCTCGCCCGCTGCCGATGAGTTACGTAGTGGCGGACGCGCCGGGCGCCGTCGTCGCCGCGCGACGCGACGCGACATGGAAATTACACGCGGCCGCGCCGGCGCGCTGCGCCCAGTGGGCGGGGCCTCGGGCGGCGCGGACAAACTTGCTTTTCCTTGGGGCTTCATAAAGGGCTATGGTACTACGCGTACTGAACTAGTTGAAGAATCACCAGCATGCAGAAAAGTCAATCTGACGTCAACATATAAGTTTTTTAAACTATAAAACATTAAATACGTAGTACACATTATTAATTTGATTTTTTCTCTCGACCTCTCACGGCTAATGGACATTCCGTGTTAACAACTCTGAGAGGCTCACGTTAGACTCATCGGCATCTGGGCACCCAGTGACTTTTATACAGATGTATTCAGAACTTTTTGAGTACATTGTCTTTATCTTGTCCAGATTTAAAACATTTTGAGAATGGTTGAGTCTAGAGATTATTTCTTTAAATAAAAATCACGGCTTACAATTTCGCTTCACGATCAGTCACGAAGTGACCACACACGGGTTAAACCGTTTCCTTACTCGTGTAGGCCAGTTCTAAAGCGCCGACCACGAATTTTCCAGTAAGAGTATTTTTATGTGAATGTAAATCGTTTGCCAAAACAAACATTAATTTTAGATGCAATAAGTACAGTAATAATAACAATAACAATAACAACAATAATAATAATAAGTCCCGTGGCGGAGACGGTTGCCGCAGCCGTCATCTCCGCCGAGAAGGCTACAGGTCCGAGTCCTGCATAGACACAGTCGTTCTTGTGATTGACCCTTGACCCCTCATCATCATTCTATCATCTCATAATTCATACTTATTCATAAGGCGTAACAACTTTGTCGTAATGAGGGATAAAGCTGAAAAGCTAATCCTGGAAAACTTACACACATTAATCGTGTAGCGTGATCAGCAATGGCCTATACAATAGTAATTTTAATAATAATAATAATAATAATAATAATAATAATAATAAAAATGAGTTTGACCTCCGAAAAGCAAAGACCCGCTCACTGCGCGGCGCTCCTCTCCACCGAAGCTTTCCTCCTGGGCCGGGGCGCGTTGTCGGTAAAAATTTATAGATCCAGACCATCGATTAGGCGCCCACGCGGGGCATTAACAACTTGTTCGAAAGCGGCGCCGCGCCGCCGGCCCCGCACAACGCCCGCCGTCGACGCGTGGGGCGCCCCGACGCCCAGCCGCGGCCCGTCGCCCCTATTCCGTGCCGAGCGACCATTACACACCTGCTTTTTTATTCAAAGGATTAAGGCTCAAAATATACAGTCATGACACAACATTATGACAACAATATTTTAATTTATTTTCTCTACGATTCGGCCAACCATAAATTCGTAGCTCTCTTTAGCTAGTAGTATAAACATCTTAAAATTACAAGCATTGAAAACATTTACCAAATTTGAACATTCTCCATTGGGGTCTACACACATCTGAGAAATGAGTGATGATGTGAAAAGTGAGTGATGATGTTATAAGTAATAATGTTACGAATAAACACGAACAATATTGATGAACTTATGAAGGGAACATGTCATTTTTTTAAGCCAGCATTAAATGACGTACCAAAAATCAGTTTGAAATACGATGGTTACACCACTATTAAGAGAAACAAAAACAGGCAATATTTAAAGCTGAACGATATTTTTTATTATTTTCATTTCTTTATACTTTGATTTGATTTAATTTATTTATATTTTGGGGGGTTATTATTTATTTATTTATTTATTTATTTATTTAACGTCAAAGACAATAAAAAATGGTATTTAATTTTTCGAGAGAAAGAAAGAGCGAACCAAGTAATCATCACTGCATACGTTCACCTGCCGTTCATGGAATTCTCCTTGACAAATCGGCTGACTGTTGCAGAAATGCGGGTATTCTGTTCAAAGGCAGAAATAAGGGAAACAAAAAGTGAAATTCGTGATGCGAAGAAAGTACATTTTAAATGAACTCTATTAATGGGTCCTGGGAATTTTATTAGTAGAAATGGTTAATTTACACGTGTTTCTTTTTTGTCAAAAATATTTTTCTGAAAACTATCGGTTAGCGTTTAACATTGCCTTTGATTTAATTTATTACGATATACGAAATTTGATCGAAGTGACTGATATTTTATGAATGACACTGTAATAGGATATGGAAACTTCGTACTTTATGCACATATAAACTCATACACACGAACTCATAAATTGTCAGTAAGTAATCACCAAAAACTTTATTATTAAAAAATTATTATTTAGCATTCTCGCATTCATCATTGTAGTACACTAACGTCTTAAATAGTCCAGCAAGATGAGATAGTAGTCAAACGTTTAGGCAATACAGCACAGAAAATGATAAACTGTTGACGGGAGTTATAATTATACTCGATTAGAGGCAAAATTGAGTTTACAATATGCGTTTCTGGGAGATGTAAATCACGATAATAATTATTTTAATAACGTAATGATGTACACAGAATAGTCATTACCGTTGGTATAATAGTTTAAGTTGAAGATTTTTTTTCGTCCGAAGCCATCACGATTTATTCTGTTCCTAAGAGAAAATTACACGTTCCCCTTTTGGAAAATTGCCATTCCTATGGGCAAACTCGGGTCACATTGTTATCAATAATCTCTTCAGGATGGGTAAATCAGCAAAATGCAACGTGCTTCCTCTTAGTATGAAAAATCTTGGAAAGAACCACAATATCACCATACTCTTCTCGTAATTAATGCCTTTCGTTGGAAGATCTTTTATTTAACTAATGGTTTCCTTGTACTAATTTGTTTACATTTTGTGTAAATACACGCGTGACACCGTCACCTTTACCATCCATAGAAAAAACAATGTTTGAATAGATTAAGACATTTCTCAGATTGTGTCTGCAGTTCTTATTGCTTTCAATACATATATTGTATATTTTCGAACTTTTCTGTACAGTTTGTATTAAAGAATTGGTTTCTTTACCCCTGTTCTAGGAGCACTGCAGAATTAACCTGCTGAAGGATGTTAGAAATCCTTTTCATCTTACTCCGGTTACTACACACTTTCATGACCCTCTGTACAGTGTAACGGCTATTTCTAAACGGTCTTATTATGACTTTGGAAGTGGGATAAAGATGGTGTGACATGCGTAAGGTTTCAACCGTATACTCTTTATCCAATATTTACGTTTATAAAGCCAGTAAATACTGGTACTCATTTGGAAAGAATGCTGTTTTTTTCAGAGAGAAATCCTAAGATCCTTATTTTGGAGAGTGAATTGAAGAAATCATTATGCTTTCTCTATCTTTCAACTAATTCAAATTTCCGCAAAGGCAAAGTGAGAAAACAGATATTTTTATCTGAAGTCTGGTTCTGCCTCGTCAGCTTTCATCAAATGCACCCCAGTTAACGATGCATACATAATATTTTGATTTCATCCTTCTAGTTTTCACTTTAAAACCGCCGCTTATGTTGTGCTTTTAGATTTTATCGCAATGGCTCAAATGAACCTCCTATTGTGTACGCGTGCCACTTATTTCGTACATTCCGACCTTTATGAGTACTTCCTTCTTTGCAACAAAAATATTGAAATTCCTTTCCAATGAATCTATTGTATACACTAAATTTCCTGACTAAAGGTTTGCATGTAGTGAATCAATGGTAGGAGATCTCAAAGTACCGACTCAATTTACCTGTTGTGGTGATGCATTGTATTAATTTTTTTCGTCGCAATGATCTTAATAATGGAAACATGATGTATCAAGTTTGTTCTTTCATCGAATACAATAGCCTGAACCGTACGTCTACAGTATTCAACATTTTGTATTCGAAGACGTTACTATTAAAAGAACAGTAAAATATTTCCCTCTATATTATTTTGTTCTACTCAATCCCTTCCATTTTAAATTTGTCTCACATCAACACGAAAGAAAGAAATATACGGTAGCTGAAACCAATCGGCCTAAGGGAAAACGGTAAAAACTTCAATGTAAATATCAACATAAAGTTGAAAACCAACATGAGAGTGAAATAAGAGAAAGGAAAATACATCAGAATCATACGAAAGACAGAATCGAAAATAGACCAGATAACTAGAAAGAAGAGGCTAATTAAAAAAGTAGAAGATCGATGAAAAAGCAGATAAAGTCGTTAATAGACCCAAACCATAACTTGTGATGAGAGATGTAGATATTAATAGAATGAGAGTAAAGTAATTACAGCAAGTAGACGGCGCACCAGAAAACAACATGAATGAACTTGGATTAGTGGATCATCTACTGTCGAAAGTTGAATTGATGATAGTACGCCAATTTAGAGTCATTTACGGCAGGAAGATGAATTATTGATGATCAAAACATTGAATAGAGAGGTAGAGAACAATCACGAACATGAAAAACTATTTCGCGGGCCAGTGAGAGTTGGAAAAGGCATCGGAAAGAAGGGATAGATAGAATAAAGGATGACAAGAAACGAAAACAGCAAATAAATGTCAAACTAGCTACTGAACGATAGAAAGCAAGAAAACAAAATTAATTCTCGTAATTTGAAATTGTGAATTTGTGAGCGTGTAAGACGTAATGATAAATCAGTAGAAATACTACATCTAGCATGGGGGCATAACGATGGGGTAGGGTGTAGTCAAGTGAAGTGAAGTGTGAATGAATGGGAAGAATGAATGGTTATGTATATAATGAAAATAGTATGAATGATGTGTGAATGTAGAAAAAATAATAATAATGTTCCAATACATAAAACAATTTACGTAGAATAAATAGAATTACAATAATGATTTTAGTGTAAGTTAGAAATGCCAAAGTGCAATTAAGATAACTTTAAGTCTAGATTGTAAGTTAGTTGTAAGAAAAAGCCCCGCCTGTAGCTGCTTAAGCCGCAAGGCAGCAGCGTAATCTAAAAATATTTATGATAATAAATTCCCCTCCTTCACAGGGTTACTGTGGAGGGGACAAAAGAAAAAAAAGGGTGTAGTCAAAGGCCTGCAGCAGGGCGGGCGGGGAGTGTCGGTTTTTTGCGGATAGTGGGGAGTATGGTGGGTGGTTGCACCTCCAAGGTTGGCTGGTGACGAGCTCAGAAGACTGAGACAAAAGATTCGCCAGCAGAATGGCGAATAGCGGTGGACGTTTCTATGATAGAGGGTGGTAACGAGCAATGTGGCCTGGAACGAGAAGTAGGCGGTGGTGAGTGATATTGATTTCGGACACGTCGACTACCGAGTTCATTACTCTCACAAGTTCAGTTAATGTATTATACTGAAGGTGGCAGTGATCTTCAACGTGTATATGTTTTCGCGTTCTCTCCCCACCTTCATCCAA
Source organism: Gryllus longicercus (assembly GCA_038098605.1). Taxonomy (NCBI): domain Eukaryota; kingdom Metazoa; phylum Arthropoda; class Insecta; order Orthoptera; family Gryllidae; genus Gryllus; species Gryllus longicercus. The sequence continues at coordinate 2,008,967 of JAZDUA010000128.1, read as the reverse complement.
TGTTTTATGTCACGTATTCTTTCACTTTAGATTATCTCAATTATTTATATATAAAAAATATGTTGTAAACTGAGCGGTGCAGAAATTCAAGATTATTTAGTGTTAATTGCAAATCCCGAAGGCCTTTACATCGTCACCCACGCTGAAATTCGTAACGAGATATCAATCGAGCTTTAAAAGTATTTTACACTGATCTCTCATAGGGAGAGGTTGATATTCTCACATAAAAATACGTTGGAAATTAAACGATAGCACTTTAAGGCCGGCCTTTAGCGCGGCCGGAACGAAAATTAAACTTCAGTTGCGATTGAAAACGCCATATAGTTAGAACAAATGAATCAATTGCACGGATCCATGTGCCCGATTCTTCAGATTCCCACTATCACTAATCAGAGGGCAGTCTTTTTGGTCCCTACGTAGAATTCAGCGTGGATTTTAGAGCATGCAATCGGGATACGTCTAGGGCGGGCGTGGGGCGTCAGCGGACAGCGGGGAGCAGGAAGCAGGAAGCAGGGAGCGGGAAGCTGGGACCGGGGAGCAGGGACCGGGGAGCATTGAGCAGAGAGCGGGGGCGGGGAGCAGGGAGCGGGGAGCAGGGAGGCAGGGAGTGGGCGTGTGCCGCCACGCCTGCGGGCCCGACCTCATTACGCCCCTGGCCGCCAGATTTATCTGCGACTCCACACAAGCGGCCGTAATGCCCTCCCCGCGCGCCACAATGGCGCTGGAGGAGGAGGAGGAGGGGGAGGAAAGGTGAAGAAAGAACATCTCCGAGGGAGGACGAGAGGGCGGCCGTCTTTTTAATACGCCCTCCAGCACAAAATAAAGCTCTCGTGCTGGTGTGTGTGCGTGTGTGTGTAGGACGACTCCCTTACGGCGAGGATAGTCGACCCCTTTTTCGTGCATACATAAGTAAGGTTTTCTGGGAGAGGATTTTTGAAGGGAGGGAAGGTCAAGACTGGCTGATGATTTTCTTCTTAAGGAAACCCTTTTACACTCTGTGGCAGTTATTCATGTTGTTGAATATGGATGTAGTTTTGATCTATAATTGAATTTATAATAGAAGATAGTACCGAAAATCACTGAAGTGTTTTCTATTCTGTAATCGTTCCAAAAGTCTTAAAGCTTTTCTTTTCTCTGGTACAAAAGGATAATCAAAAACTCAGAAGAGCTTCACGAAATACGACCATATCCAGTTTTAGGCGGTTCATGTATTTTTGTGGCGAAAACAAATATCATTTAGAATCCTCCAAGTGGCATTTTTTTTATAAATAACTTAAATTTCATTCATAATAAATTATGCAATCAAAGCATACTCTGTGTCAATGTCCATTATTTGCTTCCGGGAAAATGTTCTTTAGAATATTTACAATTTACGTTTACGAATATTGTAAATATACACAATATACGTTTGAAAAGTGAAACGTGCAGTCTCTGCTGTACACTACAATGCAATAGTTTCAGCGCAAATGTTCACTTATACAGCAACATATTGCCACGAACAATTTATATAACTCAGAGGAAAAATTACTTCGTCATTGTTATGAGATTAAGAGAACTTTCTTTTTTGTATTGTCGTTGGAGAAAATGAACTCGTTTCTTATGATTATGAGATAAACGTATGAGAAAACGGAGTTTCTGGAAATCTCTTTTAGACATGACAGTGTTAGATTTTTAGCTTGTTTCCTGCAAGCATAGGAGATTAACTCCTGCATCAACTTGCGTAATGTTATAATGACGTCTGTGACGCAACTACATCGTCTGCTCGTGCACTTTCATGTCGCAATTATCCCATTAAAGCCTGTCTACTCGGGAAGCGTTGACAAGGAGGGCGTAACTGATTACTGCGCGTACGATAGGGTACCTCGTTGACACAACGTTATTTTAAAGATTTTACTAAAGGAGACATCATTAAAGTGATTCATGAGCGAATGTAAATCATAAAAAGAACCATTAATATCTTTGTGGATAATATTTGTACATTAGTTTAGAAAAATCCCGTAGTTCTTTTTTCATATTCAACAAGTCAACATGAATGCATATTTTATTCAAATCTGTGTGACCCACAATATTCTAAACAAAGGTTATTTTTTTGTTAACGTCTTCTGACAAACCCAAATCTTACAAAAAATATTTTGTAACAACATAGAGTTGTCACAGTTGAAAATCAGAGATGGTGAATATATATATATTATATATATATATATATATATATATATATATATATATATATATATATATATTCACCATCTCTGATTTTTTCAAATAAAAGACCATCAACTAAACTTAATTAAAATAAGAGATCTCAATACAATTTTATATTTGCCACATACTGTCTCATGTGAAGCCGAATGAACCCAAGAAGACGCAAACTCAAAACCAGCCGACCTGTTTTCAACCTTTTTCGAACCCCTCATTGAATTACAAGTGTTACAATATGATAGCGCTATCTTTGAATGACCTGTAATCTCCAACCTCGGTTCGCTGACTGGCTTTTGTGTTGCGTAGTGGTCCCCTCAAAACTTCACCCACTTTAGCGCACGTGCCAACGCACGCCGCCTCACTTCGACAGCCGAGGGCGAGAGAATTTCTCCACCCGGAGGAGTCGCTTGGCGGGGAGGACGGGAGGGGCGGCCAGTGTTTGTACACATAAAGAGGTCGCGGATGGTGCGGGGTTGGGGGGGGGCGGAGGGGCGGCGGGGCCTACGCTCGCCTTTTGTTTCGGCGCGGCGTCGCCCCGTGACTCATTCATTAGCGCCGCTCGTTGCGGCGCCGCGCCGCGCGGCCCGCGACTCCCGACGACGCCGACGCCGACGCCGCCTCCCGGCCACGCTGAGCGGCGGACCACCCGCCGCCCCGACACGCTCTCCGCGCCCCTCCTCGCATCCCTTCCCCGCCTCCTGAGCAGCGCCTTCTCGCCCGTTCTTGCCCCCACCCCACTTCTCTACGTGTGTTTCCCCATCACCATCGCCTTTTAGCCCATTCCTGCTTCAAACCGCTTCTCTTTATTACTTCCCCGGACTCTCCAACGTCTTTTCGACCATTCCTGCTCAGTTTTGCTTCTCTGTATCAATTCCCCGCTCTCGCCAACATGTTTTCATCATTTGTGCTCCTACCCGCTTTTCTCTAGCCTTTCCCCGCCCTCATCGACTATTCATCCATTATTACTTCTCCCTTCTCTCCATCAGTTATCGGCTCTCTCCAATGTCTTTTCGCCCATTCCTACTCCGCCCTGCTTCCTTCTATCCGTTCTCAGCCATTATCAACATCATTTGGCCATTCATGCTCCTCCATCATTGTTCCCGTTCCTTCCCCCCTTCACCAAACTCTTCTCGCCCATTCCTTCTCTCTCCACTTCTCTCCATCGCCTTTCTTTTATCTCACCATCCCGTTCTTACTCATTCGTGCTCTTCCCCGTTCGTCTCTGATTCTCATCTCTTTGCCGTCCACACCAACCTTTCGTCTAGTCTTGCTTGTCCTAGCTTTATCTCATCTCTTCACAGCCCTCGTCACCTTCTTCACCCCGATTCCTGCTCTTAATATCATCTCCCTGCTCGCCGCATCTATCTTCTCTTGCCCGCTCGCTGGCTTTCTTCCCAACAACTCTCACAGTCTCCGATTCAATACCAAATCGTCTCGAAACACCGTATACGCGCTCTTCCATCCTTTGTCTCTGCATCGCCCAACCGCTCCCCTGGGCTTCGCCGGCGCGCTCGTGGGCGCACGCACCGCCGCGCCGCCTCCGCCCCGCGCTCGACGCGCCGCGCCGCGCCGCGCCGTCGCCCCCTCCCGCGCGGAGGTGTGAAGTACGCGTGCGGCAGCGCGCGTGGGCGCCCCGGGCGACGGGGGCGGTGCGTGTCAGGGCAGCCTGCGTTCCCTCGGTCTCGTGCGATGCGCGAATGAAAATGAGGCCGGTTGAGCGGGATCGATAGTGCTTTCCTGGTGTGGTCATTCATACAGAATGAATCGTACGAACATCTGGGACATGTAGGATGATCGCTTTTCCTCAATGAACATGTGATGGGAAATCTCATGTGACGAATTTGCACATACGATCGTTGCCCCTGTTGGATAGGCAACTCATCGTGCTTCGCTGTTTGGTACCTGCTCAAGACACAGTCGTGACGGAATATTTTCATATGGTTTCGGAATAGGGGGTTAGTTCAGGTTCTCATATAATTATTGGGTGCCAATACATGGCACACGTGAATGTTGCCGAACCCAAAAGAGGAAATGATTTTACTTGCATATTTACTACGATATCTTGCAGTTCTCTCGAGATCGCAAATACATGTTTGTCTCCACTAAAGTTACCGACGACATTAAAAACATCGGGAAAAATCGTGTAGTTGACGAGAAACGTTGGCTATTTGAAATATACATAAATAACAGCTTCACGTATACGTCTACACCATTAGGAATTGACTGAAATGAATACAAAAGCATGCTTTCAGTTCTCACTTTCGTTTTAAACCAACTCCAATCATCTCAATCAAATAAACACGCACCTCTTCACGCTGGTGTGTCCACGAGTCGCAGCTCGAGTGGCCGGGCTACCTCTCTTCTGCCTGAAGAAGGGCCGGTCACGCTCCCGTTGTCCGCGTAAGGAGGCTGTACACACAAAAGAAAATTACTCAGCCTCCGACGGCGCCGCCTTCGCCGCGTGCAGCTCCCGCGGCGGAGCGCACGCACCCGCGGACACAATGGCCGGCGACAGCGTGTTTATTGTCCACTTTTCCCCGAGCGCAAAGGCAGCGCGCGCCGGACAGGCCGCGCACGGGCCGGGAGGTCGCGCGGGCGGCGCGGCGGCTCGGCCGCGGGCGAGGGTGCGGGAGGCAGAGCGGCGACTGACTCCGGCTGCGTGGCACGGGCTTTACGGGTCAGTAGACGATACCTTTGACGGGTCCTTAAGCAGTAGAGAATCGCTGAAGAGCGAATCGCTCTCTGAAAAGTATTCCTCCGCCAAAACTCTCCGCCTGACAGAGACTGAATTCGACTTAGTTATTTAGCTAGACATTTGTCCAGTGACGAAAACACGCGGCCGTGAAATTCAAACTGACCTCCCGGTCAGAGGATCTGCAGAGGCAACGTTAATCCAACCTCCGAACCACCTCAGCCTGCCTACTTGTGTATATCTCCGCATTGAAAGCAGCAGACGTTCATTATTCTGCCACCACCAATCGTACTTTGAACAAGTAATACCAGAAATGAAGTGCCGTAGCGAGAATTTTGCAAGGTAGTGTGAGAGCTGACATCATCTGTCGCGCTCCGCTCCACGAAGCCTTGTCTCGTCTCTTCTCTTCCGGGTGCGCCCCCTCGCTCCCCGCCCACTCAGCAGCGCCCCCCCCCCACGCCACTGCCAACAAGCGCTGACGCCGCCCGGCGCCAGCGGCACGGGGCGCGTCCCTATCAACACCTAAGATGTCCGAGTGATGGACAATATGGGAAGGATAGAGGCAGAGACTACAAAGATAGCTGCAAATGGGAAAACTCGTACATTTGCAGAAATACTCAGTAGATGTCTACCAAGATTGAGAAAGAAGTAGTTTGTGATTCTTATATTTTTTTAATGTAATAAATGATATTTACTTTTGTCTAGGTTAAGCCATTATAACAGTAGAGAAATTTAGAATGATGATCCTTCTAAAACTAGGTTGATAATTCTAAAACTAGGGTGATTTGAAGCCATTTCAGATATCTTTATAGTTAAAGTGCAAGCGCGAATTCAACTCTGAAATGAAAGTTCTCTCCTTGAAAATGGTCATACGAGCTCGAAATACACAAATACCCGCGTGTTCTGGTGGAGCACTGAAGACACTGAGCCACCGTTCGCCACTTAAACCGTGTGAAAAGTTGAAAACAAAATTTAGCAACGAAATTCATCAGTTCGTATTGCGGTGAGCGTGTGGTGGTATCTGACATAACCGCGCACCTCCTCCACGGTGTGGCCGATCACAGCCAATTACAGCGTTTAACGCTTTCTCTCCCACGCGGCCGGCGCGACGGCACCTGCGTCCCACAGCTTCACTGACCCGTCCGCCGCCCCTCGCTTGACCCGGCGCTCATCGCCGGCCCCGCCCCCGCCCCCGTCCCCGCGCCTATCCCCGCTCACCCACGCGTCCCCGGGGCACACACGCCCCGCTCCCTCGCCCCCTTGCCCCCCAGGCCCCCAGGCCCCCAGGCCCCCAGGCCCCCAGGCCCCCAGGCCCCCAGGCCCCCAGGCCCCAGGCCCCTCGTCCCTCGCCCCTCGTCCCTCGTCTGTGAGGTGCACCAACCCCGCCCACTCGCCCCCGAGGCGCGTCAGTCTAACCCCCGCAGTCTCTCTGTTAGTGTGTGTGTGGGGAGGTGGGCAGCGGCGATGAAAAAGCGCGGCGCGGGCGGCGCGTGACGCGCGACACGGCGCGCGCGGCGCCGTCATTTTTCTCCGCTTGCGCGCCCCGATGGAGACGTGGAGCGTGTGACGTCAGCGGCCGCCCTCCCCGCATCCACCCTCCGCACCGCCCGCACCCGCCGACTACGCCGCCAAGGGCGCCGGGAAGTAGGACGCACTTCGTTGAGATTTCGAAGATATATGAGGGGCTGGGTAGCCAAGGGGCACACGTTCCTCAACCATTTAGCTACCGCCGGCTGTGTTGGCTCAGAGTAAAAACTGTTGTCGTTGCAGCGACTGACTGGAAGGTTGCAAGATTCGAGTTTCGACAGGGGCTGCTTTTAGACACTAGATAGGTAGGTAGATTGAATTCAGACGCTGTCTGGAGATGAATTCTAGCGGTCTCCAATCAATACCAGGCGAACTCCGGAGAATGCAGAAGATCTTAACGGACAGATCACGGACTGCGCGTGTTCTTCCCTCCATCTTTGTCCCCTCCTCTCCCTTTACACACAGATATTCACTTGCATTCACTATACTTACACACGTGTCAGGAGACCAGTGCGGAGATTAGAGTTTGTCCCGGTTGGAGCGGTATTGCGCTGGAGAAATTTATAGGGGTAATCTCCCCACAGCCGAAGTACAGGTAGGCGCCGGATCTGACGTCTACTGCCTCTGTCCGTGGTATAACATTCACTACACGTTCGGGACAAATGACCCTATCAATAAATACGCCCTAAAACACAAAATAGTCTAACAACCTTTGACTATCTATGTATTTTACATCCTTCAAGGAGTCATGAATATATCCCTCTATAAAAACTCACGTACATTCCAAAGAACAGGCCATAACAACAAGCTCACAAACTACTCCTGTTCATATAACCTCTAATCCCATTATGAAAATACAAAGTAATCTCAACAATAAATGCAAGCGATAATAAGACTACATGCCAAAAGAACTAGTTTTTATAATAATATATTTCAAGTAGTTAAGTAAGAAACACCTATGCAACATATAAAAATTAGAAAAGAATTACAAAATTGATTCAATGGCTGCTGGTAGATATAGTACTGATACTTGAAGAAGGGATAAAAGTAACCACAAAGTGGCTCGAAGTTCAAAACAACTGAATGCTAAGTGTTTTAAACTTCGATACACCTCTAAATTACTTACATCCCTTCTTCAAGAATTATAATAGTTATTTATGCATCAAGAACGTTATAAGGGTTCTAATGATCGAGCGTCGACAAAACGCCCGAGGGCCTTTGGCTCGTGAGCGTTTTGTCGCCCGAGATAATTAGAACCACTTAACGCCCGTGGTACAAACGTAACTGTATTTTTACATTATTTTATTGATTCAGATTGCCTTTTTTACTTATTGCTAACTTGACTCGGTTTGTCTTTTCATATATCCCTCCCATAATTCCCTTTCATAATTTCCTCCGTAAGAAAACGTGTTACATCATTCAACTGTTTTTATATTTTCCTCGTAACCACAATCCCCTCGATCCTGGTAAGTTATGAAGCGTATATCGAGATCAGTATCAAAGACAATAACAAGCTACAATGTGTGAGTAAAAGCTAAAATATATTTAACAAATAATAATTAAATATACGCTGGGAAACCGAGTTCCCCGCGCCGTTAGTTGAATGGTTAAGCAGCTCAATGCCATTGCCCCCGCGGTCGCCTCCGCCGTCCTCATTGTCGTCGTCGGCCCCTCCTCCTGAGCGGTGTAAGACGCCGCCCCATTCGTCCGTCACCGCCCACGCCACGGGCGGTTCGATTCGCCTCGGTGATTCACTCGTTTGATTCAAGTTCGCGGAAATCATTTGCATGGGTGGACAGAGGCGGTTCGCTGATTCAAACGCTACCTGTTGGTCGCCTCTCCGTTATTATCTCGTGGTTTTCAGGCCTACGTGACCTGCCGATACTTTATTCAAATGTATCCTTTCATAGAGTACTTTATTCAAATGTAAATATTATTTTGAATACGAATTTTTGAATGGGCATTCATGTTACAGCGTTTCTTAAAAGTGTCGTATGACTTCAACAGCAAAGATAAATTCAAAATGAAAAACTGTGCCCACTGTCCCAACTCGATCAATGTGTGATGAGTAACAATGGTGGAATTGGGTAAAATAGTATTTTTCAGCAAATAAGTCCATAGTGTTAGGCTTTATTTCCTTACTTTGTGTCGATAAAAACCCGTCCAAGGGGGCGTAGAGGTGGGCGTTGGGAGAGCGGCGTGGAGAACGTCCAGCACGCGTTAGCCGCGGCACGTCCAGCAGCGGCCTTCCACGCCCATTTCTCCGCAACGCGCCCGCGCGCGCCTCCGCTTCAGCCCCGCCATCGCCCCCGCCTCCGCCTCCGCCTCCGCCTCCGCCTCCGCCTCCGCCTCCGTCTCCGCCTCCGCCTCCGTCTCCGCCTCCGTCTCCGTCTCCGTCCCGCCTCCACCACCGCCATCGCTTCCCCCACCGTCATCACCTGTCATCGCCTCCGCCTCTGCCATCGACTCTGCCTTCGCCTCCACCACTGACATCGCCTCCTCCACCGCCATCACCTGCACCAACGCTAATCGCCTCCTCCTTCGCCTTCGCTGGCATCAATGCTTCTGCAACCGCCATCGCCTCCACTCTGCCATCGCGTCCGCCACTGCCGTTACCTCAGCCACTGCCTCTGCCATCACCTCTTCCAACGCCTTGGCCTCCATTGTCGCCTCTGTCACCCCCCCTCGCCTCAGTCACTGCCTCCGCCACCGCTTTTGCGTCCCTCATCTCCTTTGCTTACGTCACCACCATCGCTTCTGCCATCGCCTCCGATACGTCCTCCGTCAACACGTTCACCATAGAACCAGCTGCCATCTCCGCTGTCACCTCTATAATCGCATTCGTCTTCACTTCTGTGGTATTGTTGCGCGCTACGCCTTTGTCTCTCCCGTCGCCGTTGGCCTCGTTTACATATTAGCCTCCAGGTATTTCTCCTTTTCCATCTTTGCTTCTCTTCTGCCTTCGTGTCGGCTTCCATCATTGCGTTTGCCATTACCCCCGTCTGCGAACCTTCCCCAAAAGGGTTTATTTTCACACGCGCCTCCTTCTTCTTTACCTGTACCTCCGCCTCCACAGTCTGCCATCTTTACTTCTTCTTTCAGCTTTAAGATTGCGACGGTTGGGGTCTTTTTTCTTTCTCCTTAACATGGTTACACAATTATTACAAAAACATTTTTGTCGTTCGGAGAACAAATTGACAAAGTGGCATCTCAAACATTTCCCACTTTTGAGTTCCCAGACACATGACACTAATTATAATTTACACTCTGTAGGTTTTGGTGAAATTGCAAACTTTGGCAACACAATTGCTACTTCCAGAACTGTTCCAGAACTACTTCCAGAAACAAAAAAATTAAACTCTTACCTGCGAAACGTTTTGCAAGCCATTATTAACAACATTCTGAAATATCAGTTCCACATTTCGTCTCTTCACCACAGGCACGAGTGAAACTCAACGCTCAGGACCACAAGCCAGAGTGCAAGTTGATTTAGGGTACAACGCCGACATTTCTCACAAGTTAACAGAGCTAAAAGTCCAAAAAAAAAGAAAGGCTGAGCGGGACGGCCGAGTGAGCACGGTGGGCGGGTGATGAAAGACCTTGCTTTTCGTATTCGGGGACCCGCAGGGGCACCGGCGAACTTCAAGTGTTCACGTGGACGCCCTCGTAAGTGAAACATCGAGGCAAATGACCAGTGGCAGACTCTTTACTTGTAAGGAGTCGCGCTCGGAGGGGCCATGGTGGAATTGACAATGGCCGTGAAGGTGTGTCTCAAGCAATATCGTTGAAGGAATCTTACGATCTCCTTCTTTAGCCTTCTCGAAAAGATCTCTCGGTTAAAAGTAATTTTAATTTCACTTCTGTAGATCGTTTACTGATTACACTAAGTAGTTAACCGCAATATATTAAATGTAGTAAGACATGTATTATATTTCAAGTGTTCGTGAATCCGTATAAGTAGTATAAGAAATAGAAAAGAATAAAGTATTAGTGAAGTCTGCGGCTTTACTTGTTTTATATTCTTTATATTTCAACTCAATGTTTCCAACCCGCCTTCCTTTTAGTCTATCTAGTCTGCTTCATTTTCAGCAACCTCCACGTTGCTAAAAACGCTCTCCCTCATTGTTGGGTGCCCGCGCACTGCTCCACCTGTTTGTGGTGTTGCACTTCTGCTTTTTTGTGTCTTATAGACGTATCGCCACTCTTCATAAGCCGTTGTGCATTACGGCTAGAAATAATGTGGCATCTCTGAAGGTCAAACGAATCACTCAAACGATAAAAAGAACCGAAAAGATGACGTACGTTCACGTCGACAGAATCATAATGGTTTTGGCCCATTTTTTCTAGAAGTAATGTTACTAGCAATTCAAAAATATCTAAAATATTATTTCTACACCCCGTTTCTGTCCATTGCCACTACATAAAAATTTAAAATTATAAATCATACCACAAATTCATTTTAAAAATGGGAAGTACCAAACAATACATGGGAGAACTGTGATAATTGTACAGAAAGTAGGAAGGGGAGTATCAAAGGAACAGCGTGATAAAAGGCTTAGTATTCATGTTTGCAGTGACTCAGAGATAGCAAGCAAGGGTGACACACGAGTATCAAGGAAGTGTTAAGGAAACCGAACTGCTTGTCCTATCCAAACATTTGCAAAAGCAATTATTAGTACTATACGTCAGCAATCACCACAGACAACCACGTATTTCAGCACAGATACTACCTTATTTCAGTTTTTCTTTTTCGCCGGGAAGGAAATGAAGGACAAAGAGGAGGGTGGTGAAACAATTCGAAAGTCGCAAGGTGTGCTCTTTACGCAACTGGGCGAAAACTTCAGCACAACAGAGTTGCAACGCAGGCACAAACAGAATCGTGCGCAGTTCTATGCTTCACCTGTAATTTCAATCCAGGAGACTGGTTATTTGTCGCGGGCGCCGAACTAGAAGCGGGAGCTGGAACAGACAGTTACGCCGACCACGGACTCCGAACAGCGATCTATCTTATGAGATGGCTGCGCTTCTGTGTCTCCAATATTCTAATACCTAAGATAAGATAATTATAACTGCACATGGGAACAACTCGGTAACAGAAGTTTACAAAATAAATTACTAACAATATAATATTGATGATAAAATAATAATTATAATAACATATTGTTAATGAAAAACTTAATATTACACAAGACTTAATAACGTCAATAGACATATTTTTAGTCTACAAAATTAAAAGTTTTTCGTTACTATAATTTTCTTCAGAATGTAAAAGATAAATAATATATTCTTCATTAAGGCGTTATTGTGGCAACTGAAGACGCAATTGAATAACTGTAATAGATTACGTGTCTATTTATTACATTCTTGATGTATATTTGTCTGCACGTTCTTGAGCACTTTACTAACGTGTGCAAATACACACACATGTATCTATATGCTTAAGTAAAGGTATCCGCTTTGCAACAGGAGTTCTGGTTCTGAATCGAGGGTAAAATGATGAATAACGTGTTTTCAGGTTGGGATTGTGACGTGGAAGAGAAAAAAAATCATTAAATAACACACATTATTCAAAACATAGTTTATCACTAGCAGTGAAAGCAGACTTACTCTTCCCTGATTCTTTGAACTTTTCATATTTCTATAACTCTTATCTTTCTCATTTTTCATTCAAATCCAAAAACAAACCGAGTAGGAAAAAATAGAGAGAAGCAATAGAAGAAAGAAACATTTTGCAAACTGTCGATTAAAAGTCCTGATCCAACCGCGAAGAGTTTAGCGATTTCCATGTCGTGCCCCGACGGAGTAGGGAGCTGCACCCCCCCAAGCCCTTCCATTCATCCTTGCTCGCTTTCACGTCATTTGCGAAACATTCCCACACGACTCTTCCCGCAATGAATGAGCTGCTGACGCAAGATGCTGCCTGCCATCGCTGCGCTGGCTGCTCTCCTCCTCCGCAGCTGCGCGCCACCGGACACTCGCACCCCCCTCCACGCCCTTCACCCCCACCCCCACCCCCTCCCCGCGCGCGGTGTCAGCGCCTGCGCTTCCGCGTGCTGCGCTCGGAGACAGACCCCTCCGCGCGGCCCTTTCTGCGCAGACGCTGCGAGGCCCTCCCCTGCCATGCACTAATAATCTACGAAATATGTACGCATTTACGCAGTTAAAGCTTCAAAAATATGCACTACAGTACGATTTATTTAGTCGTGCACTTGGCATCAATCAGCTGTTGCGGTTTTATACAATCGGAAGCTTATATGCCGCTTCAGTGACGTCACTATGGGGACGTTCTAAGCTCCCGATTGGACGAAACTGTGAACAGCTCATTTACGTCAATTGCACGGTTAATTAAATCATGGTATAGAATATGATATAAGGTATATTAACATCTATATTGTTGTCCAAGGGTTTTGGTCCGTAAATTAAACAATTATTTCAGAGTGCCAACGTTTCGGAGATTTATTTCTCCACCTTCAAGGCTGTAATAACACAGGTAGAACAATGTATAGCATAATAACTATGACCAAATACAATGGAAACACACCTCAAAAAATTAAAATTAAAAAATCACAGAAGGATCATATTTTACTAGGCTGAGAAATAAATATTATACGTACATTATATTATTCATATATTACAATATTATACATATATTATATGTTCCATTTGTGTATTTTAATTTCTTTGTGTGTGTTTCCATTGTATTTGGTCACATTTATTGTGCTTTACATTATTCTAACCGTGTTGTTGATGAATGCAGAATGGATGAATGTTGTCCTAATGATACAAAAATAAAACTTGGAAACGTCGGCAAACTGATGCAACTGCGTAATTTACAGACTAAAACCCATAAACAATAATATGAATTCTACTAATGATGATCGTTAAATACAACATTAATAATAATAATAATAATAATAATAATAATAATAATAATAATAATAATAATAATAAGTGAAGGTAAGATAAAGTTACACACTTTGAATATAACTTTTGACGATTTACGGTCTAAACTTGGTGGATAAATTGGAGCCTCTGTTCCTCCTTTGATAATGACAACTCGAACACGTAGGTGTTTTCAGAAAGATATGGCACATCCAGAAAACAATGCTCTTTTTTCTTTTGAAAATATTTTAATAGTTTTTTTCGTCATGAGAAGTAACACATTTAGATTAATTTTCGTTTTATAAAGAAGCATTGTTAAGGAGAATATTAATAATAATAACAATATAGTTAAGTGTATAAGAATAAATTAATTAATACGAATGTAGTTGATAACAAATTAATTCATACAACTGTAATTCATTTCGTTTTAGTTGGAGAAATGTAATTGCTGTATTAATCGACATATTTCTGTCATATGTGGTTTTCGATTCCACACCTATTTCATTACTTAGCTGGGCATCACGGGTGCCCTCTTGATCCCGTCTCGATCCCGTCTCAACGACCAAGTACACGCGTCTTAATGGTCGCCTGGGAGGAACAAAAGAACGTCTTGTTACTCCCCGGAGCCCTGCCTTTGAGCCCTCTGCACTTGCACTAACGACGTCGTTCTTCTATTAGCGCAGGCATTGAAAGTTACGTGCGCTCAAGAATTTCTCTTAATGACTCTTATTCTACTGCAATAAAACTCTATTTGATTTAAGTAATTAATATTATGTCATAATGAGAAAAGTGAGGACAAGTTCTACGGAACCTTAGAAGCAGAAATGAACGGCAGTATCCATAAAAGCAGAGAACATTATTTTACGTGTACTATTATAGTCGCCAGAGTAAGGTTACAAATACTGAGAGTACAATGAAAACACCAACACATCAAAGGAGTCAATGTGCACCAAAAATGTTAGTGTTTTGAAAAATTGAAAGAATTTCCTTACTTGAATAATGAATGCAGAGTACCAGGGACGTTCACACATGAAGTCAAATAAAATGTCTCTTGATGACGATAAAAAAACACAAGTAGGTGTTTTAATTGCAATCACAAAAGAAGTAGATGTATTTGGTTTATTGCATTATGCATACATTTAATTGCTGAAGGATGAAAGATAAATATCAATTCAAAATAATAAATCACGAATGATAAAAATTTATCGCATGAGAGCCAGGTCGACTCCACATTAAGGACTTCTCTAATAGCGCTCGGCAATTACGTTGGAAACTTAATTAAATTCATAATCCTTTATATAACCTCGTGTGTAAATGTATATTCTGTGTATTGTGATGTAATTATGAAAATAACTGGTAACTCAAAACTAACAAACATATCACAAACAAGTATTCAAGGAACAACGCATTTGATATCTACATAACTTGACAAAATATCAAAGGACATCACATCTGCATGCTATAAACGCTTTCAAGGTTTTCGTCATAACTTGCTGAAGATATAATCCACAATGCAGATTTCCTAAATTCTATATAACGTATTGAAATTATTCCTGTTTTGATGAAATTGAGTTGCAGCTCTTTTGGCGTGAGGATGCTTAATACAAATTGAGAAAATTACACCACTGTACGGCATCCTAAGTGTGCTGTTCGTGTCTAAAACCGAAGATCATTTCTTTAACTTTGTTCTTCGCTGCCCCTGAGAGCTGAGCGCCTCCGTCGCAGCTGCTCGGCCGAGGCCACGCGGGATGGCACTTCCGCCCGAGACGCCGCGCCCAAATTCAGGGCCCCGCCCCTCTGCCCGCCCCGCCGCGCCCACCGCCACCACCACCGCCATCGCCTGCCTTACAAACCATCACCAACACTACTCTCTCCCCACAACCGCCACCGCCATGATTACCATGAGCTCCCTCCGTCCCACCGACACCACCATCTATCCATGAACACCGTCAACATTGCATCGCTTCTCTATCCTCGGCTTCCTCGTCGTCTTTTCCAAAGACCTCAACGTATTTAAGACACCTTCGTCATAATTCGCAACACATTGTCCGCCCAATGCACTCTCGCCTATCTTTCTACTTACCAGCTATATCTTGTGCAAGCTATTTTGTTTTTTTCATAGCCTTCATTCTAGCTGTGTTTTCCAAATCCAATTGAACTTATACCACACACTATAAATGTAGGCAGCTCAACGTCATTTTCAAGGTATCCCCTTATTCTCACATCGCTTTACCTCTCGCTATTCGTAGCAATTGTCAATTTCGTGTCGTTCGGGAAGGGAATCATAGCCTCGGAGTAGACTGCAGAGAGAGGAATGTAACCGCCTAAGTAAATTGCCTCCCCTTCGAGTATGTTCAAAGATATCCACATTCTCCCGACACTTCATTCCTCATTTCAAGATTCCTTTTCCATTCGACTCGCCCTTTCTGTAATCCTCATGCAAAGCCCATTCTCGTCCTCGTATCCATCTTCTTTTTTGATTTTGTGTTCTCCTTCACTCGAACTCCTACGCACGTCACATTCTCACCCATATCATTTCCCTCATCTTCACCACCTTTGTTTTTGTTTTTTATTTCGTATCTCTCAACTTCGTCCTCATCCTCGCTTTTATGTACATCATTTCCATATTCACCATCAACTTCGCTGTCCCCATCTCCTCCCCCTAGCTCCTCGCTCCTCGTCCTCAACCTCGCCCTTATCATTTCCTCATCTTCCCCACCACCCTCATTTTCTTGTCTCCTCCCCATCCAGCGCTCGCATTCTCATCCTCGCTCTTACCATATCATTTACACCTTCTCCATCAATGTCCTCATTGCTCCCACCTTCACTATCATCCCCGCCCTTATTCTCTCCGTCTCCGCGCTACCAACGTCTTCGTCGCCCTCGCCCTCGCCCTGCCCCTGAGCTGCTCGTCCAGAGGCAGCGCCACGCGGCGAGCGGTCATTAGTCGGTGGCGGGGGCGGGGGCGGAGGCGGGAGGGCGGGTTCGTTAGCGCGGAGGCCTTATAAGTCCGGCAGCTCCTCGCGGCGCCGCGAGAGCCCACAGGGCAGCGGCGGCGGGCCATGGCGCACGAGCGACCTCCGCTCCGTGCAGGCGCTCTCAACGCCCGAACGACCTCCCTTTGCGCGGCGGAGTTAACCGAAAAGGTTGCCTTCATGTACACTTTTGTTATTTAGTTCCTCCCTAATTTCTATTGCTTGTGAGTTGCAAAACAGCCAGTGGGGCACCGCCCCGGGGGAAGGATTCTTGGCGCTCTAACCCCCCTCCAGAAGACGATAGCACGTATTAAGAAATATAGTTTTTACTAGTTTTTTATAATCACATTCAATATATCAATTGCATATGTAGTTAATAACAATAAACCAACAAATGAAACTAAATATTAATTTCATCACATATGAAAACCTCTTTATAACAAATCAACAATTCGGTGGAACACTTAGTGTTCCAATAGAAGAAATCCTTACGCCACTGGATGTATGGTAATCCTCGTAGATCTCTGCAGGTATCACCTTTGATTAAAATTACCCTCAAAGTTCGCAATTATAAGCACGTTTCAAGCATCTCTTGAGCAACCCACTTACTTTCTATTCTTAAGATAAGATACAGTGCTGTAATATTCATTAGCACTTCCTTCATGCACATAGACAACATCGAATTCTTCGCCATCAACGGTGCTGGGAATTCCTGGGAAACCGCAAATCCCGTGAAAACAAAATGTGAATAATATTCTCAATAAATTATAAAATGTTCTCGATTCAAGAAAATCTAAAAACTTTATAGTCTCATCATGTGGGAAAGTGTGCAAGAAGAATAGTGTATGAAGCATTTGATTAGTACTACAACTGTTCAAATCATTGTGTTTTCAATGTAATATTTTTATGACTCAAAAAAGAGTCAAAACACTCAAACCAAACAAGATCAGATTTGGCTAAATTTTCCGAGACTTTCAAAGCTAATCCTCACTGTAGAGAAGATACTGTTGGCAGCAATTGAATGAGGGTCCCTAATATTTTAATGTCATTCATCGAAATGGGTGAAATAGGGGAGCACAGGAACGCGTCCACAGCTCTCTCGGCTGCTAGAAGCAGCGCTGGGAGCAGCGGAGAGGTGATCCTGTGGCGCAGCGTGACTTGTGGGTGGGGCAGGCACGAAGGCGCGCGAGGACACTCGAAATGTGTCACCCCGCGCTCGCATAGCTCATTGCTCGCCTCCACCCTGTGTCCCTCGCCCTTCGCGCCACATCCCTCGCCTCTTGTCCTCCGTCGCCCGTCCCTCGTCTTCCGTCGCTCATCCCTCGTCCTCCGGCGCCCCTCACTCGCCCTCCGGCGCCCCTCACTCGCCCTCCGGCGCCCCTCACTCGCCCTCCGGCGCCCCTCACTCGCCCTCCGGCGCCCCTCACTCGCCCTCCGGCGCCCCTCACTCGCCCTCCGGCGCCCCTCACTCGCCCTCCGGCGCCCCTCACTCGCCCTCCGGCGCCCCTCACTCGCCCTCCGGCGCCCCTCACTCGCCCTCCGGCGCCCCTCACTCGCCCTCCGGCGCCCCTCACTCGCCCTCCGGCGCCCCTCACTCGCCCTCCGGCGCCCCTCACTCGCCCTCCGGCGCCCCTCACTCGCCCTCCGGCGCCCCTCACTCGCCCTCCGGCGCCCCTCACTCGCCCTCCGCCGCCCTTCACTCGTGGATCGCCGGCCATCGTTCGCCACCATCCAATTTTCCTATTTGCTTTTCGTTGCATAGGGGTAGCGAAAACATCGGTGACGGTGGGCGAGCTAACATGCGGGCGAACGGAAAGGTGGACGGATGGACGGAGGGGGAACGAGCGAACGGGCGGGTGGGCGATTGGGCAATTGGGCGAGTGGGCGAGTGGGCGAGTGGGCGAGTGGGCGAGTGGGCGAGTGGGCGAGTGGGCGAGTGGGCGAGTGGACGAGTGGACGAGTGGACGAGCGGACGAGTGGGCGAGTGGGCGAGTGGACGAGTGGACGAGTGGACGAGTGGACGAGTGGGCGAGTGGGCGAGTGGGCGAGTGGGCGAGTGGGTGAACGGGCGAACGGGTGGACGAACGGGCGGACGAACGGGCGAGCGGGCGGACGAACGGGCGAGCGGGCGGGCGGGCGGGCGGGCGACCGGCGATGGCGGCGGCGGCGCGCTTAATAGCAGGGTGCTGCGATCGGAAAGGTCATCCCGATACTTCACGGGTGACGGGGCCGGCCCGCCCTGCGCTAATAGCGACACGGCGCACCGCTTATCGGGCGGAGCGGGACGAGGCGGGGTGGAGCGGGGAGGGGGCGGTCTCCGCCCGCGCAGTCGCTCCGTCGTCGCGCGTCACCAACGCACGCCGCCTGGGTAAATTGATCTGCACAGCACATGCGCGCACGTGGCTTCAAAAGAGATCCCAACTCTCTCACGTTGAGCAAGCGCATCTTTCTTAATGTAGGCCAGAATTTTATAAATAGAAAAAGGATTTCTTTGTTTGAATGCATTGGGCGCAATGAATTATGTATCCCGGTTTTCCCTAGCAGATGTGAAATTATTACTTAATTTTACGGTGGAGCAATTTTGAATTTACTGATATAATACTAATGAACTAGAAAATTCCATTTTAATACTTACCACTTAATAACTTAACTATTTAATTCTTAGTATTCCTTCGTTTATATTTTTAATTTTCGATTAACTGAATTGTTATTGAGAAAGCATATAGTAAGTGCTACTATCGCCGAGTTAAATCACCATACAACATATGAGGGCTGTCTATTACCCAGAATGCAGCAGGCTGTCTCGGCTATTTCGACAATCAAATGCCCCACTACACGTAAACAAGTTGCAGCCCGCTTACCTACACTGCAGGGATCTGTTTAGTTGTATCATTCCAGAAATGTTAATTACTTTCTCGAGATAATGGGTTTATCATTATTTTCCATTTGACACACGTAAAGCCCTACAGATGCCTCGAGGGTTGCCAGTAGAGATATTATGGCTTCGGGCATTACATTTGTTCGAAAAACGCTCTTCGCCTGCTTTTATTTATTTATTTTGAATTTCCACCATTGAAAGTATTAGGATATAATTCGTAGGACAAATCATTTGAAGGTTTTGATATATTATACTATTCTTATATTTGTCCTGTTTTCAGTGGCACGATCTTTTCGGATGACACGAATACACGCAATATATCATGTAAATGTAGTTCGTGTGTCGGATAAGTGCAGCTTTGATATTCTGAATCTTCACAAAAGTCACCCACTTGAAAATGAATGTCTCAGGTTCCTTCACGCTAAGCATGTCACGCGTAGCACGTGGGCATTACCTAAATAAATGCCCTCGTCCCTTCCCTCCTCATTCCCTCCACACCCTGCACCCCTGCCCCCCCCCCCCCCGATTGGCGTCGTCGTCCGCTGCCCGTCGTCCGCCACTCGGCTTTTCCCACTTCGTGTCGGCGCACGGGACGGCGAAGAGATCAGAGACGGCGGGCGGGCAAACGGCTGGGCAACCGTGTGGACGGTGGGTGAACGGGCGGACGGGCGGGCGGGCGGGCGGGCGGGCGGGCCGGCGGGCCGGCGGGCCGGCGGGCCGGCGGGCCGGCGGGCGGGCGGGCGGGCGGGCCGGCGGGCCGGCGGGCCGGCGGGCGGGCGGGCGGGCGGGCGGGCGGGCGGGCGGGCCGGCGGGCGGGCCGGCGGGCGGGCGGGCGGGCGGGCGGGCGGGCGGGCGGGCGGGCGGGCGGGCGGGCGGGCGGGCGGGCGGGCGGGCGGGCGGGCGGGCGGGCGGGCGGGCGGACAGGCCGACGGACGGACAGCCCGGCAGATGGGAGAGCGGGCGGGAGGGCGGGCAGGCGGGCGGGCGAACGGGAGGGCGGGCGGGCGAACGGGCGGGCGAACGGGCGGGCGAACGGGCGGGCGAACGGACGGGCGAACGGACGGGCGAACGGGCGGGCGAACGGGCGGGCGATTGGGCGGGCGAACGGGCGGGCGGGCGAACGGGCGGGCGGGCGAACGGGCGGGCAAACGGGCGGGCAAACGGGCGGGCAAACGGGCGGGCAAACGGGCGGGCAAACGGGCGGGCAAACGGGCGGGCAAACGGGCGGGCAAACGGGCGGGCAAACGGGCGGGCAAACGGGCGGGCAAACGGGCGGGCAAACGGGCGGGCAAACGGGCGGGCAAACGGGCGGGCAAACGGGCGGGCAAACGGGCGGGCGAACGGGCGGGCGAACGGGCGAGCGGGCGGGCGGGCGAAAGAGCGGGCAAACGGGCGGGTGAATGAGCGGGCGGGCGGGCGAACGCAGCGCCGTCTGAGACGCGACTTATGCGTCACGCCCGCGCGTGGGCGCTGAAATGAGCGGGCGCGCTGGCGGCGGGCGGGGGCCCGACACACCGCGCGGACACGAGGGGGGCCGGGGAGGGGGCGCGAGGGGACCGTGCTCGCGCGCATATACATATCGCGGGCCCCGCGCCCCCATGTGTCTCGCCCCGCGCCGCGCACGACCAGATGGCCGCGCCGGGGACTTGTCATAAAGGTAGTTTAGATCTTCCTATTTCAATTACACCCGTGCTTTGCAGCGAACAAATCTTTTCTCGGTCGGCCGCAACATCTTAAAAGAGTTCGACGCCTCTATAAAACTTCGGCAGGCCATAGACCACGAGTCACAGGAGGAGAGAGTGATTAGGAGGGGGGAATGGGCGGGGTCGGGAGCGGAGGAGAGCCAAGTGGCAGAGGTACAAACAGCTCCTGAGCATAAGCAAGTCGCGATGTGATCGGAGCGATATTTCCAGTGGGTCGTTTGCGGGCGTTTTGCGATTGCGCTTGGAAGCGGAGGCGAGGCGGAGGCGGCGGTGAGGTGGAGGCCGAGGTGAGGTGGAGGCGAAGGAGATGTGAAGGCGGAGGCGAAGGAGGGGTGAAGGCGGAGGCGAGGTGGAGGAAAGGTGGTGGCGGGGACGGAGGAGGATGTGAGGTGGAGATGGAGGTGAGGTGGAGATGGAGGCGAAGGTGGTAAAGGCACGGCACGGCAAGGCAAGGCACGGCACGAAGGTGGTAAAGGCAAGGACGCAGTTGGCGAAGGAGATGGTGAGGACGCAGTTGGCGGAGGCGACAGTGGTAAGAGTGGAGTTGGTGGAGGCGGAAGTGGACAAATGGACAGTGAGTGAGATGAACCAAAGGAGGAGCGCGGAATATGTAGGAAACAGTACCAATGTACAGAAACCACGAAGGCAGGATAAATATTATGGAGAAGAAAGGACAATAATAGCCTCTCTCACAACACAAGCCTCAACTTCAGTGAAATAAGAGCTACACACTATTTTAAAATAATCAGTAATGAAAAGAATATGAGTTGTACAATTTGCCGAATGCGTGGGGTGTATCCTTACCAATTTATGTGGCCGATGGATGGTAAGCAAGGTGCATGCGAAGGCCCCACAGATTTTATACATTTATCATGCAAATTTGAAAAAAGAAGGAACAATGAAAAAAGATGGAAGAAATTGTTATTAAAATATAGAATGTAAACTCTTCATAATGAAATTCAGTGTACAGAGATCTACCGAAAGATGCAGAATTTTCATTTATGGAGATCGCGAATAAATTTCTACGCTATGATATAAACCAACCATTTTCTTGTACTCTTGACTATATTGGGAGTTTAATTAAAAAAGTTTAATTACAGAATATTTACGATGTATGTCAAGATTGGTACCAAAGATATACAGCGAAAGAAGACAGGCAATTTTACATGTTTTCTTACTCTAGCTGTCCTCTAAGCCTATAGAATGTCCCAGACAAATTTGTTGCGGAAAACATTGGAAATATCACATTAATTAATAAATTCCATATTGCTTCTAACGATGTCTACCACAGAAATATTGATAAATTATTTTTATGCGCAATACTAATAGAAACGAATCTACGGTAGTGAAGTAAGGAAGGGATAGCACCTTCTTCTCGCTCTCGGCTCACTTCCATTTTTTTTAAGTAGAATTTTCTAAACAATTAGGGAATATTCTAATAACTGTATCAACATTAAAGGAAGAAATATATTTCATTAAAAATTAATAGGTACATAAATTATCAATAAGATCAAAACGTCATGTCTAAATGAAATTAGCCTACCCACATTCAAAAACCGTCCACCAACGTCACTCGCCCCAACACAAATCTTTTTTCCAGATCTGCATTCACATCACTACGAAACAATTCATTTAAAAGCTGTCAAATGAAGTAAGAGCGGCGAAGAGGTAGCGGGCAACGTTTGGCAGCGCCGGAGGCGGCGCGGGGACGGTGCGGGGCGGTGTGGGAGCGGCCTCGGCCTCCGGCGGCGGGGGCGGTCTTCGAAGCCCGATCGTGCACCGGTGCGACAGCATCAGTCTGAACCCGCTAATGAAGCTATTTCAGGAATGCTGGCGGCGGCGGCGGTGGCAGCGGCGGCTGCGGCGGTGGTGGCGGTGGTGGTGGTGGCGGGGGCGGCGGCGACGCGCGCGCGCTCTCTAACGATGATGAATGGCCACGCGGCCAGAACAAAAGCGAAGCGCTCGCCGTAATTACGGCCCGAGCCGGCCCGTGCGCGCCGCCCGCCGCCGCCGCCGCCGCCGCCGCCGCCGCCGCCTCCGCCCGCCGGCGCCGCCCGCTCGCCGTCCGATTGTGGCTCGCCCTGCCGATAGTTCGCGGGGCCGCGGGATCCTCACCGTAGCCTTCGCGAGTGCCTCTGTTTAGAGGGAGCGCCGTGTATCACATCAAGTTCACCGTCGAATTCAACGGAACCGAAAACGTTTATCCTAGAAGTTACTTGACCTGAAATTGACGCCGCACCTCCACATCTATTCAACCTCTATAACAGGTTAAACCCACGATCCATGATATCTACCAAAAACTTTACCGATTCAGATCGTATTTTGCCAGTTTGCGGGATTGTCTGGCATGAAGCAGGAGGAGGCACTTCAGAGGAGGAGGATAAACTCAGAACCATGATGCCTGCGATGAAGTTCAGGCAAACTTGGGTGAGATTAACCTCCTTTTTTCTCTAATCATCACGGCTGCGCATGATGCGTGCGTCAACAAAATTTAAAAATATATGTGACGCATGGAAAATAAGTACAATCTGTGAAAGTTTTCTTGAGCTACAGAATCTCTACTCTTCTTTACTACACATAGCTGAATGAAGAAGAGAGACACCAACAAAGCATCGGTTAACATTGAAGACATAAAGTTTGTTGAAATTGTTGACCTTTATCGTTCTTCAATAACTGAACATGCAAGAATCTGTAACGTTCCTTAAAAGTTACATTACACAACGGAATAAAAAAATGTTGCCATTAGTGTCTCTTATCCAAACGATATCACTATTATTTCCATCCATTTCAGACTGATAAATCGCTTACTAATGAAGAAATTGCTCCCAATAAAATTGACAGTAATGCAGGGTCTGAAGCACCCTCTACTTACGAATGTCATTGGACTTTGATAGATAGCAGGGCTCGACGGGTAACCTTCAATTTATTCCAATCTACTGGCGTTAGGCGGCTTCTGCATCTCAACACCTTTCTAGTATCATACATCTGCGAGAAGAAAAAACATGCAGAGATTTGATTTATACGAAGTTCCACTAACGTCATCAACAGCAGAGGTAAATGGTACTTTCTACGAATCTGTAAGCATTATAAAATTGACATCTTCCCTGGACAAAAACATATCCCTGAAAAACATCACATCCTAGCAATTGAAGTAAAGTAATAAAAAAGATTAAACTGATTAAACGTAATGTATGTAGCCCTGGGACGCATTCTGGAGGACTGCTGAGAAGAAATTCTTAGAGATATCCGAGAGATATTATCAAAGACTTGTTTACAGAAATATATATTACATTTCTTAGTCAATAAAAATGTTATTAGCAAGCAGTTAATTTTAATTGATTTTTTTATGTTCGGTAAGGTACATATTTGTACGTACCTAGAGATAAATCTGGATGAATTTTGATTTAGCTGAGTTACACTTCGTTCTGAGATTTTTCGAGTGTTTCTCAAAAAATCCTCTTCACTAATGCAAAAAGCCGAGGTCGAAAGATAACATTAATTAGATAATAGTAATTAGATTAAGTAATAGAAGTAAGACTACAAATAATTGTAGTACTCTCACACGCTGGCTCGCGCCAAACGATGAAACGTCTCCTTTCGGTAGTTCAATTGCAATCGCACACAAAAAGAAGTATTACCAGTAAAAGAAGTATTAAGAAACGAATTACAGCATGTAAGAGACCATTCTATTACTTCATGGTATTATTAATATTCAGAGTTTCTACTATAAAAGTGGTTAAGCAAGTGATGACACATCTAGGATCCCACTACCATTCATTTAAAGAAACCAAAATCAAATTTTGCCGGTCCGGATGGCCGAGATCGTTAAAGCAGAACTGCCGTAGCGATATCCCTATCATCACTCATCACCATATCATGTCATCTTCACAGTTATCATACCGTTAAATGCAATAGTGGTCGCTAATGACCTAGATGTTGATGCGATCTTAACAAAAAATATCCAATTTTGATTAAGTAGAAAATTCAAATAACTTTCCCTACGAAAAAACCCTTACTGCTCCAAATACCTGTCACTCATCGATCACAGCGAATGTAGCCAAGCGAGGCGGATTGCGGGAGGCTGGAGGGGTTGAGCTGAATCGCCGCTTTCGCGGAAAAAGGTTGTTTTTTTTCACACGCCCTCGGGAGCACGAAGCGAGCGCTTCCCAGGGCGAGCGGGCGGCATCAGCGCTTCCGCGGCACGGCGCAGGTGCGTCGCGTCGCTACCTGCCCTGCCCTGTCCGGCCTCGGCACCGCCGGTTAGAATTTCGCTCGCGTCTCCGCGTGTTTCCGCCCGCGCCCGCTGCGGGCTGCGAAGCAGCACTTCTTTTATTTATTTAGTAAAAAATTACTAATTTTTAAATGAAACAAATTAGGTCCAACAATAGGAAAATATAAACGTGCATAATTAACGTAACAGTTACGTATATCATTAAATAGCATTACTATTTTTTAATAAAAATATACTGTTTTCTTAAATATTATGTATAACCACCTAAGATATCTAATATTATTCTTGTATTGTACGGATGTTGGTGTAATCCAGTGTGATCCCTGCAATCCTTTTTTACGAGCTATGTTTTCTACCTTTCTTTACGAAATGGACATGTTTTAATGAAGTATGTAGGCACAGCAAGTCATATTTTATGGATGGTATAACCGTGAGTTCTACTTCTTCGTTTAGTCCCTATCGTAGTATATGTGTGTGTGTGTGTTTCTGTTTTTCTCCGGCATACATGAGTGAATGTGTCACAATTGTCAGTACAAATCTTTTTTCATTCCTTACTTGTTTTATCTTATTTATAAATATCTTCCAGAATGTGTATATGAAAACTTTTATTGGATACCACCAAACAATTTTTCAGTGAATGAAAATTTACCAGAAAGTTTGTGAGCGTAATTCGGTTCAATGGACGGTTATTTCTCTGATAAATATTCGGCATTTGAATTAACAATGTCAAGGAAAACTGTAAAAATATATGATTTTAAAACTTAAAAAAAAATTGATGTATTTATGTAATGTCGTTGTATGATAAAGCAAACTTTCAAAACCATGAAAAACCGTTGAGTAAACCCCCCAGGAGCGAACAAAACAAACAGTTCTAACGTGCAATTACACGTTCACAAATTCTTTAAGGCCCTGAAGGGAAAAATGCCCGCACTCACACCATTTATTACGCTGAGCCCTTCTCCCTAACATTAACGTCTCGCACCTTTTAACTGACCTACATATTGAAGAACGTCAGATAGCCGGAAGTGAATAAACCGACGAGTGAAACGCTGTAATTTCGGGCCGTCCCCTCTTCAACACCTCGGAGCGCCCTTTATTACGTTGTTGAAAGGCGAACACGACACGTGGGTTTTTAAAATATCCATTATGTTGGCCGCGGATAGACTGGCGGCCCGGCCGCGGCGTCGGCTGGGGCCCCGCCCGCGCTAACGTGGCGACGGGGCGGACAGGCGGCGAACCTGACAAGGGGACGAAGGTAGAGGCGGAGACAGGGGCGGCTGCGTAGGAGTAGGCGTAGGCGGAGACAGGCAGAAACAGGAGGAAATGGAGGTGGAGACAGAGGCTGCTGCATAGATGTAAGTGTGTTTGGAGATGGGAACGGAGGCAGATATGGTGGCAGCGTATGTGTAGGGGAGGCGGAGGCTGCAGCGTAGATGTAGGCGAAGGCGGAGTCAAGAACTGAGGAGGAGATGGAGGCGGAGACGGAGCCAGAGCCTTCAGCATACATGTAGGAGTGGGCGGAGATGAAACGGAGGCAGAGATGGAGGAGGCAGCGTAGGCGTTGGCGGAGACGAAGGGAAAGGCAGTGGCGGAGGCTGCGACACTCTCGATGAGTCAATGCGTGAATTTATGAAAACAAAATGTAGGGAAACAATTACAAATCCTTTTATAGATTTTTATTCAGACGAATTGATTAAGAATCACCTATTAGTACATATTTTACAGCTTGGGAAGTTGTCGGCAATATTGATGACAAAATTGTGCTTTCATAATTACGTTCTTAGTTCGTAGATTAAGGATGATTGTATTGCCAGTATTATGGATGATGAGATTATTGCCAGTAAGTTAGATTACAACATCTTCGAATTTTAAATTAGGAAAATTAGGAATAGTACGTCCCTGACATGATAGAGCATCGCTTACACATCCCTTAGTATCAACGTCAATTGCATATGGACTCCCGCATGTTACGATTTGCGTAAATGATACGCAGAAAACATAAACTATGTCATAAAACGAAAAAAATAGTTATTCGCCGACAACGCGAATGAAAAATTATATATCATTGAATAGTACCAAATTAGATGTTTCAAAATGATTTTTGTTTGAACACATTAATAGTAAACGAAGAGAACGCTGATTTGTAAAAGCATTTCTTGAACGCCTCATACACTAACTCTCAGGTTCAGAAATTCCGAAATTCAAAATGTATTTTGCACTCCAAATATTTTATATATTTTTCTGAAGGACCCTTCCTGGGTATCCTTAGAAGTTAGTTTCTAATGTTATTGTTTTCAAACATTGTTCATGTACGATGTAGTTAAAACCCGATTAAAGTATACCATGCAACCTGAAAACCCTTGAAAGGCATAATTTTGTGGACAAGGATAATAAAACTTTTGTTTTAAACCGTCTTACCCTACACGGCCAAGCAGGGCTCAGGTGCGACTCCTCTGAGAGCCCAGCGGAGGTCGCGGTGCGGCGCGGCGGCGTGGGGGAAGGCGGGGGCCGACAGGCGCTGACGGGAGGCGGGCGGTCCTCTCGCGGCGCTGACGAGGGCGGCGACGCGACGCGACGGCCAGCGGCTCCGGCGCGGGGTCCTCGCGGTAATTAAACCCGTAATGAGCGGCCGGCCAGCGGGGGTGGGGAGGGGACGGCGTAGCGGGGTGGCCCCCGGCGGGGACGCTGCGGCAGCCGCTACCGCCCGCTAATTAAACAGGCACGCACCCCGCCACCTCGCGCAGCCGCGCACGCGCGCGCGGGTCGGAACGGGGCCGAAAAACGCGCGCCCCGGACGACACAAAGCAGCTTCTCTTGTCTTGTCTTCTTTAACACTTTAATTCGTATCACCAAAGTCAGTTATTTCGCTGGTCTTAACATCACGAACCATGGCTTGAATCTCTAGTAAATACATTCATTGCTGGGAATTTATCTTTTACTTAATATCATTTACGAATGTCGAAATTAGTCAATTTGTGTCTCCTTAACATTATACTTCATTAATATTGAGCTTTGAACCTTAATTTCATTAAAATATGTGTTCCGTTTGAACATAAATATTTTGAATAAAAATATTTCATTTTATATATTCACCCCCTCTCTTTCTTAACGACAAGTGGTAAGTCATAATATATGATAATCGGGAGTAAAAATATATATACACACACACACACCTAGTACCGTCAATTGTTTTTACATTCCACCTGGACAAGTCACGCGCCGTACGACAAAATTGTCCAAAATCGTACATTAGAAAAACACCGGAAAGAGAATATTGGAAAACATGAATGCTGTGTGAGATAGAGTACTTAATTTTAAATGATAAAATGATGACTTGCAAGTGCACATACGCTGAGAGTAAGTCTTTATAATTGATTGTCCAGGTTGAATCACTTCTAATGACAATATTCGTGGCAAAATGGTGGCGTCATTGTAAACATTTCTCTGCTTGGAAGCGTATTCCTTACAACGAGAACATACGGAACGATAGGAAAAATATATGAAGTGCAGCAGTGTATTTATATGTAGATTATAAGAAGCACGGCAGTGCAGTTTTTATTAAATTGTACAAAATTTAAGTCGTCTCAGACCAACCGGAATATTTTCTGAGATTTTGAAGATGTACTTCATTATTGATTTTCATGCCACGTCATATAACAATGCAATGTCAGAGATTCAATTTCTGTTTCGGAACCCCCGCTCCTTCACTTCCTGCTCATCGGCAGACTAGTGTGTGGCTAATAAAACCACTGTCTTGGTCACAATAATTTATACCTATGAATAATGTGCGTTCGTCTTCTGTTTCACTAGCGACGACAACTCGCGTAAAACGCGCCCTCATTTCAGAAGGCCGTGAGCGGAAACAGGTCTGCAAAGCGCTCTGGGAGACCGTGCCCAGCCATCGCCCCCTGAAGCCGCCACTTCGCCCTCTACGTGTGCAACCTGATCCACTGCTCACTTTGTGACGGGCAGCGAACGTTTTACTGCCTACATAAATGTAAAGTGGCAAGCGACGATAGACGCATGGAAGAGAGAGGGAATAGATGAAAAGTAGAAATGTTCGGGCAGATGGAGCTGTTGCTTTGCGATTAGAACAAAAGACTGACATGACATATTCGAATTAGTTGGGATCATGAAGTTCTGTTGCAGAATCATGGAATTGAATAAAAGATGGGAAGAGAGGAAATGGGCATTTCGACGTAACCGCAGAAAAGGGGCAAATGTTGACTTAATGGTGTGAAAGTCAGCAATTGACTGGTGGCTGAAAGGTTACTACTGCATGCGAAGAGAATTAGAGTGAGACTAGAAAATTTGAAAAAACTTGTGATTGAAAAGATAGCCCAGTAGATGGTGTTAGAAACGAGAAAAACATCATAAAACCACCGTCTTTTGTTACATAGACACTAGTAGTTATTAAACTGTCCGTAGCAATTACTTATTAACGTCGAGTACAAAAAAAGTAATTTAATGAAAATGTTAAATGGTGAAAGTTGGACGTTGAGGCGATATAGAAAACGGAACAAACTAAAGCATTGAATCTGACAAGCCCATTGCATTATTATTGGTGTAATATATTTCACTTACGACGAAATGACAGAAACGAAACACACTACAAAAACGAAGGTAAACTTTGTTTACAATTTTTTTCTGGCTATAAACTTCACTGCTTTTAAACCCCACGAGTCGCCGTCAAGAGCCAAACCGCTCATACACAAAGTGATTCCTTCGGCCTTCGGACCCGCTGGGTGAAGCCTCTGTTACTTACGGCCATGCCATCGCCAATGCGGCGAAAAGTAGTTTGGAAATCGTCGTCATTGTGAAAAAAAATCAAGAAAGACTATTCTGGCAGTACAAGGTCAAAGGATAATAAACTATTTTCTCATGATCTATTAACCAAATAAACGTACTGAAATTTTGTGGCCACACGATAATGTAAGCATAAGGTGCCTGGGACACTATAGGCGTTGAGCGCACGATAACGCAGAGAAAATTATGAGACAGTACCCCGCAGTAAATGTTAAAATCATCACGTTTGCCGTTTCCCAGCGCCATCGCTTGGGGAAGGTTTGCCCTTTGTTGCATCTAGCTAGCGACCTCTGATAAAGGGTTTGGAACGTTTTGTCCCTGTGGGGCGCCAATGATCTTCGCCAGTAGGAATGCTCTTACGATTTACTAGGAACAGGATATCCAACAGGACGTATCAAATAGTGACTTTCAGAGAACCGAAAACAATTGGGAATCATCCTGTAGAATGTAGAGCTCCTCCTGGCTTTCTCGTCTGTCCTCAAGATTCGCTCGACGTCGCCACCTTTCGACGCGAGATTGAGCTGTATTTCCTCCGCGAAAAAAACACCCGCCTGTAATCGGAAGTGTTTTCAATTGACAATAGGGAGATCGGACGTTCATATCATTCCAATCAAATTGCATTGACTGGAAACTAGACACCGATGTGCTGTAACCGGTCGGGGATCGTATTTGCGGTAGATTTACGAGCGAAGAAGGCATGCGACCGGCTGCGGATGACACGTGACGTCGACTGCCCGCCCCCAGTCAGAACGTGAGTTCATTAAGAAATGACATACCAATTAAGAATTGATATTGTTCTCCTCACAGGAGTAGGTCTCAGGTCTCGAACCTGCAGCTTGCTGTAATAGTAAATCAATAATATGGTCTTCACAAAGCAATTATATTGCATTCATCAATGTATAATTGATAGATACAGTGTCAGGAGGTTGCTGTTTCAATCGCTTTAATGTTACTTCCAACAGGATCCATATTAAAAATGTATATTTTGTATTCGACCTCTCTCGTCGAAAGGCTAGAGTCTAATACTATCTATATATGTGTATGTGCTACATTGCAGAAAAAGTTAATATTCACGAGTGTTGACTATTTAAAAGTTCGTTAACTGTTATAAGTTACGATATTTCACGTAAGCAACCCACTTAGTGCTAATAGCAAACGTATTGCGAAAGAAACGTTTCCTCTTTAATAAGAGTATTTGGAATACTTCCAAAACTGATCATGCAAGTAACTGTAAAATAAACTTCACTGAAAGATTTCGTAACGAAATCGAATTGAAAATATTTCCCCCTTCCAGTTAGTTTTACTTATTTTGTTATTAGAGTATTTACAGTCCTAGGCCGATAAAAAAAAACTTTATTAGCCTAAGCCGAAAAAGGTTTACATAACGAACGACGAACGGTCCGCATAATTCAATTTCAAAGGTCTGGGTGTAAAAAAACACGCATCTTGAAGCCCCAAGGGCGGCATCCAGCAGGAACGGCACGCGATCGGCGCGGAGCCTCTTTCAGGCGAGAAGTTCCGAAGCGCGCCTCCCCTCGCGGGAGGCTATTAAGCGAGACCTCGATCGGGTCGCCTAATCGCGCACGCGGGGCGCAGATAAGCGCGGCGCAGCGATTCCTGATTAAAAGCAACCTCGGATGCGCCGGGCGCGCGCGGGGCGGAGACGAACGCGCAAAGTACACCGATTAGCAGCAGCTGGCGGCGGAGGTGGAGGCGGAGGTGGAGGCGGAGGCGGAGGCGGAGGTGGCGGAGGTGGAGGCGGCGGCGGCGGAGGTGGAGGTGGAGGTGGAGGCGGCGGAGGTGGAGGCGGCGGCGGGGGCGGCGGAGGTGGAGGCGGCGGCGGCGGCGGAGGCGGAGGCAGAAGCGGAAGCGGAGGAGGCAGCGGAGGTGGAGGCGGCGGAGGCGGAGGCGGAGGCGGTGGTGGAGGCGGCGGAGGCGGCGGAGGCGGCGGAGGCGGCGGAGGCGGCGGAGGCGGCGGAGGCGGCGGAGGTGGTGGCGGAGGTGGCGGCGGCTGCGGCGTTGGCGGCGGGAGCGAGCGTTGGCGGGGGAGAGGGGGAGGGGAAGGGGGAGGGGAGCGTGCGCACGTACTACGCGCGGCGCAGGCCGTCACGCTCCGCCGGGCGGGCGGGCCTGGGAGATGGATGGCGAGTACGAGCGCCGGCGCCATCTTGTGCAGAGCGCCGCCCGCGGCTCCGGATTCGCGAGGCAGCCAGCGCATGACCTGCCGCGAGTTATGGAGGCGCCTAGGACGCTGAAAGAATTCCGGACCAGATGGGCGGGCGATGCACCGCCACAAAACGGTCGGCTCATTAATATTGGATACATTTGCCATATTTGACGCATTCGATATTAGTATCAGCTTGTTTTCAATACATTTTCAAATTCACAGAATTCGGTTCACAAATACACTTTTTATACATTTTTAAAATAATATTTGAGAGTTGCGTGGCTCGTTGGATCCCAAGCCTATGTTGTGAAGGCGGTCGGCAGAAAAAGAAAACTGTCATTTGTACTATTACTCTTGGTGGGATATCGATACTCGCGTTCGTGTTTACCCGTAGTAAAAACAAGTAGGAATGTCACAGGAGCGTTTAGGGTATATTTTAAGACTTAAAACGCGAATCTCATTGAAACATTGTAGGTGTGTGTTAAAACCTTTCACTAATACAAATGAAAAGAGCACTTTTCATCTTGAGGCGAAGACGTCTCACCCCAAGAAAAATCATATTAAGTTGACACCTCAGACTGAAAATACAACCAATATAAATGGATACGAATCTATAAAAAGAGCCGTAAAGAAAATAAAAGTTGTAATTACGATTTCATAAAACTATTCAGAGACAAGAAATCTTTGTTATAAACAATAAAACGAACATTATCAAAGTACAAAATATAAATCTCCACCATATATTCTTCGTAATAATCTCTCGCTCTACACAAAAGAACCAACCCACTCTCCCATCACAACCTCGAAGAGGAGCTCCAAGACGCGAGTGCCACAACCATTTACATCAGAGCGCGCTCTCAGATGAAGATGATGAAAAATATCAAAACGGAGGAAGAGGGGGGTGGGGGAGCGGGGCCTCCTCGGGCGCTCTACGATTAATCACGCCCTTTGGCCTCCGCCGAGGGCTGCGGAGGGCGCTTCCCAGCGGAAAGAAAGGCGGCGGCGGCTGATATTTTCTCATTAGGACGAAGGGACGGGGACGGGGGTGGACGGGACGGACGGGCACCGTGCCACCGCCGCCCGCGCCGACGTCCTCGCCGCTAATTGTCACCAGCGAGGAGGACCCGGCCAATAACTCAGTGCGAGGCGAGGCGAGGCGAGGAGCGGCAGCCGCCGAAAAGGTGAATGCCGCGCCGCGCTCCACCGCCCGCCCTTCCGCCAGCGGTCGCCCGGCCCACGCGCCGCCTCTGCCCGCCGCCGCCGCCGCCGCCTGCGCAGCCCTCTCCTCCTCGCGCTGCCCCTTGCTTTCTCTCTCACACACACCCTCCCTCCCGGCGCTCCCCCTCGCTCTCCGAATCTGTCAGTATCTCTCTCTCTCTCCCTTTCTCTGTCCCTGACGCTCACATTCCAACGTTCTTTCAGCCTCTTTCTGACTGACTCTCTCTCTCTCTCTCTCTCTCTCTCCCTATTCCTCTCTCGTTTTTATCTCTCTTCCTTTTCCTCTTTTTTCTTCTCTCTTAATTTCTTCCTTTTTTCCTTCTCTTAGTTTCTTACTTCCTCTTTTTCTTTTCTTCTTTCTCTCTCTCTCTCTCTCTCTCTCTCTCTCTCTCTCTCTCTCGCCCGCGCGCGTTCGTTCGTTCGTTCGTTCGTTCGCTCTCTCCCCAATGTGCTACGACCAAGACCTTTCACTAGTGCAGTCAAATGTGTTTTTTTTCACGTTCATGAAAAATGACTTTTATAGAGATGGGGCACCGGGCCATCGCCCGACCCTACATCAGCCCCTTCACCAGCAAGTCAGTCTTGACGAGACTACAACGCGTAATTATCAAACTGTTGCAATTCGCCTTGCGGACAATGAAGTAGGTGGCAGCGTACAACCGTCGCGTCGCAGATTGGCTTCCTCGAATGGGCCCCTTAAGTAAATGAGTAGGCGCAACATGGAAAAGGTATTGTGGTTGAGTAGTTTAATGCATTGATTCGCCAGGCATTCATCGGACCAAGTGCCTGAACCAATCAGAGAAACCGGAATTTTCGTATTTGCAGTGATCTACTTAGACTCAGTAATTCAGTACCATGCATTTTATAAGTATTTATAGACATAAAACATTATTTCTAATTATTTACATTTATATCTCCAATATATTACGCTTGGCTATCTATTTGCTTCTAGACGTACGTCACAGCCACAACAGAGCAAACTTCTTCTTTGCTCTCTGCTTTAGTGTGCGATCTTGTCCTCGACGAACGGAAATAGGCAATAACTTCGCGTAACCGGATGTTTTGGCTACGTTCAAGCCCTAAGTCAGCGAGCGTGCTAATACATATCCGCTGGGCAATCACAAAAAATATTTGTGAACAAAAAGGCGGATTACATCATCTATCATACCTCTACATTCCAGTCAAGAAATAGTGGGCCATGTCACAATTTACTACGTGTTCTGGAATACAGACGAAAGCATTATATTTAAATGCCCATGAGTTGTATGCAAAATATATGTCCTCTCGTCTTAATATTGAAATATAAAAAACTGCTACCAAATTCAAACAAGGGTATACAAAAGAACGTGTGACATCCAAATTGCTGCCGTACCTTCTGTATCCAACATCCAAATTGCTGCTATAGATAGCTGGCATCGCAGAAGAGATGTGAACTTGATCGCTCCTCTGCAAGTACTTAGGACAGTGACACGAAGAGAAGATAGTCCGCTCCCTTTCCAAAGACATTGCAATGTCCTTGCTGAGTTACCAGCGACTTGTGTTCCCTCAGTGGTGGATTCAAAGGGTGGGAGAGGATGGACGTTATCTCCAATGTCTCGGAGTATCTGAAAATGAACATGATATAATTGTTTAGCTCAAGAAGTTTTCTACGCATGAAAACTATGTAATTATTTTCATTAAGTATTATTTTATCACTTTAAAACTTAGAGAAAAAATCGCCATTCCAAGAAATAGGTAATGATCCCATTACTCGAAGATTTTCTGAATCCACTCTTGGTGACATTCCCGGGGACAGTTCTCGGCAGATTATAATGAATGCTATTTTTCAGCATCTGTATCTATCAAATAATTATTGACATTACTGTCCTTTTGAACAAATTATAGCCTTAATTTATGAAAACAAAGCACTTTTTTGCCCTTTTTAGATATTCCCCAAGTATTATTACACGCCTTCAATAGGCTCTCAGCGAGAAATACGAGATGAACCTGAAGGTCATGTTACTTACAATCAACTAATAATTTAGCAAATACATTATTTTCGCTTACCCTCTTGTGGCTCATGGACAGCGTACTAGTTTTCAGTGGTGTGATCGATGATTCGATTCCAGTGGGACATGAACAGAGCTAAAGTTTTCCAATACAATCGTTAGTTTCAATACCTCTGAGACGAAATAAAAAATATCTGATACAAATAATTCAAGAAACGATGATAGGAATACGTCTTGCTCACCACATTTCTCCCTGACCCGATGACGTGGATAATAATTAAAACAAGACTCAGGCCTGGGAACACCGCTAGCTGGCAAAAGTCGAATTAATCCGACCTTAAAATAGAAACATTTGCGTATAAGCATACATCTTATGTTCGAAAACATAAAACATACTGGAACTGTAATACTTTAGAAATTTCACAAGTACTGCATAGCAACACAACCGCGAGAGTTGTCCAGAATGACCCCGTAAAGAATTTGGGGTCAGTGTAAAGTGATGGGACTAGAAGGGCTCGCGCCCCACGTGGTTGGCAATCGTTCTGAGACACGCAGCCCGTGGTCAGAGGAAGCGCCTGGAGGTCACCGGAAGGCCGTGGGTCGCCGTTGGAAGGCGAAGCCGGCGCGGAGGAAACGAAAGAGGCAGAGCGCGAAGGCTGGCGGAAAAGACGGCGATGAGCGAACAGGCGGCGAACGCGCAGACCTACCCACAAGACGACTTCGTTATACCGAGGGCGGGCACCTCCGACTACACCGCTTCACGGGTCATCGGTCAAATTCTGAGCAGTCGTTTCATGCCAATGTCTAAGCCACACCTGGAATTGGCGAATGATTTGATGGATATTTTATTTATGACGTAATTATAAACATATGTTTTATATAATGATAGAGGTATAATGGAATGAGAGGTGACTAATGAAAAGGTCCTTTTTTACCAAGCATATTTCTGCGGACATATATCTTTCATTTATTTAATGGCAACGTTTCCCTTTAAAGATGACTAATCTGTCTTTCTAAGAACACCTTTGGAACTCTCGAGTATGTAAAATATCAATGTTTTACTTGAGAATAATATTACGATATTCATTGAAACGTAACGTTTAAAATATATGATAAATGTAAAAAGTATTTATAAGAGTAAGTCTCAATGACTGTCAGAAAATTTTATGAGTGAATTAACAGTTTTGGATGCGCAGAAGATATTAAGATTTTCTTCGTAATTAAAGGGAGCATTATAACTAAAAAAGGCAATAGCTTCAATATTTCTGAGATTAAATTCTTATAAAAAATGTGTGTGAGCGCGCGCGTGTATGTGCGTTTACAGGTGAGTGTGAGTATATGTGTGTGTCTGTATGGGTTTGTGTTCCACGAAAACATTTGAAAGGTGTGACCTACTGAAGCGTTTGCTCTTACATTTTGCACTCTTTTCATCAACCGAGAAAAAACGAAAGGTGTGGCAATTTGCGAACAAATAAGTACCCGAAATTTGGTTATACCTTTGGTTGGGCCAGTTAATGGTGCACCGACGAATGCACACTCGTCCTTCAACTGGGCCATTTCCTGAGAATAAAGTTAATTACATCACGGTTCCTAATACTACAAACGAACATTTCACGGCATAAATTCGTCAAACACTAGAAGAATATAATATAAACACCAATTGTAAGGATTGATCATTCTATATCTTTGACGTCATGTCGGAGAAACGCAGACCTTGATATGTCGGGGTTCTGGCCCAGGTGGGCGGCAGGCGACGGGTGGCGGGCGGCGGGCAGCGCGCGTACGGAGGCGGTCGCGGTCAGTCAGAGGCAGGGCGAGAGGGCGAGAGGAGGAGGAAGGAAGCATTGGAGGTGGCCGTGACGGAAGTGGAACGGCGAGTCAAGGACGAACAGAGGTATGAGAGCGGAGAGGTTCCGAGTAGTTCTACTGCGTACAGAGCAAGTACTTTTGCGTATAGAGCTTGTATTCGCATCGGGAGTACGTAAGTCACCAAACTTGGTCCTTATTAGAAAGTAACTGTAAGAATGATTCTATGGTTTGTCCTTGTTAGTAATGCACCTATTACTTAGCATAACATCCAATCCCCCAGCTTGTCACTTTGACATATTTAGTTTCCCTAAATAATAGGTTGTTCTTCTTTATCTCATAATCTGCAATCTATTAATGTGGTAACTCACATCACATACAATACATTCGGAAACATGATGAACTATTTTATAAACAATACAGTCTGGACTTTAGCTGTATGTATGTGAGTGAAATTCTTCAATTTAAGAAGTTTTAAGTTCTAATGGCAACACAAGCGTATTTTCTGAAACATACTAAACAAATTTTCAATCCAGCACTTCATTCAGTTACAGGCGGATACGGAGAGAAGTAGTTCAACAGTATTTAACCAATGTGAGACGTGCCGCTTGTGTTTTCGTCTCTATCTTATTATGCCGGAAGAACTCCACCTCTTTACATACTTGGAACATTTGGACTATTCATTCCGGTTAACCAAAAAAAAGAAAGATTTTGTTTAATGTCACTTGAAGCTTTTACCAAGGGGTTGAACATCCTCAAAGGAGTCGTTCAGACGAAGGCGGCGAGAAAGCGCGGTCGGCAGCTCGCTCTGGCAGCGGCGGCGGCGGCGGTTGGGGGCGGAGGAGAGCGGTCGGCGGCGGGGCCGGGGGCGGGGCGGAGGGGGCGGGCCGCCGTGGCGAATCCCACCGCCGCTTGTTAACAGGTGCTCCGACCGCGCGCAGCGGCGCAGGGGTGGCCAAAGATCCGCACTACGTGTCTGACGAGACACTTCCATGGAATGAACGTTTCCAACTGCGTTGAAACACCCGAAACAAATTCACGAACCGTATGTTGCGGAATTGTTTGGAGTAGAATCCATCGGGAAGTAGAGTAAAGAAACATCGCGATATGGCACATTACAGTGACTCCGGCTGTGCCCGGCGTATATGCAATGTCTTGAAAGATCCCAACTTTCTCTTTAGCGCCTCTTCCGAGAGACAAATTCACAGAAACACTGTGAGTGAAAGACAGAGAAAGGGAGACAGAAAAACATAACTCAGAGAAAGTCACGGAGAAATATTCAGAGAAAGAGAGACTCAGGGAGAAATACAGCTTCAGAAAGGCAGACTCCGAGAGAAAGACTCACTTAAGCGGACTTAAAGAGACAAACTCACGAGAAGGAGGGATACTCACGAGAGAGAGAGAGAGAGAGAGAGAGACTCACGAGAGAGAGAGAGACTCACGAGAGAGAGAGACTCACGAGAGAGAGAGACTCACGAGAGAGAGAGACTCACGAGAGAGAGAGAGACTCACGAGAGAGAGACTCACGAGAGTGAGAGACTCACGAGAGTGAGAGACTCACGAGAGTGAGAGACTCACGAGAGTGAGAGACTCACGAGAGTGAGAGACTCACGAGAGTGAGAGACTCACGAGAGTGAGAGACTCACGAAAGAGAGAGAGACTCACGAGAGAGAGAGAGACAGACAGAGACAGAGAAAGTGATAGTGTAGCCCAGTCAGAGAGAAAGACACTCGAGGCAAAGAGAGAGATCGGAGCAAAGCGTGGTCAACTTCGATCCAGTGACGCTAGCCCAAGGCATCGTACAGGTCGTGGCGACGGAGGATAGTGGCGGGGCTCCGTCCGGCAGCCGGCGCCGGCGGTGGCGGCGTGCGCTCGGTCCTTTATGACGCAGCGAAACGGCGCTTTTACAAGGGCGCCGATTGTTTTGCGGTTTCAACGCTCCGGTAGTTCGAACGTAACGCGTAAATTAAAAACCACTCAGGGCCCAGGGAAGCAAGCCGCCGGGCGACAACGCGAGAGGCCTGGCAGCGGAGGCGGCGGCGGCGGCCAGAGAGCAAGGCTCTTCGCCTGTCTTAAATGACAAATGAGCCTCGAAGCCCGCAAGGTGGCAGGCTTGGGCATTGAATGAATGGAACTGCCGAACTCGATGCGTTTCCTGTGCTTGATGTGGCCAGATCACAAATTACCACCGTGGTATTCCAACGCAATGGCCGCATCGCAATACTTAGGATTCAATTTTGTCTTTTCTACACAACACCTCCTCGAATTTTTTATCCCACTTTTCATTTTCGATTTTGTTGAAAACACAGAAGTTAATGTAAATGTGACGAAATAATAAATAATCTTTTAATATCAATGATATTAAGTATTTTGAAGTCCCAGGTCATTTTTCAATGTAATAGAACAAATTTCGGACTTATTCCAATTTGCTCGACACCATTAATGCTTTTCTTCACTAAGATAAAAAAAAAACACTTTCTTTCTTTCGATTAAGTCGAAAAATGTTCAATGTTACTGCGCTCATTTCTCAATATGTAATTTATTGATATTTTATCCTGTTCATTTTAAGCCATGTCTCCGTTTCCCATGCCCCCGAAATAAATACTGCTTAAATGAAAAATTACGTTTATACTATCACAGATATCGCCAAAATTAATGTTTGAACAAATGATGAAATATGCAAATAGTGGTATTAAAATACGTTAGGCTGTAGATAAAAAAATATTATCATTTATTGAGCAATAATATATTGGAAAAATACAAATACAATAAAAATTGTTCCCAACTACACTTCGCCCGACATTACACCCATTTCCAACTTTTCTGTTCCACGTCGCAATATTTTTTCCTCGTTGCCTGTAATCTCGGGTCCAAACGTGAAAGTTAAAACACCTGGCAAGAAATTTGCCTTAGTTTTAGTTGCAAATCTCCGCCTAACAACGTGGGTTTTTTTTAATCTAGGAGCCACAAAACCTCCGAACGGCCCCTCTTTTACGAGAGAGAAGTCCGCCGCTCGCCCGTTTGCATGATTAGAGCCTACATTGTGGAACACTTTACAGAAGCATTTTTCAAGTATTGACTGAGTGGCCACTGATTACAGCCCGCCCGCCTGATGACCACCCAGTAGCCGCGACAAAAACACGTCGAGAAACAGCAATTGCACGGCGCAATTAGGCTGCATTAGGTACGCACCGCGCGGCGCCACCGCCGCCGCCGCCGCCATCACCAACCGCCGCCGCCGCCGCCGCCTCCATCATCAACCACCGCCGCTGCCACCGCCGCCACCGCTGCCATCACCAACCGCCGCCAGCGCCACCACCACCTCCATCGCCGCCACCGCTGCCGCTATCACCGCCGCCGCCACAGCCACAGCCGCCGCCACAGCCACCGCCACAGCCGCCGCCACAGCCGCCGCCACAGCCACCGCCACAGACACCGCCACAGACACCGCCACAGACACCGCCACAGACACCGCCACAGACACCGCCACAGCCGCCGCCACAGCCGCCGCCACAGCCGCCGCCACAGCCGCCGCCACAGCCGCCGCCACAGCCGCCGCCACAGCCGCCGCCACAGCCGCCGCCACAGCCGCCTCTGCCGCCACCACCGCCACCGCTGCCACAACCGCCCCCGCTCACGCCGCCGCCACTGCTGCTGCCGCCGATACCGTCGCCTCCACCGGCGCCACCGCCACTGTCGCCGCAGATGCCACTGCCGTCTGCGATCACTGCCATCCCGCATTGGGGCGCTGGGTCGCATGTCGAACGGCGAGTTGGTGGAAGGGGGCAGGGGAGAGGGCGGGGCGTAAACGTCACGTTACGCAACCCGCGCAAGGGATGCACGTAGCCAGCGATAGTGAATGCCAACTATTTTGATTAGTCTACTGTCTACTCCTAAGAACCTATAGTATATAATTCCATTGCGGTTAAGTGCTAATCGTGTTAAACACTGAATTAAATACCTTTTAAATTAAATAAATGGAAAATTACGATAAAACTAGTTATACAGGTAATGATAATGATTTAGATCCCTGAATATTTATCTCTTTGAGCCCAAACGCTAACGATTATGCGGCACAACATTTTCTGGCACTCAGGTGGGGGTCCTTATATTATTCCAGTTACAAATTATTTTACACAGCAAATCACTGCTGGTCTTCACGGTAATCTGCTATTTATCCAGTCTCCGAGTGCAATATCAAACTCCATCTCTACTATCATCCATTCGCTCAAGCACCAATTATTCTTCGTCATTTTATTCATCATAATTCCCATCACATGTCTGTGATGATTTTGAGGTATTTTTTTAAGTCGCATGAAACATTGTGTAATTTTGAGTGTGACTAAAGTTCAATGAACCAGTATATCCTTCGTAAACGGAACGGATACTGACTGTGGCGCTTGTGTTGTGTTGCAGGTAAAAAGTGGCGCAGCCTGACGCCGCAGGACCGCCGGCCGTTCGTGGAGGAGGCCGAGCGGCTGCGCGTCATCCACATGCAGGAGCACCCCAACTACAAGTACCGGCCGCGGCGGCGCAAGCACAGCAAGCGGGGCGCGCCGGGGCCCGGGCCGGCGGGCGCTGGGGGCGGGGCGCCGGGCGGCGGCGGCGCGGGGCTGGGCGCCAACGGCGCGGGCAGCCCGGGGGCGGTGCAGGGCGGCGCGGGGGCGCGCGGTCGCGCGGGCGGCGCCGCCCCGGGCGGGAAGAGCGCGGCGGCGGGCGGGGCGCTCACGTGGGGCGCCGCCGCCGCCCTGTACGGGCCGTACGCCACGCCGCTTATGCACACGCCCGAGGCGTCGCCCACGGGCAGCCCCGAGCCAGAGGCCCTGCGGCTCAGCCTGGGCGCGCGCTTGCAGCACGCCGGCTCCCCGCTGCTCCAGCAGCAGCAGCAGCAGCCCCCGCCGCCGGCCCAGCACCATGCCCCCCAGCAGCAGCAGCAGCCGCAGCACCCGGGCGCCCCCGCGTCCGCCGGCGCCGCCCCGCTCGACCACCACGACGGCGGCGCCTCCGCGCAGCAGCAGCAGCAGCAGTCACACGACGCGCAGGCGCAGGTGCAGGCCATGGGCCAGCCCGAGGACGTCACCGCCGCCGCGCTGCCCACGCCGGAGATGTCGCCCATGGAGCAGGTGGGCCTCTCACACTCTTCCACCCCCTCTTCCTCCTCCTCCTCCTCCTCCTGCTTCTTCTTTTCAAATACAGTAGAGCGTCATTGTATTACGATTAACAAGATTCAATTCCCAAAGCCATGTGTTGCAGTCTTGCAATATTTCTTCCCACCTCTGCTTTCCAAAAGAGCTTTTGTTGACGAAGTCTATTTCTTGTTTCATGGAATAAACATCAAGTAAATTTCAAAATGAACAATAGTTTCAGTA
Organism: Gryllus longicercus; assembly: GCA_038098605.1. Taxonomy (NCBI): domain Eukaryota; kingdom Metazoa; phylum Arthropoda; class Insecta; order Orthoptera; family Gryllidae; genus Gryllus; species Gryllus longicercus. The sequence continues at coordinate 1,966,526 of JAZDUA010000128.1, read as the reverse complement.
AAATTTCATATTCTGTCTTATTACGCAATATTATTTTTTATATTTGGTTATTTGCAATTGCCTTTTTGTCCTGCAAACGAATAATCAATTTTAGAATTTTGTGGAGGTGACAGGAGCCTAATTAAAAATAAATGTTTCGAAATATTCATTGTAGAAATAACTCTAGATCAGATCAGAACGCGTAATTTAAAAGAAAAGTCAGCAAATAACTTTAAATAGGCATCCAAAAAGCAAGAACTATGTGTCATAATACTTCCGTGATTAAATGTCCTTACACATATAAAATAATAACATAAATAACAGAATATAATCAACGCATCGATTCAAAGGGTCGTAGACTCGAATTTCGCGCTGGGGAGTGAATGTTTGTTCTTTGTCTTTTGTGTTCATTGTGTCGCGGAAGGGTTCGTGTTCTACTGATCGGAGATACGAGGAGTTCGCACTTAAGTGTTACATAAAATTCTAGTGCACGGGTGATGCGATTTTATGAGTAGTTTCAATCAGTTCTAAGTAGGAGAGAGGCAATGCGTACGCCGCAAAAGAGGAATCACTTTCAAAATAGTACTATAGGTATAGGTATGGTTCGAAATATGTCGCCTTATAGTGTATACATCGACTGATGTCGGCTGAAAACATCGCCGAGAACGAATCTTGAAAGCACATCCTTTGGGCTGCGTTGTAGGAGAAGGACAACTTCCAGTTCGGCGGCGGCGGCGCGGACGACAAGCGCGGAGCGGCGGGCGGCGGGCCGGCCGGCTACCAGAGCGCCTACCGCCCGCTGGGCGGCTACGGCGCCAGCCTGCACCACCCGCACCACCACACACACCCGCACCACCATCACCACCACCACCCGCACCAGCAGTCCGCTGGGCTGTCCACGTCCGCCGGCGGCACCATCGCCGCCATGGGGCTCAGCAACGGCATGATGGTGATGTGCACCAGCCAGCGCGGCTTCGAGCACTCCGGACTCGTCACCGGCACCTTCTACCCGCCCGTGGCCACGCCGCAGGTGGGCACCACAGTGAGACACTTTGATATATGCACACTTCAAATTCTGTACACAGGATGCCTCAGAATAAATACTGCGAACTTATAGGGCATGTAGAGAGATCGAAGATGATACTTTTTTTTCCAATGAACATGTGGAGGGAAATCTCACGTAACGAAGAAACACAACGGATATTTGTCCCTAAGTGGTCGGCAGATCATGAAGTAATGTTGTTTGACAAGAAGGTACATCTTCTGACGCACTCAAAGAATGGTTGCACTTGCCAAACACTGTTTCAAGATGCGTTGGCTACCAATCAGGTACAAATGCCGCATGCGTTCCTTCGTTTCATGAGGTTTCTCACCAAATGTTCATTGGGAAAAAGTAATCATCTTTGATCCCCTCCATGCCCCAGAATATTGTATTACTTTATACTGAGATACCCGCAAAGTAATAGGGCAACGTGCGTGAGTCCTTGTGTCCGACCGTCCTCGGGTTAAGACCTCCGTCTGTGCACTAATCGGGACAACTGAGGCAACGAATTTTGATCTGCTGAGGGAAAACCGTTCATTTCCAAAATAAATCGTCCAAAACTCTTTTCTGGGGGAAGAGATGCAGGTGTAATAGTTTTTGTTGTGGGTTTAAGGCACCTACAAATGTGATCAATAGCTCTTGCAATTTATCTCGACAAGATAATTCCATCGACATTGTTTTCAGGCGAATTATTCTAGAGCTTTCTGGGAGACTTCTCGAAAAAATGTGCTTTTGCGTGTTTCAAGGCATCTGAACAGATTAAACGATTGAATTACTAAGAAATAATCGCTAAGAAATATCTGTTTACGACATAATGAAATGTTTAGTAAACAACAACGTCTGAACGCGACATAATTGTTGCAAGACAAAACTATGCAAATAGAAGAGAAGCATAAATATACAGATTTGTAATGTTATTTGTTCCCCAAGTCAGTCTATGTTTTTCAAGATTGAATATTTGAATTTCATTCCTTGTTAACTTTATTTTTCTTAATTTGATTTTATATTACTCATGACTAATTGTGGAATTTGCTTATTACTTATTGTTTTACTGAAGTAAAAAATAATATAATTTATCTCAATTATACGCATGTATACAATTTTAGAACATACTTTAGTAAATATACATCTATTTCGAAAATTGTCTTTGACATCTACCGTACCGTAAGATTCACTCCTATCCACGCTCTTATGCGTTTTTAGATATCGAAACTCAAAGACGAGATCACTCTAACACGACCACTCCTATCCCCAGGACGCCCAGCAGCTGGCGGGGTCGTCGACGCCGCACGGCGGGGGCGGCGGCGGCGGGGGCGGCGGCAGCGGCGGCGCGGGCTCGTCTGCTTCGGCGGCGGCCGCCGCGGCGGCGGCGGCAGTGAGCGCGGCCAGCTCGGTGCCCACCAGCTACCACCAGGCGCTGCCCGGCTCCCCCAGCACGGCCACGCACTACACGTGCCCCAGCCCCGCGGCCACGCCGCAGCACAGCCTGCACCTGCGCGCCACGCCCACCTCCGTCGACAGCTACACCAGTGAGTTTACATTTAGATTTGTTTAGTCGAAAAACAGTAAAAACTGTAAGAGACGTATGGGGGAGAAGATCATCTGCGCACGTTTTCTTGAGTTCCAGAATCCTTTCCCATCATTTTAGTTATAAAGAGTTGAAGGATGAGTAAAAGTTAAAGATAAATAAATAAATAAATAAATAAAAATAAAATTAAAAAAGCGTCAGATTAGCAACAATTAGGTTGAATTGCACCAGAGAGACACGCCAGAGATAGGAATGTTGAGCTTCCCGAAAAAAAGCACTGACCCAAATTGTTTACGTCTTTATTTCATTGAATAATATTAAAAATGCATTGGGCGATCTAAAGAGTGTGTTATTTGATTATCCCACGAATACTTGTATATACTTCTTAATAGCAAGAAAGCTTTTAAAGTTTCAGTGAATTAAAAGTGTTTTTATTCACTACTATAAATATTTTTTTTAAAGAAAAGTTTAAAATCACCATGTCTAACGCTTATCTTTATAATAAACATTCACTCCAAAATAAATGCCCTGGAAATTGCTGTAGATAAAACTGTGAAGCTCTTTTCATATATTATAAAAATAAAACTCGTGTCATTTACTTTTACTACAAATATGCATCGTCAATAACTACTATATTGCCCTATATTGTGGTCCCTTTAACCTGGAGCATAAGGGCTAGTAGTTGTGTGTTTGGATTTTTATACCATATCTCAATATCTTCCTACGACCACCAGCAACCCATTCTCTCTTTGAACCATCTGCAGTCAATAATAGTATTTTCAATTACGACATATTGCATTGAAGTGAAATTATATGAATGATTCAATGAATTGTTAATTAGGTAATTGTGTGTCTCCTTTATGTTTTAAACTGAAATTATTTATAAAGTGATAAATGATATATAAGAAATAATATTTTTCAGAAGTGTATCAAAAATACAAATACAACTTGACCACAAAAAATATAAATACCACATTGATATCGATTGAATGTCCCACTTCTAGTCTAGCTGGGGAGAAAGTTTGGAACTTTTCTGAGCTCTACTTGGCTGGAGGAGAGAGCATACTAATTAAATATTAGAAAGCGAATAACCAGCGTTCTCGTACGCATGTCAAGTGCTGGAGTTGTAATTGTCTTAGCAGCTGAGTAACTGGCAACTGAAGAACACGAAGTGTCGGGAAGGCGTATCAAGAATATAGAACGGCGAGAGGAGTGGTGGCGGCAGCAAATATTTGAGCCGTTTTATAACTCATATATTTAATTCAATCATTTATAAAATCATTAATCAATTTATAAAATTCATTGAATCATATATGCCTATTAGAGTTTTACAATCTTTGTTCTACTATAATCAAAGATCGATGTTTAACACTGAGTTCACATTTGAATGCAAATAATTAAAAAACACAATTTCGATGCTGAATGGGTCTGTCTTGGCACAAGTATTTTTAAGTTAGGAGTCTATTGCGAAAAATTATTGTGAATACATTGTAATTATACTTTTCTTGAAAATACGGTACATGAAAGATGATAGATAACGTGATCCAAGACTGGCTAGGGTATTTTCACGATAGTGAAGGTTCAATAATGGGGTTTTCTTTGCACAATTATCTTTCACCTTCCGTCAAATTCGCCGAGAAACAACGGCGTATCCTTTCATTAGGGCCCACATATGTAATTCATACACACTCTCCGTACTGAATTCCATGTGCTGTGCTGGGACATTCCTAACGCTCCATCTTTCTTCTCGTATCAAAATGTCATTCGATTATTTATTGATACATCGATAGGTCAATGTTTTAGAAAACCTACAGTCCCTTACAAAGCAGAGAAAAAAGGATAGAATGTACGGTCGAGCCTGCGTTCCCAGACGAAAAGTGCTTCAAATCTTGCAGAAGAATAGAAATAGTTAAGACCTACTAAGGTTATCATGTTGTGCAAAGTTGTAAACATTTATTATAAGAACAATAAAACTATTTCAAACCTGCAATTAAGTTTCATGTTTGATCAAATTAATTCTATACTTAACGCAACCGTAATAACAAGAATTCTTCACAATTGGTGTAAATTATAAGCGAAAACGACCAAAAGAAGTGGGGTAGGGCACCGAAAATAAGTCGGGCCGAGGGCGCCTCGCGGTGGGCAGGCGGGGCGGGTCGTTAGGCGGCGCGCGCGGGTCGCGGGGGCGCGCGGCGGCCGGCGCGTGTATTACAGTAATCTGCGCGCGCGGCGGCGGGCGGCTCGCTCCGCTAACGAGCGCACCAATCTCACGTCCCGCGCGCGTTCGCGCCGCCGCCGCCGCCGCCGCCGCCGCCGCCGCCGCCGCCGCCGCCGCCGCCGCCGCCGCCGCCGCCGCCGCCGCCGCCGCCGCCGCCGCCGCCGCCGCCGCCGCCGCCGCCGCCGCCACTGCCGCCGCCCCCGTGGCCCTGAGAGCGGCGCAGCGCTGCCCACTCTGTCCACGGAAGATGCCAGGGCAGAGAGAGAAAATGTGGCGGGAAAGTACGCGATTACGCGCACAAAACCAAATGACTTTATGACACTAGTGAATATTCCGCGTTTCCGGGTGTCGGCTACTAGTCTCGTGAGTGTAGTGCCGTCATTGGTCCCGCCAGTCTAGTGGGGGATACGGCCGTGTGTGGCAGCGCTGGAACGTGAAATCTGGCCCCGACTTACACGTCGGCTTGTGGGATTATTCGCCACAGGTATCTCTTTCGTCGGGGCACCGCCCCAGCCGAGATAAACTCTAAGCTACTGGCTGGTCTATCGATATGTGTGGGAGTGTAGGGGAAAGAAGGCGACAAGGGCGAGGAAGAGAAAAGTGGTTGCGTTACGTGACCCGTTTGATAGGAAACAACTCCGGCATTCACCTAGCACTGATGGCAGAATGAACTGATCAGAGCAGTACTCCAGCCGAATCTTCATATCACGACTTGACATACTTCATATGATCATACTCATATTCATACCTCATACGATGGTTTTTACTTTCATACTTTAATCCTTTCACAGTTCCTTTCATCATGTTATGTAAATACCGTGTCTGTAGCACCACTGATGACGGGAAACGTTTCTCCGAAACTAGTATGGTTCCAAGGTTTTATATGAAATATAAAATAATACATATTTATATTGTAGTTGTGATTACCTAAACATAATGATCTATAATATAAATTATCATAAGATATTGGCTGGAACTTCTAGGAAAACCTATCGTAGAGGTTATTAAAGTTTTATATGAAATAATGTATGTTATCATATTTGCTTTCATTTAACATGAATTAGGAATTCAATTACTCAGATTTCCGAATTTCAAACGGCATCACAGTAGCCACTAAATGCCTACAATTTATCAACTGTATTACTAGATGAGAGTGCTCTTGGCTGTCCAGATGATGCCCCGTCGAAGGCTGTAATGCCGACATTTCGACCATTTTGTGTGGTTTTCCTCACGGCTGGTCTGGCTGAGTAGATTTGATGGTCGAAACATCGGCATCATAGTCTTCCACGTCGCGACCCAGCCCAGAGCACTCGCAAGACTGTCAGCGGAAGCCTATGATTTCACTACTCCAATGGATGTTTCTTTCGCAGGTGCGGTGATGATGGCGGAGGAACGCGCGTACCAGCAGCACCAACAGCAGCAACAACAGCAGCAGCAGCAGCAGCACCAGGCGCACGGCGTGGTGTCGTACGTGGGGCAGTCGGAGGAGGAGGAGCTGATGTTGGACGACGGCGCCGACGGCGTGGACGCCCGCGAGTTCGACAAGTACCTCAAGAGCGGGTACGCCTCCTCGGCGCACCACGCGGCCGCCGCCGCCGCTGCCGCCGCCGCCGCGGCCGCCGCCTCGCACGACGCCGCCGCCGCCGCCGCGGCCGCCGCCGAAGAGGCCATGCACATGGACAGTAATCACAACTACCACCAGCACCACCACCAACAGCAGCAGCAACAGCAGCACCATGCGCACCACCAGCACCACCAGCAGGCCCCGCAGCACCACCAGCACCACCAGCAGCAACAGCACCATCACCACCAGCAGCACCCGCAGCACCACCAGCAACAGCACCTCTACTACACCCACCACCAGGGCCAGCTGGACTCGGTGCTGCTGGGCGGCGGGCACGCCCTCAAGGTGGAGCCCGGCGTGCTGGGCCACCACGGCCACCTGGCGCACGCCTACGACCAGCCGCACTGCGACTACGGCGACCCCAGCGCCGGCTCCCCGCAGCAGCAGCCGCAGCAGCCGATGCCGCAGATCAAGACGGAGGACGACTTCAGCGTCATCCTGGCCGACGTGCGCAAGACGTGCTACAGCAGCTGATGCGGCGGCGGCGAGCCAGCGGCGGTGCCGCCGGTGGTGCATTGGCGCTCCGGCGCCGGTGGGGGACGCCCACGCACCACCGCCGCGTTCTGAGGCCGCAGCCAAAGCTCCGTCGGCAGACATCGACGCCCGACACTGCACTGCGGAACCCAGAGCATTCCCGTGGGGGAATTGCAGAGCGATTCGCCAGGTTTGGCCAGCTGAGCGTTCAAATGTGAATATCAAGTCATCCATAAAAGACATTAAAGCATACAAATTTCCTTTCTTTTTGATCGCCTTCTCAAGTTGTTTGAATGGTGTGGTGGAATGAATACGTGTGTTAACAGAGTATTTATTAAATATTGATAGCAAACAAAAGAGGAATAAATTAAAGCGAGAGACTGATTCAGTGAATGCGAATGAGCGGCAATGAACGACACACTTTATTATGGTGATCTATCGGAAAATTTTTGTTAAGTGTTTTAAAGTTTTCTCAGGCATTTCGTCTTCGGGGCGTATCGAATCGTGCTGACTGTCGATCGTATGCCAAAAGCATCCGGAGTTCCTCGGCCCAATCTACAACGACCTGCGCGCCATATGCGGCCGTGCAACCTCAAGAAGTTCAACGCCCGAAACACACAGCTGCACCTCCGCCTCAGCGCGGCGATGCTCGGCTGTTTCCTCAAGACTCTCAATCGTGAAATGGGGCCAGTTCATCCTCTGCGCCTAGTCGCGTAGAAATTGTGATACGTTTTTTATTGTTTTTTTTGAGAAACCACCGATTTTCGAGACCGTGTGATACGAACGTTTACTAGAAGAGAGATTGAACAAGGGACACGTCAGAGTGCCGGTGATCGTGAATCGAAGATCTCTCTCCTGTAGTCTGTCTCCGCCACCTTCCAGCTACTCACTTCCGGTGTGATCTTGATTTCTTTCTCCTGCTCAGTGGGCGGAGCGCTTTTCAAGTTTATTTTTAATTTTGCACATATGTTGTAATGGGATATATACTCTAAGTTCAAAGTCATGTGTAAATGTGTTTTCTCATTAATGTACATATGTTGTGTTAAATAATTATGTTATGGTTATTGCAGAGTAATGTTTCAAATCTATTTGCGATGTTGAGAAGTGTGCATCTTCCCCTACATTCCTTACAGTTTTAGAAGATAAATGATATTGAAAAACATGTTTAAAAATGTTAAAACTTTTTATACATCGCTATCCAATATTTCTTGTACATTTTGGAAAATTGTAAAATTTATCATATCAAATTATGACATATCAAGGGCCTTTAAATGACAATATTGCAACTTGTATTAAGTGTTGTTATTAAAAAGAGGTTAAATATTTAGTGAAGAAAATATCTTATATTATAAAGAAAGGCTCGCGAGAAATGCAATGATTTGTGATCTCAAAATTGTATTTTCTGAATGCGGTCGTTGTGTACACATTTTGTGTAAAATGAATAAATCGATAAAAGACATTTGTACGACTTGTCTCAAGTCCCGCAACAACTATAAATTCCCCAAAATTACACCATAGTGCCTTTACCTTTATATAAGTAAAGTGGCGCGTGTGAGATATTCTCCTCATAATGTACTGCTAGTTAATGAAATACGGAATTGCCGGGTAGGAATCTGAAGCAATTCTGTTTCATTGCGTTTCATAATATAATGTGCTTCTCAGTGTCTTCCACAGTAAATTGCCACGACTATTTCCATAATTCACATTCCTTTCAGAGTCCTCCAGTGCCTTCTGATCACCAAAGTTTCTAGATAAAGCAATAGGTTTGGGTTTTCATGAATATGGAGTAATGAAGCAGACCTACGAAAATATACATTCAGAAAATAACAAATCATTTTGCATACTCATCCTAACGAATATGCATTTTGGATATAAGGAAATACTCTCTCTACACTGCGAGAAAAGACAAATATTGCCTGTGTTTTCTCCCGAGTCCAAAAAATGTTTATTCGCCTGTTGAATATTTCTCCGTGTAGAGTATATTTTGATCATTGTATATAAACTGTATTGATAAACCTTTTTTAAAGTATGCATGTACCTGTTATATATATTATCATTACAGCATATTATGTTGACACTGGAGTTAGAAAATAAATAATTTCTTAAATGCTACTGAGAATTTATAGCAGTGTGCTCTCCTACCAGACCCTTCCATCATCCTACCATCCGTCAAAGAACAGGAAATGAAAAAGAAACAAAGAAAAAAGTAAAAAGAGGGGGGAAACAGGAAGAGTAGCCACAAACACACACTTTAGTAAACATCAGCCAGTAAACTAAGTGAAGAACTCTCGAGAAGACGGTCTTATGTTACTTGAAAGTCAAATTAAGTTATAAGACAAAATGTGTTTACAATATTCATAACTTCAAGTAGCTAACGTAAATGAATCATTTTTTGGCAAAACATGGCACAGAAATATATGAACACAAACTATTTACAATTTAGTATTAGAAAATGCTATCTTGCTAACAAACTGTCAAAAGGTAATAATACATCATTTGATGAGTGTAAAATTGGGAATCCGTCACCAGTAACAACGTACGAGTGGTGTGCGAACTAATATAACTTCACTCAATGATTCCTACAATCCAATGCAATAAAACAAATTACTCTAAATTACAACGAGTGGTATGTGGCATTACAAATTCCATTCCTCGGAACTTTCTATTTGCTGGGATAAGGATATTTGGCGCTTACACGCGTATATCGCATGGACATTAACGCATCTGACTCTTTACCATTGAGGCAGATCATGTTTAGACTTCTAAAAAGCCTACTTTCATCTTTTCGTTCTCGTAACATGACGTTACGAGAAAGAAAAATATGTGAATGTTAATTAAAAAACCTAACCATTCCTTAGCAGGAAATAATTGTGGGATGTAGAGGGGATTAAAAACGACGTTAAGGAGCCTATTCCTACATTCAGGATACGTTTCAAATTTTCCCGACCATGTGTGCCTGACTCGTGTTTAACAGCATCCAAAATGTGCGCAGATACGCAAAAATTCGCCCTTGTGGGTTGACTTGTCTCGTGTTTTCAATCCGGCAGCTGTCTAACTGTGCCACCGGTCTCCTGGTCCAACCGATGCACGCTTTTGTGTGGGAGTGGTGAGCATTTGTATGGAAGAGGGTGCGTTCACAACCTGTCCCACAGGGCAGCACTACTCAAGGGTGTGGCCCACATGGCGTCCCCAGCGCTTATCTGTAGGCCACCTATGTGGTCCACTGCTTGTTGAGTCACCGTGATAGGAGGCACTCGGGCGCGATCGGCTCTAATCTAATGCAAGGCGAGTGGTACGTGGGTAAATGCATCGAGCCACCACAGGAAGCCTGGACCAAATTCTTACATTTAAAAAAAATATTTCTGCTATACCCGAAGGACCTTAACGTAGCACGATACATTTACAGTATTGAGATGGTTTTCGGAACATTATACAAAAATCAATTAAGTACATGGACACATTAAGTAAGTTCAATAAATAATTGTTTATAAATTAATTAACTGGAGACACATGAGGTTCATGATGGTCAGAGAGGGTCAGAAAACTGTCGCGGTAGTTTTCGCTTTAGTCTATGGTGGAGATTTTGAATATTCTTACATTTGAGTAGCCCTGTTGCAGCGGATCGTTCTCGTGACAGGGTAACTCATGCAAACTTTGACAATACGGGCAACTACGAACGTGCATTTCAACATAAAAGAGGAACTGTGGTGTGTTCGTTCGTGATAGAATTCCCGCGGGGTTGAGAACACGGACCACTGTGCACCGGCCAACGTGCCCGGGAGCGTTTAAAGGAGCGAGTAAAACTGTAACGTGTATGGAGAGTGTATAGACTCGTATTCTTCGCATAGTACGGGCAGTGGTTCTTACTAATTTTCACACAGTACAAAATCTTTCCAATTCCAGGCGGGAAGCAGCCCCTGCCCCGACCACTCGCTTTCATAAAAAAAAAAATTAAAAAAATTAGCCTCGCCCCTCTCTCTAACAATTCCTTCCTTTCCTCTCTCAGTTCTATATATTTCCTCCTCTTATTTGTGACAAACTATGCCGGCCCGAATTCGTTCACCTATTCCACATCATTTGCTATTTCCCAAATGCGCAGCGCAATATGTACAGATAAAAAACAAGAATAACAAAAATGACTATAGTTCTAAAAGAAGCAGATAATGTTAATACACTATATTGGACCTAGGGTGTCACTATATAAAGATAGTCATCAAAAATGCAGTCGTAACTGGTACAACATATGTAGTAATTAATAAATAACCCAAATACTCTACATCAAATAAAGGTTAGAAATATTGTTAATATTAATGAAAATATTCTATAGCCTCTACCAAAACTAAAATTGTTTTTCACTCCAGTACACACAATATAAAAAAGTTGAAAAACTACTGGAGGAGGATTATATTCTCTACCATCTAGATATTTTAATATTTTATTAAAATATTATTTGGCAGTATTATGTCTTTCAACCTTATTGGCATTTTTAACTAGTATTTTTCTATTTGGGATCCAAATTACTTTATCTACAGCATTTATATTCGAATATTACCTTTCAATTTCCTTCAATATTTCTCCATTGAAAGTCTGAGATTGCCATCTTCACAATGAGATTGGAGTGACAAACACTTGTCCAGTAATTCGTTATTAGTTATTTTAATTTTCTATTAATTTTATTCGTCTATTAATTTTATTTTCTAAAAAAGATCGTGCTAAACAGAACAAAATTTATGGAGTTATCAAAACATAAATGATCCATTGCCGAGGTTGTTGAATGTTTTTACGTTACTATGAATATTGATTTACACTCTTCAGCAATTCAAAAGCTATTGCACCAATAAATGTTAATTCGCACTATCAAATAAGATCTTGTGTCGAGCAAACATGATAAAATTTATTATTCTAATGATTGACGTTTTTCTACAGTATTTTTTGTTCATAAAGTTTGTTGATCGGATCTTTTGAGGAAATGTCACACTCGTTAAAGCGAATCTTTAAAAAAGCAATGTTCCTCACATGATAATATGAAATTCCCGAAGCAATACCGAAATAAGCCAAACGGGCCTATTTCGGTATTGACGGATTTAACGAAATAAGTCCACAATCGGTCAAAACTCTTAATACACTTCGGTTCACATAATACATCTATGATTATACAGACATGAAAAATAAATTATTACAATGCAACACATAAATCTCGTGTAAGTGTGTAATTTTCAAAACAACAAAATACTAGGACTCCTCACAAAAAGCAACACGTCATTCTGCATTTTACTTATTAGAGTCTTACTGAGAAGTGTTTTTTTAATCGCTGAACTATATGGTATCGATATGAAATGATTTAGCAAAATACAGGGAAAAGAAACTGTAGCAACTTCATTTTACCTACAATATACTCATGAATTGAAACTTCATGAATCAGAAACCAAAGCACAAAACGATCCAATTTGTTTAATTGTTCATAGTTCACTACATACTACAGTAAATGAAACTTGTTTCAAGAAATATTCGTTGCAATACATTTAAGTGTAAGCATGCAAATACACTTATGACGACTGCTGAGACCTAAAAAAATAAACAATAAAAATTTTCATAAAATAATCAAAATCTAAAACCCAGTTTGCCATTGAAAAGATGAAACTGAAGAAAATAACTCTGTAATACACAAAATTATAAGTAAAGGACATTATTGTTAAATGTGTATTAAGAATTGAAAATACAAATTTATACAGAAGCGAATTTGAAATTTTAATGATGTTTTAGGTTTAAATGGGAAATAATTATCCTTATAATGTATTTCTCCAGCAAGCTACGGAAGTTCATTACATTTTCACGTAGTTTCCTAGTGTCTTTATGCACATTTTCATAATCTCCATATCTATCGACTACGCTATGAAAAAAAATACTGTATTCAGGAATTCCATCCTTTACTCACAGTACAGTTTATTTAAAAATACTTTCCATCGCTGCACTTTTTTACGATGGAGTACAGACAGAAGGCTGATGGGATTGATTAATTAGTGATTCCGGGCGCGTCAACTACCAAGGTCATTGGTCCCGTAAGTGTAGTGCATATTGTTCTCTCGGAAGGTAGCAGTGATCTTCCTTCGCTGGACGGTGAGATTCGACGCCGACCTTCCGACGGCTAGCAAGTTTTCCCTCATCCATGTATCTCTCACCAGCGGGGCACCGCGCCAGCCTGGACAAGCTCTAAGCTCCCGACCGGCCTCCCGATATGCGTAGTGCATGTAAGCGTACGTGTGTATAAGCAACGGATGAGAATAGGACAAGAGAGAGGAAAGAGAGATCGCGCAAGGTCCTTTGCTCGTTAGTTCGGGTATTGCTCCGGTAATCACCTGGCGTCGATCGGAGAAACCACGGAATACTACCGACTAGAGCTGTCCGCTGCTTGAATTCTCCTTCAGACAGCGACTGAACTCGGCCTAGCTATGTAGCCATTGTCGCAAATCCTGCCACCGCCGGAACTCGAACCTAGGACCTCCCGGTCAGAGACATTGCAGTGACGTCCTGAGCCACCTCTCCCAAAGCGTTTCTTCATGATGGAGAACAGATAGAGGTCTGATGGAACCAGCCCAAAAGACCGAAAGGAATGTCACAACAGTTTCGTGTCGCCGAGGCGTCCCAGTTTCACGACCACCGCTCAATAAATTTATTGATTGCTAACTTTCCGAATGGAGACGGTCCAGGCGTTACCTCCAGCAGACATAATTAAAAAGACTTGCTCTTCTGAGAAAGAGAATGTGTTCTATCATTTTCTTTAATATGTGGAAACACATTCATTTGATTTAACTGATAAATCATTGAGGTTATTGTATTAAAATTTGATAATAGTCAATAAAATGTCAAGAGCATTTTCAAATAAATGTATTAGTGAATACTATCCGCGATAAAATTATGATGTTTTATCATTTGATTTGTAATTTTATTAAGAATCACTATTGTAAATCTATTTATCAGTACATACAGAAAAGATCTCAAAACATTTCATTGTTTAATCGCCCTCTCTCATGGTAGTTTTACCGTCGTGTGAAATAGCTACGTTACGAGGTACCAATCCAGCCACTGGAGGATAATTCGCGGATATTTAGTGACGTAATGTGAAATACTAAGAATATCTATGTTTCATTTTTTACAGGCCAACAGAATTAGATTAATAGTATTTTGTAAAAACCCATAATTCATTTTTGAACTGTTAAACATATTTTAATTACTTTTATTTTCAATTTCAAAATTATCAAAAGCCAAATTTATTCTCAACATTCCTTGTCCTTTTAATTCATGGATTAGTCATGGATTCATAGATGATATAATCAACTAACTACTAATAAACTCTGTCAAACCACTCAACTTTATTGTCATGCGTTGTCGTTCATGAAAAATATATTTCACTTGACGTAGCAGCATCCATCGCAATCTCAACTCCAGCCGTGAAGGCGCCAACGCAGTCAAAACGCCTCCCTCTTCCCTGTCCCTCTCACCCCCCCCCCACTTTCCCTGGCACCTCCACCAGCCGATACGCCCTCGCGCCATGATCTTTATCGAGGTTAGGACAGAGCACGACCGCGCGGCGAATCCCAGCCAGAGAGAGAGAGAGAGAGAGAGAGAGAGAGAGAGAGGGAGGGAGGGAGGGGGATGAAAAACGTACAAAAGTAAAATAATAAAGAAAACAACGATAAAAAAGGAGCTGCCACAAAAGAAAAGCGGGAATAACAGAAAATATATCGTTAATACGCTGACCGGAGAAGCCGTGAGAGGCGGCGGGCAGCCGTGCGATCGTAGGCACGCTCTCAAATAAATTATTACGTTACGGATGAAATCTTTAAATCCCACTCTTCTTATTGCCCGGTTCACCCCACCCACCCACCCCTTCCTCTGCCGCCCCTCCCGCCCGCGGAGGGTGGGAGTTTCGATTCCCGCGGGACCTCTAGTGCTCCCTTATAGAGTGTAATTAATAAGTCCATTTTTTATTACGTGTCTCTAATTAAGATACAACCTATATATTACGGGCTGTGTATATATTACGGCCGTATGAAATATCGGCGGCCGGAGGATCGCTATCGGTTAGCGGGCGCGGAGGGCGGTGCGAGGGGTGGCGCGGGGCGAGGCGGGGCGCACCCACGCTCTCCGGACGGGCGGGCGGGCGGGCGGGCGGGCGGTGTCCTTTGTAGCCAGCTGGTGTTTTCGAGTAATTTATTTTCCTTGCGCCACCCCGTTCTCCGGTCGGGCGCTTGCCGCCCGCTGGCCCGCGCGGTATTAATGTGGCGGGGGCGGGGAGAGTCGAAGGGGCGGGCGACGGGGTGGGTCCGACGGAGAAAGGGAAGGGGGAGGAGGAGGCGGTGGTGAATCGAAGGGGAAGCTGAACAGGAAGTCGCCGGAGTGGCGATTACACGGATTGCGACGCGCTCGTTTTTATCGACGTGCCCGTTTCTATGGCAGTGGAGCGAGCAAGCATGCCAGCCAGGAAGATGGCTAGAAAAGAGAAGCGAAGGGCGCACTGTTGTGGAGAAGCTGATTGATCAGAGTGAAGGTCTGTAAGAAAGTCGCGAGTATTGCGATGATACTTAGTACAACTTCATTTCTATTTAAAAATAGAAATTGACCATTTTAGTTTATTAAAAATTGAAATGTCAGCGATGGACGAGCAAACAAAGAAGGGACCCATGAAATAGTGTGTAGGGAGGAGATGGTAATGAAAGGAATGGATGAGAAGACGGTGGGTGGATAATAGGGAACAGTGGGGAGCAGGTCAAGAGAGTGGCAACGATTCCGAGTTCGACGGCGACGTTTCTGTCTCCAGGCAAAAAAGTCAGCGTCTGAGAACGAGAGGTGACGCCAACAGCCTTCGGAAGAGAGGGAGACGGGACGAGATCGCGAGGGCGAAGAGTTGAAAAGAGGCTGAAGAGGGTACCGCGCGAAGCAAGTAATCGCCCAGCGCGAGGGTGGAGGACCGAGAGCAGTGTCCGTGAGGGACCGAAGGCAGCGCACAGGCTGAATGGTGGTGAAGGCACGACTCTTTGGGCTAGCTCGGAGTGGCGACGGCGGGGGGCTGGACGGGGGCGGGGAGGGGAGGGGAGGGCGGGCTTGGGGCCGGGGCCGGGGCCGGGCCAGGCCGAAGCGAGCCGGCCGCGCAGCTCTCGTGCGGCATCTATTAGTGCCGCGAGGACAAATTGATGCTAATAGTTGATTGTATTAAGTCGGTTCGAGTAACGCGCGCCCGGCGGCAGGCTGGCCCAACGTTCGCCCGCCGCCCGCCGCCGCCATCGCCGCCCCCGCCGACACCGCCCGCGCCCCGGGCTATGGCAACAGTGGGCCCAAATAAAACGAAATATTTTCTAGGTTTTCGGTCAAAGCGTTCTACGAATAAAAAAGAAAGCAATGAAGAATTGGTCTAAACAGAAACAAAACGTAAGTGCGTGCGTACTATTTTCATGAACATTTGTATACACCTACCTGCAGAAATAATAATTCTATCTACTTCCGATTACTTTCTAATTCACCATCGATTCTTTTCACTCGTTGCATTGATTGATTCCTGACGCGTCAACTGCTTTGCTCTCTTCGTAACACCAGTTTAGTGAATGCTACATCCCGAGAGATGGCGGTGTTCCTCCGCTAGGCGGTGAAATCCGTCGCGTAGGTTTCCCCCTCCACGTATCTTCCCCAGAGCGGCAACGCTCCATGCGATAGAAGGTGCAAGCTCCCGTCTTGTCTCTCGATATTTGTGATGGAATAGTTGCAGCAAGAGTGTGTAATGCAAGGAAAGATCGCCCGCAGTTCGTGGTCTGTGTGTTAAGGATTCCTCGGGCATTCGCCTTGTATTGACCACAGAAACCACAGAAAACTACCGATCGCTAGATCGGTCTGGCCGGTCGCTAGAACTCTCATCTCAACTCATAACAGTTACACACAGATATCGCTTGTGTCCATCGGCCCTTAGATTAAATGAACGTCAGGAAAAGTGTTGAATTAATTTGTCACCCAACATATCCATCAGAGAATTATCGAAAAAGGTGATGGAAAACCGGAATTAATGAAAACATACCTCAAGATGAATTTGACACTATGGGATTCGAAACGTCAGGTAAATTTTATAATAATAACATTTTATAAAGGATAAATATTGTATATATAATATTGTATATTGTATAAATATTGTATATTTAATAATGGGTTATTATAATAATATCTCCAGCTGCAGTTTACTAGTGGTGAGTCTAAGATGCATTCGTACTTTATTTGATGAAATATGTTGTCACTATTGTAAGGGTTTAAAAGTCGTTTTGCCAACCGTATGGCGATTGAATTGCACAATAGGGGCAATGAATTGGGGGCGCTTAGTAAATATTGTAGAAAACAAAGAGATGTGTTTACAGTAGTCTTACACATATCTTCAACAACATTGGTGTCATCATAATGACGGCAACACAGACTTGTCACTAACAACGTTCAATGTCAATTACGCATTTTAGAGACTAAAACAAGATTTATCTTAATCGCATAGGCGGAAGGCCGTAGTCTTTTTAAGAACGTCCGACACGCGTAGAACGCGTCTGACGTGTGTTGGAATATTCGAGGAAAAAGAATTTTGGGATTAAATACATTGTGAATTACATATTGGACAGACTCAAGGTTGTTTTATTTCAATCCCTTTGGCAGGAGGCAGAATCCTCGTCATCAAAATGCAGCAGAGCGTTTAATTGTCTCAAGTTTGAGCTTATAAATACGACGTTAATTCGCATCTATATGTGGTGTTCATTGTAAGTGCTTTCAAAAATTCATTAGTTATATTATTTTGGCTAAATCTATTCTCACTTCACTTGCACAATACTTGAGGTTTAGGCTGTGACATAGGACAACCAAAAATAGCTTCTATTTTCAGTAAAAATGCAATAACCTATTTTGTTACCTCGCATATGTGCAAAACATATTCCTGTAAATTGTTATAATTGTGTCAACTTTTCCTTTTTACACTTTACAGCATTTCACAAATCGTTACATTAGAGAACAATGAAGCTTTCATAAAGACCAATATCATACCTCTCGTCGAATTCCTTTCTAATGGATTGTTTTCTTCCCAAACTAGTGTTTCTAACGATGCATATATGTGATTTATAATATTGAGAGTCAGACTTGAAATAAATTTACACGGGAAGTTTAGGAGGTTTAAAATGTTAGGATCTCCCAAAAAGGTATAAGAATCTGTTCATTGAGTTTCAGACGCCCTAATCCCCAATTTTCCCCACCTCCCCTATGATTAAGTCAATTGTTGGTAACTCAGTACAAAGTCGAACAAGTAACAATACTTCTAACGCAAGTGAAAAAGCAATGCAACATCCCGTTGGCAACATTTGTGTTTGTGAAACAAAACTAAGTTTAGTTTAAAGACCAAAATGTTTGAGTCATAGTTTTTCATATGTCCGTAGATATATTGTTGATATAAAGTCAGAAAATACGAATATAACTAATGAGTGTAAGATCCAAACAATACATAACACATTTACATTTGCAATAGAATAATGTGAACTTAATAATAATAACCTCGTTTATGGTTTTCCACATTTTCTGGTCATATTCATATTTTGGACTAACCAACAATGTTTCAGTAAACAGTAGCATCGGAAAAATACGGCTGTAAATATTTTATCATTAGCCTGTTATAATCACCCAAAATATCTTTAACAAATATTAACGTTGCCTTAGAATAAACGGACTGACCACACTCTCCAAATGAGACTTCTTTTAACATTCTATTACAAATTCGGTGCATCTGATATTGCGGAGAATATGTACTACATTGAGCACCAAATTGTCATCGATGAAACTGTATGAGTGGTCGTTTTGTCCCCACTTCAGCACCATCTCTTCTAGCTCACTGATTCCTTTATGCGAGTCCGGGATAGAAGAAAATGTATACATTGGAAACACAAGAGAAACTATTTCTCTTCAGTGGCGCCTCAGACTAGTCCTGGCCTATCATCTGCTTACTGGCGTAACTGCCAGTCTTTCCAGATCGCTGGGGAAGGGCCATATGGAGGTGGAGATGAACCCATCGTTTAGGATAGATGTGGAGGTAGGATGAGAAAGGAAGGATCGCGCGTGTTCCGTGGCCCATTGTTTAATGCTGCTTCTACTCGTGCATAAGCGTGGAATTGATCAAATCAAACATCACGGACATCAAGCAAGGAACCAACCAGACCAGCAGATCTCTGGAAATTTCACCCAGGAAGAACCATGACCAATGAGACCAATGAGACCAGAATCTGGGACTCGCCAACCTGTAAAGTCGCGACTATAAAACCACAACTACATCAACGCGCCCGGTGAAAGAATTTCCAATATCATTTCACTCTTCATTCATTTCATTTCATCATTCATTCATTCATTTCATTTCATCATTCATTCATTCATTTCATTTCATCATTCATTCATTCATTTCATTTCATCATTCATTCATCCATTTCATTTCATCATTCATTCATTCATTTCATTTCATCATTCATTCATTTCATTTCATCATTCATTCATTTCATTTCATCACTCATTCATTCATTCATTTCATCATTTATTCATATCATTTCATCATGCATTCATATCATTTCATCATTCATATTATCATTCATTTAATCATTTATCGTCTATGAATTTGTTTATTTGGCTGTTGTGGCGATTTTGTTTGCGCGAGCCCGTTCACTCCATTAGGCCCAGTGTGTAGTACGGGTCCAGCCAAAGAACGCGTGGTCGCGGCGTAGCACCAACGAACGCCCACAATAAGTCACCAGCTTCGGCTTCAAGATACCACTAAATCGAGAACGGAAACACTAAATTTTAATTTGTGAGCAGCACCGTGTTTTATACCAGGAACGATTAAATCTTCCAAATGAGATAACGGCGTCATTAGTGCGACTGCCGCATGGCTCGAAAATATCGCAGGCGCCAGATCGAATACGGAGGAGAGTCAGAAAGACGACATTTTCATAAGTATAAATTGTCAGTGATTGTGTAGTTTCTTTGGGAGAGAATTCACATGATGAATACGAGATTAAAATTTGAATTTGTATTAGAAACTATTACTTTTGAGAAGACTACGAAGAATTTTAATTTACAACAATTTACGTTTAGTTACACTACACAAAATATGTTTCTCGATGTAAGCATAATTAAAGATTTCATGAAGAAATTAAAGCAAACCAAAAAAAGTCGAGTTAATGAACGGTGTGAAGTTCCGGGCAACCATAGGGCAATAGGTCAATGAACACTTACTAGATATTTCTCCAATTTCCTACTATATGAAGATTCCTCTCTGAAAAAAACTGCATTTTATTCCTTCAAATGAGTAGTTTGTTTTGTTTTCCTTTTCGTGCAGGTTTGAACTTTGAGTGTTTAATTCAATCGCGCAAGTTTTTATTATTTTATATAGCGTAAAGTGACAAATCTCTATTTGATAGTTTTTGTTTTTTACAAGCTTCGCTACATTAGGATTCATTTTTCAAAGCGCATAAATTATAATTGCGATATGAAAGGTAAGTCTTTCCTTTTATTTTGGGTCATAATTTGGTTAGGGTGGTGCAACTGAAATTAATGGGAAAATCCTTTTATTTTCCCATTTTCCACAACTACTGTGTCAAATTTCTTCCCTTTGATAAGCCTCAATTCTTCCCATAGTACGAAATTAGAAACTCTGAATTCTAGTAAAAAATAATCGCTGATAGAAGAACGTAATTTTGTATATTAGCAAAGTCTAGGCTACGTTGTAGCACCATTTGTTTTACATTTTTTCATTTCTTGGATTTACGGACGCTATACAGGACCCATTCTCTCCCAATTCTCTGCATTTTATTGATTTGGATCGACTTACGATTAGTGAATCGTTAATAAATTGTACAGCCAAGTTGTCATTTTTAAGCGAATTCTGCATTGCTCATATCACGGGGATGCAAATCATATTTTCAAATGTTCAATGTACCTGCCTATCTATTTAACAGGTATAACATTGCTTTAGAACAATTTCCTGTAGTTAATCAATTTCTTACAACTACTTTATTTTAATTTTCTTCTACGATTACTTTGACTTAGACCCAAATCGAAATTAAAATTGTATATTACAATGGATAAAAGTTATGTCAAAGCAAATGTATTAGGATAAGGTAATTATTCTGAGTTTGGTGGGTCTTGGTCATCCGCTTGTGGAAAAGTGTGGGTGTGGGTGTGTGGGTGTGGGTGTGTGCCCGCTAAGACAGAGAAAATAAGGTTGATGTGGAAAAAACATAAATGAACCAAAATGGAAAATGAAAACAGAAACAAAAGATAAAACAATTGTGATGTAATACGCAGAAAAAGGCAAGAATATTCTATTTTTGAAAGCTTCTTCAATAATCAAGCAACAATGCATTCAGTGTTAATAGAACCTCGTTGGCAAGCGTTGCACCGACCGCCTCGCGTGCCCAGGGTTGAGGCTGTGTCGGGGGCGGTGGGGGGGTGAGGGCGGGGGTGGGGGCGGGGCGGGGCGGAAACATCCGCGCAATCCACGAGCCCCGAGGCGCGAAGGGAAGGTTTCCTCGGAGCGGCCCGCGTCATTACTTTGGCACGGACAGGTTCATTAATTTGGCGCAGCGAATGAACTCGTAACTGCCGGCGAGATTGCACGAAAATCGTTACCGTTGCTCGGGGTCGTTCCTTTTACCCAGGTTCTGGGCTCAGCTCCCTTCTCCGTGAACGAACCGTCAGGATCCCCCGGGCCCCGAGGACCTGAATATCTTTTTCAGAAAGTTGAAGGCTCTATTTTTCGCCGTAAATCGACGTAAGAGTGAGACGATCTCAAAGGTTCGGGTAGATCCTGTGTAATGTGTTTTCTCTAGCTGCATGACAACTTCATGGTTTGAGAAACACGGTCTGATAATCAATGATAGACACGAAAAACCCATTCTTGCATTGAATGGATCAATCTATCTCACTTAGCTCGCCGACCACGAAGTAGGCCAATATTTTGTACAGGGAAAAATCAAGGATAAACGTTAATAGTGTTAACTTGTTTCTCAACTCCGAACAGTAAGCACATCAACGATAATAATTCAATACTATTAAGAAAAGTAATTAATTACAATTTTTAAGAAATTGTACGTTGTTCAACAATGTTTTAGAAAGTATGTTTCTTCCCCTAAATAGCCACCCCAGTAAAGAAATGTTCTACGGTTTAAAAAATCCAAGAAAGGACAATTGTTGAATGCATCCTAGAGAGATCGAAACATTCCTAAAGCATGATAATACGAAAACCTATCATCAAACGCATATGTAAAAAGGGTGCTTTATATTATCATAATTAATACATAGAAAAAAACGTGTAAAGACAATATCTAAACATTACATGTATAATCGAATGAAGCTCATTTTATCATTCACATATAGTTACAATGGATACGAGCTACAATGGTTTTAGTGGTCACATGTAGGTACAATGGATAAAAAATTAAAACGTGAAGTTTTCACGTATCGTAACCACGAAGAAGAGAGAAGAAAGGCTTTGACATCACGCCTCACCAGAAGAAGGTAACAGCGCTCGTGCCTCGCAAATTCACAATTGAACATTATCTGATGTGTATTGTCTGTGACGACAGGTTTTACGTCTCTGTTGTTTTTTCACACCAAAGGAATTTTACCGCTGCTGTCACGCAAAAGCGAAACCTCCTGCGGCACTAGGCCGGGGACTAAACAGAGATCTTTCTTGTGCGTTTCGTACAGTAAACGTGAAACCTGGGATAATGATTACTCTTGGGTAAACTTCTTTTTTTACTTTCTTGTATTTTAAAGTTGACTCTCTTTTTATTAGCAATAAACTTTTTCTGGACTCTAGAATTCCAAGATACATTGATCTCTTTGAAAATGAACTCTCAGCGAGTCAACGTAAATATTGTACATCCCCCATATGTCAAATACACTTTTTACTGTTCTTAACAATAAATAAATAAAATATCTTGTTATATTCATTTTTGTTTTTAAAAATATTTGAGAAATTCGATATGATTTTGCATAGGGTTTAATTAACCTTTTTGGGAGTGCAACGTGGTTATATTTAATGCACGATGTACTTCCCTTGGTAAGCTATAAAATAAATTATCATAGGTAATACCACGAGTACTTTGGAAATTGTCGATAAATTCCCGACTCACGAAACGAGGAGAGGATTTATCTGATTTTTTCCAATGCACGAGTGGTATTTAATAGCACTATTGCACGAGTAAAATTGTGTCCAACAGAGTTCCAAAATACGCCAAATATTAAACATAGCTGAAAGTGTATGTTAAAACAGGTTGTGTTATAGTACATACGCTGTTTATTGGCCATCGACACAACGATTGATATATAACGCCTCCTAAGGTAGATGAGTCACAGTTTATGATTGGCCAGTAAGTAGAAGCTGTAAGAAAAATAGATAGAAAAAGTAATAATTTTTTTGAGATACACCGCTTTTTGGGGGCATTATGTATTTATAGTTAAAAACTAGTGGTTTTAATTTCACGAGTGGAAGAATCACGATAATGTAACGTTAGGTATTTGGTTAGAGCCATGGTAATGCAGAGGGCCCAATATAAATTTAATATGTATTGAAGTGTTATCAACAAAAAAGCTTGCAACAAATATTTTACATCAAAGTAAATTCAATTTGTTTTTTTATCCATACTTACAAAATTATAAAACCAAATCAAGGTTATGTGAGAACCGGTAGTAGTGCAATTTTGTTTTACATATTTTACTCAAATCTTATTTACTGTAAACACAACCAAAAGTATTTTTAATACAGTTTAACACTTTCATATGAGCTAGTTCTTGGTGTTCCTAGGGAAAAAGTTAATAGAGATCATAATAAAATAATTATAACCTTGAATACACTAGTGTACATCGCTGAACAAACAATTTTCATAATTTTGAACTGTAAGCTGTGGAGTCGAGTCGTGCGTTGAGTTAAGGGAAGGACGCTTCAGAGTCGTTGTGCGGTTCTGTGTCGGGCTGAGTTCGCTCAAAGGAAGCATTGCACTTGTCTCTGCAGCGATTCTGGTCTCACTAGTCTTAAATCTCAAGTCCCGACGGTAGCGTATTTTCGATACCTAGATACCTACATACATAAGTCGAATTCAGCCGCTGTCTAGAGGAGAACTCTAGCGACCAGCTGCTCTGACCGGTTGTTTTCCGGAGGTTTTTTTCATCAATAACTGGCGAATGCCAGAGCAACATCTCCAACAAACGGGTCACGGACTGCGCACAATCTTGGCATTTCTTCTCCTTTAACACACACACACACACACACACACACACACACACACACTTGCATGAATTATATTATCGAGTGTCAGGAGATGAATCAGCTGCCCAGAGCCTGTCTCGGCTGGGACGTTCCCCGCAGGCGGAGATTCCTTGAGAGGGCAAGCGACGTGTAGGTCGGCACCGGATCTCACATCCTGTGGAGAAGAATCGCCATATCCCGTTATGTTACATGCACTAACCGTACGGCACAAATGACCAGAACAGCAGGCGCGCTCGGAATGAATCAATCAACCGGGGCGAGGGGTGGTGGCGCGGAGGTGCGCGGGAGCCGATGCGCGGGGGCGCACGCACGGTGAGCGGTGACCCTCTCAGCGCCGGGCCGGGCCGGGCAGGGCAGGGCCGCGCACTACCGCGGGCTACCGGCCAAAGTGAGATATCCCAGCCATTGTTCTCGCCGACCTCCGACCCCCGTCGCGCGGGCGTGTAGGCGGGGCGGCGCGGGGCGGCGCGGGGCACGCAAACCGCGCGCATCGGCACGGAGACGGCGACAAGTAAACATGAACTAATCATCGGCGGCTGGCGAATGTGGGCGATGCGAGGGTGACTGGGTCGGTCAATCTGCGTCAACTACTGAGGCCATCAATAGGGGGTTTGTGCACCTTCTAACGTTGAAGCACAAACGTTCTTCAGCGCATGCGCACTTCACGTTTCGCATCTCTTTTGTCCACATGCGCATGCGCGGAAGATCGATAGTGCTGTCTGCTGTGGCGTGCACAAACTCTATAATCCTGGACGAGTGGTGCTTGTTACATCCCAGGATGGGGCGTTGGTACTCTCCTGCTGAGATCCGGCGCCGACGTACTCGTCGGTTTGCGGTTTTTCCTCCTCCGGGTATCTATTGCAGCAGAACACCCCGCAATCCGGGACAAGGATGGAAATATAGTGTGCGGCACGTGACCCGTTTATTTGTGTACTGCTCTCTCTTACACCTGGTAATGATAGGAGAAACCACGAAAACTAGAGTTCAGAGCAAGTGGCCTCTAGAAGTCTTCTCCAGAGAGTGTTTTAATTCAACCATAGTTACTTTGACTTACTCCCTTCTTGTTGGAATATCCTTCGCTAACTTTCCATTTATATGTAAGCACTCTGTGGCTCCCGTACATAGGCAATTAAGAGCTCCTATTAATTGATCTGGATGTGTTATACTTTAAAAATTCTTCAACGTTCTGTTCACACTTATCGAAAACCTTCTCTAGTTTATGAATGCCATGTGTTTCGCAATTAAAATCTGCTTTATTCAATTATTCTTTTTATTGTGAAAGGGGCGTTGTAGCAGCTCGTCCTTTTCTAAAACCAACTTGCTATTAAGATATAAGAATATTGTGGACTGACCTACAATAATACTAACAATATGCCATTATTTTATTTTATTTCTCTCCCACTTTAATAATTCCTCTCTCCCTCTCCCTCTTTCCCTTTGCCACTCCTCTCTCTTTCTCTCTCCCTCTTTCCCTTTGCCTCTCCTCTCTCTTTCTCTCTCCTCTTTCCCTTTGCCTCTCCTCTCTCTTTCTCTCTCTCCCTCTTTCCCTTTGCCTCTCCTCTCTCGTTCTCTCTCTCCCTCTTTCCCTTTGCCTCTCCTCTCTCTTTCTCTCTCTCCCTCTTTCCCTTTGCCTCTCCTCTCTCTTTCTCTCTCTCCCTCTTTCCCTTTGCCTCTCCTCTCTCTTTCTCTCTCTCCCTCTTTCCCTTTGCCTCTCCTCTCTCTTTCTCTCTCTCCCTCTTTCCCTTTGCCTCTCCTCTCTCTTTCTCTCTCTCCCTCTTTCCCTTTGCCTCTCCTCTCTCTTTCTCTCTCTCCCTCATTCCCTTTGCCTCTCCTCTCTCTTTCTCTCTCCCTCTTTCCCTTTGCCTCTCCTCTCTCTTTCTCTCTCCCTCTTTCCCTTTGCCTCTCCTCTCTTTCTCTCTCTCCCTCTTTCCCTTTGCCTCTCCCCTCTCTTTCTCTCTCCCCCTTTCCCTTTGCCTCTCCTCTCTCTTTCTCTCTCCCTCTTTCCCTTTGCCTCTCCTCTCCCTTTCTCTCTCTCCCTCTTTCCCTTTGCCTCTCCTCTCTCTTTCTCTCTCCCTCTTTCCCTTTGCCTCTCCTCTCTCTTTCTCTCTCTCCCTCTTTCTCTTTGCCTCCTCTCTCTCTTTCCCTTTGCCTCTCCTCTCTCTCTCTCTTTCCCTTTGCCTCTCCTCTCTCTCTCTTTCTCTCTCCCAAGAGAGAGTGCTTTACACCAATAATACATTTCCTATTTATTTATGCATTGCTTATTAGTATACATCCATACTCTCTCTCTCTCTTTCTCTCTCCCAAGAGAGAGTGCTTTACACCAATAATACATTTCCTATTTATTTATGCATTGCTTATTAGTATACTCCATATTGATTTTAAGACAAGTTTATACAATATATATGGCTTCCATGTGGGAAATAGACATTTTGTTATTCGATCATCAACATATGATGATTTGTTTAAAAGATTTGAGAGCGTGAAGCAACTTAAGTCCACAATGGGAAAGAATCTTAATTTTTTCTGTGCGAGAGTGCTAAAATAGATAAATATGTCGAATGTTAGAATAGAATAGTGAGAGGAGACGCGCCAGAGAGGAGAAATGGTACGAGCCATGTTCGTACGTGCCATGCAGGCAATCATTCTGGCAGCCAAGTGTAGTCATGTCGATGAGTTGCGTATCGGAGAAATGTCTCACGCATGCCCTCTCCCAAAATTACAGATTTGCTTTATCAGGTATCATACTCTTAATCATTAGTCAACATACAGACGTATATTGGAGAGTAAATGTTATTCGTAATGCTCATAGATAGCTAGCTTGTAACAATTACATATGCATTTTCTCTTGATATGATATGAAACTTTTGAAGTAATTTGTTCACAAATAAAAAGATTGCACTATAATATATTACATGTATCAGGGACTCTGCCTTACATTTTATGGTAGGCCAAGCAACGTGGCTAAGGATATAGCCGAATAAGGCGCTGAAAAGGGCCGCCAAACTAAATATATAGCCACGATACGAAAGGGAATACAAAATGCCGTAGATTCCCATAAAATCAGCCTAGGACAATCTCCTGCAAAGATACAACTAGAAACATGTTTTTCATTTTTATTTTTTCTACGCTTTTATTGCATTTATCAGGCTGAAAAAATTGCTGATTTTTTGGGAATCTGAGGAATTTTATACTCTCATATAAGCATCGCAATTATCGATTTGTTTAGGGGGCACGTATCGTCGTCTTATTCAGCTGTATCCTTTACCAAAGAGTTAATAGAGGGAAGGCATCAAAACTTGTAACGCGTACAAAAAATATTATTTGGGACAGATTATTTAAAACGTTTCCTATGTCGATATGGATTTGCTTAAGATTTTGATCAACACAACCTTCAAAATAACTCCTGATCATTCATAATCTTCAAATTTTCACTTAGAAAAATAATCAAGAAATTTAATGAATAGTTTCAGACGCGAAGTTTCAGTTTACGAAGCGTAGCTCTTTTTTTAGTTTCAAAAATATTTTTCCTAGAATTATATTGTTCTGAGTTATGTTCAATGGCAATGGTAATGATAGATATTAAACCTTTGACAAATCTTCTCGTACATTAAAAACTTGAACAGGCTAATTCAATTTTTCCTGCTCGAGTCACAAAGGTAGAGAATGTAATTATAACGTGCGTAATGTTACTGACGCCCCGATTGGATTGAATTTTAGAAATTGTCACACGCACAAACAAATATTTGCGCTTGTGCGCACACTCAAACATACATCCACATATCCTTACTTAAATTAATGTAAAATTTACAGTCTGGTAGAATAAATTGAATCGAATCCCCTCAGCGCTAATTTCAGAAATATTTTATCTGACATATTGAACCTCTGTGGGGCTGTAGAAAGACCATCTCGCTCGCGTTTCTAATACACTGAAAGATGTGTCACCAACTGAAACAAATGAAATGGTCAAGAAACTTAGGTGTTCTTGAATTTACACAGATTACTACCAACGAATAGCTAAGGAAAGTAAGGCGATTCTCTCATTCGTGATCAGATATTGTTTAGAGAAATGAGAAGATGATTATTTGGGAAGCCTTTTTCCTTGTTCATGACGCAAATAGCATCTATCCCAGTCTAATAAAACCAAGGACTTGGTAACGAATTACTAAAATTTATTCTCATTGTCCTTTGTCCCCTTGTATTTGACAAAATCATATCAACGACTTCATAGCAAAGTGTATATTAAAAACTAGTTTATTCATAAATAACTCTGTCATATCATTTGTATCTTCAGGATATGCTGTATATTGTAGTCTATATTTTAATGTTATAAGAATAAGATATTATCATAACATGAAAACTATTAAAAGTAACTTATATCATCACAAAAATGAAATAAGCTGTAAACGTGATTCTTTATACTATAACACTGCTTCTAAATTTACTGAATGAAACCAAAAGTCAAAAAAAAAGAGAAAAAATGTTTCCAGAAATTTCGAAATTATATATTTCTTAATATTGTTCAATATAAAAAAGTGTTCTTTAAACTATGGAATCACAAACTCCCATGTACGTTAACAGCTTTTTTCAGTTGTTTGAATGTATTTCCACACAAATTTCGAAAAGCAAAAAAGAACCATTGTGCAGTGGTAAACGTGGGTGTGACATTCATCATGTTAGCACCTAGTCTCTACTAAAAACATTTGTATTACAGGACCTTCAGCCTACAAAAGTATGTAACTGGTTCATATTCGTCTCTGTTGAATGTATCAACACTTTTCAGGACTTCGGGCAGGTGACAAGTGACAGGTGTCGCATTATTTATGAACATCTGTTGTCGCCAGAAAAAGAAATGTCACCATTTTAGGTACACCATCACTGTGCATTACCACACTACCTTCTTGAAAGCACTCGCATCATTAAGTAACGAATGTAGTTTTGTTACATATGGAAGAGGGAGCAAGTTCTTGGGTACAAGGAGAACGTAATGATGCTTAAGAACCGAATTAAGTAAAAATAAATAAACTAATTCAATGTCATATACACGAAAATAAAAATAATTTTCTATTAATAAGGGGCGTAAGCGCTGGATCCGTACAAATAGTTTATTTTGAGAGTAGGTCTATCGGCTTTGTGTTGCAATACCACAAAACACAATATGTCTCTTACACTATTTTGTAGACAGCCTTAGTGCCTTGCATTTTATTTTAACTCCAGTATACAGATCACAATGTTACATGAATGTCTGTAGTCACTGAGGCGGTCAGACGAAAGTATTTTGTTTTCTTTGTTCCATTCAGTGTTCCATCTTTAAACTTTTAAACATCGCTACACTTCTAGCACTAGTGCTAAAAATTAACTTTAATAACATTATACATATGTTAAAAGTAACCGCTTTTATTATTTGTTGTCAAAAACATAATTTTAAAAGTGAAAATAGGCATATGTTCTTCACTGGGAAGTTTATTGAATATCACTGAGAACACCGATTTATTAGGAGAAAAATGTTAGTATTGAGAGGAAAACGATTAATCATTGCCCTTCCCACGTGTAAATGAAAAAAAGGTATGAGACTGATGACAAGGATATAAGACTGACTGTTCAGTTTTGTTTCTGGGAACGAAAGTTCCATGGTCATTAGTCCCGTAGGTATAGTACATGTTACATCGTGCGAGGTGGCAATGTACCTCCCTCACTGTAACGTGATGTCTGGCGCCATCCTACACGACGGTTGCGGGGGTTTCCCCATCAAGGAATCTCCGCCAACGGGGCACCGTCCCAGCCAGGACAAACTCTAAGTTTCCCATTGGTTTCCCGACATACGTGTAGTGCAAATAAGCGTAAGTGTGTTTTGAAAGGGGAAAGGAGAAGTCAGGAAAAGATCGCAGGCAGTCCATGATCTACCAGGGAACTGCTCTGTCATTCGCCTAGTATTGATCAGTGAAACCACGGAAAACCAGCGATCAGAGTAGTCAGTCGCTAGAATGCTCATCCATACAGCTTCTGAATTCGATCCAGCTATGTCGCTTGTATCGGAAACCCGGCACGGTGGGAACTCAACCTCTAAGACCTCCCGGTCCGAGTCGCCGCTCCGAACCCTGCTGTTGTCCTGAGTCCACTCCTCGGGCGAGAGGGGCTGTGACGTGGCGCAGAGGGCGCGAGGAGGAGGTGGCGACGAGGGCTCGGGAGAGCCATCGGACAGGTGGATCGGGCGGCGGCGGCGCTGATTGATGACGTCATTAGGCGCCACGTGCGAGCGCCCGCGGCCGTCATTACAGAGCGACGCGTCGCGGCGACCGCCCGGCCGGCCGGCCCGCGGGCCGCAGCTGCTGCTGCTGCCGCCGCCGCCGCCGCCGCCGCCGCCGCCGCCGCCGCCGCCGCCGTCGCCGTCGCAGCGGCCCCCAGTCATTACAAGCGACCTGCGCGCCCGCGGCCCATCCAGAATTGGATCTGCCCGTTTCTACGCCCCCCTCCCCCTCGCGCCAAGTCTCGGCGAGGCAATGCGCGTCAGGCGCCTATACCCGGCTACCTGCGTTGCCCCGAGATCTCGGCCTATCGCAGCATCTCCTAGCTGCTCCGCCACTGGCTGGCTTGGAGCGAAACTGAATGGATGTTAACGCCAGTAGAACTGTTATTGCATACTTCTAGACTCTATTCTCAAGTCAATATATTTTTGAAAAGAAGTATATGTATCAAAGTGTAAATGATATGTATAAGTATGTATATAATGTTGGTGGACGTGAATAAAGACAAGAACAATTATCAGTAAAAGTAAATGTAAGGTGTAAATGTAAGATGAACATGCTATTTTACCGGTTATATTTAAACGTATGGGCTTCATGTTTGAATATTAGGTTAGGCACTTTAAGAATAATTATGATTGATGATTTAGAGTTGAATAAAAATGAACGTTACTATGTTCTAGAAAAACTTATGTTTTCCATGTTCACAAACAATTGAGATCATTTTCATAAATTCAGAAACAGATATTAATGCACTTTCTTCACAAATATCACTCGCATTAATACCTTCATAGAGTTACCTCAAGCAAAGGAAGTAGCTGAATGCTGAGCCTCACTTCTACCTTTAAGGGGTTCCCAAACCAGATGATTAATCAAAGCCCTGTAGCTCAAAAAATGCGAAAAGTCGAGGGAATTTTGTAATTAAGACAAATTGCTAATCTACCCTGTAACGTCATGTCAAAATTATCACCAGGTTCCATTTATCAAAAATATTCATCGTATAATTCGGCGCGGTATGTTGGAAGGTTCATTATTGAAATGAACGGGCAATTTTAAGCATAACTTAATTTAAGATTTAAATGAAAAGAACTTTAATTATTCACCAGATCATGACAGGCTCTTTAATACCAATATTGAATCTGAAATATCTATGAGAATATGTGTACGGGTCTCAAACATACTTTTGCAATAGTATAATTTCAACAATAAAAAATAATAATTTCAACAATAAAAATAGTTTTACGGGAAATAAGCTGTCTCGTATAAGTACACCTCACAAAGGCACATTAATCATTCGTCAGCACTCATAAAACATAGATGTTTAAGTGGGTTCTAATATTAACTCGAAAAAATAATTTCGTTAGATAATTTGTAGATAATCATATTGAATAACTAATTTTTTATATAGTTTGAATTTGTTCACTTCTAGTTGTTTCACGACAGTAATGACATCTTTATTCGATATTCATTAAATTCTTAACTACACCTACATTAATTGCAATATACAATACTTATCTACATTATGAAAATAAGCAATGCGTGTGCACCGTGGACGCTGTCTGGTATAAATAGATCTCACAAAGGCACATTAATCATTCGCTAGCAATCTAAAAATCAGTAATAATATTAACTTGAAAAAAAGTTTTACGTTAAATGCTTTGCAAATAATCATAATAAATAACCGTGATTTGATATTTTCTGTAATTTGCAAATTTTCACCACGAGTTGTTCCCAATAATAGTGTCTTTATTCAATATGCATTAAATTCATATCTAAGCATACAGTTACTACAACACTCATCTAAATCACGTAAATGACCAATAAGTGTGCAGCTATGACATTTATTTTGTAAAATCGGCATAAATAGAATACATTGTACGAAACTAGATATCTTCTATATCTTCGTGCACATAAAAATATATTCGTGTTCAAATTTTATTTTATTATTTCTTAGTTCCATTGATTTTTCGTTATTCTATAATCACATGACTTCTCTATTTATTAAACATTGTTGCGAAAACGACGCTTATTTAACTATGAATACTTAAAAATCGAATAAAGAGTAAATAATGCAAAACAAGAATAGGTATTCTAAGTAAATAATTGCATCGTATCTGCTCCATTTAGATAAATCGTATGGTTTTGTATTTTACTTAATAATTAAGAATATTTTACAATTCAAAGCTCTTACAAAGGGCAAAGAACTCCGTGAAAGTATTGTAATGTGGTCAGTGAACACTCAACTGAAAGCTTCTCGCTCAAACCTTCATTGAAGTCTCTACCATGTAGCAGATTTTTAAAGGTGCTCACTAATGTTTCCAGCAACAAGAGAAAAAAAATTGAAACTACTTACTTATTATGATTCCATATCGAAAGGCTTTGACCTAAGACTTCGAGCAGAAAATGGTTTCATGAATGATGTTGAATGGTGATGAATGATTGAATGAATGAGAAGGAAGTAAATCTAGCGAGACTTTGAGGAATTCTGCCACGCCCTTGCATTTTCTGCCACTAATTCCACATGGAGTGGCCAGAATTTAAATATAGAAGAGTAGATTTTGGGATTGACGCTCCGCAGCGCCTAGCCCTCGCATGCCCTTAGGGCACGCACAGCTATCTCTGCCGTCAAGTGAAAAGAGTTGGAAATTATTAAGGATTTAGAAAGATAAGAGCATTGAATCCTTTACTATCCTTCTCCGGTGTCACTTGTAAGTAACAATGATTTTATTTATTCGGAACAGAAGTGCAAGTCACAGTCACTATCACTATTACTCATACCAATATCACACATATCACCATCAATTAATGCTAAACACGTACACAGAACAAAACGCTAGTCAATACACCTATGCACACACAGATCAACCACTATATATCAAGCAATTTTCGACCAATGTTTTGCAAAGTAAATACCCAGGGCGTTGTCAAGACTATATTACATGTGTGTGGGGACAGTCTAAATTCCATGAAATGGTCATTTATCTGTTCGGATCCTCACTCACATTTGCTTGGTTCTGACATGTAGCCCCATTTCTTCGGGTCGCGTTTGTATCTTGCATTTCCAGACTGCAAACGATTCAGAGATATGTAGTAGATTAACATTCCCGGCCATTCAGCTAAATGTCGCTGGCTACAAACCCGAAAGACGCTAAGTTAAATATAACGCATTGCAATTAACAGTTTATATGATTTGTCATAATGGACCCTTTGTAAGGTTACTTCAGATGTCGCGTTTTGGACCAAATATCTCAATCGTTTCTTTAGAACCGATTGAAAAAGTGATTAGTAATTCAATAATTGGTGTGTCTAATATTCTAGGAGAAATAGCTTACCTATTATGTGGCGTAACTAAAATTATTTTTCGCAGACGTTTTAACGCATTTCGCATCGCAGGAAATTCGACTCACAATTCAATGTACCAAAATCAAATGTCATCATAAGCGCATTAAAACTAATTGGGAAAACTTCATCAATGGACTTCTCACGTAGAAAAAAAGAAAATAAGATTCATAGAACATGGGTCTGGAAATCCATTGCGGAGATATTTGTTTATTTACTTGCTCTGTTTTACCAACGCGTGGCACACTATACTTCATTTAATAGAGTACAATCTTTGAATAACATTTGTGCCATTCGACATTTGCACTGTTAATTACAGTGAGTTCAATTGAATTTCCAGAAAACGTGCCTTCAATCTTCTTGGTATTGCGTGCTGAAAGATATCAATAATTCCTGCTGTAATGCTCTTCAACTGTTGGCAATGCAAGGTCTCTAACCGCGAGACCCTAGTTCTCTAGATCAGATGGTGGTAATTTTCAACATTCGACCTATCTAGATAGCTGAATTTAGGCGCTGTCATGAGTATTCTAGCGGCCGGCTGCTCTGATCACTAGTTTTCCGTGATTTCACCGATCAATACTTGCCGAAAGCTGGAGCAGGGCCTTAACAACGGTGCCACGGACCTCGTACGGTCTCCTCTTCTACATCATTGCCCTCTCCTCTCCACACAGACACACACAGACTCCACACAGACACACACTTAAACGCACTACACTTCCACGCATGTCGGAAGGCTAGTGGGGATCTTAGAGCTTGTCCTGGTGGGGCAGTACCCCGGTTGACGGAGACACCTGCAAAGGGATCCTCCCGCGAGCCGCGGACCAGGAGGAGTGGCTCAGGTCTTCAACTAATGTCACTGCAGTCTCTCTGCCCGTGAGGTTCAAGAGAAACAAGGTTCGAGTCCTGACAGTGGCACGACTTTTAACACTACATACAAGGTCGAATTCAGGCTCTCCGATCGATAATTAGTTCATTGGTACGTGTTTTCACCGATCAATGCCCCGAGAAAGTCGCAGCAGTACCCTACCAAATGGGCCACGGTCTGTGCGCGATCTTTGCTTCATCTCCCTTGTCCTATCCTCAATCCTTAGTTACTCACACTTACATACGCTGTACTACCACATATTGTCGGGAGAGCGGTCGAAAGCTTAGAGATTGCACCGCCTGGGGCGGTGTCCCGCTGGTGGCTGTTACTAGGTTAGTGAAAACCCCGTTAACCGACGGTAGGTTGGCGCCGGATATCACCCTCCAGCGGGAGAATATCACCATCACCTCTAAAGAAAAACACATACACGACAATTGCGGGACTAATGACCAAAGCAGTTCTAATGAATCATCAATCAACCGACTGGTACGTCTGCGCCGGGGAAAGAGGAGGAACATCTCCCACGAGACGATTCTCACTCTTTTTTTTTTTTTTCACCGAGTTTTGGAACACTCCGCATAAAGCCGAGCCTGTCCGGGGATCGAAGTGCGACGGCGGCCCGGCGCAGGTTCGCTGGATGCTGCGCCGCCTCCAC
Source organism: Gryllus longicercus (assembly GCA_038098605.1). Classification (NCBI taxonomy): domain Eukaryota; kingdom Metazoa; phylum Arthropoda; class Insecta; order Orthoptera; family Gryllidae; genus Gryllus; species Gryllus longicercus. The sequence goes on along the minus strand of JAZDUA010000128.1, from coordinate 1,931,246 downwards.
CGCCGCCCTCGCGCGCGCCCGCCGCCGCCGCCGCCTCCTCCTCCTCCGAAGCGGCCTCTGGGGTTGTAATTACGCCTGCGCCCGCCATAAATCAGGTGAAACTAATAATGTAATAGTAATAATAAAATAAAACTGTGCCAAGTCGCGCAAGCCCATTAGGCACGACTGCGCCATCCATTTCAGAACGCCGGGCCGGGCCCGGCCGGCCTGCCTGCCGGCCGGCTGCGGCGGGCGGCGGCGCGGCGCGGCGCGAGCCGCCCCCGGCGCGAGCCTCGCCTCGCCCCGCCCCCACGCCCATTGCCCATCGCCCCATCAGATCTCGCCGCGGCCGCCCGGCGGCGCCCGGGGCCTGTTTGATCGGGATTTGTGCGAGCGCGAGCGCGCGCGCGCTGACCCGGGATTACGGCAGACTCGGGTTACCGTCGGGCTCCGCGGCGCCTCCGGCAGCTCCTGCTTTGCTTTATGGTGGAGAGCGGCAAGTTAAAGATGACTCCGCGGCGAATCGCCTCACACGGGACGCTGGGCAGCATCTTGATCGGCTGCGCTGCGTGCTCAGGAATTGAATATTACGCTTTACACTGACACAAGAAGGGAACAAAAGAGAGAACTAATGCCAGTGAATAGAAATTAAACTTTATAAAATAAAATAGTGAGTGAATTTAATAATACCGAAGAATTAGAAGAAAAGATCAGATTCATATACAAATTTGGAAGAGTGTCAGGTGTTGAAAGAAACGACGAAGAGAGTAATGGGAATTGGCAAATATCATTCAATATGGAAATAATATACATTTATTTACATAAATTCTTCGGAACTGAAACCACCCAAATGTAGAGATTTAGATAATTGTTGGCAAGCAAAATTTAACCTTGCATTAAATTCATAATCTTATTAAGACTCTTCGTTTTATCCTAATGTGGCAATCGAGTAATCTACGTGCGTCCGTCCACCACTCATACTCCTTCCGGTACAAGATGTTATTTGACGATATTAAGAACAATTTCTTAGCAGTTCTTTTGAGGTTTTGTCCGAATCAATTTGCTTTACGATTTTGTATTCACTTTTCTGTGATGTTACCATTCAAGTTAATTTGCATTGCATACCTTTAGTTATTTTGTACTTTTTATCGTACTATCTTCCTTTTAAAAATTCCTAAAAATATTGTGGTGAAATGTTATTTCTCTTTAATGTTCTATAGAACATTATGACGACATATGACGACCCGAGGTTTAGTCCATGGAACGTTATTCAGAGACAGATCTTAAAGTTGAAGATACAAGCACAAAACACGTCCCGGGAGGTGGCGGTGTTCCTGTTTCTGCTGGTAACGAGACCCGGCGTCGACCTACACATCGTCTTGCTGACGTCTCCCCTCCGAGCATCTGTCCCAGCGCTGCACCACCCCGGGTATCGTGATGGACCCGTTTGATCTGGTACCAAAACTCCACAACATAAATAAACAAATGTCTCAATTGGTGGCGGGGCTCTGGCCAGCTGGCCTGCTCTTCCACTTCAAATTAAGATTCACAAATACAGTTATTTTCACATTGAAAACCATGACTTGATAAGTGCGAAATGTTTGCACGGGTCCAATTGGTTAAATTTAAATGTGGAAATCTCAATGTATCGTCAGGCGAGTGCGCTTAAAAACCGCGTGCATTCCGCAACTCGCCTGCTGCTTTATTGAAGCCGGCTCTCGTGAAGGCGCTCGCGGCGCTAAGAGCCGTGTTCACGTTTAGCCTTCTTGCGACGGACGGGCAGCCGCCGTTCAGCTCAATCGCGCAAATGGCAGCACCGCTGATTTTTTTCATTTTTTTTAAAGCAAACAGCCTCAAAGAGGTAAAATGCTTTCTGGATGCGTGCGTTTCCTTATGTTTTTAACCGGAAATTCCAAATGCACGAAGTTAGTTCAAGACTAGAAGTTTCAGATAAAGTGCAACTATCTATATTGGGTGGCGCTGAGAAAAAGTTCGCGTTTCCAATGCCGCTAGAAATCACAATGGGCATACCAGGGCAATCGTTAAGTTTTTCTGTAGAACAAATTGATGGTAAGAAAACAATAACGTAGTTATCAAAATATTAGATCATAATATTAATAATTATACTAAATTACACAAACTCAATCAATACAGTTCGATTGCCCTAAGTACTATGCTTGTCAGGGAGATGAATAAGACTAATCTCAAAAAACTAATTAGTTTTGGCAACAGTTAAGCAATTTAATAAACAAACAAAACAATAACAATATTACTTGTACTTCGTATTGTCGGACTCATGTAGACTGTTTTTGTTAAACTTAATACTTAATTTAATGCAGTTATACGATTGTATTTTATTTGTCGTTCATAAGAAATGTAATTGTTACTTTTTGGAAAACAATTTTGTTTTGTTTTTATCTAATTTTGCTGTTGCAGGTCATAAATATTCATGAATATCTAGCCAAATAGATGACTGATACACAGAAATAATATTTTTTAATGAGTTAAAATTTTTGTCATATATTTCTTATAGTTATGGAAATGCATTTCTAGCTAATCAAATGATGAAATTATTCAATTAAAATACATTAAAATGTTATTAAGGAGAGTAAAACAATAATATTTGTTCTTTAATATGAATATGTTACTCATGGCACAATACAATTCTCAGTTGAAATAATTTGTTAATATGAGAGAAATGAACACCGATATCCGAAACAATTTGATTGAGGCTCATTCTTAAATCAATAAATACGTATTAAAATAAATGACTTCAATCACTATTTAAAAACATTTTCTAAGGTCCAATTAGCTTAGCCTAGCAAGCGCTTCTATAACAAACTCCTCCGTCAACTTGAGGCTGATTGCTACTGGAGTCCGGTTATTACTTCATCCCTGTCCTTCGGCCGGTCTCCCTGGCGAATTTCAGCTCTTCATAAAGCGCGCGCCGATTCACGAGCTCCGCCGCTGACGTAAATTGCTCTACTTGGCGACAGGCCTCTCCATCGTCAGACGCCTGCCGCCCGCACCGCCACCCGAAGCTTTCTTCGCCGGTGGGGAGAGGAGCGAGGGAGCACGGCGCGGGGGCGGGGCGGAGGAGCCCAGAAGGTGCAGGGGGCGAGGAGGGGGCAGGGGGGCAGGGGGGCAAGGAGGGGGCGAATGCAGAGGCTGCGAAGCACAGCCGTTGCGGGTCGGGGACGTGTCGGGGACGGGTCTGGGGGGGGTTCGGGAAGGGGACGGGTCAGGGAAGGGACGGGTCGGGGAGGGGACGGGTGGGGGAGGGGACGGGGACGGGGGTCGGAGAGGGGACGGGTCAGGGAGGGGACGGGTCGGGAGGGGACGGGACGGGGCGGAGAAGGCAGGGATGGGCAGGGACGAGGCGGGGACAAGGCAGAGAACGGGGCGAGAACGAGACCGAGGGGGAGGGGCAACACCAGGAGAAAAAATCGGAGTGAGGCGAGGCGGGGAGTCGTAGGACGGGGCGTCGGTTGAGATGCGGGCTGAAACGAGGCATGGCGGGGCGAGGGGAACAAAGCGGGATTCCGAAATCTCCGCGAACGAGCGGTCCTTTCCTGAAACTCTTACGGCGATTTACTGCATCCGCAGCTGTCGTCGTCTCGGAGTCCGGCAGCGGCGTTTCTTCCACGACGCAATTCTGACCCGATCCTCGCCATCTCTCTCCCGGTTGCTCAACTTTTGCGGCTCTTGGAGACTTCTTGCACAAAATGTCCTGAGTTCGCATGTCCCATTCTTCATTTAGATTGCTTTCTATTTTATGATTTTCCAGTCTCTTTCTGTTCCATTTTTTTGTTTTATGAGATCACTCTAAAATGTTTTCTGAATGTTCATGATTCGCTTTCAGTTTTCATATTTCTTGTAGCGATCACATTTGTATACATTTATTTTCATGAAAAAGCCAGTACATTTTCCCTTACTCGAAATATTGCGATTTTTTCCCTTTTAGTCTTCACTCTGATATTCTAGTTTTTTTAGACAATCATTGTCTTTCCCTTGCTATCGTTGGTTTTTAATCTCACCAACTTTCTCATTTAAGTCATTTTTAATTGCCTAACAATTCAAACAATCCCCAAATTTTATTGCTTTTTCTGTTATTTCCCGACATCTTATTCTCAACACCACAGCTTTCCATTTGTTTTTTTAGTTCGTAACTGGGATGAATAAACACCCAATGGTCTCAGAACTTCCTTCCGTTTTAGAACTTATTTTCCGAATTGGTAATTAAAACAGCAATTTCGAGTAAGAGAAAATGTACTGGCTTTTTTATGAAAATAAATCTATAAAAATGTGATCGCTACAAGACAGCAATGGTAACAAAAATACTACGTCATAAATGTTTCAACTCGCATAAAATATTTTAGGAAAGTACAAATATTAAACTATGGAGATACGAATTTCATTTTAGAAAATAAATGGCTCACGTTGTCTTGATGATTTCTTAGAACCACAGTCAACGCTATGCGATGTTTCTAAATGGCAATTTACTCTCAATGGATATCAAACTGTGAACCAATGGCAGTGGCTGGTTGAATGAGCGTCTTTGACCTACACAATTTGAGGTGATCATAAAAAAAACTTACTTGAATGCTAGTGAATTCTAATGCTATCTCAATGCTAGTTAAATTCGTAATCGCAATTTTAATCAAGACATATTTTTACTCACTTATCAAAGTTAACAAGGATCACACTCACATTTTAAAGAATGAAGCTATTTCGAAGCAAATCAGGAATTAAATAGTACAATCTGTCAACAAACTCAAAAATCGACAGTAGCCACGAAGACGACGGCGGCAGTGGTTGGGGCAGATGTGGTGAAATGCAATGTGCTTATTGTTCTTCGTGAGAGGTGAAAAAGTGGCCTCGCGAGGGTAGTCCTGTATCTAACAGTCAACTCGCGAGTAGAAAATAATTTTCGTGTACATCATGTTATCATTCCTGTCTGAATGTGACAATAATATTGACTGATCATTTCATGTTTCCGGGTGCTTCAAATGATACAGATATTAGTCCCGTAAGTGTAATGCCATTTTATCCCGGGGAGCGGTGTTCTTCTCCCGCGGGATGGTAAGATTCGGCGCCAACCAACCGCCGACCATGACGGCTTGCGGGGTTTGCCATATCCAGATATCTCCCTTCAGCGAGGCACCACCCTAGCCGGGACAAGCTCCAAGCTTCCGTCATGTGTGATAGTGTAGTGCAAGTGATAGTGTGATAGTGTGTCTGTAACTAAGGGGCGAGGATAGGACAAGGACAAGGAAGGAAAGATTGTACGCGGTCCTTTACCCGTTTGTTACGATTTTTGTCCAGTGTTCGTCTGGTAATGATAAAACAAACTACAAAAAACGACCAAATTAGATCTGCCGACCGTTTGCATTCTCCTTCAGATAGTGGCTGAATTTGATCTACCTATGTAGCTAGTGTCAAAATTCTGCCACCGCTGGGACTCTAACACTATGATCAGGGTGTGATGTCAGTTGATGCCCTCAGCCACCGCAGACGGCAATGAATGTTACAAAACGAATAAATATCCTTCAAATATGTTTCACTGAAAGTGGCTTTGGGGACAAAGAAAACAGGACAAAACTCTTGTATTTAGGTTTTTGAAAATATTGAGATGACGTATGGGACCGTCCATAAATAACGTAACGAAAATTTGGAGTATTTTTAATACCTCCTCTGCCCCTTGTAACTCATCCGCAACGCGCGCTTGAATTCCCACTAAATAATTACGTAACGCTTGCGACAACTCCTCCTTGTAAATCCGAGAAGTGAAAATAAATTATAGCACATTAAAAATAATTTGTATTTACTTTACTTGTGTTGTATATTAAAGAAATTAATGATAATTAAGGTACAAATTAGTAGGTGATGCTGGTTGCACCTAACAGTAAGATTTGGGCCAGTTATGAGGAGAAAGAATGCTTGGTCGAGAAGTGGTTGATCAGAACCTATGGACAGCGCCAATTTAAATGGATTCTAGAATATACTTCATATCAGTTTTGAATACTTTCTTCGCAATCTTACAGATTTAAAAAATGTTAAAAAATATTTAAATTCATTGTAACAATTTACAACTAATAACTTTCCCTGATTTATGTTTTTAAAACAAATTAATTAGTTAATATTTTAATGTTTTAGTAGTGGACGCAAAAAAGGAATAATTTCAGCAAATATTGAAAATTGTAAATAAACAAATAAAAAAATATATTTTACGTAATACTTAACTAATACCCTCGACCTACGTAACGACTATGTAACGAAGTATAACGCTCCTCCTATCTTTAGCGTTACGTAATTTATGTACGAGCCCTAACCCTCTCCTCAGGAGACGCCCGTGGCTACGTGGGAGTTCAGAGGTGGGGGCGGCGCAGGCGGGTGCGCGGGCGGCGGCGGGGCCCGGCGCGCAAAAACGCGCATCGCAACGCAGCGTGGACGAAGGCGAAGGCAAAGCCCGCAGCCGGACGACGGCGACCGGAACACTTAAGCCCTTTTGATGATCAGCCATCGACATTAATAGTTTTTGGCGCAATTTCTTGAGAAGTCGGAGCAGGTTTCATTCCAGCGGCGCCGGCGAGCCGCTTCTCGGGAAACAGCGACGCAGCGGAGGCGGAGGCGGTGCAGGTCGAGGAAACCATGGTGTCCGCGCCGGTTATCTCACAAACAGTGACGACAGTGGACACTGAGTATGCGGCAGAGTCTGCGGTCCGTGATAAGTAGTGAGAGAGATTGTGTTTGGTAGTGGACATGCTTATGGTAAAGGTGGTGGTTAATCTTTATAACCGCACTGACTCTTGGTTGTATGTCAGTGTATTCGTGAATTATCAATGCCTTATAAATCCATCATTTTACATTATTTTGGTAAATTATTGTAAGGAATGCTCAATATAATAAGAACCTTCTGGAGAATCTAACTTCTCGACTTGAACATAGGAACTAGGAGGCAATTAACTAATTAACTTACAACTTCTCTTCCTTTTTCGATGAATTGTATATTGAACATATCGCTGAGAATTTGTTTCAATATTGGAAACCATCTATATATTTTTAATACGATACTAAATTAGTCATTAGTCATCGTGAACATATCTTCCTCATTATGAAGGATGGAATGAGATCAGGAGATCCTTCACGCGAAACTCATAATTTTATAAATATATTATAAATATATTTTATTAATATATAATTTTTCATATTTTTAAATATTTTAAGATATTTAAGTATTAATTTATCCTGCAAACATTTTTATTATACACTGCATATTGCAAGAACACCAAAACCCAAATAAATTGTTACATTATGTAAAGAAAACTCAATAGGACGAATATCATTTGCGTCTCATGCCATCGAACCATCAGTATCAAATGTGGCTTTAAGGAAACCTGACTTATTTCCAGTTAGTCTAATTGATTTTTATGAAAGCAACTCTTCGCCTATTTGATAGTGATGGCGAGTACCTCACTATTTATTAAGGTTAGCAGAGATTTAAGGTTTAGTTTTTAAATCCTCTCCTTTGCAGGGTAGGTGATCACAGAGATGGTTTGCTTTTGCCTTGCATTGTATTGTATTAAGGATGAGGGTTAAATGAAATATACGTTTATGGATAGGGGTGGTGTTCAGATGAAATACATGGTGGTAAGAAAAGTCATTCACACCACCATCACATGGAGAAAACAACGATTTTTAAGACGGGAATGGAACCCACAGCAATGCATATTAGACCATACTCTAAGCCAATGCACCACCAAGTTCGGAACCTCTTAGACGTTCATTATTACAACACAAGGGACGAAAAATATCGCGATTCAAATAGCTTGACGCCAGCATGATAGAAGCAACAGAGGCAAAGACAAATTTGTGACATCGTCGCTAATTCGAACTCAACAAATTTCCATAGTATAATCAAACATTCAGATACCTAACCACATTAGAGACACTAAAAGTGAACATGCAAACTTCATCGCAATGAATTTTTGATTACTGTAAGTATCCATATTTATATCCATATCCATTAAAAGTGCTAATGATTGGTATGATTAAATAGTGTTAATAAGTGAAAAAAACATTTCTCTTCGAAAGCCAGAGATAACGATCCTATGAAAGTATACATTAACATCTACTTTTCATCTGAACGAGACGTCCAAAAGGCTTGACATAAATGCCAGCGGACCAATATTTCAGAGGGCCCTGTACAGTGTGTCAAAAGTATTTATTCTCCCGGAGGAGAAATGTGACATTTAAATAGTGAACCAGATAAGGCAGACCTCGAATCGTAGTTGGCTTCACTTGTTGGACTGAAACTGGAAAAGTAATGATGTGAATATTTGTTCGTGTGAATTCGGTAACAAAAATTCACTTGAAAGCGTCAGGACAACAGTAGAAACAACGTATAATTTACTACAAGTTTACAGTCAATAAGGACCGCCTGCCCAGCGTCCAGCACAATCGGGCCAATAATAACGAAGGTCGAGAGCGCTTCGTCGTTACGGTTCCTTTCTACATATATTTCCACCCGCCTGCGTGAGACGTGAAAATAGCGGAGTAAACTTCGCTATCTGCGCATCGCAGGCGCTGAATTGGGCCGCGCGGTGACTCGCGTCGCGTCGCGCGCACAATGGCGCAATTAGCACGGCGTCGGGCGGCGGCGCAGATCGACGCCGCGTCGCCGTGGGGCGGCGTCGCGACGCGCCCCGCTGCCGCCGACCGCCTCGGGTGCGCGCGCCGCGCGGTGGACACAGTGCGGGCGGGAGCAGGAGGAGGAGGCGGAGGAGGAAGAGGACGAAGAGTAGGAAGAGGAGGAAGAGGAGGAAGAGGAGGAAGAGGAGGAAGGGGAGGAAGGGGAGGAAGAGGAGGAAGGGGAGGAAGGGGAGAAAGGGGAGGAAGGGGAGGAAGAGGAGGAAGAGGAGGAAGAGGAGGAGAAGGAGGAGACGGAAGCGGAGGCGGAGGCAGAGACCACGAAGGACGCGGAATTAGTGGAAGCGGCAGCGGCAGGGTTGGCGGAGGTGATAAGTAGCGGCGGATGCGCAAGTGAAGGAGGGGGCGGTGCAGAAAATAGAGACGAAGATTTAGGCAGAAGCCACGGAGGTGGAGGAGTTGGGGGAGATGACATAGCCGGTGGACTCGGTGCTGGCGTTGGCGGATTCGCAAGGGAGGGCGGAGGAAGTGGCGGACGTGAAGGCCGAGGTCACGGTGGTGGAGGAGTCGAGGTGGTGGTGCTAGTGGAGGCTGCGGAGTTTGCTGAGGTGTCATAAAGGCGGAGGCGGTGGATGAGGCGAAGGCTGAGGCAAAAGGGGCGGTGGTGACAGTGGTGGCGGAGTTGGAGGCAGTAGGAACGGCCGGGAAAGTCGAGTCAGTGGAGACGGCAGTGGTGGAAAGCAGACGCTGGCGATGGATGCCAGGGAGGCAGAGGCGGCAGGCGCTGGCGCGGGTGACATACGACGCTCTCTGCGCCTCGGAGCGGAGGACGGGTCGCCGCGCCGCGCCGCGCCGCGCAGCAGCGGGAGCCGGCGTCGCAGTGGCCGCGGCCGCGGGCTCCGCCGTGCAGCCGTTACAAAGGCGCCGCGCGCCGCCGCCCTCGTAAAGTGCGTCCAGTAGTTACCGTGAGGCGGTGCACGGGGAGGGGCACGCGCTGCGAAGCGGGGCGGGGGAGAGCGGGGCGGGGGAGAGCGGGGCAGGGGAGAGCGGGGCGGGGGGAGAGCGGAGCGGGGGAGAGCGGAGCGGGGGAGAGCGGAGCGGGGGAGAGCGGAGCGGGGGAGAGCGGGGCGGGGGAGAGCGGAGCGGGGCGGTGCAGAGCGGGGCAGGTCGGGGCGGGACGTGGCGGGACGGGGCACAGCGGGACGGGGGCACAGCGGGGCGGGGCACAGCGGGGCGGGGCACAGCGGGGCGGGGCACAGCGGGGCGGGGCACAGCGGGGCGGGGCACAGCGGGGCGGGGCACAGCGGGGCGGGGCACAGCGGGGCGGGGCACAGCGGGGCGGGGCACAGCGGGGCGGGGCACAGCGGGGCGGGGCACAGCGGGGCGGGGCACAGCGGGGCGGGGCACAGCGGGGCGGGGCACAGCGGGGCGGGGCACAGCGGGGCGGGCAGAGTGGGTCGGGAGAGCTGGGCGAGACGAAGCGTGGCGGGGCGGAGCGGGACGGGGCAGAGCGGGGCGGGGAAGAGCGGGGTGAGGAAGAACGGGGCGGGACAGAGCGGGGCGGGACAGAGCGGGGCGTGGCAGAGCGGGGCGTGGCAGAGCGGGGCGGGGGCCGAGCCAGGCGGGGCAAAGCTGGGCGGGGCAGAGCGTGGCGGGACAGAGCGCGGCGGAGCGGGGCAGAGCGCGGTGGAGCGGGGCAGAGCGGGGCGGAGCGGGGCAGAGCGGGGCGGAGCATGCCCCGAGGGCCGGGAAGGATGGCATGAGGCCCGCCCTTTGGAGCGCAGGGTGGAGCAGAGGAGTGCAGGAGGAGTGGAGTGGAACGGGGCGGAGATGGCGGGGCATCGTGGCGTAACGCACTTGCAGGGCGCAGAGTAGTGCGGAGCAGGGTAAACAGAGAGGAGGGAAGTGATTTCCGATCAGGAGGTGTCGGGTTGTAATGGTTTAGGAGAGGATAGAGCAAGACGGGCACAGGCGGGGCTGCCAACTCGCCTTAAATCTGTCGTTGTTGTCCCATCCTGTCATTTTTGCTTCCTCCAAAAAATTATTGGATTCTTTCGTCTTAATATGCATACAATTAGCTCATCAGGTACTTTACATGAAGCCCATGGGACATTTTCCAAGTATTCAAAAACATGTGTCCATCGTCTTTTATTAAATATTGTTGTTGGATAGTGTGAAGGACACTTAAGTGAATGTTGAAGGTCCTTTACTCGATACTGAAAACCCTGATTTTTCGAATATTGCAAGAGTTAAAATATTTTTGGAGTCTTCCTACAGCTAAAATATTAAAGAAATATAGTTTTACCTTAATGAAATATATTCCTTAACGATAGATGTTGAAAGAAGGTCATGTACAATTTTTCGAAAATTTGAATACTTTTGGCGTAATTTTGCGTCAAAATACGGGCGAGAAAGTTCGTGCTGTTATAGCATCTCTGGTCGATTATGTAAATGACCACTCCACACGCCACGAACACAAACACTCAAACGCTCTAATTGGGGACTCGAATACTCGATTCCTTGGGTAGCTATGTCGCCTCGGCTGTCTGACTAAGCAGCTCGTAATACCCCTCTTCAAAAATGTACGTTTCCTTTTAATTATCATTTACTTCAAGTAACTGAAAAAATTATCAAGAGTTTTTTTTTTCTATTTTTCCCATTTGTACATTCGATTTCTTTATCCATTTAGAGATCAAAGAAATATTTTAATTTTTTCTCTTTTAGTTTATAAATAATTAGCCAACATGCAGATTTTTACTGCAGTTCTAACTCTACAACAAAGTGATATATTCTGATAATTCTTTCTTTAAATTAGTCAAAATTGTGTATTCTAGTGAATGACCAAGAATAATAATAGTACAGTGAAAACTAAAGAATCAGGATTATATTATTTGAAAAAAAAATAATTGTTTATAAGCTTTTCTAGATATTTTAGTTCATATAGCTGAAACTTTTATCAATCAGTTTGACATCAACTATTCTTGTTCATTCACTAGAGCAAATCATGGGTTACATGCTGCAAAAAGTATTTTCGTATTATCTTTTGTTGTCAATGATTCATGTTCGATATGCATAAATATGCTGAAAATTCCCAATTCAGGAAAAAGTATCTGAGGTGCATGTACCAAGAGCTTGACAGTTGACACTCGCTTCGAAAAAAATATTTGATCAAAAACTAAGAAACGTAGCAAGAAAATGTTTGCATTCATTTAAAGAGAATAAAACAGAGCTTACGATCCAATTAAAATTGATAAACACGAAATTTCACTATTTTCATCATTTTTGTTAGCTGCCTTAACACCCCTCAGGATACAAACATTTCACTCTCACCACGGCACAGCGGACGAATTGCCCTCATAAAGTGCAACGTGCGCTGCTAGGGGTGCGGAGGATATGGGAAGAGAAAGTCGATTGTCGCTCCTCGCCGTCTCCACCTGCTTCTTTCTGACCACATATTTCTCCGCCATCTCCCCTGTATCTCTGGGTCGTTGATTCTCCGATATTATGAAGCAAACGACAGGCTCACACATCGTACATTGTGAGAAAATTGTCATATATCTACTTAATCCTATGCGATTTCTAAATAATTAATATAAATAAATTTAGAGCAAATTTTGCACAACTTCTTAGACATATTTATCTGCATTACATGTGGCCCTCACAGACCACCGTTATTGCGAGAAGGGAAAACACGACAGTGCTGTATCCGGAAACAATCACTTGCTGTGATGGCTCGGTGACAACAAACTTTGTGACGGGAGTGACCCTAACCGCGAGGTCCTACGGTTCCAGTCCCGGTAGTGACGTTTTTCCAATACTAGCACGCACTATGTACAACAAATGCAGCCGCTGTCTAGAGGAGAGTTCTAGCGACCGGCTAATCTGGTCGGTAGTTTTCCGTAGTTTCTCCGACCAACACCAGGCGATCGCAAGTGATTTTTCCTTTCTTTTCCTTGCCCTATTCTCACTCCTTATTTATGCACACACTTATGTACGTCCACTTCACCTCTGCGCATGCGGAGAAACTAGTCGAGAGGTGAGAACTTGTCCCGTCCGCAGCGATGTCCCAATGGGGGAGATACCTCTGTGAGGAAACCATTGCAAGATGACGTGTAGATCGACGCCAAATTTCACCTCCCGGCTTTAGCATGCACTACCCTAACTGGATTGATGAGCAAAGTAGTTGACGCACCAGAAACACTAATTACTCAGTCATACACTAGTCTGGAAATGATTCAGCCAAACTATGGTTTATAATTGATTGTCTCAAACTGTAATTCTTCAGATATTAATGAGCATTTGGCACACAAAAAATATAAATACTTCCTCTTTATCTTTCTACAAAAAAAATATGGTTAAAAGCAATCACTTTGGGTTGTGTAGTCGAAAGTTATGATTGTACTTCGATTGTGTTGTGGGCAACTCCTGGGTATATTTAATAGGACTTGATGTACTTTCAATAGAGATAAACTTCCGGAAGGACTCCGTGTTTTTAAAATCTTTGAAAAATCAATTAACCTTAGAATTTAAAAAATGTAGTTCTTCAAAAATACTTACATGTTATTTTTTCAGACATTTGTCTTAATTTTTAATTTAAATATTTTCGTTAAATTTTTCACAATGATGATCTGAAATTCTGCAATGTCATACACTGCACACTAAAAATTGAAATATTTTAAAAAATAATTTCTACTATTACGAAAATTTCAAAATTAAAATTATAAAATGCAATCAAAAAACTTGAATGAATTGATATGAGCTCCCAAAGAAATGAAGTAATGTTGCAACGGAAAATACATAAACAAGCACTTAAAATGCCTTGAACAAAATGGGAGGTATATCAACACAAGAAAATTCCATTAATAAACGGAAAGGTGAAAAACCTTTATTCCTTACATTAGGTTTATAAATAGTATAATATCACAAACTTCAGACTTCACCATGTAATAACACATTTGAATTCGATTTTTTTCGCTTAGGAAAAGGTTAAGTCCCCATCATGCCTTTATTCAAAAGTGAATGGAATGTCACTGACAATACGAACTTCAGTGGCTAATCAAACTATTCATGGATATCGTTTTACTATTTTATTATTGTAGAGGGATTGCTGGCTCCCAAATTAGATAATGTGAGAAGCTAGTATACCCCGGTGGAATTTGAACTGGAAAAACGGCATCAAGCGTGATAATTACGATGTGATTGAATGCATATAGGATGCTTAGATCCAAGAAGTACGTGTTGTTAGAACAACCGATCAATAAGTTATAGTATTTCATACTTGATTTAAGAGCGTTGTTCATTTTTTGAAGCATGGCCCCGAGGACATAAAATGTAGGTAGTGTAGAGATGGCGTTGGAAGTCATGGGAATGCGGAAATTTTGAAAGAATCAGTCCCTTGCGAGAAACAGACCAGTACGGATGCAGCAATTGAAACGGCATGATTATTATTTTGGTTGAGGCTGGGTAATAATTTAATGATAGGGGAGAGCGAACTTATATTGTGACGACTTCTTATTGTAGAAATTAAGAGTTCAATGGTATTTATATTATCTGCATTAAAATATGTAATTAGGAATTCAAAGTAAAATAGACTCCGTCTAAAGGGAAATTATGAGAGTATATTCGTAGACGGGTATGATTTTTATGGACTGGGCTGGATATAGACATTTGGGGGTAGGTGTTTCATCCGAAGCTTAGGCAGAGCAAGTCGTGCTCGCGAAGTTATTTAGTTAAATCTGTTGAGTCATATGAAAGCATTTGTCCGTTGTTAGAATATAACACAATAGGAGGGACACCGAGGACATTCCACGGACGACATCAAGCTCGAAGACATCCGAGAAGACATCTGAAAAATCATCACAGTACTTACAAACTTTACTCAAAACCGTACGGGACTTTAATTATTGTTCAGAGGAAAAGTTAATTGTTTCATTAATGAGCTCAATATAATTTTATAATAATGTAAGAATAAATGTTAGTTTTTTTATTGAGAAAAGAAAAGGTTGATCATTTATTGTAGTTGTCATAAATTTAATGACAGGTTTCAATAAACATAACTTCTAGTAATCACAATTCTGTACAGAATTGCACATCTGCTTATCAAAAGGTAACGTATATGTCGAAACCTACGAGTACAAGGTAAAGTGAAATAACGATAGTCATGATTAAATATTGTGAAAGCAAAGGAGCACAGCACGTCAAAATGAAATTCCACCATTAAATATTTGCTATTTACACGTAGCATTATGGAACGTATTTCAAGTTCTTGGTATGTAAAGAAATGTTGTACTGCGAATCCATATATACTAAGTAGTATTCGTGAAGACTGTTTTTATTAAAATATATTATGTGTTGCTGTGTAACACGGAAGTAATATTATTGTTGCTCTTGAGAAGTGTGAGTGTCACTTTTTGGAAAACCATTCTGTGCAGTTTTGGCCAGTGAAAGCAATCGGTTTCAACAAAAACCTACAGATCACTTATTGATCCGTTACCTTCCGTCTAGGTCAAAACCCCACATAAGATACCGAAAGGACAGATTGAAATCATCATAATATTTAAAAACCATAATATAACCATAAGCATAACATTGGTTACTGAAACTACTCTTAAACATCGTTTACCTTAATTAAAATGTATGACACAAAAACGTAATTACATTTTTTATAAACGTGATAATGAAAAATCACTCCCTGCTTTAGAATGGCCATACCCAAACAACACGAAGTTGTAAAACATGTGTAAACGCTTCATATCGAAATTCATGAAACCCAACACTTTCTTCCACGAGTGAGAGTTTTTGTTGTGAGGAGACAGTGTATCAAAGTGCGAGATATTAGGTACACCAACGAAACCAATGTATGAAGAAGTTGTGAATGTGAAGAATGTGAAGAAGTTTTAAGCTATAAAAAAGTTTACTGCTGAAAATTTACACAGTACTTGCAATTAATCTCTTCGAAATACAAAAAAAACCGGTTGAACGACTAGAAATGCATTTTTACTAGAACAGTACGTACTTCCAAGCAAACGCGCGATCACGGCCACTGTGCCCTGTACAGTGGTCGCCACCACCACCGCCGCCGCCGCCGCCGCCGCCGCCGCGTTTCTTGCCTTTATCACGGACACGTCCGCGAGGGGCGCGCGGGCGCTTTTTCAAATTCCTGCGGGTCGCTCCGGCCAGATACGCGTCGCTTCGCGGTGCGCCGCACCCTGCTTGCGCCGGGCCGAGCTGGGCAGGGCCGCGCCGCGCCGCGCCGCGCCGCGCCGCGCCGCGCCGCGCCGCGCCGCGCCGCGCCGCGCTGGCACTCGATTTCATAACTCGCGCCCAAGAATGTCGCCCTCTGGCAGGCGGCGGCCACACGTCCCCTGCGTCCCCACCTCGTCCTCGGGGACTGCGACGGCCGTGGCTCTCGGAGTGGCTCTTAAATCTCTTGGGCCGCACGGATCTGGGGCCGTTTGGGGGCCATGAATAGGTTCCATGCAATGAAATTGGCACACGTCGTCCCCGGCGTTCCAATCGGCCACGCCTTCTCCGTCACCGTCGTCCCTGCTTTCACCGCCATCCCTGTCGTCACAGTCGCCCCTGCCGTAACCGTCGACTTTGTCGGCCCTGTCCCAACTACAGAGACCTCTAGGGGCGGAAATCCCAAACGTTTAATTACATGGTCCCATTTTAGAATAATTGTCTGCGTGATCGACCCCCTTACATTGTTCTCTATAGTATGTTCGTACAGAGAATATAATCACTAGCGGAACGTTACGTCATCGTCTCTCTCCCTCTTCCTCTCTCCCTCTTCCTCTCTCCCTCTTCCTCTCTCCCTCTCTCCCTCTTCCTCTCTCCCTCTTCCTCTCTTCCTCTCTCCCTCTTCCTCTCTCCCTCTCTCCCTCTTCCTCACCCTCTTCCTCTCTCCCTCTTCCTCTCTCCCTCTTCCTCTCTCCCTCTTCCTCTCTCCCTCTTCCTCTCTCCCTCTTCCTCTCTCCCTCTTCCTCTCTCCCTCTTCCTCTCTCCCTCTTCCTCTCTCCCTCTTCCTCTCTCCGTCTTCCTCTCTCCCTCTTCCTCTCTCCCTCTTCCTCTCTCCCTCTTCCTCTCACCGTCTTTTTTCTCTCCGTCTTTCTCTCTTATTCTTTCTCTCTCCGTTTCTCTCTCTTCCGCTTCTAAGTATTTAGTTGTTGTGTACTAGTTACAAAATGTTGAACGTTTTTAAAGAACTCTCTTTAACATTTCTCCAAAGCGACTTGCGGAGAATATTTTCTTAAGCGGCAGCGTATCGTTCTGAACACATAGTTTTAATTTTGTACGTTTTCTAAACATGTTAAGCAATAGTGTGGCTAAGTTCAAGGGAGCTCAATCCAGAAATTAAAAACGGGTCTCTATTTGCACAAAAAGTAAAATTAAGTTTTTTAAAATTTAATTGGTGTACCAATATGGTTGGCGGAGTGGAGAAAATCAAGGAGAGCGATTTGTTTTATTCTTCGCCTATCCCTGCCTGCGGGCGTCCTTATTAAGGACCCCTTTCTTCGCGGGAGCGGGAGCTTGCGCCGATTGCAGCATCCTCGTTCCATTCTTGACCCTAATACGAAAGGGTTACGAAAGACGGCGAGTTAATTTGTAATTTATTAGTACATTGTCTGTTTCGTTTTTTATCAGAAAACAATTAATTATCAAATTCATAAATATATCTTGTAAATAATGGGATCTTGATTCCACCGATCAGTGAACGGTTGATATTCGCATATGGACCCCGAATCGACCCGTAGCCCCAATCTCCCATTATTGCCCTCTTTCCAGATTTCATCGATTTCCGAAGGGTCGACCTTGACAGGTGGCTCTGGGCATGAACTGCACTGCTTCTTACCGGGAGGTCCTAGGTTTCTGTCCCGACGGTGGCAGGATTTTCGACACTAGCTTGTCAGAGAGATCGAATTCAGTCGCTGACTGGAGGAGCATTCTAGCGGCCGGCTGTTCTGATCGGTAGTTTTCCGTGGTTTCTCCAGTATCCTAACAGGGACCACGCGCGATTTTTCCTTCCTTTTCCTTGCTCTATCCTCACTCTTTACTTACACGCACACACTCGCATGCACTACACTACCACACATGCCGGGAGAGCGGTCGGGAACACCCGCTGAAGCAGTGCCTTGCTGGTGAGAGATACCTTATTCGGGAAAACCCTGCTAGGCGATGGTAGGTCAGCGCCAGATCTCGTCATTCATTGGAGAAGATCACAGCCACCTCCCGAGAAAATAACATGCACTACACTTACAGGACTAATGACCTTAGCCGTTGACATGCCAGGATTCACTAACAATCAAACAATCCAGGGGACGATGCCGACCCATTGTGAACCCGTGCTCTAGGTCGACGGATCACGCTGCTCTCCAATGCGTTTGCATGTCTCTTCATTGCTGTCAGTTGAGGTGTTTGTCATGTAAGCACACCTCTTCAGCAGGTGGTGTGTCGAGCGCTTGCCTTCGCCAGCACTTCGAGCTGGGAAGCTCGCATTGTGTCCCTGGCCACACGCTGCAGCCGAAGTTGGCGATCGCGGCGCAAATACTTTCGATTGATTGATTGTTTTAGTGATTCCGGACACGTCAACTACCAGAGTCATTAGTCCCGTAAGTGTAAAGCATGTATTTTGCGAGGGAGGGGCAGTAATCGTTCCCCCGCTGAATGACGAGATCCGGCGCCTATCAACCGTCGGCTAGCGAGGCTTTCCCCAACCAGGTATCTCTCACCAGCGGAACACCGCCCCGTCCGGAACAAGCTCTTAGCTCCTGACGGGTCTCCCGACATGTGTTGTAGTGTAGTGCGAGTTAGTGTAAGTGTGTGTGTGTGTGTGTGTGTAAGGGGGAAGATAGGACAAAGAAGAGGAAGGTGAGATCGCGCGCGGTCCGTGGCTCGTTTGTTAGAGTATTGCTCCGGCATTCGCCTGGTATTGCTCCGACATTTGGAGAAACCACAGAAAACTACCGACCAGAGCATCCGGCCGCCAGAATTCTCGTCAAGATAGCGACAGAACTCGGCCTAGTGCTAGTAGCTAGTGACGAAAATCCTGCCACCGTTGGGACTAAAACCTAGAACCTCCCGGTCAGAGGACTGCAGTGACATCAGTTGATGCCGTGAGCCAGCTCTCCCGGTGCGATTACTTTCGAAAGAAGAGGAACAGCAAACTCGTCTTGACAAACGTGCAGGCACGGATAGGTTGGTGTTTAGCTGAATGTACAGTGTTACCAGTTATTTACCGCAATGAAGAGAACCATGTGCGACCAAGGAAGCTTACTGACATGGTGCACGTGACTGTAATATTGTTGAATTTTGTACAATTTAATTTATTAATGTACTTGATATAAAAATAAAGAATTCCAATAAAAATAATTCTCACGTAAACAGACGACAAGCTATTCTTGCCAATTTTCATTCACGACGGGCGTAAAGCAAAAATTAGATAATAATGCTTTCAATCTTTGCCGCGAAAATAATCTGAACATATTCTTAATCCCAATCGTACAATTTATCAACAGAACACGAAATCGCTCAGTGTTGTCTGCCGATTTATCTGTTGTCGCTTTCATTGTTAATTCAAATAACACAAGTCTCTCCATTCCTTGGCTGGACATAACCTTTCCATTCCCCTTCTACCTCACGAGCAACCACTTACGCGTGTCCCAGTGTGGGCGAGCGCAGCAGACGGGAGGAGGGGTCAAACTACATTTCTGGGCCACCTATTCCGTTTAACTTTTTTATTTACATATATAAGTTTTACTTGTAAATAAATAAAACATACAACAAAATGAAATTATATTGATTGATTGATTAATTAGTGATTCCGGGCGAGCCAATGGCCAAGGTCATTGGTCCCGTAAGTATAGAGCATGTTTGCTTCGGGAAGTGGCGGTGATCTTCCATCCGCTTGAGGGTAAGATCCCGGACCGAAATGCACGTGGGCTTGTAGGGTTGTCCCCAACCTAGTCTCTCCCCCCAGATACAGAACCCTGTGCTGTTATTTAAAATGTTTCATGATCTAAAACGCTTGCTAACACACTGATATCTAGTATAAATATTAATCGTGCTGTATTTTGTTCTAATTCTTACAAAAATCTGCGCTGCCAACCTCTTTGTAAAATTCTATCATTCTACCATTTGAGCACAACACTATGAATATTATGTAAAGTTTTTGAAAGTGGTGTATCAAAAACTGATTCATTGCAAATCTCCTGACGTAAGCTTTGTGCTTTCAACGTTTCCCCCCTATCTACATGTCTTCTGAATAACCGAGAACAAATAAATGAACTGTTTATCAGCTAGTTTGTTTATTTATTTCGAAATTAGAATTTGCTTATTTTATACAGACACCTCGGTTCATAATGCTTCATTCGTAAACAAATGATAACAGTAAACAAATATAATTTGCTGACCTAACAAACAGCGAGTCATACTTCATCTCCGCAGGGCTAACAACCCTGGGGTGTAAAAATGGATTCGGCATAAAAGTACTGATCCCCCTCAAAAAAGTCACGTGCACTTGCCCCCGGAAGAATATGACTGGGCTTCAGTGGGTATACGAAGGTTGCCTTTTATGTTTCGGGATTTGGCAACCCTGGTGTTGCAATCTGGCAACTGACAGCTCTATCGTAAAGTTGGATGTTTTGAGGTTATACGTACTCAGAACGTTTTGACATACGAGCGCTATTTCTGTTGTTTACAGTAACTTAAAAGATTCATCTTGGCCCAAAAATGGAATTAAATCGTGAACATTTTCGTGCGATTATTTTTTACAACTTTCGACGGGGATTAACTCAGCAACAGTGCATGGATGAACTTAATTCAATTTTTGGCGATGAAGCTCCATCAAGGACCAGTGTTTATCCATGGTATGGTGAATTCAATCGTGGTCGTAGTTCACTCCAAGACGAATTTCGCGAAGGTCGCCAAAAATCAATTGTTGTTCCGAAAACCATGTCGCAGCCGTACCACTAGAACAACGCAGAACAGTCAATTCTGAGTGGTACACAACGATTTGTTTGCCAGCTGTCTTCCAAGAAATCAGGAAAACCAACCGTCGAAGACAGATCACTTTTCACTACGACAATACGAGCTCTCACACATCGGCTCAAACAACTGCATTTTTGAGCACCCAAAACATCGATTTGATGGGTCATCCGCAGTATAGTCCTGACTTGGCACCGAAGGACTTCTTTTTATTCCCGTACGTAAAAAACAAACAGAGGTCAACGTTTTTCGACACCTGAAGTAGCGGTTGCTGCATTTAGAATGCATGTTTTGGAGATACCTCAATCAGAGTGGCAAAAGTGCTTCGACAATTGGTTCAAACGCATGCAAAAGTGTACATTTCTTCATGGGGAATATTTTGAAAAACAATAAAGTGATTTTCGATGATTAATATTGTTTTTGTTATCTTATCCTGAAATATGAAAGGCAACCCTCGTATGTGGTGCGTTCGCGTGGTCCTACGATGGCCAATTCGTGACCCCCCAAAAATGATGATGATGATGATGATGATGATGATAATGATAAGGGTTCTTGGACTGCGGTCAATAGCCACTAAATGGTGCGGATGATCGTCCATGAAATCAGTATGATTCTCTGGGAGGCTACAAGGCTGAGGGTGTGCTTAAAGATGATTTTCCATTTTAAAGATACATGGTGAAGATCCTTCTTTTTTCTCAATTGATATCGAGCCGACGGTGTTTCAGAACATTTTGAATGCATTCTCACCCACTTGAAGCATCACAAAATCATCCGTTTCGTATATCTACTGGACGAGTCGGCTCTGTAGTTAGTATGATCATTTGATAGATGCATTGAAATAATGAGTTTACATCGTCGTTGTTGAATTTACAAAATTAAGTTCCCTTTACTCCCGCCATTTTTGAACACTTTCCAATTCATTGTTATAATGTTAAAAGTCTAAGGAAACAGAGGAAGATAGAGAGATTCTTAACTTATCTCTTTACACATTCGTTTCATGTAGTCACTCAACGTTGAAAAATATACCGTGAAGAAAAATACTGAAAACCTAATGAGTTTGCCAAAGAATACGTAATAAGTGCCAAAAAATGTAATGTAAACTGCGTACTATTTGCAACAGGATTTCATTATTCTCCAAAAGATACGGGAGAAGATCAGCACCAGAAGAAGAAGATAAAACAAGAAGAATAAGAAAAGAAAGAAGAGAAGAAGGAGGAGGAGGAGAAGGAAAATGAGTTGAAGAAAAATGAGAAGAAGAAAAAAGCAAGAAGAAGAAACGCAAGGAGATGAAAAGTAAGAAGAAAAGCAAAAAGAATAAAAGTAAGGAGAAGAAAAAGAAGCAGAAGAATAAAGAGAAGAATAAGAAAAAGAAGAATATCGAAAAGAACAGAAGAAATGCGAGAAGAAAACGAAGAAGAGGAGAAGGAAGAAAATCTGCAAGAAAAAGAAGAAGAGAAGAGGAAGAGGAGAAGAAAGAAAAACGAGGAGAAAAAGAAGAAGAGGCGGAGGAGGACGAGAAGAAAGAAAAGCGAGGAGAAAAAGAAGAAGAAGAAGAAGAAGAAGAAGAAAGAAAAGCGAGAAGAAGAAGAAGAAGAAGAAGAAGAAATAAAATCGAGAAGAAGAAGAAGAAGAGGGGGAGGAGGAGAAGAAAGAAAAGCGAAAAGAAGAAGAAGAAGAAGAGGGGGAGGAGGAGAAGAAAGAAAAGCGAGAAGAAGAAGAAGAAGAAGAAGAAGAAGAAGAAGAAAAGAAGCAGCAGCGTCGTCTTTGAGCTCGGGGCAGCGCTTCGCGACGCGGGCACTGTGCGCGGCCGTGTGCGGCGCGGCGACCGCTTTTTCGGGGCGCGAAGGCCGTCCCGTTACGCGCGAAGCGGCCGGGCCGCCCGCGGAGCGGCAGGGCGATGGAGGCGGTGGGACGTGCAGCGCTTGCCCGATCGCTCGCCCCTGCCTCCTCCTTTCGCCCACCCGCCCTCTCGGGAGGATCGCGCTCAGAACACTTGGGCACTTCCGGTGCTCGCGTTGACGCAAGTAGCCGAGGACGTCTCCGCTGGTCGGGGATGTCAGAGAAGCGTTCGCCTCGGTGCGTTCAGGAATTTCGAAGCCTTGCGAACGAAGAGAATCTAAAGACAAACGGAAATCACGAATGTATTTTTATTTCACACGTTTCATATTGTTCGAAAAGGCCAGAAAGTGGAATTTTTATGATATGCTTTTTATTTTATCGACTGAGCCGTAGTCGCAGTTTGAAATACCTCTTTTACGCATTCAAGCAAGCAACTCTAATTTTAATAAACATGCATTGCTTCTCTTCTTCTAAAATACGGCGTGTTCTTCAGACAGAACGTTAACAAAAGTTCGATGTGAAAAGAGTTCTGAATTTAAATTTTCTATCACTCTGGTTACCTACAATAAAACTCGAAAGAAGGGCTAAGTTGCAAAATTCAATTACACGTAAATTATACACGGTGCTTCATTCCTTCAAATTCACGAATTCAGCAATCCAAGTTTCTCTATTCAAATGAAAAATTTAGAATTTAATAGTCTAAAAAATGTTAACATTTATAAAACAAATTTATATCATTTTCTTCTGAAACCCCTATTTTACAAACGTAAACGGAAAATCGTGGAACATGCTGATCTCTCTCGCAACAAAAGTGGACTGCCATGACAGCCACCATTTGTGACAAATAATAACTATGCAGCCTTAAACCAGAGATGCTACAACAGCATATACTTTATCGCATTACTTCTAACTTTAGAAATTTCTGAAAATGCAGAGAGGTCAACGAAAATAATACCTTCGCCATTCTTTTAAGCATTCCATGTTCTGTGCAAAATCTTGGAACAAAAAAAATTGGAGCGGTTTTAAAGAAAATGCTTTTTACAATTTGCATTAATGTCAAGCAGAAATTACCATGGCATTACTTCAAGATCTGTCTTTCAACAGCATATTGTAATGAGGAAAAAGATCTATCTTAAATATTGTTATTGTGGGAAGACGTCGAAAAAATTTAAATTTTGCAATTTTTGAAAAGTTATGGATTTGAACGAAAATTAAGCTTTAAAAATTCTTTTAAGCGTCCTTTACGCTATCTGTTTATTTAAATCGATTGAAGAACATCAATTTTGGAGATAATAGGCTCAACGGTTTTGGTGCTAGCTGTAAACACAGACGAATAGGACTGCCAGACACACTTTTGCGGTCAATCGATTTTTCGGTATCAAGAACTCACAAAACACAGATTCTGACTACACAGTGTTAAAGGAAATTGTTTTCTATACACAGGAACAATATTTATCTACCTTTTACTTAACAGGGCCCAGCATTAAGTTTTCCGCACTTTAGAATAATTTCTCTTCTTACGAATTAAGGACGAGAATGTAGAAATGATTATCAAATATTGAAACGCCTTCGTCGGAACACAAGAAAAACGACAAGTTTCAAAAATATTTTGTAGTTAAGTGAAGAAATAGTTTAAATAAAAATTAGTGTATTTTTACTGGTAAAAATTGTATCTAGATTACTGTATAAGACAGTCAATAGAGTAAAACACCTTGTCCTTGACCAACGAATAAAGCCTCCGCTCAGGCTACGTTCCGTGGCACTGACGATGTGTCAAGTAGAAATCAGTGTTGATAACTTGACTTTTTATTATTATGAAAATTGAATAACACAAAATTGTTATCTTTTGTTAAAAGTAAGATAAATCAATATACTTATATTTACCCACAATTATTTGTTATAACATTACTTGTTTTATATCAGACAGTAAATTTAAGCATTAAAACGTCTTCCAGACTTCCTTAAAATCAGATGTAGGCATGATAAGGCATGCTAGTTGTTTCCTTGAATCTATACCAGGTGACAGCACTGATATAAGTGTTTTCATTCATTTATGGTATCTATAGTTACACACTAGTGACCTGCAGCATAAAAATGCTACTGAATAAAGGCACACAAATTGATTTTCCAAAAACTACCACGACCACTAATCAACTGTACAACAACAATATTGTAGGGTCTCCCTACACCAAAATATTCAATATAGAGTTTTCTTTCTAAATGAAATTTGTTCATCAAAGCAAGATCTTTAAATAACAATACGCATAATCGTTCGAAAATATGAATGTTTTGCGCAATTTTTTGTGAAATATTCGCAATTTTTAAACACCTATTTTCTGAAAATCGGCTCCATTTTTTTCTTCCAATTTATTTCCTGAATAACTCAAAGTATATTTATAAAAATGACGCAGGTTCCATTTTCGGTTAACTCTGTATTTTTGAAAACTGCAAAAAACTATCAATGAACAACTACAAATTTATTGTTTTTAAGATTTTTTTCCCTGAAAGAAATATTTGTAAATATAGAACTTTATATAACCATGCACAATTTTTCGAAAAAAAATAGCTACCGCGTATATTTTGCTAGAATGAAAAGATCTTTTTTCTCAAAACCTGTTCCAAATTTTCTTATCATTTATTTTTTCTCGAATATAGCAAAAAAATTTAAAATGGCTCAGTTCTGTTTTTCGTTAAACTCTGTTTTCACACATGTATAAAGTTACAAATAATTCGAGAAAATATGTGCTGTTGTAGCACCCCTTTTTAATTTTTACATTTTTACATTCAAATAAACAATGGATAGATTACGTGTGGAATGAGATGTACAAAGGGGACGACGATTCAAACAGTTCGGGTAGTCTGGTAGTTTGGGTTAGGTTATCAAAAAACGTCAATTCTACACGGCCAATTGGATTCCGTTACGTGAGTGATCGCCACATTTCGAAGGTGACTGCAAAACTCCGACTTTAGGCTTCCGTGATTTACCTAAAACATCCTTGAGACCAGCTAATGAAAAATTCAAAATACATATTTGGTTTCTTATGGCTCGTTTCTTTCGCATAGCTACTGCAAATAAAGTATTTCTACTGAATTAAATACGCGCATTCCAAACATTTTCCACGTATCCATACAAATTAGCTGTTTGTACCCACTGAGAAAGCTGAGGAGACTGCTGTTGCCACTACAAGGTCTCTGAACGGGAAGTCCCAGGGTTCGACTCCCAAGGTGACGAATTTGCGGAACTAGTTTCATAGCTAAGTCGAATTCCGGCTCTTATGGAGGGGAAATCCAGCGCCCGGATGTTCTGATCGGAAGTTTTCCGTGGTTACATGCACTGCACATATAGGAGTAATGTCTATGCCAGCGGATGTGCCCATAAATCCAAAATAATCAATCAATCTAGATTAGCTGTTCCGAAAACTGCTCGCTATCCGGCGGGTAGCGCCCTCTGAGAGAGCGAGGCCGTAGCAGCTGTAAGCCGTAAGCGGACAATTGCTCCGCGGCGCCGCCAAGTTAAAATTCGGGGTCGCGGGGGGAGCTGCCGCGTAGAGCGAGCGTAGCGTAGCGGGAGCAGGGTGAGGGGCCGAGGGGGGGGGGGGGCGCAGAGCCCAACGTAGCTATTTCCCCGGCGCAGGGTCAGCGCGCGGCCTCTCAGGATCTTTATGGCTCGCTCGCCGGCGCGGCGCGGCGCGGCGGCTGCAGATCGCAGATAGGCGGCCCGCGTAGTCACGATCAGATAGAGGCGACCCCTTAATTATTATTGGCACGCAGTGAGGAACTCCCCCGTCGCCCCCCCTCCCCCCGAGCCGGGCGTCCCGTCGCGGCCCATCCCCTCGGAACGTGAGTGCCCGCTTATATGATAACGCCTGATATTATAACATCACCCCCTCGTCCCCGCCTCGCCGCTCGCCCGGGTCCATTAAACTTTATCGGAACTGCAGACTACAAAAATGCTGCTCCTTCGCTGTTACGGATAATTAACAACTGGTCACGTGAGGTTCCATTACCGCTGCCGTCGCTTATCTTCCGCCGTGGCTTAAATTCAATTAATGTAATAATTGGTATTTAATGAAATAGAATGTGTGCGTGTTCCAATAGCCTCGAGGAGTCTCCTTCGCTAAAGTGAGACACGACGAACTTCGTTATGGCTCTGCTTCGTGGCTTGTGACAAATACCGATGACATTACTGCATCTGACAGACGTTATATCTAGAAAACGGGTCCCAGGTTGTCCGGAGAAGTGCATGCCTCTAAATTTAGGGGGAGTGCAGGGATCCTTCCTCTTTAGTTGTACATTTTGAAAGGGGAATTATTTAAGTTTTTAGGAAGTTTGTTCGTAGTTAAAGGCATAAGCGCCATTACGATTGAAACTAGCTTTGTTTTAATTGTACAAACGATTTTTTTTGTTAAATCAATGGTGGGTCGTCAATATTTACATCAGTGATGTATTTCATGGATAATTGCAATTGGAGATTTAAAAAATCTTTAATTTGTTTTAAATGAACTTCCTCGAAATCCTTAAAATTTTCTAGTATTAGTGAGCCCAAAATGGTGCATTTTCGTGTACGATCAAATGACTTTTTTTCTTAAAAAGGGCTTCAAATTTTGTAGTGCAATGAAGTATTGAGAAAATATGAGAAAACGTGAAAAATGTATTAATACGTGTTTTTATAAAATAGTATTTTCAATATAAATATTACAGAATATGAAATGAATTCAACGAGTTAGTTACGAAGTTCTATTAATAATGTTTTTAGAAAGGGTTTGCAAATTTTTAGGGCTTGCGAATGTTTGGTAAAATATTTTTAATGAGTGGTGAATTAGTGAAAAATTTTAAAAGCTAAAAGAATGATCTACAATTGTTACAATAGCAAAGAATTATTTTGAAAGTTAATCGGACATAAAATATCAGCGTTTAAATGATTTCAGCAGTTTTGAGCCGGTCATTTAGAAAGGGGAATTATTGATGAGACAAACTCATTTTCGGTCAAAAGGCACCCATAACTTCTGAATTAAAAACTCCATTATTTATGTGTATGAATGTAACCGACGCTGATTCTGAATTGTTTACCCGATATATTTTCTTTTATTAAGAATTTTTAATGCTGAACACTTGCAAAGGTGCAGAGCAACACACACCACTGATACACTTTTTTACCCTTCAACTATCAAATAAACCATTTATTAATATCCATAATAATAGTTTTTTACTGCCCATTACACAAGTCAAGTCTATAATTAAGTTCTTATCGTGTTTTCAAAAAGTGCTTTGTTTTTCGCGCGATACATTTACGCGATTTGATAGTCAGGAAAGGGAGTCTTACGGGTATTGTTTTCAATTGATCCATACACATGTAATAAATAAAATAAAAAATCGCCTATTTCAGAAAATCGAAATATTCGTAAATACAGTTATTTTTATAATGCACTTCAAAAATACAAAATGTGATTTCACACAATTACATCGTTAGACAAGCTCATTCATGCCTCGACGCTATAACATCCCGTTCTAAACAGTATCATTTATTCACAGTCAGCATTAAACAATTTAATTTCAATAATTTTGATTCACGTTTGAGCAGTGTACTTACGCTTGAGTCGCGCGTCACAGGCTGTGGCTGAACGGGTGACATCACGTGGCGTCGACGTGCGCCCGCCAGTTGCTGGCGCTTCTGGAATGATGACCTCCTTCGAAGAACTGAAGGAGCAGAGCGGCGGACACGCCCCCTTCTGTGCAGTGCGCGTCACGGAAGCCGCACGGCAGATGTTTATCTGGCGTCACAAGAGAAGCTCACATCAAGCATTCGCGCAGGCTGTGTTATACGACGTGTAAACTATAGCAAATACATCCACTTTGTTTCCAAAAAAGGTGTCAAAATAACGTTTCTTTTCTCTTTCCTTGGATTATTGTATTATATTAAATTAACTAATTGGTACTATTCAATATGATAATAAGGCAACATTATTTTCATATTTGTTTTTAATTTATTGTAGCCAATCAGTGAATAAACCACTTTACAGGTTTGAAATAGGATACAAACAGTATAATAAGTTATACAATATTAATTCAAAAGCACCGAGGTACCTGCAGTTAAGCTAACTCAACTCAGTGTTATATGTGAGAGGGAATCTATTTTATATGTGAGATATTCAACTTTATGCCATTGAACATTTTTAAATTTTATTCAATTGGAAATTTTATACAATTTTATACAATGCGAAATATACAATATATACAGTTTCATATATGGGAGGGACCCATGTGATTCTTATAAGCCTCTCTTTATTAATCTAGGTATTTTACCATTACCTTGTCTATTGATATATGAATACACTGATGTATATAACTCAATACTCGACGTAATAATCATATTCATAAGATGACAGTATCAACAGCTCACTACCAAAAATTCATATACGTACAATTCATGTACATTATTTTACAACACCTTGCCAGATGACATTAAACGATTAAATTCGATACAAAAGTTTAAGTTCGAAGTAAAACATTTTCTGCTGCACAACTGTTTCTATACAATTAAAGACTATACTGAGCATCCAAAAGAAAAGAAATATTAATTTAACAATGACATTTAATGTATTATTTACCATTTCGATTATATAATTCTATGAACCTGTGACAAGTATTGTACTTTAGCTTCTGGGTCAATGGCCCCCATCTCGATCAGGTTTTTGTCCAGTTCTCCAGATCTTTGAGCAATAGCTGAGGTGGACCCTTGTTTTGCTTCTGAACATACATGTAACTTCAAATTAACTTCTCACCATAGAAGGTCACACACGGTTTTTATCTGTTTTTGACGTAAATTAATTAATTAATATAATGAAATTAAATATATAATTAATAATTAAATTAATATAAAAACCTCATTTATGTATATTTTAAGCTCAGTGCGGTGGTGTGACGGGAGTGGGAAAGGGGGAGGGGAGTGAGCTAAGGATTGCGTGTTTATGATGGTTACGGAGATCTAATTTTTTTAGGAAGGCGTGTTTTGGTTCTAGTAGGATTTTTTCAGGATGGAGAGTCTGGCACCGGGAACCAGGTTTAGGTCTTAATGTGGTTTTATAAATATGCAGGTTTATGTCAGTTTAGAGCGCCGATTTACAGTTTATTAGAGGATAAAAGTAGCATAAGTTATGTTCAGCCGATGGGTAATGTGGGGTTTCCGCGAGAGACGTCATAAAAATACGAAAAACGAAAATGATTTTCTTAGGAAATGGTGATCTTATCGTGCCTCACGTGAAAAAATCAACTCACTACCGTGAGAACATGGAGAATGGCAACGTGAACCCGCGAACAAAATGGCGTTTTATGGGGGAGTTTTACCACCACGCGTAATGTAGCGACGTTGGACACTAACAGACACCTGAAGGACTTTGAAGTCATAGCATCTTGCCTTAAGCCTAAGACACTATCTTTACGGAGCACGCCTGTCTCTACAGTCACCTTACAAACGGCAAAATGCCGGTTGGAAAATGGAGGCCTAAAAACAGGAAAGGTTGCATTTTCCAACTCTAGTAAACTGATTCTCGAATGTGAGGCAAATAAATGATTCCTTACCAACTCCAAAACTCTGGCAAAAATTAACGGAAAACGTTGGAAAGGTATCAGGTAAGAAATTCGCGAAAATGAAGTTGAAATGGAATATTTTTGTTCGGTTATGTTTTACGCTCATAACAAACGCTGTTATTAGATATTATCTTCATTCTCAAGAAAAGCCGATTCAGAACACCAGTCTGCATACTTATCATGCAAGGCTACAAAATCGAAAATTCCTTGCTTAATGGAGATTTGTTTACTCTTGACTCGTAAGGCCGTGGGTTCAATGTCTCACCACTCGCCTACTCTCTTTGATACATGCAGCTTCTTTATTTGTCGCTTGAAATGCTTCTTTTGTTATAATTCATAAAGGATGTAACTGCTAAAAATTGTGTTACAGCATTAAACGCTATGACCACCGACTTGTAAATTCGTGCGTGACAAGAAATGGACTATCGATTCGAGAACGCAACAAATGGTGCTCACGTTGAATGCACAAAATAAAAATTTGGATTTTCCTCTATGCAATGATGTGTCGTATGTGTCTCCATATATTATCGTTCATTGGTGGTAAATATTTGAAATCTGCTCCTTTTTTAATCATTCTGTATATATTGAAAGAAGAATATAACTATTTCTCTTAAATTAATAATTAACCTAGGTGGCGTTCCGGTGCCTTAAATTTTGAAAACGAAGCACTGGTAGTAGTTGTATACTTGTCTCTAAAAAGTAGGTGATACCTAACAGTGAAATAAGAGTGACTAATGAGAGTTGAAAGTTCACAGGAACATTCTAAAACTAATGAGACATTTTTCGTATTTGAATATTAGACCGTTTTTATTTTCCTGTTTCGTAATTTTAATAAATCGAATTCATAAAAAATGTATTATTTGTTGAGTTGGTAGCGGAGCGGGCGTAAAGTATTCAAAAGGTCCGCACGGGCATAAAAAATCCGAAAGGCACGCAAGGGTATTAAGTATATCATTACCTATTTTGTTTCAGGTCTATAAACACACAGTAATGAACTAGTAAACCATAAATTATATTACTAGTACTCCACTGAATAAACCTTTACTCTTTGCTAGCGATATAGCAGTTCTTGTCAGAGGGCAACAAACAAAACGAAAAAAAATAATAAATTTACAAAATCGCTTGAATAACATTGTAAAATGGTCTAAGAAAAACAAAATTGAAATATTGTGTTAAAAAGTAAGGTATTTGGTTCACGAGAAGAAACACATACTGTAATAGTAACAAAACGTGGAAACCAAAAAAGCCTGTCTTACTCGTCTTGAATGGAAATATGACGCACTATACTTAGGTGAATAAATTAGTGATGCTACATTACTTTTACCAGTTTTTCCTCGCAATAGATCCATATTTTCAAGCCGTCAAATTTTGCCCATTCGAAGGCATAACATTAATACTGTGCACAGTTTTTGTTATCGGACGACAGGGTCAGGCGGGCAAACGGACTTATCTGCACGCAAATCTTGAAATCCATTTCTTGAGCAACCACCATCAAGGCGACCGCAATAATATTAAAACATGACCTAACTGAGAGGTCTCTTAATAACACTGAACTTAAATATCTGGAAATCTATGTATTGAAAATCAATATGTAAATATACTATAGCCTTTGCTATTTCAACTAGCGGTGCTTCAACAACATATATTCTTTCTCATTATTTCTATATTTCCAAGTTTCGAAAATTCAGAGAGTTCAATGAAAATGTGACCTGTGCCATTCTTTTAAGCGATCCTTGTTCTATCCGTGGAAACAATTCAAAGAAAAAATAAGGAACGTCTTTTGAGAAAATGTTTTTTTTATAATTTACACTAGACTTCATTTTACTTCAAGCAGAAATTGCCCAAAAACTACTAGTTTTTCAAAAACAGAAGATGACATTTTTTTGAAGATCTGATTTCTTAAAACAGATTTTGTTTCAGACAAAAATATCTGTCCTCAAATTTGTAGTTTTGGTTTGTTTTTGCAATTTTCGAAAATACAGAGTTCGCCAGAAATGGGATTAGTTCCAGTTCTTTCCTGATCTGTGATACATCCAAGAAGAAAATTTAAAGAAAAAGTGGAGCCATTTTTTAAAAAAACAATTCTTTAAAAATTGCTTTTATTTCACTCCAAATTACATAAAAACGACTCATTATTTCGAAAAAATGTGCAGCATCTTATTTCAAGATTTGTCTTTAAAGAACAGGTTTCATTCAGGAAAAAAATATCTTCAATATTGTAGTGGTAGGAAGACGTCAAAAAACATTTTTAACTTACGCAATTTTCCAAAAATCAGGTATTTCAAATACCATTATTTTAAGCATCTTTTACACTATCTGAGGACAAAGTTTAATCAAATAGTTTGGAGCCGTTTGTGAGAAAATCTTGAAAATGTTTTTGAGGCTTCATGTAACCAAATATGAAAATATCCGTTTCAATCTCGCAGAACATCGAGTTCTTTTAAACCGATCGTGTAATATTAATTTGGGAGAAAATTGGCTGAAAGTTATAGGCGCTACCGTTGACTACAGACATACGGACAGCCAGACGACCATCAATCGATTTTTGGTTTCAAGAACCAATAAAAATGGATTCTGACAACACAACGTGTGGCGGAAGTAATATGCCAAATGTACAACCAAGATATTTCGTTTTCTGTCGCACGATTACAATACCATCTCTTCTTCCGAACTTAAGGCGAGAAAGTAAAAATTAATTATAAAATGTTTTAAATATTTACAAACGAATATAAAATGTTGCTTAAAGAATTATCTGTGACCTCCTACCTAACGGGGGCCCTAAGCACGCCCTACGTCCTTTTGTATATTAATCCATCTCTGAGGGCAATACTTACTCTGGAATTCATTTTGGTTTTTATTTAAATTAATTAACTTGTAAAAAAGTAAATTAAATGTTATGAAACTAATCCAATGTTTTCTTTTCACTTGTTCAAAAGTTATTTCGAAAGTAATTAACCAGTTACGAGGTCTCTTAAAAAATCGACATCGGAAAATATTCATTTCGACGACTCATGAATTATACTACTAGTTTATTACTTATTTAATTATGTAATTATGTCTTTTACGCTCATTTCTTTTTTTCTCGACATTTTCGAGAATATTAGTGGAATCCGGCAGAATTGTTCTGCCCTTCATCTTCCTCTTTCTCCAGAAGCGGGATTTCTGATCTTTTACTGTGGGAGGGGGCAAAGGGTCCCCCCTCCCGCATAAGATGGTAAAAAGTTATCCTAAACCAAATGGGATATGAGTAGTTTCAGTATAAATGTAACATAAACATAATATTTTTGAAAGATAACTTATACTATCGGAAAAACATTTTTTTTATATTCAAAAAAATAATTTTTACTGTCTTAGAATTCTGGAATTGGCTTGAAAAAAAATATCAGAATTTCTTCTTAAAACACAAAACCTTGTAGAGCTTTTTTTTCTTTTTTTTGGATTGCCTGAGCTTAAAAAAAATAAAAACCATTTTTACCATTTTAGATCACATACACTTTGAAAATGGCTGCCACAGTTCTGTGCATTTATTTGAATGTTTATTATACATTTGTAATGAAAATTATTCTGTTATCAAAAAAAATGAAACTTTTTTGCTAATGGTACCGACATTATGATTAAAACAACATATTTGTTTTTTTTTTTTTCAGAAAAGTGAAATTACTTTACTAACATTGAAAATAACAGAAACTATTCATTGGAGATAACAGGTTCACTTTTTTCTCAGTGTACGCTTGGCATCAAACAAATATCATGCATTAGTTACAATATAAGAGTATCTTACATTGTAATGAAAAAAAACATACTTACAAAAGATTATATAATAAAGAGTATTACTCAATGTCATTCGAATATTTTCACATTTTCAACAATTTTAAACGCGCAGTTTTTGGTCTCTGACACGTTGTATATTCACGCTAGAACTGTCGGATCACAGAAAAGTTAATCACTCCGTGACGTTTTTGAATTCCTACGTTTTGAAGTTTTGACAAATTTCTTCTTTTGAAGGTCTCTTAAAGAAAATCGTTTTAGATGGACACGGCCTAAAGTTTTCCAGTTGCCGACTATTCAATTGCGCGGCGATTCACATGTCGCATTCAACATAACCCACATAGATCTATTTAAGTGACGTTGGTTTAATTCCCGGTATATTCACTTAGATGATAGCGCTAAACATACGAAAACACGTTTTTGAAAATTTATTATAATTTTCTGGCCGGACCTGAAAAGAAATTATCAGTTCCCTATCAGGAGATGAGAGGCGTCGAATGACATCTCATAGCGTTTCGATTGGTGCACGGAAAATGGACTAACCGTGAGTGACGGATCCGCATACCCATACTCACAGTTTCTCAAATAGTGTATAGGTATTATTTTTTAATCAAAATACAGAAAAAAAGTAAATATTTTAGAAGTTTGAAGATCCTCGAAATGAAATGTCTAAATATATATTTTTTTTAATGTCCCGACATTGGGAGGCAGTTGTCTCCCCTTGCCCCCCCCCCTGAATCCCGCCTCTTTCTTCTTCCCTCTCCCTTTCTTTCTCCTCTCTCTCTCTCTCTCTCTCTCTCTCTCTCTTCGTCTCTCCCTCTCTTCGTCTCTCCCTCTCTCTTCGTCTCTCCCTCTCTTCGTCTCTCCCTCTCTCTTCGTCTCTCCCTCTCTTCGTCTCTCCCTCTCTCTTCGTCTCTCCCTCTCTCTTCGTCTCTCTCTGACCCTATCTCAGTCTGTCTCACTGTCTCTAAGTCTCTCTCTGTCCCTCTTATTCACATTTAGGTGCAGATTCTGCACGTTTCTGAACAGGTGGGGTAATATCGAGAAGCGCCGGGCCAGCAAAAATGCAATAGAATGTTCAGGAAGATCTCATCCTGTAGATTATAATGTGAGAAGAGTTTCTTAGAAGCCGTAGGCCTTTGGTCTCAAAATTTTAGTTTTTAATGCACTAGAACGCTTCTTTTAGGATTTATTTAACGATATAGATTCAAAAATACTGCCGGGTGTTGCAGGTTGCATTTGGCATTAATATGTAGTTTTGTTCTACAGAGCCATAGTGGAGTTACAACAAAATTAACAGCACATAAACCTTCTGGGTGAAAAACACGCACACGAGCCAACTTTTATCGGTCACACAGGGTCGGAGTTCGCCCCTCTAATATATACCAACATCCATTTATATATACTACATAGGAAGTGTTCTAAAGAATTAACCTAGGGGAAAATATAAATAAGTAAATATATAAATAAATAAACATGTTGTTATGTAATGTTAAGTCATCCCTATTGTTATTGTAATATAATCCTGGCATAAGGCCTCAACACATGGGCCAATTTGTCGACCAACCGTTGGGACCAAGAAATTGGACTATCCGCTTCACACTGTCCGACCGACAACCCGATTATTCTGCAGTGCTCGAACTTTCGAGAAGGCTACATCTATGACGGAAATCTGAAGCGCTGCTGTCGGGCTGTTGCACAGTGTTTCCCAACCTCAAAAATCTGGCCATTTTTTTTTAATCATATTTAGAGATGTTCATGATCACAATAGTTTACCCTTATAGCTATAGAGTTAAAATGCAAGTTGAGGAACACATCCTTTGTACTCATCTTCAGAGCCTAATTTGAAAGCTAATCACGTGCAACCGTGTTACATTGCAACGGCGAAAAATACCATCAGCTTATTAATATTTTTGACAAAGTTTTTGTACAAATATAACACGAGTTAAAATACAAGATTTAGTTCAAGTGAATGCTGAATATTTGTTAATTACTGAAGTGAAAAAATGAATGAAAAATTCTGGGGGAAAACGTGTTCTATTGTACATAATAATTCTACAGTCAAATTTGCAATTTTCAAAATTTCAAAATCAC
This sequence comes from Gryllus longicercus, assembly GCA_038098605.1. NCBI lineage: Eukaryota > Metazoa > Arthropoda > Insecta > Orthoptera > Gryllidae > Gryllus > Gryllus longicercus. Next base: position 1,895,345 of record JAZDUA010000128.1, on the reverse strand, counting down.
ACGAGTTGCTGCATCTCATTGCAACTGCATTGCTGACACGTGTTTGAATAAAGGAGTTTTCAAGCCATTTACTAATGATTTTCTTATGATATTGTATGTAATTTCTACATTTTATCAATAACAATTATTTTTCTTTGCGTTGCTTCCATTCTTATAATTATTGTCACAATTCGCTTACATTACCAATTTCGAAAAGTAATTAGCATTTTATGACAAATTTGATCCGTAATTTTATTACTTCAAATTGTCGACGTCATATTCGTAATCAGCAATCTCCAAACCCCAAGTACCACAGAACTTTCAATTAATCAACTATTTTACATTTGAACAAGCGTTTTCAGATCAAGAATCGCTGAAAGTTGACCCAATATACAACACTACACAATACACTACACTACACACACACACACTACACTACACAATTTGTCTGACATTACGGTGGAGGAATCGGCGGTCATGTGGTCAGGACCAACCAACCGCCCGACAAAAATGTCTGCTGGACAACTTACCTCAACACGATGCAATTTTTCGGATTGACATTAGTATGTGTGTACGGGCCTATAGTAATCGAGTAACTTGCGCCCATCCGTCCGTCAGTGCGCCCGTTAATTGGACTACCCGTTCGTTCGTCCGTCGGTCCGTCCATCCAACCGTTATACATGGAGACTCCTTCCTTCCGGTCCACCATTCCAGGTAAATTAGGTCTTATTCGACGAGTCGTCAACTGCAATATGATTAAAATGTAATTTTATTATGAACCAGCAAAGCACAGATAACATTTTAACATGAAAATACACACCGAAGGTGCCACGCTAAGCGATTTATGATATATTTGTGAAACATAGTATGTTTTTTGTAAGAAATTAATGGGATTCTCTATGATGTCACCAACAAAATGACCCTTCAATCAAAAAGATTGAAGTCCACTGGAATAAAGGAACGTAGTCTGGTATAAACACATGAAATATATTTACATCATGGTAGTAGTATGAGTGTTCTTAACTAAATCTCGCTTTGCCAGAATTAATATTAGGGAAAGGTGGTATGGCGCCCGGGGGCCTACTAGAAGTAGGAGAGTAGAGGTAGGATACTGAATAACTAAAACAAGAACGTCAAACGTGCACTAAGAAAATACGTATAAATCTATTGTACCACATTCTCAAATGTAAGTAAAAAGTAAAATATAGTCATTTAACATTTAAAAATTCAGTATTTAAGATTTAAAAATTATTATCATTATTATTTATTACATATTATTTTAACTTGATAGTTATGGTAGTACCGTGGTAGAAATAAAATCATTTTCCATCATGGGTAGTACAATAAATTCTTGAGTGGAAAGATTCAGTAGAAAATAATTGCTGTAAATTCCGTTCAGTCTAAATATATAATGAAATTGATGTTATCATTTACCATTTATTTTCCTGAGAAAAGGAAAATAAAACAAAAAAAATTGAAACGTAACGATACAGTTACTTTCCTATTTTCTGAAGTCGAGGTAAAAAGAAAAGTATAATACCGGTACTATAACTTAACCTGTCGAACTGAAAATAAAATATAAGTACAATAAAATATAAGTAAAATGTAACTAACATTAGATTTTTGTACATGGGTTTGAAAAAAAAGTATTATGAACTCTTCTGCATTACACCTGCATACAAATTACGAACCCGCCTGCAAGTGATCCATGTACAAGCGAAATCTTAGTGAAATCCGTGTTTAACATTGCTCTCGTAGGTAGCAGCACGTACGGACCTCAGTACCGTTGCTTCCTGCGCTCGAGACTAGATTGCACTAGTACGAGTACACAACAATTCAGTGGAAAATTTGTGAATAATTATGCACTTACGATCTTTTGTAAATGTTAACTCTCAAAAGTACACACGTTTCGTATTCCATTAATAGTGTTCTTCAGCATGTCAATAAAATTTATAAAATCGTAAACGACGCGACATTGAAGTCCTGCGATTCGTGCGCACTCAGCCGGTAATATTGAGAACAAAGTGTAACAGTCTTTCAAGGAGATCTGGACGTCAGTGGACTCTTTTATCATGGCTGAGGGTTGTAAACAATAATATTTAGACGAATGTCATTTGCTATTGTTGATTTATCATTTTAAATTTTTTGTGTGTGGTTAAAAAATATTTATGGTTAAAAGAAAGGCAAGCTTCGAACTACTAACTTGAGACAACTGTCACAAGTTGATAACATGGCTGAGAGGTAAATAAGAGAATAAATTGAAGTATATTAATCTTCTGGGACAACTTGCATGTCAGACACCTATAAAAGTTTATGTTACACAATCTTCTTCACTTACAATGTCATAGAGAGTGACTCTTGACAAGTGGCAATTGCTCAACTGATAAGGGGTTGTTATGAGTTATTTCTGTTTTGTGACACACTTATGTCACAATCTAAAACAACAGTATTTACTAATTACATATAAACTCCTAGCCATCTTTTACTGTAACCTCCCATTTTCAGGGGAAGCTGGTGGGATTCTTGGTACAAAGCTGCTAAAGACAAGGTATGTATTCCAAACATATTTTGTGCATTTATTCCAGTTTTTTTTAAATTATTTTTTATTACAACAAAATTGATTTTGTACTCAATGAATTAATTATTCATATACATTTTACAGTATAATTTCATAACATTCAGAATTATATATACATATGGACTGACAGATGCTATGTGTTATTATGTATTGCTTTTCTTACTGCTTCTTAAATTCTGTTTAATTTTTCTTTTGCTTTGATTTTATTTTCATGTAGTCAGTAGAAGTTTTGGAATTTGTTAAAAGAGATTTGGATGAATTTTCAACCGCCGTTAAGAGTGAAGCTAGTAATGTTGTCACTACAACAACCAGTGCATTGAAAGATAAATTGAAGGTAAGCTTTGGTTTACTCCGTGCATACAAGAATTGTAATATTGTTTATAAAATTAGCAATGATGCACAATACATTGCTGGTGCAGATGTAAATATAAGTTACTTATTGCTTGATTTTAGTTGTTATGATATCTAATTCCTGTGTGTTTCAATGTATTCTGAAAATGATAGCTGGATGAACCTGAATCTACAGCTAACTCTGTTAAACGAAGTGTGTCCTCATTCCTTGGACAAGTTAGCAATGCATTAAGCCCTCCTCCACAAGATGAAGATGAAGAAGCGATTATGATATTTAATTCTCAACCCGTGCCATTAACTCCATTTCAGGTGCTTTTTTACATAACTATATAACCATAATGAAGACATAACCTCACTGCATCTCAAAGTTCCTACATTTGTATTGTTCTTTTTCAGAAAAAACTTCATGCCCTCATTATTGATCCTGACACCTTCCTTGTAGCACCTAGTGAAGCTGATTTACCACAATACAAAGCCTGGCTGGAAGTTACTCAAGAAGTTCTGAACAATGAACAGCGTCTTGCACGAATGTTGGCAGCAAATCCTGATTTACATTGTCAGTACACAAGATTGGTGCCCGAAAAGGTACATTTAATTGGAAAAAAAAAAATTCTGCTACATAAGTATTCGATTTTCATCATGTAAATTTTAAAATATAAATTTTCGATCATGATCATTCTTATTATAATCTGATCCTAACCTTTTAAAATAGATAAGGTCTCCAACTCCTGTGCTTTACAATTCATATAATGTTCACCCTTGACATATTTTTGATAACAAATTTGATACATTTGTAAAATGTGCTTAACATATGAAACTCAGAAAAATTAAATAGGATAATATTTGTTTTGCTTGATGCTTATTGAAGATGATATATCTGAGGTACATATTACTTGCACTAGTTTTTTTGATACACAAGCTCTCTAGTCCTCACCCAGTGCTGAATAGCATGGCACATTGATACTTAGGTTCGACTTGGAATGGTGCGTACTATGCTGGCAACAACCATCTCATACTTTTAAAACAATTGTAGCATTTCATGTGGCATGCTTTGGCAAGTTAATACTTATGATGCGTATGATTGAAAATTTACCTGTGATAGTACTGCTCGGCTGATCTTAGCTCATGTCATTTGCAAGGTACTGGCTTTCTAGTTTTATTTGAGTGAAACTCCTAATATGCATTTATAATTTTGTCATTTCTTTGTAGTCTTATCATATTTTCTTGGAAACTGAATTTCCAAATTCTTGTTAAAAAGTTTTTATCAAAAACTTTTTGTCAAAAAGTTGAAATATTTCCAGCACTTTTGTAGAAATATTGAATTCATATGTAGTAAGTGTAAATTGATTTATCTTTTTTTCTCGTGTGGGTTAAAAGAGGATATCTTAAACTATTTTTTTGTGTTTTGGATACTATTCAGTTTGGTTGGTGGAGTTGTTTGACTCATTCTACTCCTTCAATTAACCTCTATTTTACTTATCGCCACTCCTCCTTCACTTTCTGCCAAACCAATGTGCCTGAGCTTCATTTCAGATAACTTAAGATGACAATTCCAATTGATATTTCCTTGCTTATTTTGTATTTTTTGAGATGGAGAATAGTCACTTAATACATGTTGTATGTTTTGTAAAGAGATATGAAAGAGGAAAGCATTCTTCAAATAAACAGATTAAGATTGAATGTGATTACATAAAACTTCAAGTTATAATTTTTATGTGAGAATCTATCCAATCATAATATTTTCCAGGTTTTAAACAGTTCCGTTTATTTGGAATATTATAAGTAGTAGTAGTAGTTATAGTATTCCAATAAAAAAAATGTATATTATAGTAGTTGATTTCATTTTTTTATTCTTATAATTCTTTCAAAAACAAAATTCTAAAATTTTAAATTAATGTAGTAATTTTACTGACACCTACTTTTATGAGAGTTTGATACAAATTTCAAAAGAATGTCACTTAATTTTTAAAATAAAATATTTTTGGAGTTGTATGTAAATTGTGTAACACAAAAAATGGATGTGAAGCAGATGTTGCATGATACATAGAAGTAATGGGTGTTGGTGTAGCGCTGGCAGGCTGGATATTTAATATTTTAATATTCATCTAATTCATGACTATAGATATAAGTCAGTTGGTTGTAATGATTACTTTGGGTCCTAAGGAGAAGATCTAGATATTATTTGTGCCTCTTCAATACTTTGCATAAAATGTGGGCTGTTCCCATTAGAGCAATGTCATGCACTTCCTAGTTTTGAATGACCTGGGAGTTTAGCCAAGTTCTTACACAAATTTTGCGTAATAAACCCCAGAGCTCTAACTATCGGGGCAACCTGTGTGCTTTGACGCCCCACATTCAGCAGACTTCCATTTCTAAACTCTTGTATTTAAGTCGTTTCTCTGCCTCCTTGGTTATGACATTTTGATTGCATGGCCCAGCAACATCTACGTAGACAAGATTTTTTCTCCAAATCCCAGATAACAATCTCAGGTTTGTTTGCCACTAACATGTGATCAGTTTAAATTTGTTGGTCACAGAGTATTATCATTAGTAGTAGTACTATTGTTGCAAGAGGGGAGAGGTGAATCCAGAATCATCCAAATTTATGTTATTTCATTATTTTTTGGACAACCCTTTAGGCTAAAATAGTGGTAAGGCAATAAAAGTCCAAACATCAATTTATTATAGTAATAATGACCATGCTCGATATTTTGACCAGGTTTCCGCATCTCAGTTTTGGGAGCATTACCTATTTAAAAAGGCCTTGCTTGAAGATGATGAAGCTCGAAGAGAAGCAATGGAGAGGCGAGCAGAAAGAGAACGACAAGCAGCTGAAAATTTCTGCTGGGAACAAGGTAAAAGTCTAACAGAATAGGTATTTGCAGAAACAAAGAAAAATTATTTCTAAAATATTTGCTCTAAATTGTTAACCCGTTTCTTTTTCAGAAGACTTCGGGACCCACATTGAGTTGTCTGAAGAAGAGCAAACCAGGTTATTACAAGAGTATGAAAAAGAATGTGAAAATAAAAAGTTGCTGCGGAACACTTCCCAAGAAGAGAATTTAGTTGTAGAAGACAACCATTATTCAGAAAATGTAAATGAAACTCCAGTAGACACTCCAGTAAAAAAAAGTTCCTCAGTTATTCAAAAGGATAAAGAACAATCAGAAGATACAGATGACCTAAGTGTTGGCGAAAGGAAAGACTTAGTTATTGTTTCTCCTGATGGAAATAGCTGTCACACAACTTCATCATGCTCTGGTGATAAAGGTAAAACCTTTTCTTGATTTTTTGTGATTAAGTTTTGTGTGACAAAATATTTTTTCTCATTTATGTCACTATTTTTTCCTACAGACTCAGTTTATTTAGTCTTCAAGTTTTGTTAAACATATTATGCATGTGGTTTTTGTTTATTTTAGGGTATTTTCTTTTACTTACATGATGTATAATCAAAAAATATTTGTTGTTAACATTGAAATGTTAAGATTATTCATTCCAATTTTGTGATTTTTGTTATTCATGCTGATGTAATGAAGAAAAAAATTAATTTTTCTTTGATTGTATAAAAATGAGTGATTTTGTGTACTGCTAAGTGTGCATGAAGTTAATCTTTTATGAAAACAGTAAATACATGATAACACAGTGCAAAAAAGAACTTTCTTGCAGGGTGAATGGTGAATGCACTGTGAAAAGCATATTCTTTTGCATGGTCACATTCCAGTGCAAAATACTTTTTGCATGCCCTCACTCCTTGTTCCCACCACCCATTCTCACCACCATTCATTCTTACTGTCTGTCCATGATTTTGTGTTATACAATCATTCATGAAGATAGTATTTTACTTGTATGAAACAAATTTAGCAAACACAATAATGATTCATAATAAGAGCATTTTTATATGATTATAGCAGATTAGAGCATATTTATATGATTTTTATATGATATTTATATGATCATAGAAAAATGTTTATATTTTATTATTGTTATATATATTTGTGTGTGTTTTGTTTTGTTTTCTTTTTTTCCTTGATCTACTGGTCTTGGCCAAAAAACATCAATTTCAATTGTGCAAAAAACAATCATTTTACTTACTTGATATGGTTGATACACATGTTAACTAAATTCAAAAACAGTGTTCTGATATATATTGCATTGAAGTTAAGTGTTAAATTGATCTACTAAATATATTTTGTTAGATAAGATACAATTTTAAGAATGGCAATTTTACTTCAGTTGTCTGTATTTAGTATTAATAATGAAGATGTGGTACACACAATATCATAGTTGCAAATTATCGTCAAAACAAGCAACTAGTTGTAATCATACCTCTTTACAGAGCAAAATGCTTGACACGTTAGTCATGTCCCATTCTCATTTTTGTTCATGATTGTTTAACAATCTTCAGTAAGTGGTGTGAGTGATTTGCTGATGGAAAAACTTGGAGTAATAACATTTGTATCTAGTGCTGTTTAGAATAAGGGTAATGAGGTGAAAATGCTTTTGCCCTTGAGAAAAATATTATTATATGCTCAGAGTGTCTGCTTTAAACATATTATGTCAGTGGTTGCTAAATTTTATTTAGGTTTGTAAATCTGAATCATATTGCAACTTATCTTTGTTTTGAAACAACAAATGTAAGAATTTTAAATAAAAAATTGTAATGGTTGAATCGTAAAAATCAAAGCTCATGACATCAGAGTCAAATTGTTAAATTGAGAGATAAGACACACTAATTCTCAATAAGGAAGGATGTAAACACGCTCAAAGTTAAAAGAGTGTAAGTAAAGATGGACATCCTAAGGACGCTTTAATAGACAAGTGAATAGTGTACTGCACATAATTAGATTTGTGCTAGAATACCCTAGTTCAATTTTAAGAATCCTATAATATAGCAATTTGATTTAAATTGAAGTGAAGAAAAAACTGTACCAATATTTTTCTTCAATAAACATTATAATGTTTATAAAGAAATCTTTTATAGCAATACCAGCAAGAGCTTGTAACCTTTTTTATCAGTGAAAGCTTTACATGGCAAACAAGCACTATTCACTATTCACAGTTTTTCCTGCTATGAACCTGCATAATAATCTACATATTTTGCCAATGCATTTAATTGTTAATTTTGTTTTCAGGTAAGTTATATTCTGATCTTTTTCTGGGTTTCTTTGACATTTTGAAGATTTTGGGATGCACACCCAGTTCTTTTCCATTCTTTCTTCTTGCTTCTATTTTCTCTTTTTGTCAGTAATAGATGCTGTTGATATTCTCATTACCTTCTTACTTTCACTTGAATCACTGTACATTTTTTATTTTACATTAATTTTTTTCAATAAGCCATTTTCCCCTTTTGATGTATTTTGCCTTGCCCAGATTTCTATTTCAGTGCAATGATTCATTGGGTCCAAATGTTTCTGGAGAGTTTCCCGAGATGAAATGAGTAGTACATGAACAGGATTCAGGTTGTGTGAAGTCATAACAGCACATTGTCTTGCTGATGCTGTAATGAATATATTTAATTTGAAGTAATGACATCTTGTAATAGAATAGTATTATACAACTAGTTTATAAGATTAAGCTTTATTGCACGAGTACCTGTTTTGAAAATGAGTGATGTTAGGTGTGAGTTTTCAAATTTGTATGAATGCAATAAAGCAGAATTATAAAAGAGTTGCATTTTCTCAATGCAAAATTTATAAGAGAATCAAAGTTAATTTTTGGAAAGAACTTTATTGTGATGGCAGGAGTATTTGACATCTGTGTGGAAAAACTGTGGTCGACTGTTCAGTTTACCACTCCCTGATTCTCTCGCTGTCATTCATGCCATAAACAACAAATATGTCAAAATCTGCCATAAGATGTCATTTTATAAATGATTTCTTGATTCTTCTTTATTTACCATTTTGAAATGTAAAATAAAATTAAAATATGGTTTATTAAATCTGTATTCATGAATTTATTATTCTAATCATAATTTGTTTAATTGCAAATACTATATTTTATAAGAAAACTTGATTGGACTACATGCTTCAATATTTCAAAATTACCAGTGGGTGCAATTGTTTGGTCATGCTAAGGACCCCTAAAGTATTAGTTCAGCTGTAGTTGTGTTAAATTATGCTTTTGAAGTAATTTCAAGGGCTTTTTAGTATTATGATCGATATGATCAGGAAAACACTAAATAACAGATATTACTTTTTGTTTGTTTGTTTTTTCATTTCAGAAAGCAATGATGGAGACTGGGAAAGAGAATTTGACCTTGATGATCCAGAATTGGAAAATCAAGCAGTTGTCACATCTGAGCAGGGCAAGGTGTAGAGAGACAGTATCTTTGTAAGGATTTTTTTCCCCTGCACAGTAAAATATTTTTATCTTTATTATTTGCACAAATTTTAATGTCCCTCAAGTATGAGATGTTTCTGTCATGTTTACTTGGTGTGCACACACTGATTTTGTTTTCATGTTTTCTATTCAGTCCTATAAGATATGTATCATGAAAGTTAAGTTAGCTACAAATTACTGTGTGGGGTAAATGAACTTTTTATTGCCTTTGAACAAACAAAACAAAAGAAGAAAAAAAAAATGGACTGATATGGAAACTTGACACACTTGCCTTTCTTACCTTATAGCAAAGGTGAATTGTCACATTTACTACTAGAGAAACTGGTTTGCATGTATGCAAATTTTAAATGACAGTCTGCTGTTAGGCAACTTTTAATTTTTTTTTTATTTTTTGATGAAAGAATGAATGATATGAGTGCCAATATTTATGGCAAATGTGCTGATGTCAGATTCCATATCAGCCTTGTTTGTTGCCTACAAGATGTTTAACACAATGTAACAAAAATGTAAAATATCTGTCAGTTGTTTGATGTAATAGAGTTTTCTTAAATTTGTTGTTGTTATTTATGTAATTTTTATTTTTTGGAAGAAATGTGAAATGGGGTAAATCCTAACCTAGTGCCAATATTAGCAAGGGATTGCTATCTTTGCAATTAATTAGTATATGAATCTCCAGTGAACAGATAACCTGTTCCCACTGCGTTGTTAAAAGGAGTATCCTAATAAATGTTGGGGAATATTGTTGTATTAGGTATTACAAAAATATTTTCATTCTGCTTTTTAGGCAGTTTGCTTGCATGGCAGTCCTGCTTGAAGAAATTGAAGTACAGAGCAGATTTTTTTCTTAGAAAATAGTGTTGTATTATCAATTCTGTTTCTGGGATTATAAATAATATTTGTGTTTCACTCCTTTGCCTGTTTTTCCTGCACACTGAACACTACACCAAAACATACTTGACTTCAAGTGCTTGATAACACACACTATTCTAAAACATATAGAATTGTTTCATGCCAGAACCCACAAGAAAGAGATCACAATATCATGTGAAAAAGAGATTATCTTGGCAAGATGTTTATTTGTTTTGTTTAAATTATTCATGCAATGTTATGTACTTCAGTTTCGTTCAGATGGGCCACATTCTTCCAAAATTGTTGTGTAGTTGCTCGCATGCAGAATTATAATTACATTACACAAGTGTACTGTAGTTCTGCCATTTGAGTTTGCTATTTCATATAATCATCTTAAGATTTGAGTCATGAGATGAATGTAGATAGTGTGATTGTTTTGTAAATTCTTCCTCTTTTAAATTTATCAAATCTATTTCTCAATTTGATCTTCTGCAATTTCATGCATGGTTATGGTACTATGTGGCTTTTCAGTGGTTCATTATATATACATAACATAACTTGTACAAATTGAAGATTTCGTGAGATAATGTGCAAGACTTTTGAGAAAATGATGTTTTGCTTGCAAAATTTACACAATGTTTTGCTATTGGTAGAATGATTGCATCCTACCTTTAAATGTGGAAAATCTCTTTCTCATGTTTTGCTTTATCTTGGTGACCAGTTAAAAATATAAATATGCTGAGAAAATTTGTTATGCTGCTCATAATTAATATATTTCTGTAACATTCCATTGTCTGGATTGCAAAAAATCTATCTTTCTGTTATTTAAGTTTCTTGTATATAAAGCCTGGGGAAAGATTTATAGTAGAAATAGGCAGTAATTTTGATATGCAGTATATACAGATTATAATATTGGCATAGGTAATACTTATGACTTACATTGCTCATTGTAAATATAACAATTTCTTGGGAATATATTGCAGAAATATTTGTCTCCCAAATAAATAAAAAAGTAGGCACTTCTAGTCTTGCATAAGCAAAATAATAACATGATATGCTCAGAGCAAGTCTGTTATATATACATACGATATTTGTATACTGGTTGATCAGTAAATAAAAGTGGTATGAGTTTATTAAAAAATTTTGTTTTAATTTTATCACCTCCCAAACAAAAAATATATACATAAAATTGACTTAACAGATAAAAGGGGACACTAGATAACAAGATTTTGAATAATTTTTCCATTAAACATGTAATAAGAGGTAAAAAGTGGCAGAGAATTATAAAAAAAAAATATCCATACACCTAAATATAATTAAAGAAGAGAAAACACTGTTATCAGTAAGTTTTGAAAACATTTCCCGTTGCATTTGCAGTCTAGTTAGACACTCAGAATGCTCGAATTGAAAGGTTGTATTACAATGGAAATATGAACTACTGTACAGTGAATTCCATTCATATCAATACAAATATCAGTGTTACTGACTATCCAAGATTATTTGAGAAATAAAGTTATTCTGAATACTTGTTAATCATATTTTAAGAGTAACTTGTTCTCAATGTCAGGTATGATTCTAGTATTCACATTATCCTGTCAATATTTTTATCCAAACAAAACAACCACAAACAAAAATAATTCCCGGTAATGTAATTTCACACAGAAGAAAGAAAATTTCTCGTAAATTTGTCATTCTCTTTGATTTTTTGTGACTGTTTTTGAGTCTCAAATTCATACAATATAGTGTGATTTTGAATCACTGATCTTGCCCTTCTTAATAGATCTTTGACAAAATAATTTGTTGAATCAATTTGCTTTTGTTATAATTGTTTCTCATTTACTTAGTCTAATATTTTCTTTGATGTGCCAATGTACGAAAGATGATAATGTTTGCTTTTTAAATTGAGTGCTTAACACTACTATTGTGCATGTTAAGTCAATATGTAAAATGTTCTAGAAATTTAAACATTGTGTAATAAAACAATTATGTTTTACAAACTTCATGACGATTATTATTCAATCAATAATAATGGAGCAATTTTTAAAGCATAATGATATTTACTTTGTGGTATTCTGATGGTAACACAGGCCAGTGTCTCATAGCTCTCTAATTTAATTCTAGTAAATAATGATTTTATTCATTTTGCTGTTATCTTCAATACTGTAAAGAGTGGAGAAAAACTGTTAGTGAATTTTTTTAATATGAATTAAAAAATTAAAATATTGAAAATACCTTATTTACCCAAACACAAGACAAGTTTTTCCAAACAATCTCACTCTAAAATTAGGGGATCACTTTTCATTAGCAAATTAAGCATGGTCGCTTTTGGGTCTGTCTTAACACAGACTCAATGTCACGATAAGAAACTCGAATGTGCTGGCATAACACAAAAATAGGCTGCAAAAGTCAGAACTACCACACTTATCTATACCTAATTATATACCCAGATGTATCCAGACAATAATGTGTTCGTAGGCTTCTGCAGCCACAGTCATTGGATTCTTGGGTGTCCGGGCTGAAACGCAGCTCACCGTGAGAGCCAAGTATCCACACGCCAACAATTTTGAATTGACTGATAACACGATAAAATCAAACAAATGACACTTAAGGAAAAAGGAACCTGTAAATTGAGCATTGCCAATATTTTGTATCATGATGTTCAGCAAGGCCACATGGACTTGCGGATGCCCATCCAGTGTGAATCAGTGTTTTGCAAGAATTGGAAAAGAAAATTATCGCCATTATTAATAAAGGCATATTATTATTATTATTTTATTATTATTATTATTATTATTATTATTATTATTATTATTATTATTATTATTAAGAAAAAGAAATCACGCTGATAGCATTACGTATTCTAAATTCAATCCCAGAGACAAATTAATAAAAATCCTAGAAAAAAGTTCCTGAGGCTCAGTGACATTGTTCTCCTGTGTTAATGGCGGAATGGAGACAGGATTACCAGTTTACAACCATATCACACAAATTTAAAGTTAATTGTTGTTAAAGAAATAGGGGTCACGGAAAAGTGTGCCTCAAGAAGAAAGTCAAGCTATAGGTAAGGGAATATTCTTCGGTGGAGTCAGATGAAAGGCTATGAACACAAATTCAAAACGCAAAACATTCAGGATTGAGGAGGGCAGAAGAAAACCTAGTGTGGGAAGAGGACCAGAAAAAACAATACAATGATGCATGCAAAAATGAAGATGGAAGTGACAGACATGCAAGATGAAATAATGGATGTTTTGAAAAGAAAGAAAATATTAATAGCTCTGGGAAACAAATTTTTTCTAGCCAATTAGAAAATTTGTGATTTTTAATTAGTCCAAATAGTAAGAATAAGTTAAAAATCTCAGAAGGTCTCTTCAAAAGCAAGGTGTCTTCTAATATTCAGTGTAGTAGTTCAGTAAATAAAGTGACATACAAGATAATATTCATTACAATTATATTTTAGAATAGTGAGAATTTGTTTTGAAAGATGATGTCAGATCATTCTCAAAATATTTTTTTTATTTTCATTTTAACCTATTGCATTGACCCATTCTACTATTTGATGTAACTAATTAAACCAGCAGTACATACGCCTCTTTCTGTAGCATCAGTGCACACACCTGGTCTCGCAGACTGCTTGCAGTTCCCTTCATTCAATTTCCCCTTATAATTTCGATCAAGAGAGTTTACCAGAAAAAATATGGTTATATTTTCAATAATGAGATATATTTTTAAATAATAGATTACAGTATTTAGTTATTTGTATGCAAATGAAGAAAACTGAAAAAATATGGGCGAAATATTCTTTTTATTGCATTTCATATATTTTCCATATCTGACAACTTTCCTTAATTGTATGCTTTACAAACTGTTAGTTAATACATCAAACAAATAAACTTTTTGCATATTTGGCATAAATATTATTTTTTATATTTATATATATTTTTTAAGCCATGCAACTTACTGAACGAAGATCGTTGCACGAGTGCAAGCAGGTGGTCTCTGAGGCCTGTGCAATGTTTTGGATTGTCTCACCACTAGAAAGAATGAAAATACTCACTTTCTCGAAAGTTATATCTAAAGGAAAAGGTACCTGGAGGCAGCGGTCAGGGGCGACCAAATTGCAATCACATTATTAGAGTAAAGACTTCCCGGGTCTCTCAGAGCACCTGTGTGCACTGCTGAGTTAACATTAATCAGCATTCTAACACAGGATTAAATACTGTAGAATATATATCATACATTGATGGTTATACACACAAGCAAAATATAATTATTCACAAAATTTAAATACTCACACAGGGTGGATTTATATGCACATAAAACAATCAAAATATGCATGCAATTATACACCGAAAATCATTGAAATATGCACCAAAAAACTGACAATATGCCCAAGGAATGAGGATGTATTGTCAATAAATTACTTAAAATATACCTATTTAAATGATTTTTATTCACTCAAAGTACATTTTGAGACTATATACAGCCTATTGTTTTTCAATGTTTTCTAATTACATAGTTTTCTTTTGTCTGTTAGACTGGTTTTGTAACTAGAAAACATACGTTCCACTTGACAAGAAGTCAAGGGGCAGAATTTACATGAAGTCATTTCAGTAGGAGATTAACCATGCTTTTCCTCGTCACATATTTCAGTTAGTACTTCACTTACATCAAGAATAAATTTAATGCTGCGATTTCTGGCTTCTACTATTTCAATCTTTGTTGGTACAGTTTGTCCAATGACTCGTGGAATACTCTGTTTTGCAAGTGAATCATACAGTTCGAAAGCTACTGAAAGACACAATCCCCTTTCTTCCAATTTGGTGATTGTAGGGAGGTAAATTTTCAAAATGAACTTTGAAAATGAATGCCAACTTTCTCTGGAGACCATTGACGTTGCAAGCTTTTATAGCAGTCATTATACTTGCAGCTTCTCCTTTGTCCAGCATATACAGTACTTTTTTCAGGTCCTGCAAAAAGTCACAGTAGAACGACGCAGCTTCAATCTACGTTCCCCAGCAAGTATGAATACTGGTGGTAAGCGCTGACCTGGAAGTAACTGCATGTACTGTCTGACACATGATGGAGCCTTCACAAACATCATCTGCACTGAGTAAATCACTGCATTTACTTCCAGAAACTGATGGCATACCACCCCTGCTACTCTGTGCAATCCATGAGCTAGACATGTAACTTGATCCAATTTCGGATAGAGTACTCTCAGAGAATTTTCTATGATCCTCCCGGTAAATGGATCACAGTGCAGCTGATAGTGCTTTTCGAGATGCAGTAGATATTAGCTTTTATAATCTAAGTTGACAAGCTGCCACTGAGCAAAGCTTTTGTTAGAATTACTGTCTCTAAGCGATGTCCAACATTGTTAGTAATACTCTCACGAGAGATTGAAAAACTACTTACTTTATAAATTGGCTGCTGAAGAGACAAATAAAGCAACAGTCTTGAGAGGATCAATAATATCAAAATATGTATCAGAATGTACGAATTCCTGATATATGCATCTATCGCCAATAGATTCAAAAATATGCACTGTAAAACTTAATATATTCCTTTCTTGTGGTCTGAATCATATTTTTTTACAAAAAGCATATCGCTTGGTTGCAAGGAATAAAATATGCAAATATGGTAAAACCCACAAGTGGTAAAGTGGTTCATCACAATATTGACATTGAAGTGATGTGAAGTGTCATTTTAAATTATAGTTTATTGCAGCACACTGTCTTTTCCAATTTATGATATTAATAGAGGTATTAAAATGATGCTAACTTATATAAAAAAACTTGCATTCGATTATAATAGATGCATATTCAGATTAGGAATGGTGCCCTTAAGTTAACACACAAAATCTGCTTCGAATTCTAAATGAAAGATTTAAGTAAAATAATTCGTGACCATCATTTAAATTTTTGTTAGAAATTTTAGCTCGATCACAAATTTAGTCAGTCACATCTAGATGGTTTCTGGCGACTTAGAAAGTTTTTTCTTTGACAAAAATGACTTTTCTATGGATTTAAAAGAAACAGTTAAGAACTGAAATAATTAGTAACTAAAATACAAAGATGATATAATTGCCAACAAGTGTTTAGAGATTAAAAGCTGCAAACAGCAAATAAATCATTACTGCCCGATTTAAAAAATGCAAATTACATTGCACTTCTTAATAGCCGTGAAGAATATGGGCCAGTTATCTCAATACAGGCATTGCACTTAGCCTACTATTGACACTATCTTTGACTTCTGCCAGCTGTGAAAGATCTTTCAGCAAAATGAAATTTTAAAAAAAAATTATGATAGCAGATTGGACAAGAATGTTTGAGTAATCTCGCTGTACTGTTGATTGTGTATGACATTGTTAAAAGTATTAATGTAGACCATATTATTGACAAATTGGTGTCAGAAAAAGCCAGAAAAATAAACTTTTAAGAGATAATGTAATGCCTGAATGAAAGAACTATTGTATTCTTTCTCTTTCTCAATAATAAGAATATGTAAGAACTAATTTTATGCTTAAATGTATTCATAAGTTAATATAAATCATACTTTCAAAGTTATTGTCTTGTTTCTCTTCCTAGAAAATAAGTCTTTGGGGGGGGGGGGGGGGGGCTTGCTGCCTGAATAGAAGAGGTAATCCTTGAAACTTAAAAGGTGATTATGCAATACACCTTACAATCATTAATATTGGAATGAATATGTGATGAAATGTGGTGAATAAATGATTTTGCTTCAAACAATTCATAAATGATACATGCCAATGTTAAGATTTTCTATATCGATTACTTTCTTTAATTGTCATATTTAAACAAGGTCATGCACTTTCCATACTGATTTCTTGAGCATTATGAGCTGAAGCTACTCAATACAGAATAGACCTTTTTTTCTTTCCTTTTATTTCATAGAATTCATAATATTTTACAAGGAATGGGACTAATAGAATAATTAAACAAACTCAAAAGCCCACAATAAGTAAGATACTAAGATCTGAAATCACAAAACAGGCTTGACATGAAATTTTGAAAATTATTGGCAAATAATATGATGGCAGAAATGATGAAACTGGTAAATGAAATAAATTGGAATTGCATAATCTATCAAAAAAATGAAAGCACCAGTTAACCATTAGGGATAATTAATAAAACTGAAAACCAAAATAAGGAAAGCCCAAACCTAAAGGTGCAAGAATGGTTGCAAGGCCTTGTTAACAAATAGATTGATGAGTGACAAAGAATGAAGAGAGATTAGATGTACATCAAGGACTACAAATGACGTTGCTAATGTATAAGAATGGCTAACAATTTTAAATTAAATCATACTTTCTCACATAAATAACAAAGTATCTTTAACCCTTAGCATCTTTTGAGAATTTCAGTCTTCAATAATTGAAGTCTGAAATTCTCAAATCTACAATTACTGTAGGTCTATGTATTGAAAAAATTGTTGAGTCTGATAAAAATACAAAGATTTGCAGCTTTTACAGTAGTAATTGCATCTCCTAATGATGTAGAAAACTGTATAATATAAATGCATTTCATATGAAATTGCATTATTAAAAAGGTCAATAAATATTGAAGCTAGGATTCTAAATCCATAGAAAAATAAATAAACATAAGATGATCAAAATGATTCGAAGTGATCTATCTGCACCTACATAATTTTATTTTATCTTAAAAATATTTAATGTTAAATATTTTTAAGATAAAATATTTAATGTTAAATATTTTTCATTTAACTTTGTAAATATTTTGTAAAATATTTTCTTTTAGAATGTTCACAATGTACCAAAAAAGTATTAATAACAGACTCAAGTAACTAAATGGATTTTGAAGAATTCTGAAATCACTCTTATTGTTAGAAAAATATGGAAGTTTTTGTCACAGTAATTTTGCTGATAAATAATACAGATTTTTTTTAAACTTACCATCAATCAAGGCCACCATCAGTTCAGCATGGGAGCGAAAATGTCTAGTTTTTTCAAATATTGCTTATCTCGAGCTTTTTATAATTTATTCTTATTTTTTAATTTTACTTCTCTGAACTTTCATTCATCTTTAAACTGTCAATAATTATTAAAATGTTAGAATGAGATTCTCAACAAAAAAAACAACGTTGGTACGTCTACCCCTTACGTCACACTCAGTTAAATAAATAAAAATGTTCTTTGGCAAAATCAAATCAAATCATATTTCTATTCTCTATCTTTGGTTTACGACTATGAATATTCAAACTTTGGAAGGTCAGATTAGGCTATTGCAATGCATGCGAGTTCTGCTGGCTTGCATACACGGCCCCTGATAGTTTGCTGCGTTCTATCCGATGGAAAATATTGAACTAAAGAAACTAAGCTAACGGAAATGAATCACACCAGTTATTAGTGAATGAAAGAATAATATAGATTATTTTTTGTGACAATCCCATTTTATCAGTAAAAATTAAAACTGGTTGAGCGGTACTTTCTTAGCATTGCCAGAAAATGGCAAGGAACTGATTCAGAAACCTTTTCGTGCGTGTGAAGGTGGAGGGAGCAATTTCAATTTGGATCTCTCTTATACGTTCGTTTTTCAAATACACTTTTTAAAAGTAAATTTCTTCTTGTAATGCCATCATTTTGGACTTACTGAGAACACTTCTTTGGAATGTGAAGCGATCAATTTGGGGTTCTACTAATTGTGTTGGTTAAACTGGGTGAAATTACAAAAGAAGTTAGAATGGGGAAAAACGATCACCCATTATCACTCCCCCTGGATCCGCCACTGTTGAATGAAGAAAACAATATAGCATACATTTGACTTAATAACGTAGTAGTCGAATTTCTGAATCGGATGTCTCCTAAGACGTCGAAAGCTGTTCATGAAATGAATAGTAATGTTGATAAGACAATACCTTTTATTCAAACTTCTGGAATGACAACAACACTTCACCAAAAAAACAAAATATCGAGAAGCTAGTCAATACTTAAAAGAACCTTTACCAGTAGGTTCACCGTGTGTGCGCAAGCGTCGTTGCTTGATGAATACCCGAAAAGAAAGAAAATGGAAAAGAATAATATTCTCCCTCTGGAACAAAAGCTTTATTTTCTAAAGAATTTCGCGGGTCAACATTTTACCGCGATGTGTTTTAAGCAAAACAACTTGAAGGTTGATCTATGGAAACCAAGATTCAAGAGATGTATTGTGATTGGGCACGCAATATTTTCAGAAAAGGATTCTGAGAGTGATTTGAAGGAGACATATTCTCTTCACAAAAATTTCCCAAATTAAAATCACGTTCGCTTACACACCATTCTATCCACTACTGTTCCGAGTAGACAGTAATATCCCGAATGAATTGTAACAGCAAAATCCGAGCAACACGGAGCGATGTACTTCTCCTCCAAACAACACATATTAATCTGCTTTTTGGTCTAAAAATAAATGTAGTTGATTGCGTTCTAAGAAAACAGTCACATCAGATCCTAGGAGGACATGGAAACAATACTCCCGTTCCAAAAGTCAACTTTTTTTAACTTCATTTATTCGAAACAATGGCCATATATTAATCGTATACCATCAAAAGTAGTTTTCACGTTTTAAATTTCCTTTTTTAATTTAAAGCTAAAATTTTGTTCATTATATAAAAAATATTTATGATCTGAGGGGGGGAGGAGTTCCAAACTGCTCCCCTCCTGAAAATGGTCTAGCCTCTGAAACTCATTTAGTACTCTTTTTCTGGAATTCTAAGGAAAAGCATTCTAAGCATTCTAAGTTTAGCATCACCACGAAGAGAAAGGCAAGAGGATCAGGAGACTTTTAGAAGGTGAGGTGCAGGTCAGGTAATCGAATAACATCACGGTCTTGACTTATGCATGATCCCAAGTCAAGTACTACCTGGACCAAAAACACGACTCTTTAGCATGCGTCAAAAACTCGTAAAAAACAAAGACGTGATGTAGTTGAAGTACCGCCAATCAATATGTATGGTCTGTGTTTGAGCGCCGTGCCCTTCACAGACTTCTGAGAATAAACGATGGGTACATTTGGTTTATTAGCTGACCGGACGATATGAAATAGAAGAGGGCACCCAGTTCTCCTGAACCCACTCAATCTTGATTAAGGCTTATTCGTGGAATCAGTGAACTTCGATTGCGTAAAACATTTCAATTTCGTTTTGTCTTCGCTTCGACGCAATCTATAAGTGCACGTTTGTGTATCCGTCCTATAAAAACACGGGGAAGAAGAATGTACTAAGCTTTAGTCTCGCCCGCAGGACGGCCAGTATGACAACGGAAATCGTAACTTAGGGACTACGGGCTTCTAATGTAGGTGATACATGAATGAAGAAGGGATGTTAATCTTCAATCCATGATAACATTATTACACCATCTGCCATCGAGCGCTTTATTTATATTATAATAATATTATTATAGTTGTTGCTGTATCAGCTGTTGAAATATCCTCAACAAACATTCTTCCGAGAACTGCCACATCACTCCTATGTACATGTATTCGACTCACTGCACGATAAAAGCACAAGTAGTGGCCATAATAGTAAAGAACCTTTTCGTAGCTTCCATAAAATGCTTGGGCTGCAGCACTTGCAATGCCACAATACACTTGCTATTAATAAGATGTTTTCTAATTATTATTTACCTATAACATAAGGAACAATAAATAATTATCTTCATTCTAATTCTGACCTCCAGAAAGCATAAACTTCACGTTCCGTAAGTTTGAAGCATACGGGAAGCCTCCAATTCTTATTTTCAAACGTTGTGCTTGAAATGACCACTACTGGAGGCGGCCACTTCTGGAGTCTTCACTCCGAGTGGCTCTGGCTCGCCAGGAAGCGCTTTCCTCCCGCTCGCAGGAGCCCGATCGGCTCACGAAAGGAAGGCGTTCCACAGGGTGGCGCTCGGGGGCCGACGTCGGCAGCCAGTCCAGCACTCGGGGATTACATCGCCCCCCCCTCCTCTCACCATCCGGAGCCGCTCGGCGCGAAAGCCGCTCGCGGCGCCGTTGCTGCTCAAATATTTAAATGCTGCTCCCGGAGCAACCGGTGTCTCTCCCGCTAAGCCGACGGAGGGCTCGAGCGCTTTCCGCCCTCCCGCGCTAAACGACTGCTCCGTTTGGGCCACCGCGAGAGGATCGTCATTAGGCCAAGGAACGAAATCCAAAATGTTTGAGGTTCAAAAGAAGTAGTCGGCGAGGGTTCACGGAGAAGAAAGCTTTTTTAAAAAAAATTAGCGTCACATTTCTAGTGAATATTAAAAAATGAAAAAGTCAATCAAGTGCATGTAGAAAATGAGGTCAGTTATTTTTTAATAGTTTTTCATTATTATCAAAGTTAAAAAACGAATAAATATTTTCGATACGAAAAACAACTTTCGTAAGAATAGATTCCGATTCAACATACATAAACTCATGTTAATAGTATTGGTCCAAAATCCGCTACTAATACCAAGTATTACATTCTTAAACCACACGAATTATATACTCCAAAATATATTTATTTAAACATGTCGAAATTATTATGAAATATTCACGCAGATTCGTGCGCATTTCTCCTTTACATTCCACTGCACCGCTGCAGCGATCGGAGCGAAACTAGCAGCTGCAGCCGCCGGGCAGTGGACGGTAGTTACGGCGGGGTCCGCGGCGGCGCGCGCGCGGCGCGGCCGGGAGCGGAGGGCGGAAGGGGGCTGCGAGGATTGATCCGCGAGTCGAGAGGTCCAGCGAGCGCGCATCGCAGCTTCCGCTCGCTCCCGCCCGCCCGCGGCCACCGCTCGGGGCCTCCTCCGCGCCGAGACCTCTCCGCTCCCCGGGCTCCTGAGCCGGCGCCACCCGACGCGACGTGCGGCGCCTCCGGGCACGGCTGACACCACAGGCGGCGGCAGCGGCGGCGGCCACGACGACGAGACAGCGCCTAGCCAGGGGGGCGACCACGAGCCGGCCACCCGCCATGGCCACCACGGGCACCCGCGCCGCGCTGGCCGCGGGCCGGCGCGCCCCCGCGTGAGTAACCTCCGCCCGCGCCCGCACGCGCACGCGGCACGCACCCGCCGCGGCCGCTCTCCGCCCTCCGACGCGGCCCTCTTCCGCAATGGCGCCCGCGACCGCCTCCACTCCGGCCCGCCGCTCCGCTTCCCACCTCGCCGCCCCCGCGTCGCTCCTGTGACAACCCCGCGCCTTCCTCCCTTTCTAAATCGCGTTTCCCCCCTCGCCACGCACCGGCGCCGCGTCTACGTCAATTCTACCCCCTCGGGATCTACTACCGTTCGCTCACGCAAACACCCCCATAAAATCGCACGCGGCCGTGGGAATTCGCATGCCGCTCCCCTTTAACGCCATTAGATCGATCGCGAGGGAAGACCGCGCGGCGTGCCGGTCGGCGGCGAGAGACGGGCTTCGCCAGACGGCCGCGCGGAAAGAGAGGGACGGGGTGGCGAGCGGGCTTCGATAGGCCGTCACGCGCGCGGGCCGTCCGCTTCCGCCGATCCATACGCGCCGCGCAGCCGCCGCCGCGCCGGCCGCTGGGGAGCATGCTCGCGCGGGCGCCGCGGCGCCGCCTTTGAACGCCGCGAGGGGTCCGCGAGGGGAGTAGGGCGAGGGGCGAAGGGTCGTAGGGTCCAAAAGACACAGCCATGGCGCAGTTCGGCCGCTTCTACGTGCCGCCGCTGCGCGCCGCCTTCAACGTGGCGTGGGAGACGATCAAGTCCACCATCCCGGACGACAGCCCGTGCCTGGACGCGCTGCGCGCCGCCACGGGGCGCGGGCCCGTGGGCGGCGACCGGCCGCGCGAGCCCGGGGAGCACGTGCGCTTCGCGCAGTTCGGGCCCGACGGCCGGCCCGCGGGCGACGCCACCGAGCTCGCCTCCATGCCCGGCGCCGACGGGGGCGGCTACGCGGCCGAGGGCGGCGGCGGGGCGGGCGGCGCCGGCGGCGTGGCCGAAGACACCCTGGGGCCCGCGGGCGCACGCCAACTCAGCTACCAGCAGTCGCTGGGCGGCGCCAGCATGGCCAGCGTCGACCTGGACGACGGCGGCTGCGGGGAGTTCGGAGAGGGCGGAGGCCGGAGGCACAAGATCAACGAGTGGCAGGCCGCATGGAACGTCACCAACGCCATCCAGGTGAGCGCCTTGCGCCTGCTCCCGCCTCGCGCCCCGCCCCACCCCGCCACTCCCCTCCCACCCGGTTCAAATCAGCCTTCGGAGCAGTGAATAGCAGCTGCGACACGATGTCCAGTGATCCTGGGCCTGCCACATCGTAAGCATAATCCCGCCAATGAAGAGCATTGACCCGCCCGAGCTAACGAAACATTCGATTCACGTGGCCAGATACCGTCAGTTCCGCTTTAAAAGGACGAAGACTTAGGAAAACTGCAAAAGAGGCGCTTGCGCGACCCTTAGTGTTTCTTGTTTTCTTGCGCATTATCGTACGATTGGTCTCTAAAGTGCCACAGGCTGTACCTTTTTGCATATATGAGCATGGGGTACCAAATCTCTGCCTGTTAATATATACACTGCATTCTGTTGTAAGGCAGTGATTTAAAAGCATCTTCCTCTTTATATTGGTAATATGAATTTTGTGTGATAACGAACTCTATTTCTAATTTTAATTTTGCAGAAATGGCATCATCAAAGGTAAAAAAACCCTCCCATCTCGAAGGTCTAAACACAGTTCCCTCCCATTACCCTGCTTCACATTTTCCCATCACTCGAATATCATACACATCTCATTATTCATTGAAACAAACCTATATACAATTTAAACAAACCATTAAAGAACATTTGAACATGATTATTTTCTTTCATGATTTATTTCCATTTTGTCCCTCTTTCGTTCTTCCTTCTCCCCTCCTTTCAATTTCTCATTCTTTGCAATTCCTTCCTGTTTCCTTGTCACACATTCTTTGTTTTCTTATCGCCTAATTCTTATATTTTTCTGCACTTAGTTCCGCTTTATAATTTTATTTCTTTATATTGTAGTCCAAATACTACATTTTCTTCACAAAATTCTGCCGATTCTTTTAATAAAATATTATGTTTCGTCCAAGAAACTTGAAGTAAATCTAGCACAAACGTTCAATCAATGACAAAGAGGTTAAGGAAACTGAAAGTAAAATATGACAAAACAGAGTATCATTCAGACGATTTAGCAAAAAACGAATGGTCTCTGAAATACTTTGTAAACAGTACTACGAACTTGTAAATAGTTTGAAGTGCAATTAAGAACAACATCTATAAGCCTCGTCCTACAGATTACTGTCTGCAGACTTGATGTGATTGAGAATCTTGTAGCGGTGTAATCACTTCCTTTTGGAGTGTTTTTCAACATGGTTTATACGAAATATTCCCCTATTGCTGTATTTACGCTGTTTTACGTACTTTTAGAAAGAAATGATAACTGTTTTAAAGTCAGAGATAATTGAAAAAAATCATAATAAGTAAATCTGAAGTTATTTCATAGGAATTATTGTCATTGATACCATACGTGTCTATATGTTTTTTCCGGATAACAAAATGGAAGAACATTTATGAAACCCTTTCGGCATTATGCACGGAGAATATACAAAAAGTGGGTCACCATCCATTCTAGCTTGGTGATTTAAAGTTCTTTTTATAACAGTATCGATTTTAAATTGGAGACAATGAGTTTTCTATTTTACTCATTTCTAATCTCAATTTGTACGAACATTTACATTATGATGTAGTGACAATACTTTGGTAATTTTCAATCAAAGTATACATTTCTCAATAAAACTAATGTATTCAAAACGTAAAAATTTATCAAATATGGTGAGTGCTACTTCAATAAATATCAAATTATGAAATCCTTTTGACAATAAATACAATATTAAATACAGTTTTATCCCCAACATTTCTAAAGAAACAAAAAATTTAAATGACGATTTATTTCCATAAAATTAAAGTTACGACACTAGAATGTCCAGTAAGGTCTATCTTCAAAGGTTTTCTTGACGGAGTTTGTAGATTACGAAGCACAATTTGGTCCCTTTAGGAATTCAAAAATCGGGTTTAAGGATCTATGATGCACTGTTGTCTAGTTATGCACGAAGGCAAAGTGTGTGTGGGGGAGTGCATGTGCTCTGTTTATTTCCTTAAGTCATAAAATAGGAGTAATTTGCTCTTTACCAGTACACATGTACGAGGTTTTGTATCGATAGTGCCTTATAAATCGAAGAAAACAATTTATCCTTAGCGTGCTATATTTAGAAGGGACAGAGAAAGAATAATTATTGATGAAACACACTAAATCTATAGAATTAACCCCGAAAGATTTTGAGGCACTATTTTGAAGAACGTTAATTATTTTAATGCATTTTTGGATTAAATTTGTAAATATATAATAAAACAATGATATCTTTAACGAATATTTCCATTACCCCCTGCATTTAACTTCTGTATTTTTGGATCCAATTTACTATTAACATTAACCATTCTAGTGACCTCAAAGAGCATTGAAAATGTACCGTTATGCCAAGTTACTTGTGCATTATTTTACAACATATTGCCGGATGACAGAAAACAATTAAAAATCTAGTCACAAGTTCAAATTCCAATTAAAACTTTTTCTGCCGCAACACTGTTTCTATACAATTAGAGACCATGCCGTGTATCCAAATCAAACATATATATATATATATATATATATATATATATATATATATATATATATATATATATATATTGAAGTCGTTGGCTTAAAAATATTTATTGTAATAATGATATTGATAATACTATGTTACAATTTTTAAATTCTTAAAGATTAAACATGCCTTTACAGAGTATTGTACTTCAGCTTCAGGGTCAATAACTTCCATCATGATAGACGTTATTCACCTTCTATTTATCCATTAGAACAAATGTTTCTGTCCTTGCTTTGCTTCTGAACATTTAAGGTAGCTGCATTATGTGTGTACGTTTTCTGTTTCGCCAGAAGGAGAGAAGAGGTGTTTTTAGTAATTTCTTCAGCAGTGTTATAAATTAAAATACGTACGAGTTGCACGTTTGCCAATGTCAAAAGTTTATTTTACACAAAAGTAATGCACAACACAAAAAATGTTATGGAAACGAGAGGAG
Organism: Gryllus longicercus; assembly: GCA_038098605.1. Classification (NCBI taxonomy): domain Eukaryota; kingdom Metazoa; phylum Arthropoda; class Insecta; order Orthoptera; family Gryllidae; genus Gryllus; species Gryllus longicercus. The sequence goes on along the minus strand of JAZDUA010000128.1, from coordinate 1,869,162 downwards.
CTAATTTTGACGAATTCGGTGTGAAGACTACGAACACACGACATCGCAGACAACGACGATGGTTTCTTGAAGTATGTTAAGTTTTACTCTCAAAACATCGTCCGATTAACGAAGGGTATCAGAGATACTAACAATCCATTGGAAATATACAACAAAGAATAATTCAGAAGGTAGTTTAGTTTTCGTAAAATCACTGTTGTAAATAATCTTGTTTCTCTCATTGACGAAAGAAGAAATGAAACAAAAAGAGGCTTACCAGTCCCGCCTCTAATGAAGATGCTAATAATAGCATTGAGATCTTATTAATAATAATACATTGAGACTTTACGCAACTTCATCCTTTCATATTCATTCTATAATATTGCAAAAGATATTAAATATTCTGTGAAATCTTATGAAAGAAATGAAATTTCTTTACATCTTCCAGATAATTTCATTATAGATCTGATAAATGTATATAAATTAAATTTTATCTTATTCTAGTTTGGGCAGATTTCTATAAAAATAGTCAAGCTACACTGTGCCGAATAATTTCTGAAATTTCTGAACGTTGGTACGTAACATCAAGAATTTTGTAGTTTCATCAGATAGATTTCATCAGATAGGACGTTTAAAAATACAACACTTTTTCGGTATCAGGGGACCCCAAAACGTGTAAACGCGTCGAAATCTCGAAATCTATTTCCCGCAGCATTACATAACTTTCTCTATATTACTCCATATATACGTACGTATATGAGAAAGTAAAAACATTTGAAGTAGTTACACAATCATTCTCGACAGTTTGCTTTTCGCTTTTCTTGATAGTCACAAAAATATTAGAAAAGCTCTTTACTATTGCAAAAGTTGGTAAAGTTGTCCAAGCGAAAATGCAGAATCAAACAAGTACAACCCTACTCATTGCAATGTTTGAAATTAAAATCGCAGCACAATGAAGTATCGAGAAGCGCCGTATCAGTAAAAATATAATAGAATGCCTGAGAAGATCTCATTCTTCGATGCTTTGGTCTCAATATTCCAGCTTTTAAAGCCCTACAATGCTTGATTTTGGAGTTATATAACTACATAAATTTTATATAACACTGCTGACCGAGTGTTGCAGGTTGCATTTGTCAGGAATACAATATTTAGATGCACTTTTTAACAAACCCTTCATATTTTTAAAGTTAAAGTGCAATAAGTCAAGTTTACGTGAAATTCTCTTTTGTAAGCACCTCATTTATAAAGACTGGTTGCATGTGAGAGCCTCAAAACTCACATATACTACTAAAATAATATACGAGAGGATTACACATTCTGGAACGATGTAATTATTCATGAACCATTCACAGTGAATCCAGAATTCAACATCTTACTAAAAATACGAAGCATGCTTTTTAAACAATTACCGTTTGACATTCAAAATTAACAAGGGTAATTTTTCAACTATTTTATTTTTATAAAAAGTCTGTACATTAATCTACTTTTTAACATTATTGCAACCAATATTAAAGCACATATACCGTACAACCAGCTTCTGAATTCCATCCTCGTAGAAATGTGCCAACCAGTGCAACACGGCCGTTTGGACTTCGTCATCGTGCAGTTGCACACCTTGAAACTTGCAGAAGCCCGTTAAATAAAGATGAAATAATAAAGTCTGTTTTTACCAACTTTTACATCAACTTTCTCCCAGTCCTTAGTAATGACCAAATGGCGCCCACTCCGCTCTTCATCACGAGGTCCAGAAAATGTTATAAGTACATCAAGTGAAGAACCCCCAAAATGAATGACCTCCAGAACGGCGAAACTGTTACTCCAGAGTTATGTGTGACATTTCCGCCCACTGTATATATTAATCGATCTTCTGGTACAAAATTGCGTATATCTTCTCTCCGCCTGCACCAATCTTCATCATTTTTGAAACTCCGCCAATAGACCTTAATTCTGACGGGTATGCGAAGTTACAGCAGAAAAGAACATTACACATTATGACTGATATTTACGATCATATTGTTGGGGTGATTCCATTACTACAGTATAGAGAGAGAAACTAAAAATATCAGTGATTATAAGGACATGACATGTAATGCATTACCTTTTCAAATGAGATGATTAGAAAGATTTATTGCTACAGTCCACTACAATATATGCGTGCATGTCCAGATCTTCGTAAATATTATAAAATATTTTAATTACATTTTCAAAAGCATGTTGAAATCTGTACTCACAGTGAATAGTAATTGTACTGTAGAGAATAATTGCATGAAACTGTATTTTATGGGAGTTTCGATTTTCCGAATAGCTCATGTCATACTTTTCTACAGTTCTTACCATTTATCCACATTACAAACAAGCATCAAAAGTGTAAATATTAATGACGTGAGATACATTGGTGTAATTGAAAAAAATGCAAAGGTTGCATTGAAATGTCGTTGCTGTCATGTTATTCAGCGCATTTTGCATACAAAAAGTTTAAAGAAAAATGTTGAAGCCGTTTTCGACAAAACTTTGTATTACTATTGCCACATTTCACTCCAAATTAAGCGAAACCTACTACGTAATATTTTCAAAATGTGAACAATAACTACAGTCGACTCCAGTTATCGTGAACTTTCGGGGACTAACAGGTTTGGTTCACTATATCCGATGATGTCAAAATTAAATAGAATCTCCCCACAAATATTGATTTTATTGACATAGAGATTTAGTAAAATGCAATAATAGCACCAACTGAAAATTTCATTATCTTTACTTGTTCTTAAAATACAATTATTTTCAATTGTTTGTTTCTTACATTTTTCATTGGTAATTTCTCTAGATCCTTCTCCAGAATTCTTGCTCTCTCCATACATGATTTTACGTTGTCCTCAGTCTCTGAGTATCGAAAAGCGATCTTCATACCTTTCAATGCCTCTTGTACTGTTGGGACACCATACCACTCTCCGAAGGCTCTTCAAGTCACCTAGTGAGATACGAGATCCAATTAATTTCCAGGACTTATTTCCTACGTTCACTATAACCGAGCCTTCTTATGCTTATTTGTAATGTAAATGAAAAGGGATCAGTGACTTAAGTTCACTATAACCGAGGGTTCACTATGTCCGAGTTCACTGTAACCGGAGTCGACTGTAACTGTAATGAGCGAGTTTCATTTGCAGAAAAAAAAGTCTCTAATAAATTAATGGTATGAGGGAGTCCAAAAAATTTGAAACTTTTCCACTTTCCTAAAATTTAAAGTGAACATTGAAAATCGGGTCCAAGCCATCTTTATAAGTGAATTTTATTATATTCTAGGAAGAATTTCAAGGACAAATTTAGTGCCATTTTTTTGACAATTTCGAAAACGGCTCAGGGTCTTCATGTGAAGGTCCCCAAAAATTTAAAAAATTCATTTCATGGGTATTCGCAGGGCGTAGAGTCAACCCAGATCGATCGGAGACTATTTATTTTGCAAATAATCCTGTTTAGGTGCTGATATTGTTGAAGAACGGACAGAGGGACAGTGGACGGACGGACGGACTGGTGGAGAGAAGAACGGACGTTTTGGAAAACCCCTTTTTCCGAATTACGGGCCCCCAAAATGTTTATTTCCTTCAAAATTTCGAAATATATTTTCCGTAGTATTGCATACCTTTCTCTTATATCACTCGTATTACTCCGTATATACGTAGGTAAACGAGGAAGTAACTAGTGGTGCTACAGAGTGGCACAGACGTTCACATACTAATTAGTTTCTTATTCTCTTTAGTCTGGGATAGCAATTTCGGTTTTGGCCCACCCTCTAACAGCAGCCATCTATCAGCGTGAGAAGCACCTACCAGTGCCTCTCGCGCTACCTACCGTTCCTCTGGGGACATACCTCGACCAGAGCACCTACGCGTTTCCCGAACATTACATAGATCTCGATCCCATCCCTTTAAATATTTGCCAATGGTGGTTTTTGGACCCGTTTCGGTACTTATACCGTCGTTCTGGGCGTAGAGATCAAGTTCAATTAAATACCCATATTGCACATACATTACACATCTAATACTTAGTTGCCTGTGCGATTACGGAAGGATTAGGGTACTATTGTAATACATGAGGGACTGGCAATGCCCTCACACCTCAAACACAACTGAAAACATTCATGTGTTACGCGAGTTTGAACCCACACCTTAGTGTCCGCATACTTTGCCTCGTCTGACTCGAGCCACCGTATCATGAGGGCGAATCACTTGACCGTTCTATTTATAAATGCTTAAGGCAATATAACAAAATAATAAAAAACACATTTGATTACACGAATAATAAAACTAATTCGGGCCTTTCGATGCATATGTGACCTTGTATGAATGCAAAAATGAATCTAAGTATTTTAGTTATTTAGACACCATTCGTTTCCATAGTAGCAATGCAAACGAAGATTCTTTTCAGCTTTAAAATCTGTCATATTCGTTCTCTTTAATTAACATATTTACAAAATGAATTAATACTACACAAAATGTAGAAAATAATATTTACAATGGCTATCAGTTAACACAGTGTTTTTAGTTTAGTTTCATATAACATTTTTATTGAGAAAATATTTTATAAAAGACTGTACTTTTTTCCACATTTTCTCAATTTTTAGAATGGAAATATGTTCCTAAAAATATCATATAAGAGTGAAACGTGGTTGAAAATACAAATTTTCATTGAAAAAATTTGAACCGTTTATGAGAAAATGTCTTTTGAAGAATTCTGAAAATGAGGAATTTTCGGGACATTTCCAGAGAAATCTTCTGAGTTTTCGAGAAACTTCATAAGAAAAAAATTGAATCACTTGTACTCACAAATTCAATTTTTTTCGAAAATTTTTTTAAGATAAATACTAACTACCTAAAATCAAAACGTTACATCGAAATGGCGTGTATGTCATGTTATTCAGTGCATTTAACCTCGATTCATACAATAAGTTTAAATAAACAATTAGGAACTTTTCAGAATATCTTGTTTTTAAAACTGTGCTTACTTCACTCAAAATTGCGAGAAATATACAAACGTTTTAAAAAAAGATCTTGACATTTATTAAAAACAAAATCTCTATCCTTACATGGTATTTGAGTAAAACTCCGATTCTGCGTATGTTCGGATGTGCGGTTACATCACTCACGGCTAGAATACTTCCCGTGCACCAATCGAGTAGTATGTGTTATTCGACGCGTGTGGGTCTCTTGAGAGGGAAATGATAATTTGTTTTCGGATCCGTCCAGAAGATTAAAAGAAATGTTAAAAAACGTGTTTTCTTGGGTTTTGGCGCTGCGATCTTAGTGATAATGCCAAGAATTAAACCAACGCCTCCGAAATAGATTAAACTCCAGTACTCAAATGCATTTTTCGCTCAATACGCCATAATTTTCGTTCAGGCTTTGGAAACACTAATGTCGATATCTTTAAGTGAACCATTGAATTGCGCTGCAGATTTCATTTCAATTTTGATTCGAATCATCGGATTTATAAAAATGAATTTGCGAAAATCTATGAACAGTATTGCTCGGAACTTTTTATACTTGAAAAATTTCAAGTGAATACGGAAAAAACAAAACTGTGAGTAATGCTAGAGAATGAATGAACGTTATGTTCGACTTCTCACTTTTACGTTCTTACATAAGTGTGCAAATACCTAGTTTCAAATGAACGTGGCCCACAACTTATTCTTATTAAACTTAACTAACGCCTTATTATCATAAACATACAAAACAGTCGCCTTTTAATGTTAGACCTGCATGCATTCGCGTACAAAACGATTAAGAGAGCAATTGCAGAAGTACACGTGAACACAAATTAGAGTGAGTTTGTAAAGTTTTAATCTCTTCAAAAATTAGGGGAGAAAAATATGGAAGAGCTACGAAAGAGAATTATAGAAGTGTTAGGGAAGAATCAAATGTAGTTGTAAAAGATGTTGCGACATAATTTTCGGAACTAATTGGGAATGATCTGCATCTTTGCATTTAGCATTTGTGCTAATGCAATGTGCTATGTGCATTTTTTTGCATATTAGCAAAAAGGCGTAAAAATTTAGCTGTACTAAAATTTAACTATTAGCATCATCAAAACCTGCAAGAATTTGTTACGGCAATTATAATTTTGAAATTGCAATAAGACCAGTACATATCCCGTATGGAAGTAACATACAAGGCCATTGGGTGTTGAGAATTTTTGAACGAGAGTGTAACATTATCAGCTACTATGATTCATTGGTATGTCCCATGCCAGATACTGAAAGAACATTTGAACAAAACTGGGAATGAAAGAAATTTTCAACAGATGAAACTATTTTTAAAACAGTTTACAGCGTCGGCGACGCCACATTTTACTACTCTACAATATTGTAGTAGTTCGAAGAAAACCAAAACATTTCACACTATTGCAATTTTCTAAAACTGTCAGTTAACAGTTAAAAAAACACTTATGCCATCTTCACAAGTGAATTTTACTAAATTCAGATTAATTTTGAAACTATTTTTGACAAAATGTTGAAAATGTGACAGGGGCTTCATGTGAAGCTCCCCAAAAATTTAAAGAAATTGTTTGAAATTCGCTGAGTCTCGAGTCGGGCCAGATCGATTGGAAAATATTCATTTTGAAAATAATCTTGTTTAGGCGCTAGTGTTGTTCACATACGGACGGACGTTCTTCGAAAACCTCAGGGTGTCCCAAAAGTGTATTTCCTTTGAAATATCGAAATCCGTTTTTCAGAGCATTACGTAATTTTCTCTATAATACATATATTCTCCGTAATGCCTACGTATACTAGAAAGTAAAAAAAGTAAACTACCTTATAGAATATAATTACTGAAAGTAGGATAGAAAACGGCAGCGCAGTCAAAAGTGACGCGGCCAAATACATTCACCACTCGAGCCGGGCTTATTATTGTCTGCGGCATCAGACAACTTCATATGGGCGATCCTTCCACCCCACTTGCAAGTCCGGTCGTTCTTGCCATTTATTTATTTTTTTAAAATCATTTTCGCCCTTATGTGAAACCTTTGTACCCTCGGATTACGCATACGTGAGCATAAAGAATTACGTTCACGTCAAGTTTCAGTTTAATTACGCAATTTCCAACCCTGTGTTCTCCTTTTAAAGACAAGCCTTAAGATAAAGGCTAGAGTGTAGGTTGTTAACTTATTATATTAACCTTACATAAGACAGAACAGAGTTCGATCACATCATTTATGCAACGTAAATGTTCATATTATTTGTAATAATGACTATTACAAAGGCAAGTTGATACAAAATATTTTTACATAAGTGTGTCGCCTTTTTGTCTCGGTTTGTCGCCTTTTATCGACGATAGATTAAACCAAAAAATACAAAAATGTGACAAATATAATCCATTATTTTTCAATTTATTTTCAATTTTAATCATTTATTTTAAACATACATCAAGTTTACTATCCTAGGCTTGGATTTACTAGTAAACAAGCTTCTAAATAGAGAAAAACTATCACATCGAAAAATTCATTTTCGAGCATCACGTGCATAGTTCGTTATCCTCTTATTGTTCGCCGAAGCTTTTAAACTTTGACACTTTGTCGTCTTTCTCTTTAAAAGCTTACCGTTTTCAAATTTCCAAAGTTTAATTTTCCCTGTTCTCTTCTTATAAAGTTCTTTCCAACACAAATTGTGTAAGTTTGCTTCTCGAAAACAAATTTACTTCTCTTTCTCAGGAATCCAATTCAGAGCATTAATCATCTATCCGCTGCCATTCGTCCAACATGATAATATCAATGAAGTGTTTGGAAATGTTTTTTTATGTAGAACGAACTACTCCAGTTCTGTGCGTTGCTTTCTCATTCTTACCTTTAACCTTCCGTTACTGTTGACTCATTTTATCCAACTCGACAAATTTTATTCCAGGTTCTCTGCATTTGTAGTCACATTTTGGTCTATCTACATGTTCTGCCTATCTATGGAAAGTTTTACCCTTTCTTATTTATTTTTATTTAAGCACATGCCATGTAGTTGTTCTGTAGGTACTAGTATTTTTCCCATTAAAATTCTCAACGTATTATTATTATTATTATTATTATTATTATTATTATTATTATTATTATTATTATTATTATTATTACTATTATTATTATTACTATTATTATTATTATTATTATTATTATTATTATTATTATTATTAAGCAATTGAAAACAGTCAAATCGGTTGCATACTTTTAATACGGTATTTTCTGCTTTTTTTATAATGCGTTCCTGAACTTGAAATTCAGAACTTACTTGCCTTAAATTCTTTCTTAATCAATTGAACTTGATTAAACCTTCTGCAATTCATTGAGTGATCAAACTTCGGACTTTAGTCTCTTACTGAACCATTTTGAAAAGCTCTTAATTTACGGATATCATAATGCGGAAGAAAAAATAACACTTCACTCTTCACTATTTCTTATAAAGTCAAGCTGTGTGAACAGATTAGACGGACACTTCCATATGCTCATTATGAACAATCAATATTACATAGCTCTTACATAAGTTAGAAACAATTTAATACGTGTACATCTACTTAACTTCCCTATTAATACAACATATATTCAAATAAAATGTTATAACTTTACACATTCATTTTCACATCTGTTGATACTAAGAAATTATGTAACAAACTCACACGAAGATGACATATTTTAATATAGAACGAAGCAATCATGAAAATTGGGACATGTTGCTGCTCGAAAGAAACGTGTTGAGACCCCACACTATGACCATGCGTTTTTGACAACAAAGCACAGGCTGAAGTGATATGATGGGTGATAGTCGATAATGATGGGAAAGCAATGTTGCAATGGGTGGGGGACAATCTCGATGGAAATCGATTAATTGATTATTTTGTTTTTCCGGTTGCGTCAGCCATTTTTACCGGTCCCGTGCATGTTACATCCTGGGAGGTGGCGATTTATTTCCCGTTGGAACGTGAGATTCACATTCGGCTTACATGTTGGTTTGCGTGGGTTTTACCCCTCCAGGTCTATCCCCCAACGAGGACAAGTACCCTAACGGCAAGTAATGACATGTGTGGTGTTGCAGTACATGTCAGTTTAAGTATGCGTGTGTCGGAGGGAGAAAGGGACAAAATGTGGAGGGGAAGATCGCGCGTATCCGTGACCCGTTTGTTAGGTACCACCCCAGCATTAGCCCGCTGTTGATGGGAGAAACCTCGGAACACTACTGAATAGAGCAGTCGGTCGCTAGAAGTACTCAGACTTATAAATTAATTCAGCTCTGCATGGCACTTACGTTTATGTTTCATTGTGAATGAACCCTCAAGACCCAATTTGCCTGATTTCTTTTGTCGAAAGATTCCCCAGTTTTAGCAAATGCATACATGCACAATGTGGCTTCTGGAACCCCATATACGCCCCTGCACCGCACGGCGCTTGACAACCATATCATTGAGGCTTCGCCGGCGAGCCCTCTCACGCTAGGCATTTGTCATTTTGGATTTGCCATGAGCTGCTCCAGTTGTCTGAGAGTGTTTGCGGTACTTTTCAACACGATTAGCCCCGGACATTGCAACATTTTGTCGATTTTCACCTTCAATAATTACAATTATTCCGTTCTCTTAACAGTATCACCGCGAGGAATGTGTACTAAAAAGAGACGATATCAACTACACTCACTCGATGTTCCATTCCATCAAGAGTTTAGAGTTATGCAGATTCTCGTGCGCGCCGAAAGGTACAAAATATACATGTTTTTCCTCCTCCGCAACTTCCCCTCGCCAACTGAAACACCTCTGGACTAATTTAGGTCAGTTCCATCGTCCGGCGAATGAGTATCGTGTGCACGATTTGACGATTAGAAGATACTGAAATTTCAAACGCAAAGGGGATCGCACTCGCCACTTTTACTTATGGGTACCCAAAGAAAACCTCATTCCTGGGACAATAGACCCGGGGCCCCCTTATTTCAAACAAAATTTTCGACCTCCCTCACACACAGAATTCATTTCTTTAAGCGACACAAATAACCTATACAAAAAAGTCCGTAGGTTATTTGAAGCGGTTAATTCAGATTAGAAATACAATTTTTATTTATTTTCATTCAAAAAAATACGGGTCCCTTAAGTCGGGAGCTGAGACAAGTTGCCCTAGCTGCCCCCTTCCCACCTCTTGGACGCCACTGCTTTTACCCATTTCATTTTACCCGCCCGATCGAACACTAACATTTGTAAGCACATCCCTGCGCGGAACCAATCTCTGCGGTCTCTGATTTCAGTATAAGTGGTTGTAGTTGTCATTATTCTAAAGCTCTGTGCGCGAAACCGTTTTTCGAGTACAATCCTCTACCACACTGCTGCTCGAGGGGGCGGAGCACTCGGCATGTCCTGGCATAGTTTTTACGTGCGGACCACCGCGATGTGGCTTGTGTCAGCGCTACGGGAAGGGAGAGGAGGCGCTGTTCACATTGCTAAAAGGAGAGGAAAGGTGAAAGGAGTCCAGCAGAAGAGAAAAGTACGAGGTTCACTCCAGCGAGCGTCCGCAGGCTCTGAGGCCTGACATTTTGCATTTGGGCAGCCCTGCTCTATACTCCGATTTAAAATGTAATGTCCCTTCAAGGTCAAGAACTGGAAGGACAGTGTGACACTAGTTTAAATCGGAGTATACACCCCCAGAAACGATGTACGAACCGACGCTCAGAAAGAGGCGTCCCACGCCCGAACAACGGCCCGCAATAGGTCGGCTGGGCAGCGGCGGAAGATTTTCTTATCGGTCGTTCGCTGATCTGGAAACACGAGACGCGGTAAATCCTGACGAGCAAAACAGATACCCGTGGGGACATTCCGGACACGTCAAAATCAGACGGGTAAAATTAGTTCGACTCTTATCCCTTCTCGTTACGAGCGAGAAGGAATCGGTTCACTTCCTCGACAACACTGCGAACATCACAGGCATTCCTTTAGGCTCCCACCTGGAGGCTTCGCTAGGGCAGTCCGTGTGGGTGACGAGGCTTCAGCCTTCGCACTGCACGATTAACATGAAACATCTCTGAGTCTCCCAAAGCATAGTTTCCAACGCATATTATGCAAATTATTTATTGATTTATTGATTTATGTATTTATTTGCCAAAGAGTTTGTGGGGGGAAATGAGAAAACTAGTAAATGAATCCAGAACACTGTATTGCAAAGAACATATATATCGTCGTCGGTGATGAACAACCTCCTATGTGTCGGAATTAGCGACAAGAAAATACTGAATCATTGATACCAAAATGCAAAAATCGCATTTTGGTATCAATGATTCAGTTTTTCTTGTTCTTTATTTTGATAAGAAAATTTCCAACGAAAACTAGACCTTGTGCTCTTAAAATAGAAAATAAAAAAAACTTCAATTTACAATTTATTGATAACAGAATATCTCGTATGTGGTAAGAGCCACATGGGAAGTTTTAGTAAGGTGCTTTCAGAAAAATATTACAATTAAAATTTTAGTACTATTATATACAAGGTGAAGAATGCCTACACTTCGCCAACTGTACTTTATTGACATAAAAAAGTGTTCTACCTTTCTCCTGTAAAATTTTGTTTTGTTTTGCTTTTTCCACAAAGGAGGTTGTCTATCATCAACGACGATATATTACATTCAGGAGGCATGGCAATGGGCAATTGCTTCTAAAATTTCTTGAAAAGCATATTTTTAGGGAGTTTTATGTTCCCGCCCCAGAAGCTCTATTACTGTCCGGGTCCCAGTTTTCCGACCGCCGGAGAGGGGTCCTAGTTTCCGCGCGGGGCGAGCGGCAGGGTAGGAGGGGATGGCTTTCGCTGCACCCACAATGTCACGTGACATAAATGCAACCGTTCCAAGAACATCGGAGCGGCTAGTTCGCTTGTGGCAGGACCCGAGTGTTAACGTGTGAAAACCATTAGTTTCTCATCATGGCAAAGAGAGTTACTAATACGACTATTCACAGCGAGTGTCGCGAAATCATTGCCCGTGTGATTGAAATATGTGATAAGGAGAAAGAAGATAAATGTTTACAATTACCTTTAATGAAAGCAAGTGAAAGAGCCTCCGAATACACAGGAGTTGGACTCACCACCATCAAAGCCATTTGGAAAGAAAATAAAAAGAGGAATGAGAATAGCCCAAATCGGAAGCTGAAGTCTCCTGGTAAGAAGAGGAGAGTGTCACGTGGCAATTCTGTCCATGTAGATAGTTTTGACCAGTGTGTCATTCGAAATACGATTCTGGATTTCTACATGAGAGAAAAGGTAGTGCCGACGGTGCTAAAGCTTCTTCCAATTATTAAGGGCAAAATTAATTTTCCTTGGGGTCCTAAATCTTTATTGCGGGTTATGAAATCAATGGGTTTTAAATGGAAGAGGTGCCAATCAAAGCGGCGGGTGCTGATAGAGAGGCCGGACATAGTGGATTGGAGATCCAGATACATTGTTCAATTGAAACAATTTCGAGAAGAGAACCGAGATATCATCTACGTGGATGAGACATGGGTTGATAACACACTTAAATTTCAAAAGTGCTGGCAGAGTGATGACGTTTGTGGTGTCCAAGTGATGGGAAATGCAACAAGTAGACTAATAATTGTTCACGCAGGGGGGAAAAATGGATTTCTTTGCGACACGTGTCTAATCTTTCGAGCTGGTAGTACTGTGGGAGACTATCACGGCCAAATGAATGGCATTAATTTTGAGAAATGGGTACGTGAAAAATTATTACATCTACCAGAGCATGCTGTTGTTGTCCTTGACAATGCTCCATACCACAGTATGGAAGTCAACAAGACGCCGTCCGCATACTCAAGAAAAGCTGACATGATTGTATGGCTTCAAAGAAAGGGAGTGCATTGTGAAGACAGTATGCGTAAGACTGATTTGTACCGATTAATTGCACCTCTCAAACCACGCGCTAAGCAGTACAAGATCGATGAGTTGCTAGCAGCACACGGACATACAGTTGTACGACTCCCTCCCTACATGTGTGAGATGAACCCAATTGAACTTGCTTGGGCGAAAGTAAAGCGGATATTTAGGGAGTGAAATGTAACAGGTGATATGTCAGTTACCAAGTTGCAAGAAAACATTGAAACTGCAATACAAGAGGTCACCGTGCAGGACTGGCAAGGATTTTGCAAGCACGTGGAAAAAATAGAAAGTTATTATTGGGAAAAAGATGGTATTGTACCGGACATCATTGACGAAATAATTGTTAATTTGGACTCCGACAGTGGTTCATCAGAGAGTGAAGCCTGCAGATCATCATCAGATTCTGAATAAGGTAAGTTAGATACTAAAATAATAACGCAAGAAAAACGCCCGCGATCGTGAAATAAAAAAAAATGTTTTTCGCGCGGCTAGTAGTACGTCGACGGCCGGGATGTCCTCCCCACCACCGCTCCGTTTCTTGGAAAAGGCCTACGTCCCTTCCGCCCCGCGGTCGGAGAACTCAGTCCCGGACAGTAAATAGCTTTTGAACATTTTCCTACGTGTCCCAAATTTCACTTCATTTTTGCATATATCCACGCACATTCAACATTTTGAGTATGAGCGCCAGTATCTGAATCCACGGAATTGTATCATGGCTCACAATTAAATGTACAAAACTATTATCTTTATCTACATTCTCATTTCCTTTCCAACAGTCAGATATAATACTGCCATTACGTACCTTCTCTTTTATGACACCAAACAAAGTTTCTGTACATCAGTCAGGAAGCATTAGCATAAACCAGGCCTGTATGGCATTTTGCACTTTGACTGACCTCGTGAGCTGCGCGCGAGCAACTTGAGAGCAAAGATGGAAGGTTGGGGATAAAACTCATTTTAGAAATGAGGACCGCCAATGAGATTGCATAATTCGAACCGTTGCGCGTAAATTGAAAGTGCAACAGTGCGAGAAGATGACGCACTACTTCATACAGTTCAAGTATCATTGCCTTATATTTTGGAAATGTTTGTTGTCGATGTATGACAATGTGAAGTATGAACCTAAAACGAATTAGATATACATATTTGATTGGGATACCAGTATTATTATTGCTTGTAGGGCTGATAATGTAATTTGCTTTGCTACGATGTAATAGCAAATTTAGCGTGCTGCTAAATACAAAATTGTAAAATTGAATCTTTTTTGTTTGATGATGGCAGTAATAAATTATTTTTTCATTGACTATGATTAATTAATTAAAACGGTTCTATCAAAGCTTATTCTTAAAAAATTATGATGTTTTCTGCTCTAATTTCTGGCAAGAGGGCATTATATATTTCTAAATCAACGAACATTATACATAATCATTTACGACATCGTATAAAAAAGATTAAGCCCTTTGCGTTCTTTTTAAGAAGACTCATAATAATATTATGCTTGACCGTAAAATATCGTACAAGGGATTTGGTCTTTGGTATCTCTTATTGAGCTCCAGACTGAGGGAAAATGGTCACAAATCTACCCTTCTTGGCTTCCAAACATTACCCTTCTTGGAATTGCCTATATTTCATTTTTATATCAATCTCGATGTGAGAGACTGCTCTCAATTTCCTCTGTTCTGCTATCATTTAGATTATAATGCTCCTGATTAAAAATCAATTAGTAAATTTTTGTTACTTAAAATTTCATATTTTTTAAAGAGGACATTGCTTTAAAATATTGTGTATGAATTACAATGAGCATGAAATAGAAAACTAAAATAAAATACGGAGCAGTGTACAGAACATAAACAGTGAAATATGGCCCTTGTAGCTGGAAATACGGTAAATAGCCATTTTAAATAAGTGAGCAAATAATTTCACAGAATGGATAGCATCGCATTAGACACCCAGGCAGTCAATCGTGCCGCGTCGTCCCCGCTCCGGCCTTTCCTCTTCCCACAAAGCTGCTTATTTCTTACTACTTGCACTTTCGCAACTCTCGAGAGCAGACGGCTGGCTCGTAAGTGCAGAATGTCCGCAGGAGCATTCGTTGTGCAGGCTTGCCATAAACATATCGTTAGTTCCATGGGATGCACATCCAAAACCTCACTGTTAAGGATACACACGACATCTTTGTTCTTTCTCCCTGAAAACAAACTCTCGTCAACCTCCACGGTGAAACCTTCTCTGCCATTTTCAGATACACAACAGTTCACAATTTCATAAGAAAACACTTCTCGTATATAATCCTTCCAGTCAATGACAGTGTTATCATCTATTTCCAGTTCATGTTTACACAACGTAATTGAAGTCAGTTCTCTACTCCATCAATAAATAAATCTATTTTTAAGAAATGAAGTGCACTATTTTCGGTCCAATTGTTAACTCTAAACCCTTAAGACAAAGCAAATTCGACCCCTCAACATACACATCATCTTACCCCCAAACAACATCCATATCGTGATTTTAAAGAGATTTTCTCTCTTTCTGTGGGATTTGATCTTAAAGGTATTTAAATACCGATTGCTCATAAAAAAAATCGCACTAATCGAAAGATTCACATTTGCTGGCATACTCATTCGCGTAACGATGTGAATAGAATACTCGATCACGCCACTCGTTCTTCGCTTTCGTTCACTGATCTCGTGATGTGGAATCGTGGCTCGTAGCGACACATTATTTCGAATCCCGAGCGGGTAAGGGTTAGATTAACTTAACGTAATCCTTGCTTTTTCTGGGGCAAATGTGTGAGCCGCACTAAATTAGGCCCGGGGCATGGACGATGAGTACTATGTAGAAATGATTTGCATTCATTTCACAAACGAATCGATTGTTAATAATATTATTTCAATTACTTATTAACTATTTTTAAAGAATCAGAAAACATAAAAACACTCGTGAAAACTATCCCCATCCTCTTAATTGAACCATCCGAGTTTTTCCGATGCTTTATGAGCTGGGATCAGGGTGTGAATTAGCAATTTTCTCCAAGGGAGAGATAATAAAAACTTCAGGGGGGGGTGGACAAAGGTAAGAACTGATGACTGAAACGAAGACCTTCGTTTATGAATGAATCCTAAGAATGCTCTTGGAAATGTGCTCTTCTCCAATTTCCTTCATTTGATTTGAATTTACAAGTGTGAGAATCATTACTGATGCGCGTAATATGGATTAATTCTATCCCTGGCGATCAAGTCCCAAAAGTGGCTGGATTTTCGACACTACATTTCTATATGCGTTCGTGGGCTTCCGCGGCCGGAGTCAATACATTCTCGGCTATCCGGGATGAGCCGCGTCTCAGTCAATTGAACTGACGTTTCGGCCATCTTGCCGTGGCCTTCTTCAGAGCTATACTGCAGTGAATGTACTACATTTCTACATCGAATTCAGGCGTTGTCTGGAGGAAAATTCTAGCAGCCGGCCGCTGTGATTGGTAATTTTTCGTAGTTTAGGGAGCGTTGCAGCATATGGTAATGCTAAAATGTTTTATAATTTGTTAAAAAATCGGTTGCTGGGGAAGTCTATACGTCAGAACCGGAGGATCCTGTGGGCTAGGAACAGCGGGTAAAGCCGGCACCAAGAGACCTCTTATATTGCATTGTATTGCATGTAACCATTTTATGCAATTCCGAACGAATTGTTACATCCTAAAATCCGTACAATCTTGATGTTCGTATTTATAATTCCCTCTGCGATGAGGCTCAGAACACGAGTAAGACGTTATAGGTAAAAGCCTTATTTGTGTGATGCTTTACATGTACATGTGAACCAAATCTTCCAGCTCGTGAGACCGATAAGAAATAAAAAGTATAATACAACCTTAATAAAAACTATTCTGGCGATCCAATGGCCAAGATCGCTAAGGCAGTAGCGCTGAAGCGGTCTCGGACCAGATAATCGCGGGTTCGAGTAACGCCTCCGGCAAGGATGTGTTGTGTGTCTTTGTATGTTTGTATGTGTCTATTTCATCATCATCATCATCATCATCATCATCATCATTTCATCCCATTCCCCAGGGCTAACAACCCTGGGGTATAAAAATGGAAGCAACATTGACATGATGATTCCCCTTATAGAGAAAGTAACGTGCACCTACCAATAATCAAGTCTGAGCCCCGGTATGATGCACGAATCGCGTGGCCCTATGAAGGCCAATTTGCGAAGCAAGAAAAGTCTACTTAGGTTATAATGATGTACATAATCTTAATAAATCGCATAGAAAACACAAAAAATTGCAAAGCTTACCTCAAAAGTGCTGTGGAGATAGAATTCTCTATAGCATTGGTAAACGATTGACAGCATTAAAAATCTTCTAAATGACCGTACACCATTACAATATCCAAAGTGAGTTCACAAACACTCTGAATCACTGTAGACACTCGCTCGCTTCTCAATACTCTACCCTTTTCTGAGCTTCCAGTTTACAATATGACTTTACGGAACGCTGCTACTTCAATATAAAAGTTGATGATTTCTGACTTGGGTGGGTTTGTCCAAACGGGAGCTGCGTCGCGACTTAATTACTGGTACAGAAGCTGCCGATTGGATAACCGCGTCCCAGTTGATCACACGTCCGATGTCGCTCTGTTTAAATAATAATCGGACGCGCAGTTGCGAGGCGTGTCTCACGAGGCGCGGCGGGGCGGGGCGCGCTCTGTCGCAGGGCATGTTCATCGTGTCGCTGCCGTTCGCCGTGCTGCGCGGCGGCTACTGGGCCATCGCCGCCATGATCGGCATCGCGTACATCTGCTGCTACACGGGCAAGATCCTGGTGGAGTGCCTGTACGAGCTGGACCTGGAGACCGGGCGGCGCGTGCGCGTGCGCGACTCGTACGTGGGCATCGCGCGCGAGTGCTTCGGGCCGCGGTGGGGCGCGCGCGCCGTCAACGTGGCGCAGCTCATCGAGCTGCTCATGACGTGCATCCTGTACGTGGTGGTGTGCGGCGACCTCATGAAGGGCACGTTCCCCGAGGGCGCCATCGACACCCGCTCCTGGATGATGCTCATCGGCATCTTCCTCATCCCGCTGGGCTTCCTCAAGTCGCTGCACATGGTGTCGCTGCTCAGCTTCTGGTGCACCATGTCCCACTTGGTGATCAACGCCGTCATCCTGGGCTACTGCCTGCTGGAGATCGGCGACTGGGGATGGTCCAAGGTCAAGTGGTCCATCGACATGGAGAACTTCCCCATCTCGCTGGGCGTCATTGTGTTCAGCTACACGTCCCAGATCTTCCTGCCCAGCCTGGAAGGCAGCCTCATCGATCGCTCCAAGTTCGACTGGATGCTCAACTGGAGCCACGTGGCCGCAGCCGCCTTCAAGTCGCTCTTTGGGTACCTCTGCTTCCTCACGTTCCAGAACGACACTCAGCAGGTAGGTGGCTACACGGCCCGTGTTAGCGCCATTTACACCACAAAATCTAAGAGCGTCAACATTTTTAGTCTGATTCAGCACCGTATGTGTGCGCACAAGGGTGGGGTATGGGGGCACGGACCCTCCTGAAAATTTTAAAAGGTCCCCCTTTAACTTACGTAATAAAACATTTTCTTTTCGTTAATATATTTAATTCCTTGTTTTACCCATTTTAAAGATGATAAATTGGGGAATCAATTCCCATTAAGAGGAGGCTCACCAAACCAACTAGCAATCATGTAAATGGTTCAACATAAAAACAATAATTTCATTATTTCATTGTATCATTAAAAGTATACTCTCCATACCCTTGTGGTGTGTTTTATTGATTTTCTAGTAAAATGACATATGGAAATAAAGTTTAATGGAAAAGGGGACCCGGGGGCCTAGAAATGAAGTTGCCCCCTCTTGTTTTAGGCTGCACAGGCCTATGTTCAGCATTATATTTGCAACGTCCACCAAACAGTAAACCCTTCCAGAATTCCGCAATGACGCTACATTAGCCATGAAAGTAATATCTCTAGATTGCCAGTGATATCTAGTAGCATGGTATATTTACGAAAGGAAGGTAGTCATATTTTTGTAAATAAGGTACTGAGAACTTTAGAATAAAGCAAAAAATGAGTTTCTACTGCCAACACTTTAGCGACGCATGTCAGTAATTTGGAATTAGTGGCTCACCTGAAATTAGTTAATAAAAACACGACTAAATTAAGAACTTCGTAACTATTCACAGCAATATTCAGCTAAATAAATAATAGATAAATCGAAAATTCACCTCTAAAGCTTTCCTTTCTAGTCAGGTAGTATAGTGCGTTACAAAGACATCAACGTTTTTTCTTTCTTTCGAAGGGAAATCGCTCGTTATATTATGGTCGCTTTTTCACAATTCAAGCGCTGGGCTCATACACGACAACGTTCTCTCCTCTCCCGCAGGTTATCACCAACAACCTCCATTCGCCGGGCTTCAAGGGCTTCGTCAACTTCTTCCTGGTGGTGAAGGCGGTACTGTCGTACCCGCTGCCCTACTACGCCGCGTGCGAGCTGCTGGAGAAAGCCCTGTTCAAGGGCCGGCCCGACACCATCTTCCCCACCATCTGGGCGCTGGACGGCGAGCTTAAGGTGTGGGGTCTGGCGTTCCGGGTGGGCGTGGTGGTGGTCACAGTGCTCATGGCCATCTCCATCCCGCACTTCGCCATCCTCATGGGCTTCATCGGCAGCTTCACCGGCACCATGCTCTCCTTCATCTGGCCCTGCTACTTCCACCTCAAGCTCAAACGGCCGTCCCTCGACTGGGGCACGGTGGCGTACGACTGCTTCGTCATCTTCCTCGGCGTGCTCTTCTGCATCATCGGTGTCTACGACTCGGGCTCCGCGCTCATCAAAGCCTTCGAGATCGGCCTGCCCTTCTAGACGCACTTCGCTCTCACGCCGCTTCGGACGCCAGCGCCCTCGCTGCAACCGGTCCAGCAGCGCGCTCTCGCTCCCAAGGAACGTAGTAATCTCTAGAATGATCGTAGGTTCATGCGTCGTACGGCAAAGAACAAAATGTAACAGCTACGCGAAACACCTTTAGTAACACCTTACGCTACAATGCAGTCAATAATCGAAAAAATTGAAACAGCAATAATTTTTAAGATGTTTACATTTTAGAATACTGTAAGTGAACGCCACAAAATCCAATCCAAATCTTCAAAATTTGCGGTTGAATGTTACTACGGGGGCTGATATACAGGCTTGTATTAAAAATCCGTATGTCTTCCAAATACAGATTTAAAACACTATAAATCCGTAAATGGTCTTCCAATTGCATTCTTGTTTAGATAAAAGAATCAAAGATATACTCACAAGTATCAAAACAAATATAATTTTATTATGCTATATTACATTTTGATGTCTTCTTAGCCTCCTGAGAGTAAGATAAATATATTGATGATATAAATATATTTACAAAAATGCATACTAAGGCAAATTAATGCACAATTGTCCATTTACTCAAAACTGGTCATTGAATATGTGAAAATAAATTATGTTCAACTCAAAGATACACATTAACAAATGTACAATGTGAAAATCATGAACTGAAATAAACAAATATTTATTCTTCTGGTAATTCTCTTCATAGAGAAATATCTGGGAAATTAAGAAACGACTACATTTCATCTGTGATCTATGATGCTATATTGTTTCATAAGTCTTCCATAGAATTGCAAAAGCTTGCAAAATCTTGAAGTAAGTTTTGATCTTACAATAAATGACAGAGGTTTTTCAAAATATAAAACCTCTTTCGAAATGCAGTTGTAACTGAAACTGATCTACTGTAAAATAACAGCAACTCAAGTCTTCCAAGTAAGAACATTTATCTTATGAATTGAAGTCTTCCATTTTCTGCATTCAGATGTTGAAAGTGAATATTGTTATTTCTTGTAAGTGTAGCAACACATATTATCTACAAGAAGTCTTCCAAAGAAACTGGACTGATATAATGGTTGCAATGCTGCACGTGTTACTGTTGACAATAGTCAAGTTAATGAGACTATAAATTTCATGAATTGAAATGTTTTACAAATAAAATGCTTGTTTGAAAATATATATATGTATCTAATAGATTTTTATAATAATGCAATACCTGAACAGGAGTTTTTGCATTTATTTCTCAAATATCATCCTCATAAATATATAAGTTGATTATGACTCCAAACTGATATATTTATTATCATTAATAAATTTGAACATTCAAAATTCTTTGTTTACAACAAAAATTAAAAGAAATATATGAATGTTAGAAATATCCTTTTTGGGTACTTTTATTTACAAAAGGTAGTATAAATCAAAGGAATTGTTTTTAATTCAGTCTAGATCATTAGGATCTAGAACACTTTAAACACTCTAGGACAGGTTTTCTTATGTTCATGTTTCTGCCAATGATTCCATTGAGCTTTCAGTCATTGTACTATGAACTACTTTATTCAACTGGCATAATAGTATAGGTTTCTCTTCACCTCATTGACATCTATTTCCTTGGTTTTAGTCTCTTTCTAATTCTCTTGTTTATTACAAATGCAATTTCTTGGATTCGCTAGTAGTTCCTTTTTTGTTTGTTGCTTACTTATACTTGTTCAATTCATCTTCAAAAAAGTGTTGCAAATATGACATAGATGTGAATTTTTCAAAACCTTATGTGAAATATTTATTATTCTTCAGAGTGTATTCTCAATGTAATATTTTCTATTTAATACGTCTGCTTTGTTTTCTTCTAGTGAAAACATTATTCTTCTTTCATAAACTTGTTTCATTATATTCTGATTTTCATTCATCAAATGTCCCCCTCAAAATTTTTTTTCTCAGTTGTATTTTTAAACCATGTTATAAATGTTTTCAATTTCCTAAGAATAATAAGTATACAATTTAAGTGAAAGACAAAAATTCCTGTTCAGATAAAAATTAAAAAAGATGCTTATCTAGTAAGATGTTAATTAATGAATATGCCAAGGGATATATTGTATGTCATCTTGTATGTAACTGTGTAAGGAACTAGCAATATTGTTGTGTAAACTTCTCTCAGTGTAAAACGTGGTAGTGGAGCAATGGGTACATTCATTTTTTAAGAAGTTCCGTTCAGTACTTAATTCAAAATCTAACCGCCCAAGATTCTATAAATTCCACTAATAGATATTTGCACATACACACACAGATGGGTAAGAATGAAAGATAAATAAAAATCCATTGTCTTCCACTAAGAAGTATTATAAATGTATATGAAAATATTTTAAAATTTAAGGACTATAACCAAAGTGGCTTTATTGAAAATTAATTTAAGACATTAGAAAAGGTAAAAATTCAATGATATATATTTTAAAAATTATTTTCAAAGAACTATTTTGATTGTTATAATTTTAAAAATGATAGGCTTTATCGTAAACAATTTTGTCAACTGTATTAAACCTGTGGAGATCAGTACGAGAAAATGTTTGTATATAAGGTATAAAACAAGGAAACCAAGTAGGAATGAGTTTTGCTGTGGTGAATGTCTATGCTTTGAAACAATGATTAGATGTTTACATGCAATTTCATGTGAAAAGCAACTAAAGCAATAACTATATAACCTTCAGTACTTTATTTTCTTCTGCTACCCTGCATTTTGAATACAAAATCATCAGTTTCAATAGCAGTTCACATAAAGAGGCAATATTTCTTTTCTATTGATTTTATAAAAAGGTTAGTATTATATTTATTAACATAATTTGTTTCAAATAAAGTGCCTTTGAATAGCTTATCACAGTGTTCCAATTTGCTTTTACATTATTTTCTTTCAAAATATAGGGTCATAGAAGAAACAATAAAGAAATTGAAATGTTACTGTTTCATATGTACTCTATCATATCCACAAAGACGTAGTGATTTTAGATGTGTAAACATATGGAAAGTCTTCTCACTCTTCTGAACATTTCCACAGAAATGAAAAGTAATTTCTAAAATATATCAATATATGTTGATATCGGAGTGGTATCTGGGCAAGAGAAATATTATCATGCAAATCCCTACCACAATAATGGCAGTTAAAAAAGCATTGCTGCAGCACAACCACTCCTATCAAACAAAATGACCACAATTAATGAGCTGAAATAATATTCAGTCAAAATTCAGGAAAAAATCCATAAAATCAATTAAATTGGCCAAAATGTCCAAATTAATTTTCAATTCCTGCAACCAGTTAATCCAAGGGGAAATTCTTGTGAACATGTGTTAAAAGTAGCTCATCTGTTGCATCAAATGGTCTTAAAATGATAATTTCAATCTCAATTACCTTCCAGGATAATAAGAGATGATATATTGTTATAAAGTGTTTATAAGCCCTCTTAGAATGAAATGCCTTTGAACCATGTGATTGGTGTAGGGCTTGCAAGGACTGATAGAAAAATAGGTATCTTGCAGGAGTGATTGTTTATTTCTGTGTAGTGAATGTCTCAATAAATCTGTTATGCCAAACTTCAATGTTATTGTACAGTTTGAGAGATGGAGTATGAAAAGTACATTATGGAAGTTATGTTCATGTTAAATCATAGTAATCAATGGAAAACTTTTTAAACAATAGGGTCCGTTACTAATAAATGATT
Source organism: Gryllus longicercus (assembly GCA_038098605.1). NCBI lineage: Eukaryota > Metazoa > Arthropoda > Insecta > Orthoptera > Gryllidae > Gryllus > Gryllus longicercus. Next base: position 1,845,759 of record JAZDUA010000128.1, on the reverse strand, counting down.
GAGAAGTATGGATAATGCCATCATCAAAATATTAAATGGATATATCCTGCTATTCATAACCAGAGACTTCATTTGGGAAAATTGATTGTAAATGAAACTGCTCTAACATCATTAAATTTTTGTTAACACTGTAGCAAGAAATATAAATAGATATACCATGTTATAATCCTGTGAGTATGTAAGCTAGAAATTATTAAGTACTGTTGTTGGACTATTTTCAAACTGCCATAATGTGTATTCAGGTTTAAAAGAATATAGAATGTGTACATCTACATGCCTTTGAATTTTTATAAAAGAAAGTAAAGCCATAATATCCCTCCTCTGATCTAAAAAGTTACCATCAACAAGATAATTATGTCTTCTAACATAATAGAACTTTTAAGTGAGCCATTAGCCTCCACCAAATTTTTATAAAAAAAAAAGTAAAGCCATAATATCCCTCTTCTGATCTAAAAAGATCTCATCAACAAGATAATTATAGTCTCTAACATAACAGAACATAAGTGAGCTATTAGCTTCCACCATGAGTATCTCACTGATACATAGTCTACTCAACCACTGAAAATTTTAAATCTATCAAATACAGAAAAGGAATATAGAAATATAACCATCAGGACAAACTCATCACTTTATTCAACTCTCTACATCACAAATTAAAACATATACATAACAAACATAAAGCAAGATTTGTATGTCTATTAGTGCAGAACCTTTCCCACATCTCTTACGATAAGGAAAAAATGGTGCAAAATAAACTACTGAACAGGTAAAAATGATGAAGAGACATTGAAACTCAATTTATTTTACAAACACAAAATTACAAATATTATATACTCTTTGCTACAGACTTCATGCATCAGTAAATAACACACCCTTTTTATAGATTGTAATTTTTCATTTTATGCAAAATCAAATTGACTCACCAGGTAAGATTATTTCATTTACTGCTTTGAAACCAAGTATTATTTCTCTAATATCTAACAAAAAGAATAATGATTTAAAACAGTTTTATTAACTGGTTAATAATTATATTTTTTCTGGTAATCTTGAGTTCACTATACATGATCCAGTTATTGAAATAAATTACACAATTACTATTGTGTAATTATTGTATAACTCAATTGTTCATCAATTAGTATCTTATAATTTTGTCTCTTCATCTTGATTGTACAGGCTGAACTAGGGAGTTCAAAAATCTCATCAGTGTACTGAACTGAAATTCTTCAATACCCTCCGAGTGAGTAGCAGCATGAGCACTAAAATTCAACTTACTCTTGCATTGAGCACACAAGTTTAGTCTGCATTTCTATCACAATGTTCAATATGAGTGCATTTCTACTTTAACAAGTTTCTCTTTAGTAGCAACTTCACATAATATATCTGTTTCTGTACATTTGACCATTATCAAAGTGGATACATCGTCATTAGAACAAATATAAGCTTTCTTTCTGTTCTTTTGCTGCAAAAGAGCTATATAAAATTTAACACAATCATAGCAAATAATTAATCTTGCAACTCAGGACGACATTTAAACATCATAATTCACACTGAAAATGCAGGAATAAACATACAAAGAATCTTCCATTCAGTCACACTAGTCACAGGCAAAACTGACACTTCTGTTGTTTTTGTCACTTTTCAACTCGCAGAGAAAGGAAGCGATATGTTAAAATATTCAATTCTTCTGTTTCACATCCACACCATAACACTGCAATAAAACCATATGATAAATCATGCAAATTTTAAAAACAGTATTTCCTCATTAATTTTAAAAGCAAACATACAAAACGCAAATAAAAAACCATAACTGCTTTAATGCCCACAAAATATGTAAAATAAATTTATAGAATCTAAGCAAGTCATTGCAATACCAAGAGAACAGAGAAGAGGGCAACAAAACTCGAGTTGGAAATAAGGTGCTGAGAAAGCAATGGTTATATGAAAATTGCCTTTGGTAGGTTGGAAGAAATGGCAGGTTAGCAGCATAAATGGGTAAAAATGTATACCTATGTTCTAAACAACAGTCAATAACCAGCAAGAAGTGATCACAAGGAATTATTTTTTTGTTTCACAACAATAAACAACAAAAAATTATTTGAATCACAAAAATCAAGGATATCCCTATTTTTATTACTGAGAATTAATGGTTAAAGATATCTAATGAAAAAAATAGAGAAAACTGAATAGCATAAGCAGTATTTGAGATGATTCGTGACAAAAAATACACAAAATTTCTTCACATGACAAATGTAAACAAACAGAGAAGTGGAGAAATCTACTTAAAAGATAGGATTAGGAGACCTATGAGGGACCTATGAACTGTAGGAAAAAAACAGTAAGAATGACTATAATGCAAACAACAGGTAAAAGTGATAAAATTCTTTTTGCAGACATGAGGTTAGGACATACATCCCAAAACTTAAAAAACTATGGACATATTACAATTCTATGCATGTCACACTCGCACAGTTTTAACTGTTTTTGACATTAAATAAATAAAAGTCAAGAAGGTCATTGAGGACTCCATACAGGAATGCTGTGTGGATCTAATGTACCTAAGAAATAAGTAGTAGTACTAGCAGTATTTAGCTGAATATAAGACAAGTTTTTTTTTCTCAATAATCTCATTTGAAAAATACAAGGTCATCATATTTGCAGAGATTTATGTTTTTACTTTGCCTTTCCAATTGTGAAACTCATAATTTAAACATAACATTAAGCTGGAAAGATGATAAAAATATCACTTGGGAGATGATCATAAATTATGTAAAGCTAACGAGGGAGAGACATGATTTGAGGTAGCTGCATTACATACAGGTAGGGAGTCATTGTTTAGTGTTAAGTAATGCTGATATTTCTAAAAAATGTCAACATTAACTGAAATCATTTCTTTTATTCAGTGTTAAACTAAAAGATTAAAATAAGAACAAATTAAATTTTTAAAATATAAATGAATTAGTTATGATGTAAAAATTGTTTAAAAAATTGATTTACTTTTTCATCAATCGTATATTCTTGAGTCTGTTAAATTACAAAAACAAGACTCAAAACTGAACTATAGTATATTTTCAAATTCAATTAAATTGCAAAGCAGATTCAGTGCCCATGCACTATCAATGACGACGTGTGCATGACTTATTGTCAGATTTTTTTTGTCTGCATGTTCTTCATTCAAAATTATCTCCAATTTCATTGTCAGGTGCAGTTCACATCACCAACTAATTCACACTTTAATTATCATCAATTTTAATACATCACACAAAATTAATTCAACTCATTGTTTCTGCTTTATAATTTAGTTTTACTTATAGAAAATGGGAGGTGGGTTTCTTGTTCCAAGCGTTACATAATTTTTTATGGGGAGTTCAAGAGCATGACACAGGGGGGGAGAAGGGGTACTCAAAATACTTCAAATTTGTGTTACGTAATTTATCAACGGCCCCAGCACCTAAAATACCTTATTACTCAGGTACTATAAAAACAAATTAGCAGGGATATTCTCGCGACCACCTCCCATCTGCTGCAAATTTGCTGAATGATTCAAAACAATATCTTTTTAATGGACCGGTGAAGAGAGAAGCTCAGAGGAAAAGGAAATAGAAAAGGAAAAGTGAAAAGGAATAGAAAGCATTGCCGAGATTTTGTTACACAATAATTAACGAGACTGAGCTGATAGTCGGTTCAACTCCGGTGAGTGCAAATTTGCATTTTGCATGAGATAGAAATGAAAAAATTTTACAATGGTAGGAATAAGCAATCTACATTCAACCACAAGGAAGATAAGCATCTTTTTATCCGCTGTATCCCACTTTACCTGCCCATCAAAGGATCAGAAATGTACGCGTTCGCAATTGTCAACTGTGTTACACATAAAATATATGCAAATTTTAAGTATCTTCTTTTAAAGAATGTGAAAGAAATACTGAAGAATCAGAGGCCACCATCATGAGTGGGTCAGAAAGATAATCTAGTAACACAGAAGGGAATGTTATTGGGTAGTGTCAAATGAAAGATGAACGCATCTTCAACAACGATAACTTTTAGTTAAAAAGTCAGAGGACAACGCCATATGGCAGGATGAAAAAGAATGAAGCACAATATATGTGAAGCTGAAGATGGTAATGACAAAAACAATTATTACGATGATTTTAAGGAACAAGAAAATAGTGATAGTTAAGCTTTATTTGGGTTAAATTGTAAGAATTAGTTTAACATTTTTAAAACTTTCAGGAAGTCTCTTCAAAATTGGAGGGGGGGGGAGCTTATTTCAGAGTCAACCTATAGTTGGGTAAATATACCTATACATATCGGTCACAATCCAAACTGTTTCATTGTTTTCAGATTATTATCAAGTTCCTGGGTATCTAACAAAACCAAGGATACCTACCACATGGCTAGAGACTGCACCATGATGGAAAGAGTCCACCATGGACTCTTTCTACCATGAACTGCATTGTTTTCATTCAATTTCTGCACTCAATGGAATTAAGTAATACAGATAACACACTGATAATTTTTTCATAGTTATTAAACAGTTTTTATGTAAAAATAAATTAAAATATTTATAAATAAGTCATTCCAAGAAAAATTGGCTGAAATTTTATCAACCCTCTCCAAATTACCTGAAAACGATCATACTTTTTCATTTTTATATAAAAATAAAAATGTGCTCATTTGTTTTAGTTCATTGTTTTCATTTATATTTTGTATAACAGCATTTAGCTCTTTTTGCCCTATTTCACAGAGAAATAAGAAACAAAATTATATTAAGTTGTATAATTAATACAAACAACAGACATTTCAATAATTTCAAATGTATATATACATAAGCTTTTGATATAAATTGTTCTTAGTGGTTTTGGGCATGACCATGCTGAAATATGAGGTCAAAGGACAAACATTTAGTTTTTCCTTCAAAATTTCATTCCTAAAATACACCATCTTTGATTTTGCTGAAATTTTGGGAATCATACTTTATGATATAAAAACTCAGATTTTTTTTTTCTCTCTCAAATTATCCTCATTTGAAGCTGATATTCCATATTTTCTATTTTGCATTTTAAAAGAACTTGATATGGATATAATTTTGAGGACCGATAAAATTTCAGCCGATTTTAATTGGAATTATCCGAATGTTAAATATACATATCATTCTGAACAGATCAGAATGGTCTCTTAACACTAGAAGGAAGAGACAATCTTTTTTTTCCTATGATACACTTTTGTGCTACCATGTGATGGAGATTATTGCTTTGTTACAAAAATCTGGGAAGTTTCAGAGAATTGATGTTTGTGAATTTCAACAAATGAAATTAAAGATGAACATTGTATTTTATGTAAGTGTCATAGTAACAATGTGGGTTGAACCTATCGAGTGTTAATGAGTATATCACAAGTTGAACTGAAAATGTAATAAGAGATCAAACAAAATCATCATATAAATGATAAATCTACAAATCAGATGAAGTTAAAAAAGGAGCTGTAACAGAGGCATCTTTTCAAAGGACATGAAGGAAGCTCTACAACAGCATCCTCCCATGAAAAGAAAACAATGTTAAATCAGAATGTGTGACAGAAATACTAATACTATTATCATCCACAGCAAAAATGAAAAGATTATTGTGAATTTTGTGCTGATGAGAAGAATTTCATAAGCGTCAAGTTTTTTTATATGTCAAGCATGTAAATTAATAATGTTGTTATATTTTCAGAAACTTTAATTTTTCAAATGCTATATAATACATTTGAAATCTTTTATTGATACCAATGGTGTAAAATACATTTGCCACATTCTTTTAAATATTTTCATGTGGTGATCCTAGTGACCTCTAACCATTGTTCTAGGGAGGTAAATTGTTTTGTATTTCTAGTGTTAATTTCGAATTTTGAGAAGTTGAGAACTTGTTTTAAATAATACATATCTTTCAGTATTCATAAATATATACTATGTGTATAATTAAAGTCTAAAATACTATATCACCTCACGAGTGAGAATCGTCATATTTAAATAACTAGGGGATCAAAGATACAGTAAAAGAAAAAAAAGTATGAAACATAAAAGAAGATACACTCAAGTAATTAGTTCTGAATAGTTTATCAAAACTTTCTCTAATGTTTAAGAAATAAAATGTTTCTTCCCAAATTATAATAATTTCTTTTCAGATGTCATAATCCTCTAACAGAAAGTAAAAGAAACCTTCAGTAATAATAAATATGATTTTCCAAATAATTGTCAATTTCAGAACAGAATATGAGCAAATGGTTCATACCAATACAATTCAGCATCACATTTCAATTATTAGTAAAATTATACTAATAAAAGTTTGTCACCAAATGGCTTGAAAACATTGAAATCAATTTCTAACACAGCAACTCATTCATGAAATAGTCAATATTAGATGGGCCGAGACCCAAGATATCAATTTGATATCCAAATTTGATGTTTAAACACACAACCTAAATAAGTAAACATATATACAACCTTCACCTTATTTCAAAATAATTTAATGTATATTATCTTTAAACAAGCATTATTTAGAAATTAATAGCCAATCAATAAAGCCAATACAAATTGAAAGAAAAGGGTCAAGAAAATAAAAATATATTACTTGTGAATTAACATTTTCTAGTAAAAGAAGATAATATCTTAAATATTCTCCCATTGTAACCCCTGTAAATGGCCAAAATAATACTAACTTCATTATACTTGAGATGTTCACAGAAAGAAAAGAAATTATTATTTACAATATCAGGTTGAATTGATTAGCTCTAAATTAAAATTGTATTAGACTGTCCCATTCCCATTTTGTCAATTTTTTTGCCTCAATAACAGGTGCTAGAGTTACCTGAATAATGTAGCAAAATTACTATATGTAGAAGAGGCTTTTCACCTCAATAACATGAATAATAATATTCAACAAAGGATTAGAATAAAGAAGAAAAATTAGTCCAAATAAAAGTAGATTTCTTGGGTTTATAACTAAATATTTAATCCTAAGTTTTTTTTAAAAAATACATTCTTAACTAAAGCTACAAATTGAGTTTTACTACCAATATTTTTCACTTTTCTATGTCATTAAATGTCATTAATCACCATTCACCACTGGCATATTTTCTATACTATCATGTATCACTGAGGTTTGGTAAAAAGAGAAACTGTTTTGAGAAAAAGTTGCTTTCTTGTTATCGAAAGACACAAAAAACACCCATTTTTTTCATTAAAACACCCTTTTTTGCAATAGGGCCATGAATCCTGCCCTTGATGGAAACAAAGAACACAAGAAGATCAAGAGAAAACATAAAGATGAATAGAAAGTTTGCAATTAACCAAGAAAAGGTTAGGAGAGCTAAAAGAACAGTCAGATATCAATTAGTAATTGATAAAATATAATGCATAAAAAGGTAATACCAATAAAAGATAAATGAAAGAAATATTGGTAGATAAATAAGGAATGTTGAGGCACTATAAAAATACATCTGCTGAGAAGCTATTTGGTATTGAAATGGTATTCTGTAATTTGACGTCACCTTCACCAACTTCTTTATTTTCTGCAGCTTTTTTAGACGACTATCCATTAGCATTATATTTTATCACAGACTCAATATTTGAAGACTCCACTGATGCCCAGTTGAGTCCTAGTTAAATTTAAGCACCCAGATAGCAGATCCAATGAAACTAAATATTTGATTCAATGGCTTTTGGTTACTGTTTAACAGCAGAAAAACATTTTTTGAACTCAAGTTTTGGGATCATGATGAAGCATCTTAAAAATGCATTTATACATAAAACTAGAAAACAAACAGAAATGGAGATATGCAACTTTGGAAATAAGCTCTTCAATTATGCACAGAAATTTGAGCATATAAATGAAGATTGAAAATATGATCAATTAAGTTGCTCAGCCACTCTGTTTGATACCTGCCGAATGCAAATCTGTGTCTGGCTGACAGGTCTGTCTGACATACAATGGAGAGAAATTCAATCCATGCACAGTTTCTTATTCTCTGGAATCTTTACTCAAAATCACACCTAAAAATCATATATATCATGACATAGTAAGTTAAATTATGAATGCAAGTAGCAACAAGCTTTTGGCAAGAATTGGTATGAAAATATTTGCTCCCATGTAATATTTTTTTTTTTTTTTCAAAGGCAAATCAGCTAAAGGCATTATCTATTATCCTTTATCATAACCTTTGGGATATAGATAGTGCATTTATATGAAGAAAACATGCAAAGATAGTGACATTTATATCCAGAAGCACAAGGGATCATATAAGAATTTGCTCCGAGTATCAGAGAAACTGTATGAAAAACTGTGAAAGAGATGGGGGGGTCATTGACTCAAAAGCTGAGATACAATACTTGGTACAGGCATCTTTAAGAATTACATAGTCTAAATGGTAACTAATATATTAAATATCATTGTTAAAATCATTATTATTTTTTCTTTTTAAAGCTCATTATAGTCACTAATTGAATAAAACAGTTGCTCAGAAAAAAGTTTTTATGGGCACTTGTGTGTTGATTTTAATCGTTTAATGTAGTCAGGCAATGTGCTCTAAAATAATGAACATGCATTGTACATGCATATTTTATAATAAGTTGTTGATATTGACACCTCATGAATATGATTACTACATAAAATGTTATAGTTTTAGATACCTCTTTTAGCAAAAATATCCCCATGCCCAAAAGTTCCCATCCTTGAATAAAAACATGGATTCCTAAAACAAGACGCAAGGCAATAGTGGAATTCCTAGCTTAATAAAGAAAGAGGTTTGAAAGACTCACATGGGAGGAAATTACTTATTATTCGTACAATTCTTTTCCGTAATCTAAATGTTTGGGAGCTACAGGATATTTCCACAAAATATTACACCATGTCACAGTCAGAAATGTACATTTGCAAAATCTGTGTGCAATGAGCAAAACAAATGTTGAAGGAATATAAAGCCAGTAGAAGAATGAATGTTCACTGAATATGAAAGTATTCTGAATGGGTAGCATAACGAATTCAATTTTTTGTTAAATTCATTTATATGGATATTCCATTTGACACTTGATAGACTTGAGAGCACCAATGATTTTGTTACCTTAACATCAGTCATTGCCACACTGTTCACAGTCAATGGAGTGTACAATTGTTTCTTTGAAATGGTAAACTGCATTGAAACAGTTTTCCCTTCATTTACTATATTTTGTTTTTATGGAACCAATTTTATACATTTCATATTGTACTATTTACTGTTAATTGTTGAAAAAAATATTTGTATCATCAGCAATGAGAACTGTTCTTTCCTTTCAAATTTACCAGGGCATATTGGTAATGTATAGTAAAATGATAATACGACCCAAAATTGAACCCTGCAGGTCCCCCTAAGCAATTGGCAATGAATTGCAAAGGTGACTAATTGATGTCCATTCATTATAGTACTGTGTTTCTACCCTCTGAGACTATTGTTTAAGGTACGACCATAATCAATCCAGAACAATATCACAAGTTCAATACAAATTAAATTTTGAAAGTAAAATGTAATGAATAATTATGTCAAACACTTTTGAAAGATCTAAAAGTATTCTAATAGGTGCTTCATTTTGATACATTAATGAAACAATATCTTTAAGAAAAGAAAATATGTTGTTTTGCGCTAATTTTTTTTTTCTAAATCCATGTTTGATAAAAAAAAAAGTTTTGTATTTACTGCAAAAGGTTTCCACTGGTACACAAAAGTATCACTAATAGTTTTGAGAAAACTGACAAAAGAGAAATTGGCCAATTATTTTGAATTTCAATTATGTTGCCTTTTTTGAAGAGTTGAGAACTTTAGCTATTTTGAAAATATCTGGAAATATTCCAGTGCAAAGGAAGCATTAAATATGTGAGTAATGAGTGCAGGCGCACACATCTTTAAGAAACAATCTGGAAATCCATTTAAACCAGCCAAAACTCATTCTTTAGTTTACAGATTATTTTGAGAATTTCATACGAAGAAATTTCGGAACCATTGTGTTGAAATTTTTGTGAAAACATCTGATGTTGAATTGTGTTTCTTCGGATTCATAATAGACCATCCACAATTCTTGAAAACTATTGGTTGAAGAGACTAGACACTGCTGCCAGTTCATTTATTTCTTTATTATTATCTTTTAAAACATTCTCTTCAAGGTTTCTAATTTATGTAATTTGTTTACTACATTCCACATAACTTTTGTTTATCTGAATTTTTGGAAGTAAAGGTGGAAATAAAGTTGGAAGTAAAGGTAGATACATTATGATGTTTAGAAGGAATTCATTTGGTTTTACAATATGTTCTAATCCCCCTTGTTATCCAAGTATTGCTTTTTCATGAACTATTTAATTTTTTTTTCTAGCAGAAAGCACATATTAAAATGAAATTAAAGTATTAAAAAAGAATTATATTTGTCTTTGATATCAACAGCATTGTAAACTGAGTCTCATGATTTCTGTAGCAAGCAGTCTATGAATAATTTTATTTCCCTTTTAGTAAATAATCTACACAAATGTGTATTATTTAATGTGACAGTATTTGCATTTCTTGTAATTAAAATGATTTGTACTTCATGGACACTGTATTTTAATTCTTTCATTGCAATTTCATACCTAGGAGAGGTTTTGTTCATTCTCTAGTAGTGATTTTGGAAGAAATAGAGATAAAAAAATCCACGTTCATACAAAAGTTCTCATACCACATTACACCACAGAGATTGAATAATAAAAAAGAAATTTTTTGCGCAAAATTTCCCAAAGTTGAAAACTTGCCGCTCTCTCCCATATTACCCACAAAACAGAGATGTAAGAGTTTGCAGTTCACAACATGATTATGTAAACTTTAAATAAAACGAATTTCAACTAGTATATTCTGTTAAACAATGTGAAAGAACTGTTAAAGAATCAGAGGCTACAAACATTGTGTCGACGAAAATCTGGTGAAATAGAAGGGAATGTTTTCAGGTGGTTAGATATGAAAGACTAACACAAATTCAATGCCAAAAACTTTCCGGGATGCCTAAATCGTCAAAAGACAGTGGTATGAGAGGATGAGACCTTTTCATATTTAGGAAGTTATCTTATATTCAGAGTCAAGTTAAAAATGGTAAATACAGTATTACGTGAGAGGAGAGAATAAAGGAGTCAGACAGAGAGAGAAGGGAGAAGGAGAGAGAGAGAATTATGTTACACACAAAGGTTGTCTTCATAGATTCAAGGGTTAAAATTAGGGATTGAAAGTGCACAATAAATGAAGAACCTGCTAGTCTGTCAACACAAGTAAGCAAGCAACTTCAATCTGTAAGAAATGCAATTTGGAAAACGAAACAGGTTCAAATTATTGGTTATAAATAATACTTTCAAGAGGTCTAATAATAATAAAATGCATTTTTCATTATGTGGTATATATGATGAATGAAATATATTGCTCTATGTAAATTTTGAAAGATTATTTTGAACTAATTCGAGTGTGATTTAAATGAAGATAAAGGTAAAGGCAGAATTGTGGTATTGCCAATGCAATTGATTTTGAGGAGATTGAAGATTTTGTGAAGTGTATTGGTGAAATGTTTTACACTCATTCAACTGAGATTTTCCATTTTCATGCAAGAAAATTTACTCAGAAAAATTGATGCACTTAAAAATATAAATTTGGAAGGCTACAACAAATCTCACATTTTTTTTCAAGAATCATTTGTATTATTCAAATATTGCTCATAGAAAAATACAACTCAGATAAATACACCCAAAGGAATACAGTCAAAAGCCTATTCTAAAATCGGAATTTTCATTATTAAGTTGTTGTTTTTTAACACTGTAAGTGTAAGAAAAGCAACCATAAATTCTAATAAGGTCACCATGAACTTATTTTCTCAAACAAAATGAAATAAAATCATGCATTCACTGTTCTAGAAAAGTAAACTTTATACTTCGTAAAAAAGTATTTCATCAAAACTAACAGAAAAAATGTAATACATATTTGAAAGTTATATACTTCACTCAGGTATTTTATGTATCTTTTTTTTCCCCACATATGTTTATGTCGCACTGAATTACTTTGTTGTGTCATGTTCCACCCCCAAAATTTTGAATGTGAAAAATTCCTTGGCTTCACAATCCATTTGATACAAACTACACTATAAGCATATTATTTTATCAAGTAAAATAAAACTGCCTATATGCAAAATAATTCAAATCCTGAAGAATCATACTCCTGAAAGTGGAAGTTTAGGAGAGAAAGAAAAGTAATTCAAAAAAAAATCACCAAAAATCAACAAACCAAATGGTATACATTTGTAGTCTTATACTAAACTAGAATATGAACTACCAAAGCCACTGCTAACATTCATTAGTGAAAGTAAAACATAACTTTAATTACTTTAAAAGAGCACTACCATCTTGTAAAGATGATTAACATGACCAGTGGCGTAACATTCAGGCCCACAATGCAGGCAGGCTCAGATAAAAGAGGGCCTGTTTTAGGGGATATTTTTATTATTTATGGTAGTACTACTTGTGTTAGCTTTACACTTTTATAAAGGGGACCCGGATTAATTTTTTTTGCGGGAGGACCCGCTCTCATTTCATTACGCTACTGAATCACACTCATTCATAGTCCAAAACAACAATACTTCAGAATATTGAAGCTTACGTAAGATTTTCACTCTAAAATTTGGTAAGTCAGAATAAAAAAAAAAATATTTTTTTTTTGTTTGTTTGTTTGTTTGAATGTAATCAACTTGGAAATGAATTAAGACTTTTCAAGAGCTGCACGCACCTGCCTGGAAGTTCACACAAGGAGAGTAGGAACAGGTTTCTTCCCTGGCCACGCCTCTTTCGCATATTTCTTCTTCTTAGGCTCGTGGCTGAGCTCTGCAGCAGCTGCAGACACTGCTCCAGGAGCACCAGGAAGAGGAGCCGGTGGGAGAGGAGGCGGTGCCATTTCCACTTCTGGTGCTGGATTTGGCAAGGTCAAACCCAGTCGAGATGCCAAAGACGATGAAAACATCAAGTGGTTTGAATGACTCATGCCCATCCCTGACACAAAAAATGTACAAAACATGCTTAATTTACCTCACAGTTCACAGATCAGTTTTGTGAGTGATTAAGGACTGCAGCATCATTTTTTACACATACTTAATATTTGTCCATACTGTTGACACATAAAAGAAATTGTGATAAAAAAACAACAACAGAGAATATTAGAAAACAGACTTCTCATTTAAATCTAGAATTAAACATGGTTCTTCTGCTTAGATTTAACCCACTACTTCTTCTACTACTTCAACCTTCTATTTTCCAAGTAAACACTTATCTACGATTTGTTAGGATCCCAACAACTTAGCATTGTCAATTTTGCACTAAAAATTCTGCCAAGTCCAGTATATGTTACTAAACAAACCACAAAAATGTAGACATAATCACCAAGTTAATTTTTTTTAACAAGATTTTTAATGAAGTTTCCACTTTTTTAAGAAATGGTGTAATGTCTATGTCATGTCTAGGAATAACACATCAATAATCAAATTAATATCACACTGAAGCACTCTTTTTCATAAAACTTTGCCGATACAAACTACACATAGTAAACAAAATGCATTACTTCATAATAAATTATGTTGAAACAATCACTGATCTAATATAGAACAAATAATATTTACACTTCACACAAAACAACATTCCAGCTAGTCATTTAAAATTTACAAAGGAACAAAAACTATTTGTTTCCTTCTGAACATCACATTGTCATCTTCTGCTTGCCAGTTTCTTAACTGCTACTTTGGCCTTCTGGCACCTAATCTTCTTCTCCAGTCTTCTCTGTTCTTCCAGGAATCGGGAGGTAATTTCCACTTCTCAATGATCTTTCTGATCTGGTCATTCCACCCTGATCTTCTTGGTCGTCCTCATTTTCTCCTTTCATTTGGCTGCCATTCTAATAATCTTTAGGGAAGTATTTTCTCGTCCATTCCCTGTACATATTCAAACCAAGAGAGTTGTTTCTTTTCAATTTCCTCTATAATATCATGTTGCACATTCATTATTTCCTTAACCCGTTCACTTCTAATCCTTTCCCTTCTAGATATTGCGGCAACTCTCTGAGGAAATCCATTCCCCAAGCTCTCAATTTCCTTTTCTGTTGTTCTGGAAGTTGCCATATTTCTGCTCCATAAAATGTAACATTTTTAATCATACATTAATATGTCCTAATTTTCGTTTTCTTGCCTATATTTGGATCCCAGATCACCGGATTCAGAACTCCTAAAATGTTTCTTCCTTTAATGAGTCGGGTTTCACATTCCTTTCCATAAAAAAACTGTTTCCCTATTGTTGTTCCCAAGTACTTTATGACCTCTGTTGTTCTTATTACTTTACCTGTTTTCATAATCAATATGTCATGTGCACTGCCTAGCGTCCAGTACACTGCTTTTCTGGGTTAAGGCTCAGTCCCCATTTCTCATAATCTTCTTTTTTCTTCTTAGTCATATATTCATCATCTTCCTGTTCTTGCGCTATCATTCATCTTCCTGTTCTTGCGCTATCATTCATCTTCCTGTTCTTGCGCTATCATTCATCTTCCTGTTCTTGCGCTATCATTCATCTTCCTGTTCTTGCGCTATCATTCATCTTCCTGTTCTTGCGCTACCATTCATCTTTCTGTTCTTGCGCTATCATTCATCTTCGTGTTCTTGCGCTATGAACATCTGATCAGCGAACTGTAGGGTATAGAGTGTTGTATTATCATCATTATACATTATCATGTATTCCCATCCCAGCACAATTTCTTTTCCATACCTGTAACACCACACCGCATTAGCATAAATTTTAAAGAGGGTAGGTGACAAACAGCATCTTTGCCGCAATCCTTTTGATATAGAAATTTTTGGTTCATCTGTTTTACACGTTTCACTTTTCCCTTTTGATCTATATACAATTCCTTCTCTGCATTTATTAAGATTTTATTTACATTACTTTTATTTATAACTGCCCATAACTTCACGACTGGCACACTATCACAGGCCTTTGCTATATTAAGGAAGACCGTATGAAATTCTCTCCCTTTACCATTTCTTTTGCATCACCTGGGACAGACAAAATAGGTTATCTAAGCAAGATCAACCTGCCCACTTTGTCCTTCTTAGTACTCCTTGTATCGATCTTGTATTGGAAGAATATTAATTATCTTAATATTCTTCCAATGCACCTTACTGAACTAGTTTGTCACTGCCATCCTTCTATAATTTTCATACATGTCTTTCCTTTCTTTAGTATATATTGGTGTTATATAAGCCATTTTCCAGTCTTCGGTTATATCACTTTTATTTATACACGTGTTAATTAGCATTATCGTCATCTGCACTAGCTTTTGTGGTCCATTCTTATCGATTCGTTTGGGATTTCTCCTGGATCTGGAGCCTTCCAGCCTTTCCTTTCTTTGATACATTTCTTAACCCTCTCTTGGTTACTGTAATTTCTCTGGCCTTTTCCATGATTGTAGTTCCAAGAAAATATGATCTCCTTTCATTTTAATAAATTTTTGAAGTACTCTTCCCATTTGCTTACAGATATACTTTGTATGCACAATTTTTTCCATTTGGGGAAATTTTACCTCTTTTATCAACTTCCAAACCTTACTTGTTTTTGTTCATTATGTACATTTCTACTTCTTGACATTTACACTTCCGTGATTGTTGTTTTTCTTTTCTTATCATGTTTCTAACTCTATTTTGTTGGATTTTATACTCCACCCTACTTTCTACTTTCTTGGAACTCAACCATTTTTCATATAGTCTCTTCTTCTCCTCTATTTCCTACTCCAGGTCTTCAGTAATGCAATAGCTCTTCCCTCTCCTTTTCTTATTTAAAGATATTGCTTCAAGTGCTTTCAAGTCTTTAGCCACTGATGTAGACCATCTTTGAGGTGTTCATATACCTCCTTATTTGATCCAACTACGTTTTCATTCAGTAAATTATCCAATCTCTATTGAAATATCTTATCTGATTGTGATAGACCTGCTCAATTATATTTCCTACTTCTTGTTGTTATTTTTAATAATTATTTTTTTTCTTCCTTATGCTCTCTAATCTCAATTTCTTTTTATCTTAGGGTGAAAACATAATTTTGGCATTCAATAGATAATGGTTGGATGTACATTAAGAACCTTTGTGTGCCCTGACATTCATTACTTTACCAGTTAAATACTGTCTTGTGGTTACGTAATCGATCATTGACCTCCTTCCTCTTACCTTATCTTCCTAAGTGAACACATGCTTATTGTATGTTGGAAGTGACCATTTCTAATTATAAGTTCATGCTGTTCACATAGTAGAATCAATTTTCTTCCATTCCAATTTTCCACCTTTTCTCCACGTTGTCCAACGACTTTTGAGCTCTAAGATTTTCCCACTCTAGCATTAAAATTGCCCAATAAGATAAGTTCTCTATTTACTTCACATTTACTGATTACCCCATCTATTTTTTAGAATTTTATACTACCCCTCTGAACTTTTGGTACTCTGCTCCAAAAATGAACATAGGGTCCAATCTCTTCTTTAGCTGAGCCCTTTTTCTTTGTCTCACTTAAACTTTTAATATCCATATTTAAATTTTGAAGTTCCTCAATTACTTCCTGTACCTTATTTCCCAAACCTTGAATATTCCATGTTCCAATATTCATTATCAATTTCCTTGCTTAGCTCATCTCCAGTTACCAACATATTTCTCATGCTTAGGCCTTTTAGCATTTTGTGCCTTTAGCAATTTTTAGGCCTTTTAGCAATTTTTACATGGACGACGACGCGCTGACCCATTGTCTCAACCCCCTACTAGGAGGACCAGGATTTATTTTTGGAGTTTATTCCCCTAGGAGGCCAGCTTCACCAAGCCCTTGAGCTCCTCCTGCCCAGATCTCGCTTGGAATCTCCTTGTTCCGTTGGCAAGATCATAACCATATCCTTCATCCCTAGGTAGAAATTTAGGTTAGGATTTCTGGCTAAATCTTCGAGGTCATCTTCATCGTTTCGAGATCCTCTTCAGCGCCTCTCCACCACATTGTCATTTAATGTAAAAAATTCAGTTACTTACAATACTATTTACTACAATTTACAATTTCTTTATAAAACTAATTTGTTATAAATGTTTTCTAATTAATAACTACTCTGTAACCATGGATTTCAATACTTACCAGCTGCAGCATTTGGCACACCACTGTTTGAATGAGCACCAGCCTCTGGAGGTAGATCCTGATATAAATGAGGCACCATAGCAGAAGGATGTAAATGTTTCATCATGGTAATACGGTCTTCAGAAGACCCAGTTAAACCACTAGTTGGTCCTACACCGTCAATTCGCTGACGCTGTGAAACAAGGAAATATTTCTCTCATAATAAGAACAATCAGTGCTCAAATTACAAATACTTTATTGAGAAAATACGCCAATGAACTTTCCCAAAGCTTTTCTATAATTAAATGTATTGTTGGCATTGAAATTAACAATTCAACAGTATATAACTTAATACAAATAATAAAGCACCAGCTGCTCTTAATAGAAATGTACCTTGGTAGGAATGACTGTGGTGTGAACCATGTTACGAAAGCGTCCAACAGAAGGGTCCACATCTTCTGGGTTAATGACTTCCTCTTCTTCACTAAAAGTAAGAAGTTTCTTCTTACGCTTTCGTGAGGTGGGTCGAATTTCTTCATCAGGAATACCCAACATAGATATACGACGATTATGAGCTGTATTGAACTCTGTGAGATTCTGCAAAGGAAAGAAACAGACTCTATCTAAGATGAGTGTTTCACAAATATTTACACAAAGTAATAAGTTATACACAATTTTTATAATGTTGTTCATTTTCTAACATGTACTTACATCCAATTCTGTTTCAGTTTCAGGAAGACCAAGAAGACCACCTTCAGCTTCTTCAGAATTCTTTTCAAGTTCTTCGATGATGGGTCGTGACCCTGTTTGTGGTCTTTCACGTATTATATAATAACGTGTCGATGCACCAAAATGAAACGTACTGTCAATAGGTAATTGTGTTGGCTTATGAGCTTCCAAACGCATAGATCCGATAAAAGTACCATGAGCTATACAAAATTAAATAGATCTGTCACTGTAATAGTTTCCAACTTCCTAAATTTTGTGATAAATATATGACTGATAATGCAAAATATATTCAGTAATATATATTACTGTGATATACAAAAGACTGATTATACAGAAAAATTTAATAATTAAGAAAAGTTTAACAAATTAACAAATTTGCACAATAACAATAAAACAAACATCTAATTCATATGGACAAAACATATTTAATTTAACTCAAATTAAACTTACTGCTGCCAAGGTCAACAAGGAAAGCACGATTTAGCTGCTTATGATATACAAGAGCAGAATGCACTCGAGAACATGATGCATGGTCTATACAAAAGTCATTTAACTGAGGATTGCGCCCAAATAAGTAACACTTCTTTTCATCAATCATTAATTTCTGAAAAATAAAAATTTGCAACAGAATGACAACAGATGAAGGAAGTTCACAAAACTGACCACTGTTGTGGAGTACTGACATAAAATGACTAAATTGTATTTACCTGAATTAGCTTGTCTCCTTTCAGGACATCTAAATGAAGACCTACCGGAGGTTTCCCTGCCCTGTATCAATCAAAATAATAACATAACCTTAAATCACAACATTCTGCTTCATCTAAGTTCAGCAGAAAGATACATTCCAGCCCACCAACTGACAAGTAGCCCATAGCGATACGATATTACAAAACTCTGAGCCTGAAATGCTTATAGTTATATTAGACAACATTTTCACAAAAATACCCACCAAGAAGGAACATCATAATGGTTTGCCATTTTTATAAACACTGGCACACATCACGTGATTAATCTTCATACAATCGTCTTCGAAAGTAATTAGTTTCAAAATAACAATACGATTCCTTAAAATGAAAGTACAAACATTAACACACAGCGTTCTAACAATTATATCTTCAGTTTACGGATAGTAGCCGGTACTAGTCCAAATTTCATAGCAAAGAAACTTTTAGATCCGATATGTTGGCAACGGCTGACACGACACCTGAGAAGAGAGGCAAACCAAATCGGGCTCGTAATAAAACTAAACTTAAATCACACGATTTTTAAATGCTGTCGATGGAACATGATATCTACTGCTTTAAAATGTAACTTTGCTCATCTCATTACTACTATTGTTCTTAGAATGTATAGATCTCTTCATTTTTTAGTGCTAACGGAAGCAAAAACAAATACAAATACTACACGTACTCTTCTTTCTGTCTTGTATATATTTTAGTAGACGTTACCAACTTGTTTTAGTGCCGTATTTCAGTAAGAGACGTGATTTTTTAATCATTTTTGGGGCCCATTATTCTTAAATATTACACTTAAGCACAGCTTTCGAAAATAATAGTACCTAATTCGAAATTCATAAATTATGGATCGGCAGGCAAATCTCAACGCTTTCAAAGCAAATCTCCACTTCTGAAAAAGGAAAAAAACACCATTACACCATCAAATGTAACATAAAACATCAAGAAGGAGCTTCAGAACTGAAGGCGGACAGTGGCGGATCCAGGGGGGAATGGCGTCATGACCCATTATTTCGTGGTCATTTTACCGGATTTATTCCAAACATTGACTTCATCACAACTAACTTAATGGGTACCTTCATTAATTTCCAAACATTCCTAACTGATATCCGCTAAATGTTTTCTGGATCCTCCTCTTGGGCTTATTTAGTAGGTACTTTGAAGTTCCGTCAATCACCAATCGTCACCAAACACGAAAGTGACACATGAAAGTGCTCGTTTGGAAACTGATGAGGGCAATTTTCATTACTGAGCATGAGCGAAGGAAGAAACTTATGCCCTTAAAGTTTTAGGTGGCCACCGCAGGGTAGTGCCTTTGCCCCCATTGTCTGAACGATGGAAGGAGTGATCAACAGGGGAGAATGATCTTCATTGAGATTAGGATGCAAATTGGCAGGGACAGAGGTGCCTACAATCGTCCATTCTTATAGAATTTGATGCTCCCTTCGAAAAAAATATTAATTTGTTCCTGCCAAGAACAAAATTAGTCTGAATCTACTAGGTTCCTCATTTTAAGGAGTGCACACAGGGGAGGGGGAGGTCAGATGGTATTGGAATGCTTCTGAAAATTTGGAAAGGGACCCCAAAGCCTTATAAAATTAAACATTTTATTTCCTTGTTACATTACATTCCTGACTTTCCCCCTTTTTTAATCTGACAATTTCTAAAATTATTATTTGAGGGAGTTGTTCTTCAAGTCATTTGACAACTGTTTAACATAAAATCAACTGTGTTTATTAAGAAGCCTAGTATCATTAGATTTGTAATTTCATTCTCATATGTTTTATTCATGTACTAGTAAAAATATGTCATTTGTGCAACATAATTTTTAAAGGTTCAATGGTAAAGGGAGTCCAGAAATGTAAATTGCCTCCTCTCCTTTATTTTTTTCTCTTTTTCTTACTTTCTTTCTTTTCTTTGACTAAACTTAATAAACTTTCTGCCTCGTTCTTCTTTTCTTTGCTTTCATATCTCTTTCATACTGGCCCAATATTTATTTTTCATCTCAGTCAAAATAGCCCCTTCTTTTTTGGCTTGTACTCAAATCCTGGGAAATTCTTAAGTTCGGTCTTCATTGAAGACTATTCAGTAATATCTGCTGGTGTAATCACCTTTTTTTATTTTTTCATTTTTATTCTCTTATTTATTATTAATCTCTTTTTTTTTATTATTTTTTTTTCATCGCAAATTGGCCTTTCTAAATACCATGCGAACATGTACCCACTAAGACCCAGACATATTTTTTTCTGAGGGTATGCACATGAATTTTTATTGGGGGAGATCAGCATGTCTGCTAAGTCCATTTTTGCACTCCAGGGTTGTTAGCCCTGGGGGTATGGAAAATGAAATGATGACAATAGTGGCGGGTGATAGGACAACATAAACTTAAAGACATACACAAACACACCTATGCCCAAGGCAGGACTCAAACCCGTTATTTTCTGATCTGAGACCACTACGGTACTACTGCCATCGCAATCTCAGCCATCTGATCGGCCTTTTTTTATTTTATTTTTTCCCTTGCGTTCACCATAAATTAATGAACTAAAACTTTCTTAAGAGTATTCTTATGATTTATTCAGTGTATCTTTGTATACAATGATGGTACAGCATTCGTTTCACTTATCAATTTGTCCTCTCCACTGGACAAATTGTCAACATCCCCCTCTACAGAAAACTGCCAATTCATCTTGATGTGAATGGTGGTTCAGAAGGAGTGAGAGAAATCTAAATGTGTATGGGTGAAAATGCACATGCATTTGAACTTATAGCTATCAGCTCCACATGAATTCTCGGCTATCCGGGAGACGCCGCGTCGTTGGCTGGGGTGCCGACGTTTCGCCTGACATATCGCAGGCTTCCTCAGGGCAGTGACGACAGTGACAGTTCACTGCCCTGAGGAAGCCTGCGATATGTCAGGCGAAACGTCGGCACCCCAGCCAACGACGCGGCGTCTCCCGGATAGCCGAGAATTCATGGATTCGAGCCGCGGAAGCTTACGTATATATCAGCTCCACATATTTGCATGCTGCTCAAAATTCCTGGTTAATCAAGAAACAAGGTTGATTAGGTATTTCTGTATTAAAATGCTGTAGAGATTTCACATGCTTTAACAACTTTCTCCATCTCTGAAAATACTCTCTGTGCTATGGTTTGTAGATTGCTGTTCTATGATGCAATGTTTTCTTAAAATTAAGACTTTTAACTAGCCATTGCTGTGCCTATTGTTCAAATTCCTTACTTTGCTTTTTTAAAATAGTATTTAGTCCCTCCTCCTTATGACTGTCATATTTCTTACCTGGTAGACTATTTTTCAGGGAACAATTGATCACAAACCATCAGAATTCGAAGTCTAAAATATTTTAAAAGCAAATTGTTTTAAACATATTTTCAGCAATCCAGTCCCAGTTGGCTTCTTTCTCCCTTAAATAAATATGTTTTATCATGTTTAATCAAATTTACAATGAGTCACATTTTGTAATACTATTGGTGTATACAAGCTAATATTAACAGGCCTCTGAGCAGTCATGTAAGTGAAGACATGTCCTAGAATATCAACCTGGGTTGTGTGTAGACAAGGGGTAGAAAGGGAAAGCTTGTCTGCTCTTCCAAAAAAAGGTATTTTGGGGGACCCTTTTGAAATTACTGCGAACAAGCAATTCTATCTGTCTGAACTGACATTTTTTTAAGGGTTGACCATAACATGTAAACATTCCATCTCTGGGTACCTACTTGGAGTTACAATATCAATCTCTTCATATGTAATTTGTGATAATAAAGTGGCTTGTGGTAAGTTTTCTTGAGGTTTTTTTATTTACATGCTTATCAACCCACTATTCATTCCCTCATCTATTAGCATTATTGATTATCCCCAGTGTACAAAAGCTTGAAAATCATAACAGTAATAATGACCGCCCTCAATATCACCCTGAACAGCTTCATAAAGTATATATTACCTCGTGTGATTGGTGAAATCTTTTAGAATCTATCTTAGTGAAATATAAACTTTATTTAGTTTGAGATGCCACAAACAATTATTACTGGATATGAAAATTTTTTCATTTAAATGTGATGATTTTATTACAAATAATGAACATTGATTTGAAAAGTATATTGTTTCCTCTACAAATAAATAAGAATATTTCAGGGGAAAGGTAATATGTAATGCCAGAAATATTTTCCTTAATAAGACAAAATATTAAACATTTTATGTATTGTTTTTTTATTTAAAGCAATACACAGAGGAACAGTTCAAATATTATATTCAAACTTTTTTATTTAAGTATTTGTTTTGTTTAATGAATGTTTATTCTTCAGCATGACAACTGAACTTTGTCACTTTTCTAGCAAAGATGGCTGAAAGATTTCGTGTTCTCCTTTGCATGGGTCTCAAAAGTATCTCTCTTGGGGGCTCTAGTATCAAAGACTTTCAAGGCAATACAAAAGTAGTATGTAATTACATATAATCACACTGTTTTTTAAAAAACACCTCAGACTCATGAATTTGTCCAATGAATTCCACAAATGATCATGTACAATCACGTGTGCTTGCTGAAATGCCTCGCAGTTCACTGTTGATTGTCCTGAGCAGTGGATAAGTACCACATCCACATCGGTTACGGAAATCGTCCAGATCAAGGGCCCAAATCATACCTCCTCCAAGGCCCAAACTCTTCACGAATCGGGACTGCATTGGAAAAATATAGTACTGTAGTACACTCACAGAAACCTCATTGACTTTCTTAAGTTAATTGAAAAGTCTTATAAAATCACAAACTACTGATATTTTTATCTTTAATATCTGCATTTTGTACATTACCTCACTCAGATTTTGTTTCATTGTAACGAGTTTATAATGAATTTTGCAGCATTTTTTCAAACTCACCTTTCTTCTAATGTCTTCAACATCGTCATAAGAGACCCACTGATTGCCATGATAGGCGTAAGGTCCCATGCGACCTTGTGGGTCTCGCACTGGAGTCCAGCCTTTGTTTTTCACATTGTAACATATCTGTAAAATAACATTTAAAGCATTATTAGAAGGGAAATGTTAACTTTATCAACTTTTTTCTGCGCATTTAAATTGTATACTGTTTTACACATCTTTTGAAAACTATATAATGAATCTAAAGAGCCAAATGATAATTGAAATTAAACTCACGGTGCTACATTTCGCGTTAATTGTAACGTTTTCAATTTTCGAAAATTCTGAGTTCAACGAATATGAGACCTGCACCATATTTTTAAGCGCACACTATTCGAAGGGGGGAAAAAATTAAAAATGGGAGCCATTTTTTAGAAAGTATTTGTTTAAATATTGCTTAATTTTCACGCAAAATTATGCAAAAATTACTCGCATTTCCAAAAATTGAACACGACTTTATTTAAAGAGCTGTCTTTCAAGAAAAATTTTCATTCATAAAAGAAATCGGATGTAGTTTACTTAACGGGAATCGACGCCATTTTTGTTTTTCCTTTGTCACAGTACCAACTTCATGGATTTTAAAAATGAAGTGTGGATTAATTCAGCCAATACAACAGCCCTAGTGTATTTTGAAAGCACGTATTATACGCGCACTTGAGACCCGGAATACATATCCCCTCTCCTTTGCCCACATTAGTTGATCGAGGAATAAATGATAGCAACGAGCATTGTAGACAAAATCTGATATCCAGAAATGTTTGCTCCAGTGTTATAGAAAATATTTTGTATCGAAAAACAAACTACAAATTTGATACAAAATTCCTTTTGCCAAAACTCCCCACTCCTCTCGTTACTAGCGAAGCGAGAGCTCAATAAAACGTGCGCGGATAATACAATGAATACCCATGAGGGAGAAAGTAAGTGTCGTACTTACGAATCATAATACTTAAAAACATAAGTTATAATCATAATACTAAATAACATAATTACATAAGTTACTTTTCGGGCGCAATGGCGTTTGACTTTGCAAGTCGAATTTCGCAAGCCTTCGCCTTCGGCTTACGCAATTAATATAAAACATCAGGGGTACCTAGAGAAAACAGGAGACCTGTTTACCTGTACAGTAGATCTACAGGGGCCCCTTATTTCAAAGATAAGTTTCTCCTCCCTCTTAGAAAATATAGAATTTATCTCTCAATGCAATAGAAATAACTGAAAGTGGTTAACTTGAATTAGAAGTAAATACATTTGTGTTTTGAATGCTTTGAATGTTTTGAATCCAGTTCATTGGGGGGGGGGGGGGGTCGTAGATTTTTGTTAAATAATAAACATATTTGTTATTATATTGT
The DNA here is from genome assembly GCA_038098605.1 of Gryllus longicercus. Classification (NCBI taxonomy): domain Eukaryota; kingdom Metazoa; phylum Arthropoda; class Insecta; order Orthoptera; family Gryllidae; genus Gryllus; species Gryllus longicercus. Next base: position 1,820,850 of record JAZDUA010000128.1, on the reverse strand, counting down.
ATATTATTTATGTAGGTACTGAAGAAATGGTACTATACAACATTATTGTTTAAATAATTTGAACATAAATAAACGTTTAAATCAATTTTACCGCATAAAGGAAAGTAACCGAAAACTCTAGGACTTTTGCGGGGGACCATGGCCCCCATGTCCCCCGCCCCCGTGATCCGTCAGTGCTTCTGGCCACCCCTATAAAGCATCCTTGAGTCTGTTCACGCAAAAGCACAAACATATTTCCATAGTAACAGAGGTTGCGGCCATCGGAATTAGCATCAAACATCGTGTATATAGAAAATTGGCTATCAAAGGAGTTTTTGTACCCACTCTAAACATGTCTTTTCGTCTTTCACAATTTCTACTAGCTTTATTCAATTTATTGTCATTGTTGTGCTGCACCTCAATCGCCGCACGGTCAAATAGTATAGACCGCCGTACGGTCAAATCTCTATAGTATTTGGTACGGTTGGCAAAAGTATTTATGAAAATGTACAATTGTTAGAATTGCAACAGATTTCAACAAATGAAGTACGCAAATCGCGTAGATTCCCCGAAGTAACCTTCAGCCCAAAAACTGCTTTCAATATTTAGGTTTAAGAAGTCCACGAAAAAACATTGTTAACTTTTGCAATTTTCGAAAATTTAGACAGTTCCTGAAAATTACACCTGCGCCATTTATTAAAAAAGTCCCTTGTGCTTCCCGATGAATTACTCAAAAAAGTTGGGAAAGTTTTAGAAGAAAAAAAAAATTGGAAAGTTGTTAAGGCTTCATGTAAAGTATCCCCCAAAATTCAAATATCCCTTTCAAACTCGCAGGGACTTGAATACGACCAAATCGATGAGGGAATATCAACTTCAGAGAAAATTGTCTGGCCAGTTTGGGCACTTGTGTTGACAAGAGGCAGGTGAGTGGGTGGCCGGGCAGACACATACACATTCTATACTTTTTTTCAACAAAAGTTTGGGTATTTAGGGCCCACAAAAACTGGATTTTGACTACACAACGTTTTGGAGGAAGTACATAATTTATTACATACAGGAAAAATATTTATCCCCTTTTTTGATATCTGGACTCGACAATACATGTTTTTAAATGAAAAAATCTCCATTGAATCTCCATCTTTCCACCATGTATAGCATCACAATATTCTCTATAACACATGTGTAGTATGCAAAAAGGAAAAAATTAAATTGAATAAAAATATTCAGTTTCAAATATAAAGTCATTGAAGTCAATATGCATTTCATGAAATCAGTTTTCATTAATTTAAAATTTCAGGGAAGTGATTCTTACTTCATAGTAGGCCATGAATCCTCCAGCACGTGTAAATTCTCCTGCTTCACCTGGTCCATAAGTTTTGGCGTTTAATCCATGATCAGAAGAATCTGCTAGTGAGAATGACTGACCATACATAGGCATTCCCATAACAAGTTTGCGGCGATCAGCACCTCTTTCTATCCAATAGTGAATTGAATAGTTCTGGGAAATACATGGAATTCATATGAGCATAATCACTGATATTATATGAACTAAATAAAATGAATTAGTGTGTTTAAAAGCAGTTAACATGTTAATATTATCTTAACTTACAGAATTAAAATAGTCATATTTATCTCCTGGGAAATAATAAAGTGGAGCAACATGTCCAGTCTGTTTATCCCAATGACCATGGAAGTCATAAGTCATCACCGCAATCCAGTCCATATATTGTGACATAGTGCGAACATCATATCCTTGAACAAAGACGCAGATAAAATGTGAATTCTGCACTTCAGTAAAAAATTCCTTTAAAAGTGAAAAAGATGCAGCAAATTTTCTTAATTTTGTTTAATCTCAAATGTACCTGCATCTATAACAGCTTTGCTTGGTGATACCGCAGACGACAAAAGTAATCCCTTTGGTCGGAATGCTGCACTGAGTTCACGCACTAATGCTGAAAATCCCTCTTTGTCAGTTGGAGGACCTTTACTACAGTCCACCTGGAATACACAACATCACACAATTTTGAAAATAATTCCAAAAAACTGTTACAGTTTCTGATTTTCCAGAAAATTAGAAGACAGCATTACTCACCTGCCAGCACACAGGATATTCCCAGTCTAGATCAAGACCATCAAAATCATATCTTGTGATAAATTGTAAAACATTTTCAATAAACTTTGCTCTAGCTGAAGGATTATTAACAAGTCTGCTATATTTATCACCAGCTGAGTCATTCCATCCTCCAATTGCAATCACTACTTTTATACCCCTCTTCTTGAAGGCAGTAACTTTTTCGTAAAATTCTGGAAACCAGAGTAAAACTTCTTGTAAAACAGAAAATTTATAACATTAAAGGTTATATCAAAAGTCGAAAAAGAAATATTCGTACCATTATCAATATCTGCCCAAGAGTCATGGGGTTTAATTGTTAATGTACTTCCATCCAAAACAGCAAATCCATATGCAATATGTGTACACAATGATGTATCTATGTCAGCAGGTAAGTATTTACCAGCACCTTGTCTGTACCAGGCCCAGTTTGTGAAGTAGCACACTACTTTATAGCCACTATCTCCTGAGCCAGGAGGTAGAGGAGGTGGTTGTGGCATTATTTCAGTGGTTGTCGTCATAGTTGTGGGGGGGTATACTGTTGGTGGTTGAGTCGGTGGTGGAGGGGGAGGCAGGGTGGGTTTATTACTGCAGTCAGTATTTTCTGGCCAGTCGCAATGATCCTGTTGGAATATTTAACGTAATCACACAATGTTAAAACATGTATCAAAAGAAATACCTGTAATAAACTCAGCTCACATACCTGATTCCACTTTAGACCTGGAGGGCATGATTGTTCAAGGAGTTGACCGTATTGACAGAGATAGTATTTACTGCAATCTGTTGGATGTGGAATAAATATTTGACTGCCACTACAAGATCCACTTGCTGGCCCAGGCATGGCTTCACTTACAGGTTTAGGAGTGGACATTGTAACTGTCATTGTGGTGACATGCCAGCGATTGTCATCTGGCTCTGTAACAGAAAAATAAGTATTTACTACAAAATGGTGGACATATGCCAGCTCAATCCTTTAGTGGATTAATTTATTATGTCAATGAATGATCATGGAATACGAAAAGTATTGAGTAATTAATTGCAAGTTCTCTTTGCTCCTCATGTGATGTGGCATCAAAGGCTGTAATGTCGATGTTTTGACCATCTTGTCATGGTCTTCTTCACGGCTAGTCTGCTAGCTGAGCAGCAGACCCAGCAGATCAGCCCTGAGAAAGAACAGGATAAGATGGTCAAAACATCGGTATCCTGGCCTTCAAAGTGGCATCACCAGGTAGCCAATAGTACTCAAATGATTCTGGCTATGGAAGCCTATGACTTTATCAATTTTAAGCACAAAAATAAATTAGCAAAATAAATGGAAAACATAACAAAAAAATAATCAGAGCCAAGATGTAAATACTTTAGGCCTTTTGTGAATATATTTAATGAGACTTGAATATTTGTAACTTCATATGTCATTGCTGAATTAAAAAACTCACTAGCATCTTGTAATTTCCCTTCATCTGTTGCTCGAATGCTGCAATCTTTTGTTGCCCGTGGATAACCTCGTAACACACGGTTAATTGTCCTAAGTAATGGATGAGGTTCACAACCACACAAATTGCGGAAATCATCCAAATCAAGAGCCCAAATCATGGCACCTCCCAGGCCCATGCGTTTCACATATCCAGCTTTGTATCTGATTTGAGCAGTATCATCAAAAGATACCCACTGATCACGACTGTAAGCATATGGTCCAATGCGTCCCTTTGGATCCCTAATAACTTTCCAACCACGTTTCTGAATACGTTCACAAATCTACAAAAAAGTAAGTACATTTATAAAAGATGTGTAGTCAAAAAATGATGATGTTCTTTCGTAGTTGGTACATAAAGTTCAACATGATTCTACAGTAGTAAGTTTAATTTCTAGGCAATGATAATTATATTTCATTCTACCTCATAATAAGCCAAAAATCCTCTAGCTCTTGTTTGATCCCCTGCTTCTCCTCCGCCATAAGTAGGAGCATTCAATCCATGTTCAAGGTTTTCTGACAAAGAAAATGATTGACCATACATGGGCATTCCCATTATTAATTTTTTAGGGTCAGCTCCTCTCTCTATCCAATAGTTAATAGTGAAATTCTGAAAAATTTTAAAAGGAATTATGACAGAGTCTAATTGTTCTGATCATAGTAAGACATTTCTGAAGTAATAAAAATATATTTACCGAGTTAAATGTAGTATCCCAATCTTCTGGATGCTGATACATGGGAGCCACATGACCAGTCTTCTTATCCCATTGACCATGATAATCATAAGTCATAACAGCTATCCAGTCTAAGTTCTCAGAGAGTGTTGGTACATCATAACCTGAAAAAAGAAAATAATAATAATAATGACGTTACAGCTTGCCTTTTTCAATTTATTTATTTTCTAGCAATTTCTAAAAGCAGCCCTGGAAAGGTGTATTGAAAGAAAGAAAATAATCAAAACTGTTCATTAAATGTATTTTCTTTTTCCTTATGTTTTCCATTGCCTTCTTCAATCTTTTTATTTTGTCATTCATTGATTTCAGTTTCTCTTTCTCTTTTTCTTTTTAAAACATAGGTAACTTTTATTGGAAAATATTGAAATTAAAATACGTACTAGACATAAGATAGTAACATAGAAATGTATCCACATTGATTCTTCATGAAGTGTAGGATTTCTTGTAATTCAAAACCAATGTAAACTCACCAAAAAATTAAAAGAAGCATTCAGAATTTCCTGTCAAAGTGACTTCAAAAAAAAATTAAAAAGTGTAAGTAGTTCACACCTGCATCAATTACTGCTTTGCTTGGAGAAACAGCTGAAGACAAGAGCAATCCCTTTGGTCGGAAGGCAGCTCTTAATTCTCGCACAAGAGCTGCAAATCCTTCCTTGTCTGAGGATGGTCCCTTCTTGCAATCTACTTGCCAGCATACAGGGTACTCCCAATCAAGATCCAAACCATCAAAATCATACTTTTCAATGAAGTCTATTACTGTAGTAATGAAACGTGATCTAGCTGATGGATTGTTAACAAGGCGACTATATTTATCACCAGCTGAATCATTCCAACCACCAATGGCTACCAACACTTTAATGCCATATTTCTTGTAAGCTGTCACCTTTTCATAGAATTCTATAAAATATAAGAAAAATAATTAGTTTTACATATGTTAACTTTAGCATTATCTAGATAACTCATAACAGCAAATAAAGAAGGTATTTGGCATGTGAAAAAATTAAAATTACTTACTATTATCAATATCTGCCCATGAATCATGTGGTTTGATAGTAAGTTGGTCTCCATTGAGTACAGCAAATCCATAGACAATATGTGTACAAAGTTCATGATCAATGTCACTTGGAAGATATTTTCCAGGACCTTGTCTGTCATTTACCATGTAACAGTTGAAAAAAGAATATAATTTAGAATGATATTGATCTGTATTGATTTTTTTCTCCCCAGAAATTTTGTATAGTATTTCTTAAATTCAATTTACCTGTACCAAGCCCAGTTTGTGAAGTAGCAAACCATCTTATATTCTCCAGGAGCCCCAGGTCTTGGTGTAGTGGAAGTTCCAGGTTTGCCAGGTCTTTGAGTTGTTGTTGATACAATTGGAGGATAGGTAATACCACCACCTCCACCTCCACTTCCGCTACCTCCAGATCCAGGTGGTGTTGGTTTTGTTGGTAGCGGTGTTGGTCTTACAGAAGCTGAAGCATGAAATTATCAAAAAAAATTTTATAAATAAAAATAAAATGTCATTGTTCACGTAATGTGTTCTCCATTTCACTTACTTGTGTCTGTTGGACCTGGTGGATCAGCTAAGACCCTTCTAATAGTGTTGAGTAAGGGGTGTCGACCTTGACCACACACTCCTCGGAAATCATCTAAATCAAGTGCCCAAATCATTCCACCTCCAAGATCGTTCTCTCGTATGTATCGTGACTATAAAAGAACAGAGAAAATTGCTGAACTTTCCTAAACAGTATCTTTAAGAATTCAAAACATTTTAAAATTTACATTCAATCTCATGACATTATAAAAAGTTTTTAAAAAAATATCACCTTAAGTTCAATCATATCAATGTCATCAAAGCCAACCCATTGATTGCCTTTAAAGGCATATGGGCCCATACGACGTTCAGCATCTTGTACAACAGTCCATCCTTGATTCAAAACTCTATCACATATCTGGAAGAAACAATTTTATTTTAATTCATTGTTGCATTTAAATGCAAGAATTGTACAAGGAGGAATTCAAACCTCATAGTATGCCAGAAATCCTGCAGCTCGTGTATATGGCCCAGCTTGGCCGGGACCAGGAGCAGCGGCATTCAGGCCATTCACTGAACTCTGTGCTAATTGGAAGGACTGTCCATACATAGGCATTCCCATTACAATCTTTCGTCTTGGCACACCCTCTTGGATCCAGTAATTAATAGAATAGTTCTAAAAACATACAAAATAGTGATCAGTAACATTCAATTCTACAGTCATTACTACAGTTTTAAAACAATTTTCATAAGGTTTCATTGGAAAATTTATTCTGGTATACATGTTACTTCTTAAATGTCCTTTTCATTATGATTGTTTCTTAACTCACAGCATTAAAGAAATGGAAGTCATCATCAGGATGGAAATACATTGGAGCAACATGTCCAGTTTTCTTGTCCCATTGTCCATGATAGTCGTATGTCATAACAGCAACCCAGTCAAGACTCTCACCAAGGGCAGGGACATCATAACCTGATGAATAGTATTAATTACATTCATATGAGCATTCTCAGAATAGATAAAGGAAACATAGAAAAACAAATATTTTTTATACAACATTTACCTGCATCTACTACAGTTTTACTGGGAGAGACAGCAGCTGAAAGAAGTAACCCTCTGGGTGCAAAGGCAGCTCGAAGTTCTCTTACAAAATCTCCAAAGGCTGCCTTATCTGTTGGAGGTCCTTTTTTACAGTCAACCTAAACAAGATGAAATAATTATTCAATTATACTTACTTGTTACATATTAAATGTATTAATTGTCATTTATTATTTATTGCATTTAAGGCATTTCATTAACAATGTATGACTTTTTTGCAAGAAATCAAAGCCCCCAAATCAGAACATTTTCCATTCCTAGTTTTAATGACATTTGCACAACATTTAGTACTCAATGGTCTAATCTGGCTATAAAATAGCTCCTGAGTAAAATTATTGTTAGCCATATGTAAATTTCATTTATTGCCAATAACACTAAACAAGTTAATTTAGATATGAAATTAATTTAGTAGAAACATTACAATAATTTTTTTTTTTAAGGCTAATCTTGAAATATTTATCAGACCAAAGGGAGACATTTTAAACATAAAAAGGCACTTATTTAAAATGTATGAGACCAATTGATCAAAAGTATTGGAATAAAAATTTAAAAGAAAAGTTAGGGGAAATAATAGATCAGATAAATAAAAAATTTTAATCATACCTGCCAACACACAGGATACTCCCAGTCCAAGTCAAGACCATCAAACTCATACTTTTCAAGGAAGTCCAAAACATGCTGAATGAATCTCCTGCGAGCTGAAGGACTGTTGACCAAGCGACTGTATTTGTCACCGGCTGAATCATTCCAACCTCCAATGGCCAAAGAGACTTTCTTTCCTTTCTTTTTAAAGGCCACAACTCGTTCATAGAATCCTATAAAAGATAAGTTTCCACAGTTCACCCCAAGTCAGAGGGGGATATCAACTAAACAAACTTGGACTTGACTTCATGACCTACTTACTCTTCGAATTATTGTTATAAATGAAGCAAAAATATAGAAAAGAAAGAAAACTAGTAAGATAATACTCACTGTTATCAAAATCAGCCCAAGAGTCATGAGCTTTTATAATTAGATTTTCATAATCCAGTACTGCAAAACCATATATAATATGTGTACATAAATCAGGGTTGATGTCTTCAGGAAGATATTTTCCTTGGCCAGGCCTGTACCAAGCCCAATTAGTGAAATAACAAACCACCTTGAAGTAACCTGAAATGAGTAAGTACTGATTAAATAAAGTATTTTGTACACAATCACTTCAATGCAATGAGAAATGAGATGGTACCTGAAAGTTCAGGACCATCAGGAGGTGGTGCTGGAGTAGAAGTGCCTGGTGCAGCGGTGGTAGTTGGTCTAGTTGTAGGTCTCATTGTTGGCCTGGTGGTGGTGATACCAGGTGGACTAGTTCCAGGACCTGGAGGTGGAGTACCTGATCCGCTGTCATCACAGTGAGCATTGGCTGGCCAGTCACAAATCTTTCCTTCCTAAATATTAAACATTTTAGAAGCTTACTCACATTTCAAATGCTGTATTAAGGGGTTGAGGCAAAATATTGACAACCCACATACTACACATCTAAAATAAGTACATTCGAATTTTCAAAAAAAGCATTAATTTTTATCCAAACGTACATATGTGGTCATAGAACTAAAATACACAGAAAGAAATAGTGTAAACATAAACTTAGATAGGTTCAGATATAATACACAAACTTTTAGGCTAACAAAAATTACAAAAATGAAGATTATCACTATGTTGCTATGAGTTCTTCAAATCTTATAGTGTCTATGACAGTTGACAAACACTACATTTGTACTTTTCTCTATACATATTTATTTGAAAATATCTCAGTTCATGGTGAAAGAATAATAACATTCTGGAGTTTTCATCTACTTACACTATTCCAATTGAGTCCCGGTGCACAAGTACCCTCTTGATACTGTCCCCATTGGCAATAAAGGTATTTAGTACAGTCTCCTGGGTATGAAGCTAATGGACCATCAGTACAAGGTTCATTAACAGAGGCATACTGAATTGCTGTAACAGTAAAAGAATGAATAGTAGTACTATTATATTTTTCAAATATTTTTAATAAAAAAATGTATTTTACATACGTATAAGACAGGCAAACAAACCTGCATGAGTTCGATCTTGACATGGAACATTGAATTCCCAGTCACACATAGATTTCTCCTGATTCCAAACAAGTCCTGGAGCACATCCTTGTCGAACCATCATACCATTTACACACACAAAGAAGTTATGACAATTTCCATGGTCAGGATAATACTGACCTGAGACGCACTCATTCATAGGATTTTCAGTTCCTTCACTTTCCTGAAAGATAATAAATAACACTAGCTTATTTTCAGAGATTCCACATGTAAATCATTATCTTGGATCTGTGAAGACACAATTATTTTCTCTAAATATTTTGATGAATTAATTACAAGAGTAATTAGATTAGTAACACAAATAGTAATCAGCAATTACCCATTTGTGGGACATACAATTTAATATATATAAAAATGATGATTCCCTATAAAATTAATAATAAGAGTGAAATGGACACAATAATAAGAAAATGTTACAAAATTTTATTTTATTTCTTGTTTATCCTAGTAACTTTCATTCTTCATTGTTGATGAAAGGTACATTCCTTTTACTAGCATTATTACAGACTGCTTCTTAATCATTCTACAATTCTAAATTTAATGATATGGCATATATATTTAGGATAAATCAACTATACAAATTGCATTCATTTTCCTTATTCTACAAACACTTTCAGGTAATGAGTTGCAAACTGACTTGCTTATCAAAATTGAGGAATTATTATATCAGATAATAAATATCTGAAAATCAATTTGATCTTAACATTTTAAAATGAAAGTTGAGCCTTCCAATAACATAAACTGTGAGGCTAAGGTAATTTTCTTAAATGCATATAATCTGAATTGAAAGATTACACACACATCCATCAAGAATCAAGGTCATTCGATCATATTATCATAACTGTATTGTAAAATTAGATTGTAAATAAATTACTAAGTTTGTTAACACAATGAAAATGTAGAGATCTAATGGGTAAATTGAATGGAAGGCCCATTTTGTCTGCAAGTTTTCAACCGAAACTGGATCAGGGGCAGATCCAGAAAGTACTTTGGGGAGGCTCTAGTTCGGAGATCCTGTAAATATTTTTAAATAAAAAAATTAAAAATTGTTATATTGAAAAAAGTGGGCTCTTATTCATTATTGTACTGAACACAAATTAATTGACTAGCTTTCACAAGAACATGGCAATCAACAAAACTGGTATTCAAGAGAGATGGTGTCATATGTAGAACCTGAAACTTAAGGTGGAGGTGTGATTCACTAGGCATGTCCAAATTCATGACAAGACTGTGGCGCTTAACATAAAACGTCCTTGAAATTGTCCATCGCATACCTAATTTCCAAAGCATTTTAAATCACAATACTTTTTTTGCCAAACAGACTGTTAGAACAAAGAAAAGATTTCCAACAATTTATTTAGGAAAAAACTTACAATCGAGGAGGTATGTGCAATTGCTTCTAAAAAAGCTTCAAAGGGTCCTTTTTTAATTTCTTGGGATATTCGTGTCACAAAACCACTACTTACGCCACAAAAACAACCATGCATTTTTGAATACCCTCGCTTTCGTTGGCCGACTCAAGAAGGGCACGTTAAGGGATAAAATCCAAAAGTGGTATTTTTATTGTGAACGTGACGGAGTGAGGAGTACACGGGGATCATGCTTACTCCCGTGGTCCACCAATGAGATGGACTGTATAAAATGGTGTTAGAATGGATTTTTGTTTCGTTTTGCGTCGTCCCAGTCCCAAAGAACTTACGGAAGTGGAAGCAGCGGTCGTGGGCTGCCACCAGTCGGTGGTGGAGACCGGGGTGGTGCTGGGCTGCCACCAGTCCGCGGCAGTGGTTTTGGTGGTGGACCACCACCAGGGTGGGCGCGAACTGGACTCCGTGGTGGGCGGTCGCGGGCGCTGCGTGGTGGGTGGCTCCGCAGCCTGCGTCGATTGCTCTGAAACCACCGTCGAAACTCTTTTGAAAATACTTGGGAAAAACTATTTCCAGCCTCTAAAGTTTACAATTAGGTCGAAACATTTCAGCGATGTCCCAGAGTTATGCAGCGAATTCCAGGGATGTTATTACATTTGCTGAGAATTTGCTGGGAGTAAGTAAGTAATTCAATAAGCCAAACAACTTACATTTTGAATTAAAATACAGGTGAGTCATTTCAGATGGGGTAAACACCACCACCGTCTTCTCCTCCATTAGATGAACAAATATTTCTGAAGTCAGTTTGGTAAGAAACGCTTCTTTTCTGCACACCAATTTGTGACGATTTCTCTCTTCTTTTATAACGTCCAGAAAGTTGTGCCTTTAGTGAATAGAAGCTTCAAGGACATTTCTAACTATTGCTGAAGGAAAACATTTCCTTTTCCGGATATAAACGAAGGAACACGAACGTTTATGAATTGTCGGAATTATGGTGAAATTACGAGAATCCTGAATGGCGGGTTGCCCTGGAGTCGTGTCTGAGTTTAGGCCGTCAGAACCTTAAACCGTCAGAATTCCAGTGCAATCGTTGTCCGCAAATGACTCTGATTGTCTCCTGATTCTACATCAGTGTTTCGAGTCTTGGAAATGCACACAAAGTTGCAATGATAAACAGGCTGAGAAGAAATCGATAATTTATAAAATACATTTTCTAGGGGAATCTATGCTTCTAAGACCAAACCAGAAAAGGAATTATTTATTGCTATTATTACAAGGAACACGCTATTGTGTTTTTTAACTCCTGAAATGACTTACTCTGATCAAGTTAGTCGACGAATTTGATCTGACCTAATCTAACGAATGAATACACCAAGAATATAAAAATAAGTCAAGAGAATTAATTCGATTAGAGATGTTTAGCTCTTTACCTCATTGATGGGTACTAATGAACCAAGGGGCTTTGGTAATTTTTCATAGACATTTATTTTGGATTATGTTTAATGTGAATAGTAGTTGCAGGATTGTATATATGGGAGGACTCATAAGTCTGTGTATGTATGTACGCATGTATTTGTTTATGTAGTATTTGTATTAACGGTAGTATATATGTATTTATCTGCATGTGCTAGGTAGTGTCAAAGTATACTTTCTTATCGTTATTTTTTTTTATTTTTAATGTTGTTTCATCTTTCAATTTTCTGCCGCCAGGCAACTTCATCCCAATTGTAGGACAAAGCTCCTATCTAAGTGAAATTGCTGGGCGTACCTCTTCCGCAGTGCGCCTCGGAGGGCCAGTCGCAGATGCCGGAGTGGGCGTTCCAGTGCAGGCCGCCCGCGCAGTACTCGCGCCGCCACTCGCCCAGGATGCAGCGGTAGTAGGCCTGCGCACACGGAGGGACACTTGAGCCGGAAATCTCATGCGATAATGAAATGCGTTTCATTTAACCCTTCCCGCTGTTGGTGTTGCATATCGAGAACTTGCCGACAGCGATACGCATCAAGCAGGGCTAAATATACCTACAAGGAAAATTAAATAATTTCTAACGGGCTCTCGACCATGAAAAAAAATGCTCATACAAATTAGAAAATAATATAAAAATATATATTGTATCTGTAAAATAATTGTTAATCAATTATCTCACCAAACTAAAAGTTCAACTTTAAATATTTTTTTAAATATTTATTTTTTAGTAAATCTGGAGGATTTTTTTACGGAGGGAGGGAACACGTTTTTGAGCATGGGGACCCTATAGTATCTACATGCCGTATTTTCTACAAGATAAATGTGCACATCCCTTTCAAATTTTGTGATATGAACAATACAGAAGAAGGATGCAGTAACTCTATGTTGAGGAAGATTTTATCCCGACTTGCGAAAATCTCTGTAATTTGTCAATAAAGGAAGTGTTGGTAATTTATTATAAAATAGCTTATAAAAGCATTTGCGAGAACGCACTAATAAAACGTCACTTGAAATATTGTGTATACAATATTGTTTGAATTTTGGTCTTCAAGTACTTTGTTCTCGTTGGATGTACATAACAGATTCATAACAGTGGATGGGTTTTGATTTAAAAGTTCAGAACGCGGGTAAGGTCGATGATTAAATTCTGTGAAGATCAAACAAAATCTAAAATCTTTAAATTTATAATGCATAATTGCAAAAAATCAAAACCTAGATTAATAGATGAAATAATGTTATGCAACATTCTCCTCCAGCGCATAGCGTTACATACTGCCCCAATTTTATCGTCTTAGATTAAAAAAAACTTTTTTGTTCTTATTTCACTGATAATATATATTACAACTATAACAACCATATTTTATTGGTATATGACATTAGGTCTACACGAAATAAATTACGGACGCGGTTGATGAGTCTAAGTAGGTTTTTAAATTACACACACACACACACACACACATATATATATATATATATATATATATATATATATATATATATATATATATATATATATATATGAATAACATACGTTCATCATGTTCTTTTGTTTTTCGTATTTACACATATTTATTATTCTACCATGATTCAGCTTCAATTCTTAAACTTTCGTAGATGTCTACATTTAACACTAGAAAATAATAACGAAATAAAACATCTTCAAACAGATTATCAAAATTACACACATTTAATTTTTTTCTTCCTGGGGATTTTTTCAGCTTCAGGGGATGTCGATTTCGGCTATCCGCCCCGGTTACCCACTATGTCCTTCTAGGGACATATACTAACCTTTTTACACACATATTAACCTTTCGACACACATGGGGACTCCTCGGTCTGTGGTCACCAGACTCACAAGGCCTTCCGTGACAATACACATACCTGAAAGACAAGGGACAAACAACCATGCCCACGACGGGACTCGAACCCGCGACCCTTCGGACCAAGGCGCTTACTCGGCACACACTCTAGCCACCTCGGCCCTCCAGGTCGACAATACGAGTAGGTATAATTTCTAAAATTTATTATAGGAAGAATTTATACATTTTAGAAATTTATAGTGACAAATTTAGTCCTCAATTTTGCCGCCGTGGGCCAGTGCCACCAGCGCCCATGCGTGAAGTAGGCTCCGCGTGTGCGTTACCTGGCAGTTGTCGGGGTCGGCGCGGTAGCTGCCGGCGTCGCAGCGCCCGCCCACCTCCACGGGCGGCTGGCCCGGGGGCGGCTGGCCGGGGTGGGGCGGCTGCGGGGACGGGGCGGTTGTGGTGGGCGGCTGCCACGGCGGTCGCGTCGTCGTGCTGGGCGGCCGCCACGGCGCCTGCGTCGTGGTGGTTGTGGTGGGCGCGGCCGTGGTGGTGGTGGTGGTGGTGGTGGTCGTGGTTGTGGTGGTGGTTGTAGTGGGCGTGGTGGACGGCCAGTTCGGCACCCAAGGGGTGGTCGTGGTCCAGTGTTCGTGGCTACCGTCTCCACCTGGCGATGGGCGTGGATTTTAAATTTCTTCGGATTCTTATATTGAACAATAGTAGTAGAATTGAACTTACAATTATCTTTTAGCTCTTTTGCGGCAAGATACATTGCAAAACAACTAATTTCACCATAGGAATGTGTATTTTAACAGATTTACCGCAATCTGTTCTAGGTACCTAATTTACAATTTCCGCACTTTCAATTGTTCAAATAAAGGAATTTGGAAAAGCAAATCTTGAATTGGAAAATTAGAGAAACCCCTAAGGTTACTGACCCAATTGCTTTTGGCACTGGACCTTTCAAGGTTACACAAGCCTCATGTAAAATCAGAAATACCAATATCTGCATCATTCATTTCATCCACAATTAGTAAAAAATGAAAACACTAGTTTCATCAAGTTAATTTCTTGTCGCTGTTGTTTAATAATTATGCAGGTATTAAGGGCGTTATAAGGGTTCTAATGGCCCAGCGGCAACAAGCTCGAGGGCCAAAGGTCAAAGGTCAACGGGCTCTTTGTCGCCGCTCGATCATTAGAACTAGCTAACGCCCGTGGTACATACAATATTTTATTTTATCTAATTTTAATCATTCAGATTTACTTACTAATTAACTACATGTCAATTTGACTCGGTTTGTCTTTTAATATTTCCTTCCCACAAATCCTCTTCAAAATTCCTTCCATAAGAGAACATGTATCATCATTCAACTGTTTTATTTCCCTCAGAGCAATGACTCTCTCGCTATCCAAGTAAGTTATGCAGTGTATATCAAGATCCGTATCAAACGCAATAACAAGCAATTACGTATCAGTTAAACTTAAAAGAAACTTGATTGCCCCCTGGAGAAGGTTTCCATTTCGCCCCCTGCGCACTAGCCAGGGCGGCGGGGCGGCCTGGTCTCACCTCCTCCTCCTCCTCCTCCTCCTCCTCCACTGTCGTCGGTGGTGGGCGCGGCGGGCGGCGGCGGCGTGGGCGGCTCGGGCGGCGGGGAGCAGTCGCCCGGCTGGGGCTCGCCCTCGGGCAGGCGGCCCAGCACGCGGTTGAGCGCGCGCAGCAGCGGGAAGGGCTCGCGGCAGCACAGGTTGCGGAAGTCGTCCAGGTCCATCGTCCACGCCATCGCGCCGCCGTACCCCATGTTGCGGATGAACTTGGCCTAAACAGGAAGCGCTCGCCGTTAGCCGGCGGAGGACTGACTCCCAGGAAAGAGTACTAACGCACAAGACGCTGTGCGATACGACGCGAACTGGCGCGAATGGTTGAAAAAATGGCGCCGACAAAAGCACGAGAGTTATGTTCCTATGAAAATATATGTATTAAAAATGGAAGGTACAAAGCCGTATGTGGAGAGTGGATGAATGCAGTGTGTTCACGGAGACACGAGCATGACGAGTATCACCGTCTACTTCCCAAAAATAATTCGTGATAATTAAAACCTTTTCAGGCTTGTAGAATATAAATAGGTTATAACATGTATGAGTTACGAGTATATAAAAATGTCTACTACTGCAATAAGATTGCCTGCCATTGCTTGGGCAATTTCTTCCCGTATCTTGGTAATAACACATCTGTTCAGATGGTTTCTGTTTATTCTGACAAAATTGCGGACTCGCAAACACTTCGTTTATTAACAGGTCCCCAACCATGATCAGATGCTGGTAGGTTCAGATCGCGGACAGTTTGCGAGAATTCGTACGATAAAATTAAACAAAAAACAACTTTTCAAATGGTTCACTTTCATCTGCACCGACATTATAATATGGAAATGGAAACTATTACTCTCAATAGGCAATTAAAATATCAACTTATTTTTTCATACGAAACTTATAAAAATCTTGAGTGGTTTTGACGTTTTCGTTCGTCGCGCCATTACTGTAAGAAAACAGGGCATATTGTTCGTTTTCTTTCAGAACAGCGGTTATGCCATATTCCAGTAGCGTTAGCCGTGCTACTGACATCAATAAGAAACGTTCATATTACACGTGTGAAGGACCTAGGATACCGAAAGTAATGCCTTTGTTTCGAACAATATAGCCTATTCCGAATTACAGTTCTTGACACTTAATTCACATTCATTTTCTTGTAACCTGCAAGTTTTTCATAAATTATTTATGTTCCTATGTTCCTCTGAAAAGGGTCTAGCATACTCACCTTCTCCTTCACGGAATCAGGATCTTCGAAGCCGACCCATTGATCGCCCTTGAAGGCGTAAGGTCCAGTTGCGCCATATTGGTCTCGACGAACCATCCACCTTTCTTTCCTTACTGCAACATTCAAGTCATTATTACTTTTAAAGTCCTAAACTAATGTTTTAAAAGAAATTACGCAGAAATGAATAATATTGCAATATAAATTTCATGGAATATGTTGTTGTCGGTTATATCGTTAATAATGTGGAAGTTTCTTTAAAGAGACACGAGAAGAGAAAACGTAATAGATGTAAACATGTTAAAGTGAGTTGTCCAGAGTCAATATCTTAAGACCTGCTGATATTTGTGTAATGACTTTTCATATTAATAATTTTTCTATGCAATCCCCCATAGTAGTTTCAAGTGTTTAACAGAGCTTTTTGTAATTCAAGATACAAGTTTTGAAAAAGTAATCCAAATAGGATCGAAACATCAAAATAAAATAAATTACAGAATAATAGTATTATGCTTTTAAAGTATGAGAATATTTAAACATTAATTGCAATATAAACTAATGATGAATAATAAATAAATTAATTCATGGAAGGGGAGGTACTGACCGCGCTCGCAGATCTCGAAGTAGGCGAGCATGCCGGGCTGGTGCGTGTAGTTGCCGGCGTCGCCGGGGCCCTCAGCGGGGGCGCCCAGATCGACGGAGTCGGGCGACGCCAGGCGGTAGCTCTGCCCGTAGAATGGGATGCCCATCAGCAGCTTGCGGCGCGGCGCCCCGCGACCCACCAGGTACTCCAGCGTGAAGTTCTGCGCATACAACGCCATTCCTTTGTTTCTTTAGCGCGCAAAGACCTTAACAGCACGGGAGACCTCACGATCTCCAAAGATTTGGTGACGCTTCTTTTGCGGCGCTAACGATGTGATTTTTGCCAAAATACCGCCTACTAGTGGTAGCGAACAAATCTAGCTATAAGGCGATGATTGGTTTTAGAATTTACTTCAGAGGAAGTAATTAGATTTAAGATGCTTATCTACGTCGCATTGAATAATCAGCTTCATGTTCCCTTCTTGTTTGAAAATTTGAGCCTGAGGAAAGTTGTATATTCTGGTTATGATTAATAAATTACCAATTATCAAATTTTAATCACAAAAGATTTACGTTCAGAACGAATAAATAAAAAAATCTGCTCCCAACAACATTTTAATCCAAAAATAAAGTATCAACTTGAGGAGCATTTGTATTTTGCTTCATGTTTTCGTTTTCGCGTAAGCAACTTAAGAGTGCCAAAAATTTTAAAAATTGATTTTTAATCGCTGTTTTCTAAAGAACGTTATGAATCCTGCTTTCCAATATTTCAACAGTATTGCATTTCATTAATTTTAAATATTACCAAGCAAGATAATAAAAACGACGAAATATTAACTAGCATTTCAAATGTAAACAAGCAAGATAAATATTAACTAACTATATTCATCTTTATAATAAATAATAATACATTCTTAATAATTTTTTGAGAAATTAATGGCTTGGAAGAATATGACATTTACAGTTGTCACCTAAATTGATTTAATACGAAAATTTAAAAAATAAATAAATAAAATGGGAAATTGTTGTGTTGAGCGCGCGCTGCCACGCACCGTGTTGTACTGCGGGAAGGTGTCGCCAGTGCGGTAGTAGAGCGGGGCCACGTGGCCCGTGCGGCGCTCCCAGCTGCCGTGGTAGTCGTACGTCATCACCGTCATGAAGTCCAGGTGGCGGCCCAGCTCGGGCAGGTCGTACGCCTCGTCGATGACCTCGCGGTAGCCCGAGATGGCGGCCGCCAGCACCAGCGGCGGCTCCTGCCGTTGGAACTCCGCCGACAGCTCCTGCGCACGGGCGGCGGGGGCGGCGGTGAGATGGCGCAGTGGGGGTAAGTCATTGAAGCGTTTCAAATAACTTCTGTCACGGGATTTCCGTTTTTAAAATATTTAGGGTCAGTACAGCATTTTTGTTTGTGGGATATACATAAAACGCAACCCGTCTGCGTAGCTGTTTGACGGGTTGCATAACGTTAACTCTGACTACGCTTACCTTTATAGTTGAAATTTCAGCCGAATTGATACAGTTTCATCATTGAAACTAAAATCCTACAAACATGTATTAAGATATTAATTTCTGACAATTTTTTTCAAAACCCCAAACTTTAGTTTGTTGGGTATATCCCAGTGCTAATTTGTGAAATAACACATTTGTGACAAATTATGTATCGCTTTAATCATCGGTCTTTAGAGAGTACGGATGCCGTTATCGTAATTTCTGAAGGAAATAGTCATATTGTAAACGATCACACTTAAGAATGAAGCGCTCTCTTTCCCAAGTGCCCTTACGCGTTCCTCGCTGATGTTTAAATATCTCAATAATATGGACTTCACATATCTCTCTGGACCAATGAGAAAATCGTGGCCCCTCTAGGAATGAGCGATTAATTATTTAAAAATTAATAGATTAATTTATATTCGATTAATTTTATTGTTCGATTAATATGCAGTAATTAATTGTTCTGAATTAACAAATTAATGTTACAACAATTTTTTCAGGTGATTTAAATAACGTAAGAAACGCTAAAATATTTTAATTCTTTTGTTAGTACATACGATGTGCAAACAAACTAAAATAAATGTTAAGTTACACAAGCTATAACTAAAATATTAGTACATACAGACTTTTCATTTCATCAGTTTAGTTGTAATGAAACCAATTATGTATCTTTCTATCATGTTGTCGGAGAGAGATAAACAGACGATGAACTTCGTTGCTAAAGTTTGAGTGAGCTAATTTTATATTTTGTTTGTCTTGAAAAAAAAATGAAATAAATAATCGAACTTCATAATCGGAAAAAATAATCGATGTATAGATATAGACTAGATCAAGACATTGATTTGTCGATGCAAAAACAATCGCCTTAAAATTTTCGATGAATCATGTAAAATAAACTATTGTTGAACTAAACGCGATAACATCGCCCATTCCTATCCCCCCTCATAAGGGAGCGTGAGGTAACGAGGGGGATCGTGAGGGAGCATGAGGAAGAGTGAGGGAACGAGAGGGATCGTGAGTGGGCGTGTGTGGACATGAAGGAGCCTGAGGGGACGTGAGGGGTTGTGAGGGGGCCTGAGGGGGGGCGTGAGCGGGAGTGAGGGTGCGTGAGGGGGCGTAAGGGGTCATGAAGGAGCGAGATGGAGCGAGGGGGAGTGAGGAGTCGGAGCGTGAGGGAGCGTGAGTGAGCGTGAAGGAGCAGGAGGGGGGACGTGGTAGGGCGCGAGGGGGCGCGCGGGGCGCACGCACCTGCACCAGCTTGGAGAAGTTGGGCTTGTCGGAGGCCGGGCCGCGGGCGCAGTTGCTCTGCCAGCAGCGCGGGTAGTGCCAGTCGAGGTGCAGCCCCTTGAACTTGTGGCGGCGCAGGAAGGCCACCGTCTGCGCCACGAAGTTCCTGCGCGCGGCGCCGTCGCTCACCAGGCGCGAGTACTTGTCGCCCACCGAGTCCGTCCAGCCGCCCAGCCCCAGCAGCACCGTCAGCGGCGACCCGCGCTGCCGCGGGCCCGGCAGCGACGTCAGCCGCTGGTAGAAGTCTGCGCACCGCACAAGCGCGCCACTCAGCTTCCATTCAATGTGTTATCACATCAACTAATGTTTGATTAAGGGAGGAAATAGAGGAATTAATGGTATAAAATCGATTTTTTGTTTTTATTCCATTATCCTCCCCTAGTTTTTAGTACATTCTCCCAAAGTTTTGCGGCAAACAGGATGACCTTTAAAATTTGAATAATGTCTCCGCATAGCAACAAGACGAAAACTTGATGAAGGTCTGTGAAAATAAGATGGAGAATAGAATGTTGGCATTGGTTTCAGAATAACAGATTTGTAAATACTTCCTGAAGCTATTAATTAATAAATTTGTTATTGTGTAATAAATAATAAACTCTATATTTTGAAAATAATAGTGGAAGAATAAAATAAAAGTTTTGACGAAAGTAACGTTTCAGATACGACTCTCCGCATTTTACAACCAATTTCCCCAAAGATTTATTGTATGTGATAAATGCACCATTTACTAAAAAAACTGTTCAACGTATAATTTTCAAATTTCGTAAATATTTTCAGTATACAAAGAAAATAATTTGTGTATAAGAATTTTTTTTCAAATATTGCTTAGATTCATCATGACAGATTTTTCTCTCTATTTTGCAACTAATAATTGATGAATATGTACGTATGTACTTAGTCCTGTACTTTCAGTTGATTGAGGGAACACAAAGTCAAGAAGCCAGAACTGACTCACGGGGCCCTCTATGACGGCGCTACTCACTGTAGTCGATGTCGAGGCGCGGGTCGAAGGCCACCGGCGCCAGCGTCTCGGGGTCCAGCGACGCGTACGCGTACACCACGTGCGTGCACAGGCGCGTGTCCACGTGCTCCGGCGCGAACTTGACGCCGTCAGGCCGGTACCACGCCCAGTTGGTGAAGTAGCACACCACCTTGTAGTCTTCCTCTGCGAAGGCGACCGCACACGAAAAATAATAGGATACAATTGCAAAGGAAATTCTCGGGTTTAGATAGTGGTGTCATTAGCGAGACGACAAGAAAACGAGAGGAACATATGGGTATGTTTTCGGAACTGCAAATATTGTCACAAAGTTGTGATTGTTTTGTTATTCTTAATAATTTCAAAGTCAGATATACTTCAGAAGTTTAAGCGCAGAATGGAAAATCCTTTCATGAAACTAGGGGCAGAGTTACTTTATACACCGCGGTGAAGCCAATCTTACTTTGAGCAATTCTCACTATAAATCACACCACGAAAGTCACGACATGTCGAAAGAATAATCTAAATAATACCATATATCGTGTAACCGACAAAACCAATCATAATATTGATTTAATCGTGATTAAGTCATGCTTAATTTATGTCTATTAATGTAAGTAAGTTAAAGAATGAATTGATAAATAAATGAATTAGTGAATAAATAGGTACTAACGAATAAATCTTACTTTACCTATGGTGCTACAATCTTTGGACTATCATCAAAGATCAGGAGGGATGACAGTGAGAATTGTTTGAGTAAGGAAAGTTTGCGCACGACCTGAGGCATGGCGGTTTAAAAAACTGAAATGCCTGGAATTGATCGGAAAAAACTCAAGAAATGACCGATTAAAACGGTCGGTCTCTAAAAGTAACTTGAGGCAACATTCAACGTTCAACCCACCTACTATCTGAAGTAGAAATGACGCCTACTTTGAACCTCTAATACCCGACATTCGGGGCTACAAAGCTTCAATTGCAGACATGGAATTACACATCCTAACGCTCCAGATAACAAAAGAAATTAATTAACGACATAACAACTAAATTAATTAATTAATTAATTAATGAAGAAAGGAATGTACGAACTAGCAAATGAATGCACTCTTCAACGTTTGAATACATGAGTGGATGGAGTAATATTTTAACGAATGAGCCAAATTACAAGACATAAAATGAATTGACGTAAGGTAGAATGAGTGAGTGAACGCTAATGCATATACGCGAACATTCCCAAAAACTAATAAATTAATTAACCAAAAATATATCTCAGAATAATTAAGGATGAATGAACGTGAGCGCGAACGTACGACCTACAAAATGAACGCTCACGTCTTAATGAGTGGGCAGAAGGATGAATTTTTGAACAAACAAACGAACTCAGTTGACTTAATGTGTGGTGAACCCTGCAGCTCAAACTAGTACATACGCTAACGTGCCTGATAACTAATGAATCAATTAACTAACTCCCGAATGACTAAAGAAATTAATGAATGGATAGATTGAACAAAGATACGAATGTACGAACCACCAAATAAATAAACGACCACATGTTTTAATGAGCTAAAGGATGGGTGGATGGATATTTGAACGAACAAACGAATCAAAGCCCGACTGAATGAATGAGTGAATTGGCAAGCTGAAGATACATATGTGACCGCGCCTGCAAACAAATATATTAATTAACTCCCGAACGACTAAATGAACTAAAAAATGGTTAAAATGAAAAAGAAACGAATGCTCAAAGTACCAAATAAATAAACGGCCCCTTGCATTAACGAGAGGGCGGATGTATCGATGAATGTTTGAACGAACAAACGAATGAACGCGTGATTGTCAGAACGTGGGGGAATGAACTGGTGATTGTCAGAACGTGTTGTCTCAGTCTCCACTTATATTCTCTACCGCACTAATAACTAAATTACAAACTATAATGAATAAATGTTCACTTGTTTTAATGAGCGACTGGTATGGTCGAACGACCAAATGACCGACTCACCGTCCACCTTCTGGCGCTCGCTGATGGGCGGGGCGAGGGCGGCGGGCGAGGGGGCGAAGGCGGCGCCGTAGGCCGGCGCGTAGCGCTGCCGGCACTCGGAGCGCGCGTCCTGCACGCAGAAGCCCGCGCGCGCGTCGAACATCTGGTCGGGCGGGCACGAGCGCAGCAGCGGCGCGCGCCCGCGGGCGCACACCACGAAGCGGCCGCAGTCCTGCGGGTCCGCCAGCACGCCGTCGCCCGGGCATGTGCGCGGCAGCGCCGCCGGCCCTGCCAACGCCAATAGTAATTACCATATGACGTGGTGGAAACCATTACAGTAGCGCGCTCTGCTGAGGCACCTTCTTACAGGAACTAAAATACAAACTGCTGCCAACGAAACTCAAAACGTGCGTGGCTGCTGCGTGAGTTACAAAAGATAGCGCCGATGTTCGCGCTTTCTTCAGGGGTTTCTTATATGTGTAGATGAACATTTAAAATACACTTTTCGTATTTCTCGCAAATTAGCCAATTTTTATGTGCGGAAGTTGCTGAGGAGGGCCTCATAACTCCCATATAACGTGGTGGAAACCATTACGGTGGCGCGCTCTGCTGCATAACCTTTTACAGGAACTAAAGCACGACTAAAGCAACCAACGATACTTAACACGTGCCTGGCTGCTGCGTGAGTTACAAAAGATAGCGCCGATGTTCGCGCTTTCTTCAGGGGGTTCTTATATGTGTATATTATGAATAGTTGGACATTTAGAAGATACATTCCATCATTCTCGCAAATTAGCCAATTTTATGTGCGGAAGTTGCCGAGGAGGACCTTATGACTCTCATATAACATGGTGGAAACAATTACGGAGGATCGCTCTGCTGAGGCACCTTCTTACAGGAACTAAAATACGAACTGCTGCCAACGATACTTAAAAAGTGCGTGGCTGCTACGTGAGTTCGTGGGTCGCAAACAGTCCCATAATGTTACAAAAGATAGCGCCGATGTTTGCGCTTTCTTCAGGGGGATCTTATATGTGTATATTATGAATAGTTGAACATATAGAAGACACTTTTCGTATTTCTCGCAAGTTAGCCAGTTTTTATGTGCGTAAGTTGGCGAGCCTGACCAGCAACTGTACCTGGTGACACTAGCGCCTCCTAGAGTAGCACCCTCAAGCTTTGTCCTCTGTTTTGATGGAGAGTTGCAAGGCCCTAGGCGTGCTTCGCGCTCTCTCCAGGGACGAAAGGATTGTAGTTCACACACACATACATACATTCTAATAGTTATTTATGCACCAAGGGAATTGTAAGGGTTCTAATGATCGAGCGGCGACATGAAACCCGAAGGTCTTAGAACCGAGGAGCTGTTTCCGCTCGATCATTAGAACCAATTAACGCTCATGCTACATACAATATTTTATTTCTTTACAAATTTTAATTATTCAGATCACTTATTTACTAATTAACTAGATATTAACTTAATTCGGTTTGTCTTTTCATATTTCCTCCTATAATTCCCTTTCATAATTCCCTCCATAAGAAAACATTTAGCACAATTCAACTCTTTTCATATTTCCCTCGTAACCACGATCTTAGGCAAGATCGATGATCGATGTAGGTAAGTTGTGCAGTGTAGTTCGAGCTCCGAATCGAAGTCAAAAGCAAGCAATAACGTATCAATAAAATAAACACTTTTTTTTCTCTGCCTTACCGCTGGGACAGTCGACGAGCTGCGGCCAGTTGCACTGCGCGAGCGCCGGGTCGAAGTAGAGGCCCTCGGGGCAGGTGTAGGTGTGGCGCATGCCCCACTCGCAGCGGTAGTAGAGGCCGCAGTCCTGCGGGTCGCGCAGCAGCCCGCGGCCCGAGCAGTTGCTGAAGGCCGTGTCCACGAGCACGGGCTCGGCGGCGGGCGGCGCGGGCGCCCCCGAGGGCGGCATGGGCAGCGACGGCTCCGACGCTGGCAACACCGCAGGGGAACGGAATGGTTAATGGAATCGTTTGTTTCAGAAAAAAACGTCAAAATCTAAAACACGCATTAGCAGTGGATTGTTGTTCCCAGACGATAGACAGAGCGTTTAGTGCATATTTATATGAAAAATATTCATTTATCAACTGCTTAAAAAAATAATAATATTTTGAAAATTGGGAATATTTTTCTGAGTTTTTTCGAAATGAGGAAATTTGACGTTTGACAGTTTTTTTCTGAAATAAACGATTCAATTGACAGATTGATTAATGATTCCGAGCTTGCCAATGGCTAAGGTTATTAGTCCCATAAGTGCAGTGTATGTTTTATCACGGTATGTGGTGGCGATCTTCCCCCGCTGGATGGCGACATAGAGCGCTGACCTACCCGTCGGCTTGCCGACCGACCTAAGCCTCCGACTGGTCTCGCAACATGTGTGGTAGTTTGCGCATGAAAGTGCGTGTAAGTAAGCGGAGAGGATGGGACAAGAGAGAGGAAGGAAAAATCGCGCGTGTCCCGGGGCTCGATTGTTACGGTAGTCCTCAGACATTCCTCTGAAGTTGATCGGAGAAACCACGGAAAACTACAGATCAGAGCAGCCGGCCGCTAGAATTCTCCTCCAGACAGCGGCTGCATTCGACCTAGCTAAGCTAGTGTCGAACATT
This sequence comes from Gryllus longicercus, assembly GCA_038098605.1. Taxonomy (NCBI): domain Eukaryota; kingdom Metazoa; phylum Arthropoda; class Insecta; order Orthoptera; family Gryllidae; genus Gryllus; species Gryllus longicercus. Next base: position 1,795,421 of record JAZDUA010000128.1, on the reverse strand, counting down.
CTTCAACTGTCGGGACTAAAACCCTTGGACATCCGGGTCAGAGGCACTGCAGAGACATTAATGAGCCGCTTAATGAGAGAGGAGGTAACGGTTGATTGATTACGGCAACAATTGTGTAACACATGGAGAGCACGTAACATAAATAACTTCTCCGCCCACCTTCACCTTCCAGTGGAGGAAAAAAATTCGACAACCGCGTCTGCCGCATCTGCTCACGAGTCCGGTGTCCTTACGAGCATCGCCCGCGGTTACGTAAAGCGCTTGCCGATGGCACCCCAAGAAGCGCGTTTCGAAAGGGCGATTGCGATCCGCCTGGCCGCCGAGGGAGGCCACGCGGGGCGGTGACAGCGAGCTGTCGCTGCGGCGGGCAGCGGGCGGGCCGGCGCGAAAGCGGGTGGCGGCGGGGGCGGAGGCTGGAGAGGGAGGAGGAGGCGCTGGGGGCGAGAGCGGGCAACGGAAGAACAGAACGCGCACGCTCCTCCCAAACGAACAAACGGACGCGCGAAACAAAACGGTGGGAAATTATATATCTGAAATTGTTGCGGGATGAATGACAATTCGGAGGTAAGGAAATTTTCAATTTTAAAGAAAAATATTTTTTGAAGAAAATTAACGACCAATGGTCTTTATTTACATAAAAAAATTAGGCCATAAAAATAACTTAAAATCATTTGATGAAAAATAATATATTCGAATTATTATTACTTCTAATAACACGAGTATTTTTAATAGGATTGTAATATTATACCTCTAAAGATTTATTTGTTCACATTTTTCACGCTTACATTTTCGTTTTATTTCGCCAAATGAAATGTTTGATCGGAATCCATTTAACAGGATCCACGCGCTTTCGTTGTTGTTTAGGCACACTGCGCGGGCGTGGCGGAGCGGGGGCGTGGTGCAGCTCAGAGGGGGCGGTGCGGGGGCAGGGTGCAGAGGAGGGGGCGGGACCCGGCGGGGGCGATGCGCAACTGGAGAAGGGCGTGACAGCCTAGAAGGGGTGGGGCAGGCGGACGGGGCGCAGCTGTGGGGGGGCGTGACGGGGGTATGTCGCAACTAGGGTTGAGGGCGGAGCGGCGCGGGGCGGGTTGGGCTGGGAGGGGGCGTGGCGCAGCTGAGGGGTGGGGGGCGTGACGGGGTTATGTCGCAACTAGGTTTGGGGGCGAAGGAGAGGGGTTGGGCTGGAAGGGGGCGTGGCGCAGCTGAGGGAGGGGGGCGTGACGGGGCAGGAGCATGCCGCAACTGCGGATGGAGGCGAGGGTGTGGGGCATCTGAGAGGGGCTGGGAGGGAAGGGAGATGGGCTGGGTGGCGCAGCTGAGACGGGGCGGCGCGGCGCCTCCGCGCTGGCGCTGACAGCGTTATTATTAAGACGCGCGCGCGGAGTGAAGCAACGCGCCGGAAAAGTGGGGCGTGGGCGGCGGCGGCGGCGGCGTCTCGCGTCTCCGCCTGCTCGCCTGCCTGCGTCAGCCGGAGGTGCCGCCCCCGCCCCCGCCCCCCCCCCCACGCCCCGCACCCGCCCACCCGCGTACTGGCCGCCCCACTCTCCCTGCTCCTGACGCCCACGCCCGCACCCCGTTGCCCCCGCCCCCGCCGCTGCCCCAGTGGCCCTGAGCCACGTGCTTTTTCCTTTGGGATGTTGATGGCGGGGGCATATTGGTCATGGGGGGAATCCGACGTGATCTGTTGTGTAGCTGTGAGTTCGCAAGTTTTCCCCATCTGGTTACTGAAGTTCAAAACTCCAGGCCGACCCATGTGAAATGTGAACATTTACAATATGATAGGGTTTGTGTCCTCCCGATTCCCCTGCCTCTTATTCCTCCTTTAATTCATAATTCACTCCATCTTCGTTAGTATAAAATCTTTTTTCGATTATTCTTATTACTTCATTACTCGTATTACTCGATTACGACTTAACGAATCAGAGTCAATATACGCAAAATGATTTTTAAATTGGAAATAAATTTCTATATTCCTTTTCAACGTGTTCGTCATGCCCCTTTCTTGCTGCCTCCCTCCAGCCCCTTTCTCCCTGCATCCCTCGTAGGTCAATTCTAATGTATCTGACGCAACTGCCGCGTGGCTAGTGCCTGGCAATGACACGGACGACGGCGTATGTAATGAGACTCTGAGGGACTTCTAGAAAACAGTCATGAATGGACCTTGGACATGGTTAGTGTGGCATTCATTAAAGTGCTTTTCCAATCAGTATTTTCCCATCTTTGTAGTCGGATATTCAGTGGACCAATTTCGACAATGCAATTCAGGGTCAGATTTAAGCCGGGGTGGCTGGAGGCGACGCGCAGACGCCGGCCCCCATTACGGGCAATCGTTAGATGACAATTATTAGCGTACTTTTAACACAGTAAACTTGTATATGAATGGGTGAAAACCAGAACGGTGTAAGTGACATTTTATAAATTATGAGAAATCTTTATATTTAAGTCCATTTCTCTGTTAAGTCGTGAGGCTTTTTTTCATCATTAAAACCACGGCATTTCAATTGTTCATTAAAACCACGAAAATACATTACGACTGAAATATGGCCTAAAATAAACGCGTTTTTATCAGAATTATAAAATGTCACTTATAACGTTCTGGTTTTATCTATTCATATGTAGGATTTAATCGTTAACCTATGCCTTATTTAAATAAACGGAAATGATTTAATTATATTTTGGAAATATAATTAATATTAAAAAATAAAACAGTATATCCCATCGTATAATATTGTTTATCATAACCACAATTATAAGTAATTTTTGAAGTATTTACATTTAATTTATTAATTGTGAACAATGGGAAACAAACAGAATAACAACGTATATTTATGCGTATATAAAATAAACATTCTTTTATGTTCTAAATCGTCCCTTACAATGGATTTTGAGAAGCATCTAGACGCGTAAATTTCTTTCTTGAAAGGCAGCACGTCAGTATACTTTGGTGAGTTATTTAAAAAGAATGTAATCAACAAGACGGCAGAATTATAGTAATTGAAGTTCAGTGGGGCTTATTCTTGGTGCCTTTGTGGTCATGTGATTTCAAGTTTGACACATATTGCCAGTTTTTTGTAAATGAGTACTGTGGGAACCATATAACTAATCAAATAAAATCAATGCATCTCAAGCAAACAGTTAAGCATTCCATCGACGCATCAAGCAACTCAAATGAGCTTAAAATGTCTTTTAACTTTACAAAAGTAATACAATTCGATATAAGCGAATATAATGATTCCGTCTTATAATTTAATAATAAGAGCGAACAACACACGTCTTGTCAATTATTGTCACTCAGCGTTGCCAGTGATATACCAACGATCGAAAGAAGTACAATATTCTCCGTTTTTGTAAATATTTTTAAAACGTAATTCAGTGAAAGAAATGCTACGAAAACAGTTTTCGTGCTGCACCCTCCTCCCTTTGCACAGGTCTTATGGTCACTCAACCCTCCATGCGGATCTTCCCAAGCTTTATATTCTCGGGTTAATTTTACTTGTTTGCAAGTGACATCAAGGAGACATTCTACGAGGGGGATGCTACTTCCAGTTTTCATTATAAAGAAGCGCTTTATTCTTTTGTCTTTTGTTTTCACAGGGATGGATGAATGAATGAATGATTGTCTCGATCGTACTACGTTTTTACTCTCTCTTACGCATTTAGAATATTCTTGCTTCCTTTGAACAAAAAAAGCTTTTTTTAAAATAGTTTTGTCGAGCGAGGTCTATTTTAAAATATTGTAACTTGAGTTTCTGACATGCCAGTAAAAGACACGAACGTTTTAAACATAATCAAGCTAATATATATTTTGGGGGTAATAATTAAATAAATAATTTCAAATAATAAAATTTATAACCACTATAAGACAATGGATACATCATAAAATGCAATGACATCTACTTTTAAATGCTTTTCTTTAATTTCATTTCCTTCATTTTTAAAACATGATGAAGAAATTTCACTGTTTCTTATCATGTGAGGAAATCCTAAGGTTTTGTCGTTCGGAAAAAGCTTTTTATAATTGATGCATATTATTTTACATGCCTTTTACCTCTTACATTTTTGTTGATATTTTTTTGTTTATTCACGTGTGATCAAGAGTTTACTCAGTAAAAGAATAAATGACCCATACGAAAATCCACTTTTACATATATTGTCTTTCAATACTTCCCAATAGGAAAGGATTTTGAGGTTTTTGATGAATAGCTGAGGCAAATGGACAAATGGTACACGTGTAAAATTAGCTGTAAAATGGGTGATGGTTCCAAAGTTGCATGTGCTGAGATTAGGTTAGCAAAACTTCGTCAATTTGACAAGGACAATTTGACTCGCTAAGATCACGCATTTCGAAGACAAAGGTGAGGCTCCAGTCTTTGCAATTAATACAAAACACCCCTGATTTCAGCCCAAACAATATTTCTTAACGCGTTTTACATCAAAATAAATGCGATGTAAATTGCTTGGAAGGTACGGATTACCTTAACTCATTTCCTTCCGCGGCTACTTACGTGTTAGCATAACGTGGAGACTTTGGCGAGTATTTCAGGTATAAAATTTTAATTTGCGCTTTTCGAGTTGAGAGTAAACATACATTTTAAACACATTACAGTTGATCATTTCCGGCATATAAATTGTATGAAAAAGTATTGATTTAAATTATTGTTTACTTATTGTGTTACAAAATTAGTTTTAATTAACATCAATCTCATTAATCAAATAGTTAAGATTCATTGAAATGTCACAAAGAGAGTATAGAAATTCACAGAGTTTTTCTTATGAACTCTTAGGTACATTAAAACGTTCAAAAACGCTGTTATTCTACATTTTCCAGATTATCCTAAAGGGAATCGGCTAAGAATGTGCCAATCGATTTGCATTGCAGGGAGGAATCGAATGAGCTATTTATCTCATCTGTAGGTGCCGTAAGTCCCCATAAACGCGTTTTCGTCACCTAAAAAAATAACACATTTTTAAGGGAAATTCCTAATATTTTTCTGGATGGATTCGCAAAAACTGATCAGTTCCCCATCAGGAGACCAAAACATGTCGAATGACTCCTCATTTGTATTCATTGGTGGATCGGAAGTGATCTAAATCTGAGTGAACGACATATGGACGGACGGACGAACGAGTGGATGGACGGATGGACGGATAAACGTATATACGAATGGAATGATGAAGGGTAGACGGATGGACAGATAGACGGATGGACAGATAGACGGATGGAAGAATATACGGATGAACGGATATGTGGACGGAAGGATAGACGGATGGACGGATAGGCGGACGGAAGAATAGATGGATGGAATATTGGATGGATGGTCTTGCGCAGGTTACTCGCTTTCTACAAGGATTTCTATTTAATGAAATACGCAAACCATTTCCCCATAGGTTTAGCTGCTTGTCAAAAATAGTCTCGCGGTAGTCTGAAAAAGTGTTTGGTGAAATCTATTAGGCGCTTAGACACAAACTTTCGAGCTCGAGGTGAGCCTGTGTGAGGCTCGAGCGCGCGAGCACGCAGCTCACCCAGCAGCGCGGTGCGCACGACGGTGAGCAGCGGCCACTGGTCGCCGTAGAGCCCGCGGAAGTCGTCCAGGTCCACCGCCCACACCATGGCGCCGCCCAGCCGGTTGCGCTTGATGTACGACATCTGCGGGCCAAGACAACCTTGCAATGAAAGCTTTGCGTAAAAAAAGCATTGGGATCAAATGTATTTCAGAGTTGAGGAAAAGGTAGGCGATGCAAACACAAATAACACGGGAATAAAAGCATGAGAAGAGTCGTCGGTGCACAAAAAAAGTGACACGTCTTAAAAATCGTCATTTTCGAGCTAAGTGAATAACTATGTTCAGAAAATAGAAAAGAGATAGAAGATAAATTTTCCGGGCTGGTAGGCCGTGGTCCAGTTGGTATTGAAGGGCCAAATGTTTCGTCCGCGTCTGCGGTGGACATCCTCTGTGGCGGCAGGGTCGCGGGCGCAATTTTCGGGGCGGCGGGTGGCTGGCGACTGGCCAGTCGCCCTGCCGTCACTGAGGATGTCCACCGCAGACGCGGACGAAACATTTGGCCCTTCAATACCAACTGGACCACGGCCTACCAGTCTGGAAAATTTATCTTCCATTGACTCAAGCCGTGAAAGCCTACGATGCTAAGAAAAGAGATAGTTCATAAGCAACTCGATACAGTAACACTTACTACGATAACTTACAGAAAAACACTTTGTTGATATTAATTTACTAAAATTTTGTTGCCCAAAGATAATGTGTGCAAAAGGGACAAAGTTTGAAAATTTAGTAGTAAATCTCACGACAGAATTTTAATAGTCTTACACACTCATTACGTAAGCGCGTCAAATTCGCCGAAAGTAACAGAAATCAGTGAAACAACAAATAACTAAATTACAATAGCAGTAACCAGCTGAAAATACGAAGGTGTCACTACTACAGTCGTGGATGGAGTATTTAGAGTACTAATTACTAGGTAGTAATAGAGATCTACTTAGAATACTTAGTATAGTAACTAGCTAATATAGTACTAGTTAGAATAGCGTAGTAGGTAGAATTGTGTAGATCAGAGTATTAGGTAGGTAGACAGATTCTAGTGTTGGATGGAAATTAAAAACCATTAAAACGAGGCAATGCCTCTCGAGACGGCAGGGCGGCGAACGCACCTTGACGGCGAGCGACTGCGGGTTGTCGTAGCCGACCCACTGGTTGCCCTTGACCATGTAGGGCGAGCCGACGTCGTCGTAGTCCACCGCCCAGCCGCCCTCCTCCTGCAGCTGCAGCACCTCCAGGTAGGAGAGGAAGCCCTTCTGCTGCGTGTAGCTGCCCTCGGCGCCGGCGCCCAGCACGGGCGCGCCCGGGGCCGCCTGCGCCGGGTCGGCCAGCGTGAAGGAGCGCCCGTAGAAGGGCACGCCCACCACCAGACGCTCGCGCGGCGCGCCCTTCTTCAGCCAGTACTTCACCGCGTAGTCCTGCAACGCCACACACGCTCCAAATAGACCACGCGCACCATGGTGTTGCTCAGCGCACAGCAGTGATCTCAACATTATAGCTAGATGCAGAACTGCAGTGCTTTCAAGTGCTGACGATGGTTTCTCGGTGGATTGGCTGCAGTGAACGTCTACCTACAGACTTTCTTATGAGTAAAATGTGGCTTGTGTGTTGTTAGTGATGCTCAATATATGATAGGTTATCGACTCTGTGAACAAAATAAAAATAATAAAAATTGGTAACTTTCGGTTGTAAAGAACGCCATCGAACTGTAAACTAGATGCAAATGTGGTTAGATGAGATATTATTTGGTAGTCATTATTTTAATAATATTTTTTAGGTTGCCGAAGACTGTTATTTGCTATAAAATGATCTATCGAAATAATGAAAGATACGCAAACCAAGAACTTAACAAAAAAGTCTCCCAGAAATGAAAGACTGAATTTTATTAAAATATTGTAAGTAAATTGCAGTTTTAAAATATTAAATATTGTTTTTTCCCCACTTTTTATAAAGTTTTAGTGAACATAAAAGAGAATAAATGTTTAAAATGGGAATGAGTAACTTCTGCTATTTGGTTCTGAGAGAACTAGGGCAGAAAAGACGTTCATCATCATGGCGGACCGTCACGATTTTTGAACTCAGTGTGTCATCTTCAATCTACACTAGAGCACACTGATGCAAAGGAGTTATGAAATGAATTAATGTTCATTCACGAAATTTCATGGTGTTACTAACAAACTATACGAAAACGTTTAATAAAAAGTGGTATTTATTGTCACAGATGTTTTATGAAATGAAGCGCGCAATGCGGTAGGAAACAAAGTCAAGAAACCTAAAGGGTTTACCACTCAGCTACGTGAAGACGTCAGTAAAAAGTGGTAGAAGATGAAATAAAATGCAGATGATGAAATGATGCATGTCTGTTCCCTATGCATGACAACTCAGGTGATTACAAATGACTCATACGAAAACATTTAAGAAAAAGTGTAAGTAGTGTTTATTGCAGAGGTGTTATTAAATGAAGTGTATCTCTTCCAAATTCAAAAAAAATCTAACAGATACTTTTAATCTTCACTTCTTTATTAACCTACCGCCCACATACAGGGTCTCTAGAATCTCAGGTCGCACGATAGCCACACAAATTTCGTTACGATTATTTAATTAAAGTAGTGAACAGCGACAACTAGCTGCATCTAAGATATTTTTCAGTTGACTACATTCCTACCAAATGTGCCGACAATAATCTTTTTTACATGTGATTTCTCTGGATGAAGTAAACTCTACGTCATGGGTTCACCGGCTTCACATCCCTCGAATTTTTGCGCCCACAAAATAATCACGTCCATCTTAGAAAGTCAACTGAACCCGCAACTTTGACATACGAGACTAATACATTACCCCTCGACACCAGCTCGTAGACACCTCACCCACGCCTCTTGCGTGTGTATATATATATATATATATATATATATATATATATATATATATATATATATATATATATATATATATGTGTGTGTGTGTGTGTGTGTGTGTGTGTGTGAGAGAGAGAGAGAGAGAGAGAGGGGGGGGGATACTGACCACGTTGAAGAAGACGCCGAGTCCGCGGTCGTGGCGGCGCTGCAGCAGCGGCGCGTGGTGGTCGGCGGCGGCGTCGCGCTCGGCGTGCAGGTCGAACGCCATCAGGTGGATGAGGTCCAGGTGGCGCGAGATGCGCGCCACGTCGAAGCCGTCCTCCACGCGGAACCTGCGTACACGCACGCCCTCTGATAAGGACATACATTCATACATAAAGATAGTTGGATCCAACATTGAGCACACGGGGTCAGATTGTGTGTTGAATCCCCTAGTCAAGTATTCAAGCCACCGTATTATCTTCTCTGTGGATTATGCCTATCGGTTTTCTATTAATTTATTACTTGTGGAACACTTGGGAACATTATCTTCTTTGTAAATCATCTATACTATGCAAATATGAAATAGAACCCCAAAAGTGTCTCTTTGAAGGTCTACACTGTAAGAAACCAAATTCGTGTCTGCAGCGGCAGAAAAAAATTGTTTTATGGACTTGTGATGAATCCATTCCTCATCTTCTGTGACCGATGGCAACGTGTGTCGCTGCATAACGCGTACAAATCGTAATATGCGAACTTCTATTTTATTTTAGTCATAAATCCGCCTGATCCAAAACAGACGAGTAATTCTCCATCCAGAAGTAGCCCCAGAAGTAGCTCTTGCTTGGATGGCATCTTATGAAAGGTAGAAAACTCTCGTATTTCTTTAGTGTATTATAAATGTAAGGGGTTTATTTTCTCCTCTTATTTACACTAATTGATACGCAAATCATGTTACGCCGGTATACGAAATCTATTTGCCGAATATCAGTTCCCGATAAGCTCCCTATGCATGAGGTGCAAAATCAAACGTGTAACTTCGTTATGAGAAATTTCCTCCCGATTATTCATGGGCAAATGTAATCATCTCCGACCCCCCACACACCCTAGAAGTTGGTAGCATTTGAATCGATTGGTGCAGAAACCCCTCATGTCCATTTTCAATAGACTTTGAGATATGTTGATCACACGATATTATTTAGATAGATAAATAGGTAGGTAGATAGGTAGAGAGATAAATATATAGATAGGTATAAAAATCTCTCATGCCCGCCGTGAACCGCGGGTGCAACATCTGGCTAACGTTTTCGTTTGGGGCAAAATCGGGTGTAAAGTAATTCAGTTTTTTCCTTCTCCTGAAAAGCCGTAGAAAGCGGACTTGATGGGTTTCTGCACCTAGCGATCCATTTACTCATCGACCGCCTGCAGCGGGGTCGGGGGGGGGGCGGGTGCGCACCTGGAGGGCGGCACGGAGGCCGTGAGCAGCCAGCCGCGCGGCTCGAACGCCGCCGCCAGCTCCTCCACCAGCAGCGTGAAGTGCTCGCGCTCCTGGGGCTTGCCGCCCAGGTCGCCCGCCGCCGGGAACTCCCAGTCCAGGTCGATGCCGTCGAAGTCGTGGCGCTCCAGGAAGTGCAGCACCGACCGGATGAACTCGCGCCGCGTCGCCGCCGACGCCGCCATCTCCGCGAAGCGCCGCCGCGCCTCCTGGTAGCCGCCCACCGAGATGAGCACCTTGAGCGCCGGGTTGACGCGCCGCAGACCCACCAGCGACCGGTAGCCTCCTGCCACACGCCAATCGTTCATTCGTTATTTAGGCTCAACTAATAAAATCATCGGTCCCGTAAATGGTGTAGTAGTCGCCCGCGCTCCCATGAAAGAGCCGGCACCAGGGCCCAGCAGCGAGGCGGCGGCGCTCCAGGAAAATGCGGGCACCGCTCACGGGAGGTCGCTGAGGTCGGGCTCAGCGAAACCGTCACGCCTCGGTCACTGGCCGTACGGTCGGGCCAGTCGACGAGCCTGCAGCCCTGACCGGATATAAAACGGCGCGCAGCGAGCGGTGAACACAGTTTCAGTCGTCCCACAGACATTTCATCAGGATATTTGGATTGATACAACTGCTTCGTGTTTGGACATCTCTCTGGATTTTGGTGAATTTGGCAATTCCCCGGTGAATCTTTTGGATATTTGGTAACTACGCGTTGTTAAGGGCTTTCTCTGTATGCTCAGAAATTGTAAATAAACAACTGTTTTACAAAAGTAACTTGTTTTGGTCATAACAAATGTAAATTATTAACCCGAGTGATGGCGGTGCGCCTCTCCTTTTGATGCAGAGATCCAGCGCCGACCTACAGTCTGGGTTGCGAGAGTGGGTCACCGCCACATTCGAGTCAAGTTGTACGCTCCCAAGTGGTCACCCGACATTCGTGGCATTACAATGCATGTAGGTATAGGAGTGTGTGTGTGTGTGTGTGTGTGTGTGTGTGTCTGTGAGGGAGAAGACGGGAAAAAGGATGAGGAAGGAATGATCGCCTACTGTCCGTGTCCTATCCGTTTAGGTACTGCTCCGGCATTCGTCTGGTGTTGATCGGAGTATCCTAGGAAAACTCCCGATCAGAGCAGCCGGCCGCCGAAAACAACCTCCGGACAGCAGCAGTATTCGACCTAGCTATAGAGCCAATGTGGAAAAGGACAAAAGAACAAAAGAAATGGGCAAAAGAGACTCTCAAATACTCACTCTCGCATTTCATTAGTAATTCGCCTGGGAGCAAAAATTGTCAAACTTTTGCCCTTCTAAACCGAAATCAAAAGTAAAAATAGATGTCCATGACATCAAAGTAATCTCATTATATACCTTCAAATTGCCAAAACTCACGTACACTGATAAAAACATTTACTTCAGTGAGAGATTCAATTTTGTTGAATACGCAGTTCACTGACTACAATAAAACTTGCCCAAAGGTTGTCATTGTTCTACATCTAATGTAAAGAAATACTGAAGATTCTGAAAAGAAAATATCGACAGACATGTGTATCTTAAATATTTAGGGATGTATTTTTTCGAGAATCCCAATGACGCGGCAAACTCGTAGCTGGATTGGCAAATAATTGGCAAAGAACTGGGAAACTGGTTGGTGAATCACCTTAGGATTTACGAACCTTAAAGGCATGTCCGCGAATTGTTATGTTTTCATTAGCGTGTCGGGAGGAGCGGCCTATGACGTGTAACGGAGCAGCCGCCTCCCCGCCCCCTCCCCCCTTCCTCCCTCAGGTCTCGTCACTAACTGCCCGCATACGTGAGGCAACGAATCATTGTGGTAGATAACCAGTTGCTTGGGATTTCCACGATTCGCCCTGAGAAAGTGCTCTCTGTCCACTCTGAATAACTATTGTTTGCTAATAAAGGGATTTGACGGATGATCGGTTAGGATCAATGGGCAATCAGTGCTTACTATTGCGTAATATCAGCCATATCGTTGATCATATGATCACAGAATAGCTGAAGATGGAGATGCCCAATATTTACAGATAGAAGATGGGGTGATACTTGAATAGATGGATTTGATGTGGCTCGCTGTTGAAGATAATGCTCCTGAACTTGTCTGGAATTGCGTCGAGAAAACCAAGAGAAAGACTTGATCTAGATTGATATTTCTGGGCCCCTCAGCTCCTATGACCATTAGTTCCGTTAGTGTACTGCATTTTGTTCCGGTTTGTGGCAATGTTCCTACCATCTGGAGGGTGTGATCCGGCGCCGACCTACAAGCTTGGTTGCTAGGATTTCTCTCTCCAGAAATCTCCCCCAGTCTGAAGAATCTATAAGCTCACATCTGTTATCCCGACCGTGTAGTGCAGCTCACTAAAAATGTGAGAAAAGGGAGAGAATTGTACACGAGAAAGGAAGGAAAGATAGTTCCTTATCCGTGTCTGGTTTGTTAGGGTACTGCCCTGACACTCGTCTGCTATTGATTGGATGATCTGATCTCCCGTTCAGAGTAGCTAGCCACTAGAATTCTTCTCTAGAGAGCCGCTGATTTCAATCCAGCATTACAGCTAGTCGCCTTCCATAGGGCTGAAAAGCATTAGATGCGGTCAAATGTTCTGTATAATGGATGGTGATTCACTCTTAAAAGGTGCATGCGTGAAGACAATTGGAGTAAAATAGCTCGTCAAAAATATCGCCAACTTATACAGAGAATTTAACTTGCTTTGCCCACACATTTCCTGGTCGACGGTGAGGCTCCAATCTTCGGTCTTCGATATTTTCAAAGAATATCTTTGAGTCCAGCCAACGCGAACTTTTCAACGCTTTTTATACAACATACACATAAAGCTTTTCTCTTCTCACTTTCCTCGCGTAAATAAATTAAAGAAACGCATTCTATGCGGGATCCATTTTATCCATACGCCTCACCTATTTCTTATCGCAAAAAGGACTCACTCTCGGGGCGTGGGGAGCGGGGCGAGACGAGAGGGGACCGGAGCGAGTAGGCGGGGGGCGTGGAGCGCAGGGAGCGGTGCGTGGCGTGGGGTGTGAGGCGCGGTGCGGTGTGGGGGGAGCCGGGGGGCATGAGGCATGGCACGGGGGCTCGGGGCGCGAGGAGAGAGGCGGGGATCGAATGGCAGGGGCCGTGGAGCGGGGACTGACGGGCAGTGGGCGTGGGGCACGAGGCGCGGGGAGCGGACCTAGCGGCGCAGGGCGTGGAGCGCAGGGTGCGGGGTCCGGGGCGTGGGGCGTGCGGCTCGGAGGGCGGGGCGCGGAGCGAGTAGCACGGGCGCGGCGGGTGGGGCGCGGGACGGGGGAGGGAGGAGGCGTCCGCGCGGGGGCGGCTGAGCCGCAGGAGGCGTCCACACAGCTGCTGCCTATTAGCGGCGCGGCGCTCCTTCCCCGAAGCGGCCCGGCGCATGAATTATGCACGACGCCGCGCCGCGGTGCGTCACGCACTTCTCAAAACAAACAGCGGCGGCGCGGCGCCTTCGTCTTCCCCGTCGCCGGCGGCCCCCGCCTCGCTGACTGACGGGGCGCTACCGGCTATTGACACCCGCGAAATGCGCGGATATGGCGCGGGGTGGTCGTCATGTGACACCCGCGGACCTTGTTGTGGACAGTAGAATCCTAACTTAAATACGAAGCGATTCAAAGTTATTTGTATGTTAGAAGTCGAGGTCCTGCTGTTCCGGGTCGAGAAATAATGTTGTCAGTGATATGTTTCGTCAAGTGAATTCATAAATCACCGTATTAAAATAAGTAAAAATATAATCTTCTTCTTAGCCTAATTGACACCTAAGCTAATGTTAACATAGCATTTCAATCTGCAGGGGTCACTTGAAAATGAAACTTCTTTATTGCGTTAAAACGTAACCCGCCAAACCCCAATGGATGACAAGTTGACTACCAATCACGAACAAATGTCACATGTGACACGTGTTTAAGAAATTTCCCTACACTCATTCATTGGCAAAATGTGTTGATTGACGACTATCCTTGCGGTAGACGTTTGTAACATTTTCTTAGAGACCCTTGAATATTTCATAATTCGTCTTATTCACGCTCATTCATGCCATTTTGGATGACGAGCTTTCTACCGCTGTGTATGGCGGCTGTGTTTGAAAGTATGAGCGGTACTCCCCCACCCAGTGCGTTCTATTCTGGAATGTGGGAGAGGGGTGGAAACGATAGATCGCGCGTGGTACGTGGCCCTTTCTATAGGATGTTGCATTCGTCTGGAAGTGATTGGGTAAACCATTGACAATCGACCTACGATATTCATCCCTGTAGATCACAGACTCTGTAAGTTTTAATATAAAAAATGTTCGGTATCCGCATTGTGGAGAAAACTATTTTTTTACACTGAACGTAACAACGACGTAACTCTCGCCGTTGCCAGTGCTAGTCAGACGGAATTGAGTCAGTAATATTTCTCCCTGGAATATATTTTTTGCCGGGCTTGTCAATTACTACGGGCTTCACACTTATAAATGTAGTGCATGTTACATCGCAAGAAGTGGCGACTTCCCCCCCTCTCTCCCTTTCCCCCTCTCTCACTCCATAGTGAGTTTTGGCCAACCTACAAGTGGGATTGCAGGTTTTCCTCCACAGGTATTTTCCCAGCGGGGCATCACTCCAGCTAGGTCAAGCTCTAAGCTTCCGACTGGTCTTTCGACATAGTGGACATACAAATATTTCTTCGTATAAACGATTTGTTGAGTTTCATTGCATTCAAGGATCAGCCGTGACGCCGCACGTCCTGCCACGTCACCCTGCCCGCCTCGACCGCGAGGACTAGGTCCGCACGTGAACCGACTGCCGCCATCGGCAGCGACGGGAGGTCCGGCATATGGGATCGGTATGCGCGGCCACGAGGTCAGCGGGGACGGTTGCCATGTCCCCCCCCCCACGCCGCCGGCCCGCCCGCTCTTTGGAGGCGCCGGCCCGGTCACTTCCGCCGCCGCCGCGAGGTCGCGCCCCCGCGCCCGTGCCAGCGGCCGCAGGCGATGATGCGCGCGGGAATCGAAGTCGCCTGCGCCACGGCCACCCCCAGGGCCTGCATCTCGCTGCAGAGCACGTAGCCAGTGGGCGTCGCCCGGAACAGCGCCGGGATTAAAATTTTCCGTCCGGCGAAGCTCCAGTGGTGGACTTCCGACACAAGAACAGGCGGGACTAAACCGACGAAGACTGTTTTAAGTAAAATTTTGTGAAGCCTTTACAATGAACGTTTTACACCTAGTTTCATCCAACAAGACGGGAAAGATCTGGATATTGGAAAGTTTAGTTTACGAATACATAATTTTCTTACATGGCCTCACTGGCTTCTTTACTTACAAATGTGAGTGCCAAAACACTACATATCCAACATGAGTCACGAAACGTTTATTATTTTCTCAAATATATATGAATAATAAACGTAGAATGTCTGGTCTGAGTAGCCGAGGTCACTAAGGCTGGAGGGCCATAGATGCCTCGGCCGGAAGGGTACGGGTAAGAATTCCGCCTCGAATTCCTCCGTACGAATTCCTGGATGTTTGTGTGTGTGTTCGTGTTTTTCCTACAGTTCCCCATACGGTTAAAACAACCACAGTGATCGCTATGTGACCAAGTTGTTAGAAAAGCGATCTAAGAACAAAAACAAAAAACCCATAGTATAAGAGACAAACTTAAATAAACTATAAAACGTTAGTAGCATTTGAGTCTTCGTTGTGTAGGTATTTTTTTTAGGTTTTAATATTTCTGGAGGAGTTTATATTATGTTTCCTTTTCCATTACAGTTCATTTATTAATATTTCTGATTCATTCCAAAGGAACATTAGGTCCAAAGGAACGGTAGATCGCAGGGACAAATAATAACGTTCTTGACGTTTTCGTAGGTCAGATCGTGTGTAGAGTGAGGTAAAGTCTATGGAGATTGAGCCTTTGTGAACTCGATAAAGTAAGTATTTATATTCATTTTCAAAATATAATTTAAAGCAACCTAACACAACATACATTAAAGCAAGTCTGATATCTAAATGCATTCCAATTAGATAATTTCAGATTTTATGGCTCTCCGTTATTCAATTTTCCGAAAATGCCAACAATGGAAATGCGCCTGAATTATCTTTAGAAAGGGACTAGGCGCGATAGACAATTCCGATCTGGAGAGGTAGGTTTGTATAGGAGATGCAGTCAGCTTGCGTTCTAAGACATGTCTGAAACTATTCTCTCCGTTTTTCAGACAAGAAATTATACTGCCTTGTTCAGGCCAAGGAGGTTGAACCCCTGTGTCCACTCAGAGAAGGTAAATTATTTATTTTCGTAATTGATAGACTGTTGCACCAGAAATTGTACGTTATTGGTCCCATACAACTAGGAGAGGTAGGGAAGGCGAGCGACGATGCACTCTTAACATTCTGAGGGATAAGGAGCAGACTAGTCAGATTGAACCGTTTTGTAGTCTCACAGTAGTGATACGTGATATACGCCAACTGATGATTAATTATACAAAATATTGTGTTTTGAATGATAAAAAATAGTGCAAATAATTTGCAATTTCTGAGGGCTTAGACAACCATCTTCATCATCAAAATTGTCCTCTATAATCTGATTTTCCCCTCTAATCCGAGGAAGGGGTGCAGGGGCATGCCCAGTGTATATCTTAACTCTTCCGCCGAGCAGAACAAGGAGCAAATCAAGGATATTGATCCTCTATCTTCCAGAGAAGTGGAAATAGTATGTTTTCGCAATTGGAAATCTGTAGCACAAGAAATGGTATCTTCATTGGTCCAATGCAAAGGGAAGGGGCAGGACCAGCATGAAGCGTCCTTAAATATGTACTCCTGGTTCTGAGGGATGGGTAGCAGACCATGAGGTTTAACTCTCTCGTGTTCTCAGAGAAGGGAAAGTGTTTCTTAAGGCTACAGGAAACCAGTGATGATCAACTAAAAATCTCCTTCAGGATGTCGTGCTCCTCGTCCTACGGCATGGAATGCAGGATCTTCCTGTGCCATCTCCGAACGAGGAAAGTGTTTCTTAAGACTACTGGCAATCAGTGATGATCAACTACAAGTTTCCTCTACGATGTCTTACTCCTCGTCCTGTGGCATGAGATGCAGGACCTTCCTGTAACATCTCCGAGTGGGGAAAGTGTTTCTTACGGCTACTGGCTGTCAGTGATGATAAACTAAAAGTCACCTTGACGATGTCGTACACCGAGAGGGGTAAGTATTTCGAAAGGCCAATCAGTGACGATCAACTAAAAGTCTCCTTGGTACGCTTGACTCACCCTTGACGATGTTGTTCTCCTCGTTCTGCGGGATGAGATGCAGGACCTTCCTATGCCATCTCCAAGAGGGGAAAGTGTTTCTTAAGACTACTGGTAATCAGTGATGATCAACTAAAAGACACCTTGACGATATCGTACACCGAGAGGGGAAAGTGTTTCGTAAAACTACAATCGGAGGTTATCAATTAAAAGTCTCCTAGTACGCCTGACTCACCCTTGACGATTCGCTTATCCGGCTTGCGGTATGAAATGCAGGATCATCCTGTACCATCTCCGAGTGGGGAAAGTGTTTCGTAAAACTACTGGCAATCGGTGATGATCAACTAAAAGTCTCCTGGTACGCTTGACTCACCCTTGACGATGTCGTACTCCTCGTCCTGCGGGATGAGGTGCAGGCCGTGCGGGTCGATGGCGGCGAAGGCGTACACGAGGTGCGTGCACGCGTGCGGGTCCACGTTGCGCGCCGAGAAGCGCGCGGGCTCGCGCCGGTACGCCGACCAGCCCTCCACGAAGCAGACGACGCGGTACTGGTCGCGTTGGCCACGGGGCGGGGCGGTGTCGTCGCCCATGACGGGGCTGGTGGGCGCGGCGGCCGGCGCCGGCAGGAAGGCGTAGCGCCACGACGCCAGGCTGTGCGGACGGCTCTCCACCGCGTCGCGCAGCGGCAGCCGCGCCAGCGAGCGGAAGCTGCGCACGCGCAAAGCCAGCGCCAGCGCGTCAGCGAGAGGCTCGCAATTGGCGCCCAGCGGAGCGCTCCTAGCTACCCGTCGAGTTCGAGTATTTAATGTCACAGTGATTG
Organism: Gryllus longicercus; assembly: GCA_038098605.1. Lineage (NCBI taxonomy): Eukaryota > Metazoa > Arthropoda > Insecta > Orthoptera > Gryllidae > Gryllus > Gryllus longicercus. The sequence continues at coordinate 1,777,477 of JAZDUA010000128.1, read as the reverse complement.
ATTGATTGATTGTTGGTGATTTCGCGTCAACTGCTAAGGTCGTTCGTACCGTAAGTGATGTCGGGCGGGACAAGCTCTAAGCTCTCGACCGGTCTCCCGCCATGTGTGGTAATGTAGTGCATGAAGACGTGTGTGTGTGTAAGTAATGAGCGAGGATAGAGCACGGAAGGGGAAGGAAAGATCGCGCGTGGTTCTTGTCGAATTTTCCTCATGATATGGTTATGATCTTCCCTCCCTGAATGGCGAGATCCGGCGCCGATCTACCGTCGGCTAGCGGTGTTTTCTCAACCAGGTATCTCCCACAAGCGGAGCACCGACCCAGCCGGGACAAGCTCTAAGCTCTCGACCGGTCTCCCGCCATGTGTGGTAATGTGGTGTATGTTAGTGGAAGTGTGTGTAAGTAGAGGGCAAGGACAGGAGAAGGAAGAGGAAGGAGAGATCGCGCTCGGTTCTTCTCGAACTGATTGGAGAAACCACGGGAAACTACTCGCACATGTCACAGCAGCCAGCCACTAGAATTCTCCTCCAGACAGCGACTGAATTCAACCTAGCTTTCAAGCTACTGTCAAAAAACCGGCAATGTTGGGACTTGAACCTCGGACCTCCCAGTCAGAGTTACTGTAGTGACATCAGTTGCTACCAAGCGCCACCTCTCCCAGTATTAAATGCCATGACGCGTCAACTGCTATGATTGACTGCTTATTTTGTGTTTGCGGGCGTGGCAACTACTATGGTCATTAGTCCTGAAAGCGTGATGTGTATGTTTTATCACTGGATGTTGCGGTGAAGTTTCCTTCTCTGGCTGGCGACACCATGCGCCGGCCAAGGCGTCAGCTTGCAAGAATTCTCCCAACAGCGGGGCACTACCCCAGTCGAGACAATTTGTTAGCTCCAGACGTGAATGGCAGTGTAGGGTATGTCAGGGTAAGAGTGTGTAAGCAAGGGCTGATGATAGGGCCAGGAAAAGCAAGAAAAGATCGTGCGCGCTCCGGTATTCTTGTTGTCGAGTTCATCGGAGAAACCACGGGAAACTACTCGTACATATCAGAGCAGCAGGTCAATAGAATTTTCCTCCAGACAGCGTAGGAATTCGACCTACTGTCGAGAGTCCTGCCATCGTTGGGAGAGAAACTGTACAACCTCCCAGTCATAGACACTGCAGTGACATAAGTTGATGCCCTGAGTTACCAAAGCAGGTAACTGTTATGAACATTCGTGTAGTGTAGTGCATGTTATAACGAGAAGGTGGAGATGTCCCTCTTCAATGGAACGGGAGTTCCGGAGCCGACTGACATGTAGGGTGTCTAAGGATTTGACGAGAAGGGGACTTTCACTCTTCACATAACTACTAGTAATTAATAATTACACACAGATTTAATCAACATAATCTAATCATTGAGGATACCTGAAGAAATATTATTGACTAAGCGTTGCGAGGTCCTGTTTTAACACAAACCATCGACAGTTTGTCTATGTGTATGTATGTTTTTTTGCTACGATGTCACGATCGAACGTTATTTTTCTCTTCACATTAGGCATGAACGTGTCATGAAGCGATTATAAACAGCGTATTACGTGCAAGGATTTTTTTTCTATTTCAAAATTGTAGCTATTTTAATGGAACTGTTTTATATAATGTTAAGCTTATTTCAACGCTTCTGGAACAAGAGGTCTAAGGGCTACAGATCTAACAATGATCAATCTGCAAAAGGCAGTACTTAATATCAGAATTTTTTGCAGGATTTGCATCATCATAATTATCATAATGGTTACTTCATAATCATTATGATAATCATTGTCATAATTATTACCGTTATTATTATTATTACCGTTATTATTATTATTATTATTATTATTATTATTATTACCGTTATTATTATTATTATTATTACCGTTATTATTATTATTATTATTATTATTATTATTATTATTATTGTCGCTCTGGTAAGGATAGAAGTATTGAGGGTGGAAGTGGTGTGGTGATGGCTGGGGCCGCTGGTGCCTCACCTGGCCACCTGCGGCGGGACGCTCTCGACGGCGGCGCGCAGGGGCAGCGCGCGGGAGCCGAACTCGGGCCCGGAGCCGGGGGGCGGCAGGCGGCGCTGGTTGGCGGGCGGGCTCTCCACGTCGTCGCGCAGGAAGGAGCGCGGCTCGGGCTGCCAGACGCGCCGCCAGCCCGCGGGCGAGGAGAGGGCGCCGGCGCGGGGGCGGGGCCCGCGGGGGCGCGGCGCGGCCGCCGGCGACGCCAGCAGCAGCAGCGCCAGGAGCGCGGCCAGCAGCGGCGGCGGCGACGCCAGCGCCCACAGCGGCGGGCGCGGCGGGCGCGGCCGCGCGGCGGCGCTCTGCGCACCAAAAGGGGATGGTTACACAACCACACAGAAAAATGTGGAATGTGGATGGTTACACAACCACACAAAAAAATGAAGGGAATCAGTCCATGTATGTGATTTGTGAGTCGGTAAATCCGAATTCGTGGCCATTTTACTTCATTACATCAGGCTTTTGACATAACCTCAAAAAATATAAACAAATTAAAGATATTGTATCCGAGCAGTTATACCATGCTATCTATATGTATTGGAGTCGTTGAAACCGAATCGGAAGTCCATTTAACTTCATCACATTAAATAAGATTTTTCACATAACTTCAAAAACTTTTTAAAAAACTTGTGTCTGGTTGGAGAGAAGGCTATTGATCTGGCGTCAACGATTTTGTCAAGCGGACATACAACAACGTGATGAGTGTTGTATCGTCAGGGACCAATGCCACATTCTCTATCATATTTTAATTTATCTTAATTTAAAATCTGATGTGATGAAGTGAAATAGACTTAAGATTATGTTTTAGCGACCCTCAAAACATATAGGTAACAAGTTCTGACCCCTCGATTAGATATATGTCATTTTTTATATATTTTCAGATTATTTCAAAAAACCTGATGTGATGAAGTAAATGGACACCGGATTCGGATGTAGCGATCCGATAAACGTATAGAAAACTTGGTCAGACACGAACACATTTTTTTTTGTCTGGCTATGTTATTATTTACGCAAGGGCTTACAACCGCTCTGAATAGAGGCTTCCAGGAATTTAATAAAAGAGTTTTCTATCAATTCCCGAATACATTAAAACATTTTAATGTTATTTTTAGTTTTCCAATTGAGTTTCACCGTTTGCAGGTATGAGGGACCGCAATCTTAGTACCGGCAATACTAATCCAGCTGATGATGTACTGTCAATCACCAATCATCGCTGTACGTCTCTCTTGAGGCAATTTAAATAAGAACACTTTAAGTCTAACACAAAGAAAATATATTATTTGTGAATTTATGTACCCAGAATAAATCGCTAATGCTACCTTCTACACTTCCGCGGATAGCATGTTCCTTACGTGAGATCCACCGATTAATTTGTTGAAGTACCTTCCCGAAGTCTAGAATTCGCTACTGATTGGGTTTTAAAACCAGAATGTCACGTTACTATTTCCGGCAAACATTCAGGCCTCCATTCTCTAGTGAACTAGACCCAGAACTGGCAAATTTTCAAATGAATATTTAAAAAGTTGCAGAATATTTATTCATGTTATATGCTTTTTAAACAATACTTTGTTGAAGATCAGAAGTAAAAACTGTAAAATGAGGTAGTTAGTTAAATTTGTTAATTATTGCAAAAAATGTTCTGTCTGATATCAATTTCTTTATAAAAAAAATAGGAAAACAAACGAGATATATTGTTTCGTCAAAAAACCTAAAATAACGATTATAAAATTCCTAATACTCGAGTCCCTACTAATAACGCACTGACGATCACGAACCTAACCTTATCCCTGCATTTTGACTGAACATTGGCAATGTTGATCGTTTCATTTTAACTGTTGTTTGCGTGCAGCGAACTCCAGAACTCCACGTAATGAAATGCTGTGAGAAAAAGTCATTTTTTACGGATAGCCAATGAGAAACTTCCCGTATTCACACGCAAACCGCATTTTGTTTCAAGCTTGTAGCAATTACAGAATTTGTGCTGCACGTAAACACTTGCAGTTAAAGTAGATGTAAGGAATGTTCAGAGGAAAACATTCAAAATTCAGGAGAAAAGTAAAAGACAGGAATGACGTATGACAACGTATGACGCTTTTCGTACATTGTCCATAATGCGCCGAAATATAAGAACGTTCAGTTTTTGAGTTTACGCCATTTCAGGAACGCAAAAGGCACTATGGAAAATAAGGAACCGTTCTCAAAAAACACTTGCCAAAATATTACCGATAATTATTTAAATAAGTATTAAAAGACTTTATCAATGTAAATTTGCATTTTGCTTCAAATAGTTGAGAATAAACGATAGCCATAAAGCAATAAAATTAAAATCGTGTTATTTATTGGTAATAAGAACTGTAATAACAAAATGACTTTCATGTTTTAGCACATTTTATATGTCGAATTTTGAGTGATTCTTTGCTTAAAAATAACTTACGTTTACGTTTCATTCACATTTCCTTTATGCAAACGAAATGTTCTATGCACATTCATAACCATAATGTTATAATTTTTATAACTAAAATATTAAATTTTTGACCTGCAAGTGTCCTTTGATAGAAATAAAATGTTATGAAGTAAACTGAATAATTTGTGTTTGTAGATATTTGTTAGAAACATTTGTCATTAATATATTTTAAGGAAATCTAGATTCAAATCTCTAAAATCCTTAACAAATCCTTAACGTTTCATCTAAATTATGTATGACATAAGTGCATTTCTTGCATCTCTTAGTTTTCTAGAACAGAAACGGGTTCTGCGAGGTCAGTTGCTGAAAAACTTTTCGCTGAATTGTTGACGGATTTCTGCGGAACACGCTATGCGTCTCATGATATACCGGGTCAGTGTCTGCGCCATGAAATAGAAAATGAGAAACACATTTCATTGTCACCCACCGGTCATTCTCTTCATTAGATGCAAGCCGAAATGTCGCTCCTTCCATAACAAGTAAAATGTATGACTACAAGGAGTATTTACAATTCTAATGCCACTCATAAGGCGTGGCCCGTTTCTCATTACCACTTGATAAATTCAAGAGCATAACTGCTCTGACTCCACTATTAAATGAGTCATAAATTAGCATCAAAGTAGCTCGTCAGATATCCACCGCACTGTGATCGGCCTCTTTTCTCGTTCCGAAAAGTTGATACCTATGAGCCTTTCTTTTATTTTTATTTATCCGAGATATCTACCTGTGACATTCATGAAATTGTATATAATATAATATAGATATAATATAATATAGATATAATATAATATAGTTAGTTTCGAATTCATTTTCTTTGTCTGTTTTCCCGGATCTAATCATAGGTTACGGCACGAGATTCAGAGTTTACCGATAAATTCACAATCGGTATAGCAACAAGCGAATGTATTTAAAATATTCGAAGCCTCCAGTTGTATTTACAGAAGAGTCAAAGAACGGGCGTGGTCTGGGGCCCGTTTTTTAGGGTACTGCTTGGGTATTCTTGTAAAGGTAGGAATAAACCTGTCTCATGTAAATTTGAGGTTGAAGGAAAGGAGTCCCAAGATGATTTATAGACAGACACGACTCTTCTCAATTTAGTATCTCTATGTTACAATTACTCGAATGCGCAACAGTTTCGGGGACATATTTTCCCCATCCGCAGGCAAACGAGTCAGGAGCTCATATCACACATTATTAATAAAACAACATCCAGTACAAGCTACTGGACGTACCATCACGGTCAGACGAAGTGTAGTGCTTAGAGGTCTTGGAAGGTATTCACTTGGGTGAATACCTTGCTTGGGTATTCGCCTGGTAATGATCTGAGAATCCACGGAAATCCACCGATCAGAGCAGCAGGCCGCTGAAATCTCTTAGACAGAGGCTGAATTCGATCTAGCTTTCTAGCCAGTGCTGAAATCCTGCCGCCGTCACTCGAACACTAGGACCTCTTTGTAAGAGTTTCTAAAAATATAATAGTACTGCTGTATCTAAGCTACGTCCTCCGGTCAATCAATTAGTCTCTAAAGCCAATGAATAGACAAGGAATAAAAGATAAAATGTTGGTTTGCAAATATGAATGAAAGATTGTTTTATTGCAAGAAAAATAAAAAAGAACATTACAAAAGTACTTATGTATAAGACTTATTACATGTAGAAAAGTTATTCGATTTCGGAGATCATTATGACAAAAGTAATAAAAACCCATTATGAAATCACTACCAGATTCACCTCACTGAAAATAACTATGGGGATTTTCAGTGCTCAATCGTGACTAATTTAAATGGGAAGATTAAGCAATATGAATGCAAAAAATGTAATCATGAACATAGATTTCTCATAGACAAAATCTTGATCAACACAAAAATTTATCTGTTGAACACACACGCGCATTACTTAAAAACGTAAAAGTCTGATTCGCCATCTTAACACAAATGCAGTGACGAATTCCAAAGTCATTTCCTGAGCGAGAAAGTCATGCCTAGCATAGCGGATGAAGTGTTTTTTACGCCTTTATGGTGTGACAGTGGTGAGTTCCCCGTGTCGGCTTCTCTGCGTTTCAGGGGCATAGTTTACTTACAGAAAATGAAACTCGGAAACTAAGACCCAGACTTGTTTACTCTGTGGCTCGTCACTTGTATTTTTCACCTACTTACAAGCATGGCACAGTCTCAATGCAACGATTTTTGTCTTTCATAATGAATGAAACATTGAAGAGCACTGTTCTACAAAATATTAATATCGCTTTTTATTATTATTTTCCTAGTATTTTTATAGCATTCAAATTGCACAGTGCCAGTATCCCCCTCTCCCTCACTTTCCCACTCTATTTCTCTCTCTTTCTCCCATTCTCTCTCTTTCACTATTTCTAATCTGCTCTCATACTCTACGACATCTTATTAAGATACTTGCCAGGTTCTGGTACCATCAGTGCCCAAATAATGTTACACATTTCCAAAATTCTCGATTGCAGAACAATATTAATCTCAGATGAGCTATTTGCCTCGCTCAGGATATCCGGAGATTACCGAAGGGGGCGGGAGAGTCCAACGGCAGGCTATAGAATAAATTCCAATATAATTCAAAGAAAATTGTATATAATTAAGAACTAATTCTACACGGATTTATCAAAATATTACCAGCATTTTCTACAAGTTTGGGTCAAAATTCATTGGGTCACTGGCAGACCTTACCACGAGGACAGAGATGACTACATCCTTTTTTTGAAGAACTAGCTGAACATTTATCCTGCTGCTCAAATATCGCAACTGTTCTTTACATCGAGATACTAAACTATTATTTCAACGCGTTTTGGAGCAGGCCTGTGAAGAGAAGAAGGCAGGAGATTCCTCGAAGCGATTACGAATGGCAACGTGTTAGATACGAAATATCCGTTAAGGGTCAAAAGATGAAACTGTCACTTATGGTTAAGAAAGGTTGTAAACGAGGAAACTACCTTTTTGACTAAAAAAGAATAGAGGAAAACCTACGCATGAGTCTGTCGTCCCCCCCCCCCCACCAATTCGTATTTGACTGTTTAGAATGACGATTTTTGAGATGTCACTTCTTTGTGCGCCGACGTTGTATCGAAGAGATCGCCAAACAGTCTACCGCGAGCTGCCAGAAACCCGCTGAGGAAACATTCATTAGATCGCAGTGTGATGCTCAGGTTGTCTGACCTGGAGTTGCTCCTCTGAGATGACTCATGAAAACAGCTGCCTGCATAATCCCGCGCAATTATCTCTGTCAGTCCCATACTTAGTTGCATGAGCTTGATATTATGTTCTTTATGTTTCTACATGTGAACAACATGTCTATCCAGGTTGTTTGGTAGCTCTCAGGAACATTTAAAAACGATACATTTGCTCAGAAGCTTTATAAGGTTGGCAACCACTGATCCAGCATGTGCGCAACCCCTGCAAGTAGGCACCCCGCGGCGCAGGCTTAGGTATAGAGCCATTCTGTGCTAATGGCGCCGTTGGAGAGCTGGGCTGGGTTGGGCTGGGCTGGGCCCGGCCGCGCCGGGCGGGCAACGCCCTCCGCAGGCCGACGGCCGGCGCGACGACGACGACGGCGGCGGCGGGCGTGGCAGCCTCCGCACTCCGCACACGCACATGCGCGACAGAACCCGTGGCACAGCGGCCGGCGCGCTCGCCTCCCACCTCGCTGGACCCCACATTGGAATGGAAGGGCTTCCAGCAACAACTAGATAGGCCATATCAGCCGCAGGAGGTCTCCCGCTATTCATAAATGACAATAGCTTGATTTTGGTTAATTAATTAATTCTTTCATCCCTCCAGGCGCGTAAACAGCTGTGGTCATTATTCCGGTAAATGTAGTTAATGTTATCGCGGGAAGTGGCATTGAAAAGTGAGATCCGGAGCGGACCAACACGTTGGGCTGCATGATGTCCCCCCAACAGGACACTGCCCTAGACAGGTCAAGCTGTAAGCTCGCCGATAGCCTTCCGATACGTGTAGAAATGAGTTGCAACAAGTGTGTATTTAGGGGACGAGCAGGGACAAGGATGGGGAACAAAGATAACGCGCGGTCTATAGCTCGTTTGTTAGTGTACTGCTCCGGCATTCGTCTAGTGTTGAACGGATAAACCGTGAAAAGCTACCGATCAGAACAGTTGGCAGCTAGAATTATCCTCCAATCAGCTTCTGCATTCGGCCTAGGTGTCTAGCGAGTGTCGAAAATCACCCATCGACGGGACTCGTATCCTAGGACCTCTCAGTCTGAGAAACTACAGTGACGACCGTTAATACCTGGAATTATCTCAGCCGGTCAAAGTTCCTCAAAGAGTGGCTTATCTCTTTACTCTACGTGTGTCGTATTTATTAACTAAAAGAGCTTGGAGCAACATGATGAGCGATTCTTCCACCAAAAAATTGATATTAACATTTCTGAAGAGCGAGAGACTTCCTGTGGGTTGCGTACCTTATCTCTGTCCCAGGCCCTTCAATTCCGGGCATTTTTTCTGCGGTTGTAAAAGGCAAAATCCTGACAGTTTCTGGTTTTCCTGAGATGACTTAATATTTCAGTAAGCTGTATTGAAGACAATTATGTGAGTCGCTTCCCCTCTAAGCCGCGTCAACACCGTAACCATGACCGCATATTCCCTCCCAATATGCACACGTGAATGTTGGACGATTACTTTATGTGCGTAGAACAGGAGAGAAGGCGGGCCATAGGAGATTCAATATTATCTTTAGCTACCTAAATTTATACCCCTAATATAATTAATTCTCTGAATTTGGTGATGTAGCTGAATATACAGAAATTGAGATGCCTCACCGCAATGGATGCTTCGTCACTCCACTTTTTTTATTCGGAAATGGCAAACTTCGTTCTAATCCAGTCCTGTCCAACTAGCTGGATTCTGGGAGTCGTGACTCTGAAAACGCATGGGCCCGGGCCATTACCTCCACTCACCCCTCTCCCCTTCCCATCTCGCCTTCCCCTCTCCCTCCCCCTCTCCCTCCCCTCTCCCTCCCCTCTCCCTCCCCCTCTCTCTCCCCCTCCCCCTCTCCCTCTCCCTCTCACTCCCCCTCTCCCTCCCCTCTCCCCTTTCCCTCTCCCTTTCCCCTCTCCGCGTTACCCTCTGCAGGCGGCCATCTGCCCCGGACTTAAATCCTGATTTATCGATTTCGCACTTAAATCGAAAAGCGTTCGCAATGTCTTCCCGAGAGCTAGCTGAACTATAGTGCACTGAAAATCCTACAAAAAGACCATTAGAAAAGAGAGAAAGTCTCAGATAATTAAAATCTATGCTAATAATCTTCTCGTGTAGATTATCTGGTAGTTTCTGATGTGAAGAGAAGAGAAAAGTGCTCTTTGTCTGTAGACTGAGAGAAAAGATTGATGAAAGCGTGTTACAAAAAAGGAAGCGGTGACAGATCCCGATACGGATTTAGTCTTCCCACACCTGAACTTGATGGTACACACGAAGTCCCAGTGGCAACATGTGTACTTGCGGCTTCCCTGGGCAGTGAGTATAATGCAGACAGAAGGATTCGACAGAGTGCAACGCAGTGTTGTCATGTCCTCATAAAAGGAATAGGCGCAGTATATTCCTTCCGAACATAATGCGTAATGAAATAATGTGAAATGGCAGTATTCCTAGAAAACAAAGCAACAGAAAAACCATTTTGCTTATGAAGGGCTGTTTCATGATATTAATCGGTTTAAATTTCAGACTACCAGACAGTCCAAAAATACGTGGTATTTTTGGTGTTCTTTTAGTATGATTGATTTACTGATTAGTGATTCCGAGAGCGACAACTGCTAGGGTCACTAGTCCCGTAAATACATTTTTGTGACATGTTTATGGTGCATGTGTTTTCTTCGAGAGGTGGCGGTGATTTTCCCCCGCTGGATGGTGAAATCCGGTGACCATCTACCGCCGGCTAACGGGATTTCCCTCAAACAAGTATCTCCAAAACTCAAAGCACCGCCTCTTTCGGGAAAAGCTCCCGACCGGTCACTCGGTGTGGTAGTGTAGTGAATGTAAGTGTAAGTGTGTGTAATTAAGGGGCGAGGATTGGATTGGATTTGAAGGATTGGAGGATTGGATAAAGAAGAGGAAGGAAAGATCGCGCGCAGTCCGTGGCCCGTTTGTTATGGTGCTGCTCCAGGTGCTGCTCCAAGAATCTACGTAAAACTACGATTACAGCAACGGACCGCTTGAATTCTCCTCCTAGCGACTGAATTCGACCTACCTAGTGTAGAAAATCCTGTCACCATCGAGACTCGTACCTAGGACTTCCTAGTCACAGACTCTGCAGTGACATCTGTTGATGCCCTGAGCCACCTCGCCTGGTTCTTTTAGTATGATATTTCGCCGGATAGTGGTATGAGCTGACGTCGAAATTTTAAAAATTATTATTCAATTTAATTTATCATTCAAAATTTAATCTCATATCCACAAATAAAAATACGGCAAAATGATTACTGGAGTCGATATTTTGTAAAATACCCCCTCTAATTCAACGGCTTTCAAAGAATGATCACTTTTCTGAAAATCTTATTCTATTATCGACACTATTACTTAACTCAGAGTAGACGTTAACGCACTGAATACTCGTTTCACAATAACTAACCCATTTGAAGTCAGATAATTTTCGAAGAGTAAAATATCTAAATCGATAATGCCACTACTCTGACTTTGAAATGATAAATATGAAGTTATTATAAATTGTTCGAGATATTTATGAGAACTTACGCTCATAAACCAGAAAAGCAGTGTTCACTGAAATAAAAGTTCTTATTCTATTAGTTACGTTGAAATTTGTGGCCAAGAGAATGAGACACAATTCAGTCACATTGAAGTGGCGCGAATGAAATCGGAGATCTGATCCTTTTTGCATATTATAAAATTAGATAATTTAAAACAGTTTTACTCTGCAATTCTCAATATAATATCATGGGAGCATAACTATCACAAATTCGACACAAATTTTCGAATGGAAGACCCAATACATTTTCATATTTTCTACATCATACTGTTGTTTCTCAAACTTTAACATACTAATAATTTTCCGTCTTTGTTTATGGTGGAGATAATCCAAAATTAACACAGCAATAGTTGACGAAAGATAAAATGGATTGTTAAAATATTAATTTGCCAAGTTGCAACGCTCTACACTCCTTACGTTAATAATGATAGTGAAGACTTAGAGTGAATGAAACAACATGCCTAGGAGTTTTGATAAACATGACGCTACCCTTCCCTCTCCGAAAAAATTCAATAAACGATATAAAATGGTTACTAGCATTTTTCCATAGAATGCAAACGTCATTAACGAAAATAGGATTTGTTTAGTGTTTATTCTTCATCTCTTTTAAGAGTTATTCATTCAAAAATAAAGATTAAATCAATACAATTTATTAAATTGTAAAAATGAAAAATTAATTTTAATGTTTTGCTGAACCAGTTTGCGATTAGATTTTCCAAATTCTGTAATAACGATTAAAATTCACATTTCACTCGATTTACGCAACGAAGTTGATTAATATATGAATGGTATACAATGAAATATAAATGCATTTTGACCGATTAGTAGAATCAGTTAAGAAATCCATCATTAGATGTATTGGGTCGGAGTGAATGTATGTTTAAACCATAAGGCACTTCCAGTTTAAACCGCCATTGGTTAAATATATTCTTCGGTTAGGATTTTGATTGCTTAATGCGTGATAAACGCTATCGAAAATTCCTTTCCTCCCATCATGTTGTAAAATTGATTAACCTAAAAATATTACAGATGCGTTTATTGTTTTCACCATTCTTAATAAACAAATACAATCATTAAATTGGTCCCAATTAATTTCCTTATCCATCATTTCTTGTGTTTCCACATTAAATACCGCTCTATCTTGTCCGGGGTCCTTGAATGGGTTAATCAGGCTGCAGGGACGCCCATGCGTGTGTGCGTGTTGTGAGCCACGCGGGCGCCGACCTGAGACCACCGCCGCCGCCGCCGCCGCCACCGGCGCTCCTGGGCGGGACGCGAGACCTTAACCTAGGCATTAACTGGTCGATCGCGGCCGAGAAATTACTCGTTTGCCTTGAAGGCCCGCGCAACGCGTCGCCCACTTGTTGCTTCGCCTATGAGTAGGTGCGCTTCACCGTTGCTGCGTTTACAAGCCGTGAATCTACGACACGGAGTACCGCAAGGGTCACTACACGACCCGTCGCTGATTGGGAAGCCCGCCCACTATACGCCTGGCACATGGATACTTCTCAAACAACTTTCCTTTTACTAAAAAAGGCACAGTACAGTACAGTACAGCACAAATTAATCAACAGTCAGGAGAAGATCATAAGGTAATTATTTGGTGATTTACGATCCACAGGTAATAGTTTAAAGAAATGGTAGAGTATGTTCTTGGTTTTTCTGAGTTATTTTTAAATTAGGTGGAACGTTTAAAATGTGGTTTTAGTTCATAAAATAAATGTAATAGAATAATGTAATGATTTAAGGTGTTGTTTTATGAAAATATAAAATTAGATTTGATTGTGAATAATATTGAAAAGTATTTTAAGTTCAGCTTGAAAGACATATTAAACAAGGAAATATGAAAGCTGAAGATTGAAAAAATTTCGCGATAAATAAAGGAGGAAATATTAAGAAAATCGTGTGAAATGTAATTACTTTCATATTCGATAATTGGATTAATGATAACATGTCTGTTTCGGACCCGGTCCAACATGCTTTTTAAAAGTAACGGACATCGAACATCCCGTTTCACGCATGCCATGAACACCTTTCAAGAATTAATTGCTGTCAGTAAAGTGCATGACTCTTAACAGGTTTGCAACTACATCCCTCGACAAATCATGCTAATGTGGAAACTAACTGTGAATTTGCTCTCTAACACGTTTGTAAAGATCAAAAATGTATTTCATTGTTTTTTGAATGGAATTAAAATGTGAAGCAACAATTCTCAAATAACATATTAGTCCTGCCAGATCTAAACAGGTTAATGATAGTCAAAGCACTAACTTCAGTAATAAATTGTTTCGACACAATTGCTAAAAAAATAGAAGTCGAACTCTTTTGATTTTCAATGAGCTTCAAGATTACTTGAGACGGTGTTATAAAAGTACTAGACCCGACACATACATTTGAGAATTGACAAGAATAGAGTACACAATAAGTATTTTCAATAAAAAGTGAAACAAAACGTTGCGTAACTTGACTTTTAGATAAGCACAAGCCACTAAATCACAATTCACAAATCAATTAAAGAAATGAAAATTGAAGAATTCAATTATAATAAAAAGTATCATGAAATTGATGAATAATACTTTTCCATTATTATTCATTATTCCTTCCAAGCTTGTGTTTGGTAAAGAAAGAAAGAAAAATTTTCGATTTATATTCCCAGCTCACCATGTCTATCAACATTAGTCTATTTTGTTCCACCCATGTCGGATACCTCAGGCTAATACCCAAGAGCTTGCAGTGAATCATCGGGTGTGGTCGTGAGCCCACGGGCATATCTTAAGTCGAATCTATCGCGCAAAGACGCTGGAGGAGAAGGCTTTCAAGCTCGTCCGCGGAGACTGCAATGCGCGACAAGCCAGCTCGACAGGTTGAAAAATATCAGAGATGAATTGCATAGGTGGAAATTGGATAAATGATTGACAGATGTAACCCTTACTCCTTTTATATATTTAATATCAGTCTTTCTTCTACGTTATCACATATCTTCATTCTGTTTTATATTTGTATCAAAGGTCAACATTCAGTTGCAAGATCCCTTTAAAAAATGTCTTAATACAGTTGCTATGTCTATTACATATTTACATATTTCACGCCCTACTGGAAAACACAAATACTCCTTCAAGAAAGTCTTGGTACACAAAATAAGGAAGTAGGAACTGTGTTGCCTCATGAAAGTCATATTATTTTCCCTTTTTAATGTTTTGCAACGGTATTCAAACAGTTCATTATAGTCAATATTACAAAACAACGCTGTTCTTTTTAAGAGGATGAGTGGCAAATTTAGTGAATGAATGAATTCAGCGCTGAACAGTTTCTGTGGCGAATGCATTATTCGCGCATTTTCGCAGTCCTCCTTGTGTGAGTATACAATCTTGCATATAATAATGTCCAGAATGGAGGTCATTACTTCATTCCATGTTCGTACCGACCAAGTAATTACCGCAATATATCTCCTGGAACGGCCCATTTAACCTTCCTTAACTTCCTGCAGTTGCCTCGACAGGTTGATCGGCGAGAACCGCAGGACATCAAGGAGCAATCAGCGGCACCATAACGGATCGAACGGGGCACATCCTCCCGTCCCGCAAGGGCGGCGTCGCAGCGGTGCCTGGGTTCGTGACCGGTGGCTCACCCCGTCGCCCGCGTCGCCCGCGTCGCCCAGCTCGCTCTCTCAGAAACCTGATCCCGCCCAACGCCGCCGCAGGTTGCATGACCGCACGCGCGCCCGAAAACAAGAAAAAGAGCAGGCTTGCGCGTCAAATTCCTGGTCGAGGCGGAGACGACGGCGTCGGCGATAGCGGTTACTAAGGCGCTGAAGATAACCGCGTTTCTAGTCATGTTCATTTTTGATTGATTGATTGATTGATTAGTGTCTCTGAGCGCGTCAACTGCTTAAGTCAGTAGACCCGTACGTAAGTGTAGAGCATTCTTTTATCGCGTGAGGTGGCGGTGACATTCCCCACTCGCTGGCAAGATCCGACACCGACCTACGTTGACTTGCCGGGATTTTTCCCTAACCAGGTATCTCCCACGAGTGTGGAACCGCATCATTTGGGACGATCTCTAAACTCTTCCCTGGTCTCCCGATATGTGTGGTAGTGTAGTGCATGTAAGTTGGGAAGCTCGGATTTGAGGAGGCTTTAAGGTATGATAACAATGCTGATGGTGAAGATAGGAATGAGAAAAGCAATAACTGTGATGGCAGTCCCGCTCGGGCAGTGAAATTAGCAAAATCAAATAATTAGAGTTTTCAGTATCAAATTCAGTTGCTGGGCAAGAGTCAGACCCATTTTCCCAAATCAATTAAATGCCGTCAATGTCACCTTAAACTATAGGCATTTACACACCAGCCTCGCCGTTAGAGCATATTCGATAACAACTAAATCGCTCAGACGAAAGGATAAACTGTCTGAATGACAACTTTGGAGCCCTCAGTAGC
Source organism: Gryllus longicercus (assembly GCA_038098605.1). NCBI lineage: Eukaryota > Metazoa > Arthropoda > Insecta > Orthoptera > Gryllidae > Gryllus > Gryllus longicercus. The sequence goes on along the minus strand of JAZDUA010000128.1, from coordinate 1,761,798 downwards.
TCTTCAAGATCGTTTCAGTGGTTTATCATTATCAAATTTAGGGAATATTGTGACAAAACCTTCTCAAGATGTCATCACCCGCATGCGATCATTACATTGCATCCTCTTCCCATTTTCTCTATCTCGGCGTGGGTTCCACGAACCAAAGATATCTACCTCAAGTAACGGACAACGTTCTAAGTTTTCACCACTGTGTTCCGGGTTTCAAACCCCGCTCTCTGCCTATGTAATTTGTGGTAATCAAAGAGAACTCGCGGCAGATTTAGTCCTCGTTTTTCCATTTCTCCTATCTGTCACTTTACAATTCCTCTCTCATCATTCATTCCATCTTACCGTCTTCTCATAAAATCATGGACCATTCCTGAAATTGACATCTGCGTACATTGCTAGATTGGCAAAAAGATGAAAGAAATAAGAATACCAAGAAGTAGCCGCGAGTATTTTTCGAGATCCCAATTGGACTTACTCCCGAAGGCGAAAAAAGAAGGAAAGAAGAATAGGAAGCAAATTTTACCATCAACCAAGTAACACATCTCCTACGAATCTGCTTGTACGTTACATAACGAAATATAATTTTTTTTAAAGAATATACAAAAGTTGTCGATGATGAGTGTCGAACTGTACTTTTCTGGGAAAATAACCGCAAAAAGCCACCGCAGAGTCTGCGACGACGACCAGGATAACGCGAAGGGGTTAAAGCGTACCGGTTTCTTGGTTGCCCGTCCACTCCACGGCGGTCGCTCCCACGACGCGCATTAATTTCTCAATAATTCGATCGCGTCGCAAATGAATGGGGGCGATAGCATCGGAACCGGCCCCCGCCTCCGGCGCCGCTTCCCCCTGTCCCCCGCCCACTACCGTCTCGTTCCGCGCCGAAGTCTTCGCGCCTCCCCCCCCCCCCCGTGCCATCGCGGCTCGCGAAGAGGAGGAATAAATTTCGCACCACATAAATTGGATCCCTGGCCGAAAGCCAAGAAACCTCTCAGCGACAGGTCGTGCCCTCAGATCGCTTGATATGCGTTCCCGCAGTAATACCACCTGCGTCACTCACCCATTCAGCCGTTAAATGCCTTTCCGTTGTTCTCAACACGCCAGAGATATTGCAAACAAAAATTGCTGTCTATTTCTTATTCCTTTAAATGGTTTTAAAGTTCGGTTTTTCTTTTGCCTCTTTTTGACGTTTTCGACCTCCTCTCTCGCTCTACTCTCTTCTTTTTCCAGTTACTTTCTTCCTTTATTACAATCCTAACTTTCATTAGTACTCATGCATAATTTTTATTTGACAATATATACTTAACATGCAGTTAATCCTTTCTGGTAACTTTCAACTCATATGTTCTTTATGATTTGTTTCAATAAATATTTCCACTTGTTCCGATATGTTACTTTTCGTGGCGATGTATTGTCACAAGACTTCTTTTCTAGAATACTTGTCCGCATTGATTTCATAAATCTTTCAAACCATAAAATCTTCATCTTTCCATTAATACGAAGGAAAAATCATAGTAGTCTGACTGCAGTTTTACCTTGAGACAAGAACATCTGATTTAGGAGAAATATTACATAGTAAATGGTGGATACGATAATTGCTTTCAATTATCCGCGAATTACAGTGACAGTATTCTTGGCGACGATGTTAACGAAGACTTTAATGCTGACGGCAAGAGTTACGATAATGTGAATGGTGGGGTCACCTTCGACAAGTTCGGTTTCTTTTTAACTAACTGTTACTGAGATCATTTCATACTTCAAATACCGCGTTTGAAACGAGAAATTCTGACAACACTTCGTGGTGCATGTCCTGCTGATGGAAACGACGCGGGCGCGGTTGCCAACGATCTCATTTGCATAATACGACAACCACATGCCCGCTCTTTGCTTTCATGCGGAGACGCAGATATGGCTCGGATATTCTCCGTCAACCTTGGGCGCGAATAAATCGTTCTTCTTCATTTGGCAGAAAGCCAGGGCATGAAGTGCACTTGTCAAACGAGGTGGCAATGCCCTGTGCAAATTTCGGCATGCCTTCCGAGTGACCGTTCAAGTTCAATCCTGTTTGATGTTTTTAGCCTTTTACGCCGATAGAAGTTATTTACACATATTAACATCAGTATGTAATTGAGCTAATTCGAAAATTATCATATTACATAGAAAGTCATATTAGACTAAATATATTACTAAGCTGATGTCTTGAAATAGCATTTTCCTCACGACGTGCAATTTTTGCTCCTGCAGCTGAGAAATTATTTTGTAACCAAAAACAGTATTTCTTTTATTCAGTGCAATTCTCAACGTTTTTTAATCTAATTTTGATTGCTGTAAGTAACATTAAAATTTAATGTAATGAAGAAACTGACATAAAGTTATATCTAAGTAAAAGAAACATTTATTTTTGCCATTTGTTAAAATAGATACACTCATCAATTCTGCTAAAACTATGGTAAAGTAAGTTACATAAGATTGTGAATAAAAAACTACTGTTAATATTTGGGCAGAGAGCCTGATTCACATTCCGAAATCTCTTTGAATAAATTCTAAGTTTTGAATCTAGTAAAATTAGTGTTTGAAAATTAATTTGTTCTAAAATAAAACTGATAAAAGCATCCATATGAGTACTCTCATCAAACTTGGGCCTACACTGCCGTACAAGTCGTCTTTAAAACAATCTCATTTTATTTTCCTTAACTTACGGAGTTTCATTCAATTTAGAACTCAGAACAATTAAAATTAACGGTGAATCGAGAAGAGAGCTGTAAGCTTACACATCAAGTTTTGAAGCCCGGGAGATCTTACATTGGAGACCCAACGATAGCAAGATTTTCAACGCTAAATGAATATCTGTCAGGCTTCCGACTGACTGGACAAAGGTAGCTCAGGGTATCAACTGATGTCCAACACTGTCACTGCAATGCTTCTGACCAGGAAGTCCGACCTGATCGGACATTTCCGATTCCGACCGCGGTAGGATTTTCGACACCAGCTACAATTTGCTGAGAAGTTACTAGATCGAATTCCCTCGCTGTTTAGACAAGAATTCTAGCGGCCAGCTGTTCTGATCGATATTTCCCATGGTTTATCCTATCAATACCAAGCGAATGCTGGAGTTGTACCCTAACAAACGGGTCACGGATCTCTTCTTTACCCTATTCCTTACCCCTTACTTACACATACACTCACATGCACTACACTATCACATTTGCCGGGAAACCAGCTGGGAGCTTAGAGCATCTCCCGGTAGGGACGTGCCCCTCTGATGGGAGATACCTGGTTGAGGAAAATTCTCGCTAGTCGACGAAGGTTGGAGGCGGATCACGCATCCAGCGGGGGGAAATCATCGCCACCTCCCACGGCGAATTCATGCACAACACTTACGGGACCATTTAACTTTCCGTTGACACGCCCAGAATTACCATAATCAATCAATCATGGATGAAGAGAAGGGGTTCCCACACGGTGTTACGCGTACCACTTATGGCACGGAAACGCAATGCATGTGATACGCGACCCACTACTGGGAAAAACCTAATACTAAATAGGGAACTTAATAATAATATTGAAAACAATAGCAAATGAATAATTACATCTCCGATTGCGGAGGTTTGAACTTAAACTGCTACATGCGTGTTTATCGCAGAAATCACACCAATTTTAGCTGGGTTAAATCAAATACTCTGCTTAATGTTTGTTCGACAATAGAGGCTACATTTTTACTACTTTTTAATTGTAATTATTTAAATGTAAATATTTTATAGGTTTGGCGGAAAAGCAGGTTTTATGGCTCAATCCTCGACAGAAATAAAGACACTGTTATTATTATGGATGATGATGATAGGTGAAGGGACAATCACAAATACGTCCATGTCTACGCAGGACTCGATCCTGCAGCCTCCTCGGCACAGACGACGGCTGCCGCAACCGTCTGCGCCACGGGGCCGACATTATTATTATTATTATTATTATTATTATTATTATTATTATTATTATTATTATTATTATTATTATTATTATTATTATTATTATTATTATTACTTTATTATGGTCTTCAAACGACCCATGAGAGACCTTTTAGAGACCTTAGACATATATTGTGTAGTTTTTGTGTTTTTGAAAAGCGAATGTCTGTGTTACTAATTTTTCAGGATGATAGTAAGCAAATTATCTGTAAATTTTAATTAGTACCTGGTGACAATGTCTGGGAACCAGTGCTTTAGAGGACACCACTCTGACCAACTGTTTCCGAGATTTGCTCCAAACGCTTCGAAAATAAGGTTGGAGCAGTCCTTTAAGCAACGGGCCACAAACCATACGGGACCCTTCCTTCCCTACTTTCACCTAACTTCCAAGCGATAAGGTGATGAATAACCTGCATTTGGATCACAAATTACCAAATTGGGCCATAATTTGCAAAATACTCCCCAACGATGTGAGTGCGCAGATGTCACGCTCGAACCCAAATTGGGTTACAGCGGAAAGACGTGAAACTGTTGTCAGTGTCATTAGTGTAGCTACATTATGTTTCTGGCTCCGATAGCTGTGCAGCAACATCGTTGGCTCTGCAGCATCGTTGACCGGACGTACCAAGGCTTGGTGACCAGACATTCGACAGGAAACACAAGGGGAATTCGACAAAAGGTGCAATGAATTCAGCAACTGTCTGTAAGAGAATTCTAGCGGCCAAATGATTTACATGTTTTACAAGATTTTTTATCAATACCAGGCGCATGCTTAACAAACGGGCCACGGAACACACGCGGTCTTTCCTTCCTCTTCCCTGTCTTGTCTTCTCCCTTCACACACAGACACACATGCACTATACTGCCGCATTTGGCAGGTGACCATTCGGGAGCTTAGTGCGGTGCCCAACTGGGGAGATAACTGGTGTGGGAAAACCACAAGCATATGTGTAGGTCGCTTGGATCTCACTTTCCAGCGACAGAGGAATCTCTACACATATACTTCACTTACGGGACTATAACCCAAATATTTGGTTTACTAGATATCAAAACTCCCTCATTCAGATCAAGTGAGGTAGAACTCTGTTAGAGCTGATGTGTGCAGTGGGCCCAGGAGTGCTGTATCAATGCAGTGCCGCTGACTCAAGGGAGGACAAGGGGCCGTCGTAGTGCGTTGGCGTGTTGAGCCTCAGGTTGGGCGGGCGGGAGTCGGACGCGAGAGCGGGTGCATGGGCGGGTGCATGGGCGGGTGCATGGGCGGGTGCATGGGCGGGTGCATGGGCGGGTGCATGGGCGGGTGCATGGGCAGGTGCATGGGCGGGTGCATGGGCATGTGCATGAGCGGGTGCATGGGCGGGTGCATGGGCGGGTGCATGGGCGGGTGCATGGGCGGGTACATGGGCATGTGCATGAGCGGGTGCATGGGCGAGTGAATGGGCGGGTGAATGGGCGGGTGCATGGGCGGGTGCATGGGCGGGTGCATGGGCGGGTGCATGGGCGGGTGCATGGGCGGGTGCATGGGCGGGTGAATGGGCGGGTGCATGAACAGACGTATGGTGGAGGGCCGGGTCGGGGTGAGCGCGGGGGCGAAGTCGGAGTCGTGGGCGGGCGCGGGGACGGCGCGGGGGCGGCCGCGAGGACTAGCTGAAGGTCGGGCGGGCGCCGGTGCATCGCCAGGGAGCCCTGCCCTGAGTCAGCGCGCAGCCTTTGGCAGCGCGCGGGCGCGGGCGCGGGGAAGGCCGCGGGTCGGAAGCCGCGGGAGGACGTGTGCGGGGCGCTGATGAGGCGGAGTCGCACCAGACGCCAGGCAACCGCCAGGCAAGCGCCACACACCGGCCAGCGCGGCCCTCCATTAAACCAGGGAGAAGGAGCGGCATACCGAAACTTCTCCTCCCTCCCCTTGGGTTATCAAATGCAAAATACATAAATTTGGGGAATTAAAAATAGTTAATGTTATCGCTTGAAGATATAAAATTGAACGGTACAATGCATTTCGGAACCTCTAGATTCGCGATCGCTAGATTTAATATTATAGATGTGGAAAAATACTATTTGAACGGTTGCAATTTTTCCAAATGAATGATGTTTTAATGAAAATCAGAACTACACCAATATTAAAAATACATATCCTATTCCAGCAAAAAAATATATAGAAAAATTTAAACCATTTTTCAGAAAAGTTTGAGAATGTCATAGAGACTTCATGTGAAGAACCCTCGCCCAAAAAAATTGATGATACCCGGAAAGGCACAACTAAACATTACATGTTAACTATTTTTGAGTTTAAAAGTTAACCTGCCAGACACATCCATACATACATAAAGGCATCCATATTTTGGAGTATTAAACTGCCTGAAGTGTACCATAGCCACCTCCACCAATCTTAAGCACCTGTGGAGCAGCTCTACCAGACATATCGAAAGAACGCAGATTTTACGACGGATAATTCAAAACCGTATTTTCGATCTGATTCCAATAATTTTAATTGGTCATTTTACAAAATTTCTATGTTTCAATAATACTGCCACTTTATCAAACTAAGCATATTTTCTCTATTCAAATAATAGACATTTAATGGAAACTTAGAAAAGTCTTTTAGACAATTTTGAAACAGCCACGTTGTATTCAAGTGACTCACTCCTGAAAATACCAACAATTTCCGATTCGCAGGGCCTCATATCGGGAAAAACCGATATACATTTTGCAAAATTTCCTTTAAGAACAAATGTTCACACACAAATGAATATGTTATGTGAGTATTCGGATCCTCTATTACACGTTTTGTGTGAAAATTCTGAGATACATTGTCCACACGATTACAAAATTCCTCTACATTACGCATACGAGAAGGTAAAAATGGGAATTCTTCATGAAGACACTTCAAAAAAATAAAAGGCCGGTGAGACCTTTAGATGAGATTGATCTAGCAACCGGCAAATTATGCTTACTGGCTAGAAGTAATCCAAATTTAAAAAAAGAAACAAATGTGTTGGATTTGCAAAACGAAATGAAATATTCGCGATTAACTGAGAAGTAAGATAAACTCTGTCGAAGTTCAATTCCGAAAAAAGAAACGCATACTACAAAGGAACGCCGTAAAAATTAAAAACTATCACGCAATAAGCTTAGAAGGTTGTCGATATCCACGTTGGAAAAGGGAGCCATTAATGCCACGGGTGGAGATATTTGAATGATGAATGGTACGCATAGAACAACGTCTTATTCAAGTTCACACATTTTATCTGGATTGCCCAAATTTATGCGTCAAATTTTAGTGAAAAATATAAATTCTTTTCTTACGAGTGAATCTGAGTATATGAAGTATAAATTAAAGAAATCCAATGGAATAACTGAAGATCACAAACAACAAAAAACAGATCAATTGCTGAAATGGTACCTTGTATATAACGGCTTTAGAATACCACCTTAGATATAACTTCTTCCGACTGAAGTATGGATTGGGAAATCCAGGCGTACAAGAATACTGCGCTCGGTTATCTACGAAACTACTATACATGAAATACAACCCGCATAATGATTTTCGAAATATTTAACTACTATCGGACGATGTACTAATTTTATTTTTCTTGACTCTTAGGCGAAGTGTTGAACTCATTTGCGTCTATAATACGTATTTCTACAATGAATGCGAGGACATTAATATATCACATTTTTAGCAACCCTACATGACTTGATCCCCCTTAGCAACGTTATTTCTCTTCCTTTTTTCAAGAAACTCGTTGCTTCCTCTCATTTCCAAGAAAGACCCACATTGTAAGAGATCTTATATAATTCCATTGCCTGAAAATGCTCCACACCTAAGTTAAACAGAACAGGTCATTTTGTTTATTGTAATGCGATTGTTGACAAAGAGACGAAAACACGTAGACTCATAGCTATAAACGTAAACTGAAGTTGCAATAAAATACAATTTTTATTTCACTAGTGAATAAAATTGTTTTGTTGAGAACAACGAAATAAATTATTACTGCAATGGCTGTAATGCACCATTTTATTTATTAACTTAACACAATATTATTTAAAATCTATCTAGACCAATGAAAGTGGTAATCAATTTATTTATAATATATTTAATTATCAATTTTTCTTACCGTTGTTTTATTACCACCTCATTACTGGTTACTCATACATTGCTACACATCAACAATAGAAGGCGGTTTGTATTGATCTTTGTTGAATTATGGCCCTATGTTGCTGTTTGGAATAGCAGAGGGCTCTGATTCTCAAACCTGATAGTAAAGGACACTTAATAACAACTGCATATTTGGTCGTTAATACTTTATTGGATGTAATTTCATCCATGCAATAGTTCTTTGAGATACCACTCATGCATTGTTATTTTTTAAGGGACTGAAAGTTCCCCGAGTATAACCTGTGATATGTTAATTTCCATCACTTTTGTTGTATCGATATAACGCAACTGAACAGAGAAACGAAAAGCCACTCTTAACGGCCGGCGTTAGTTAAGGATTTTAAAACCCGCCATCCGATAAGACCAACAGAAAAAATTGTTTTAGTTAAAGATGGTGGATGAGTTATCATACTATAAGGAAATGTATGTATTTATATATTTTTTATATAAGAAGAACGTATTGCGAAACATATTTGATGAAACACGACCAATATCAGAAATAACGTATTTGGTTGGTCATAAGCCTCAGCTTTCGTCTCGATTTACATACTCTACGTGCTTTGTTGTATATATATCGGCCTTATGGAGTTAATAACTATTTCATACTGTTACATCGACATAGCACAATTAGAGGTACGAAAAAACAATCTTCCTTATTTATAAGATTTTTCTCTTTAAAAGGGTACTACGAAAAAAACTGAACGGCACACGGCCGACAACAGAAATAACGGACTTGGTAGGTTGTTGCTCTAAATCGGGCAAATGTCGCTAATAACTGCAACAAAAATATTGATCCACTTCGTTTTCTCAAGCGATATCAAAATTGTATGTTTTCCGGCGCACGATTACAGAACTTAACCTTCTTAAAAAGTAAGGGCGTAAGTTTAAAAAAAAAAATTAAAAAGCGGCGACGCAGCGTGGCACAGCGCGGCGACGACTCACCGGGGCGCCGGAGGAGGCCATGGCCCGGCCTGCGAGGGCGGCGGGCGGCGGCGGCGGCGGCGGCGTGTCGGGCGGAGCGGCGGCGGGCTGCGTGCTGCGTGCGCCGGCGTGCGTGCGTGCGTGCCAGTGGCGTGCGTGGGCGCGTGCGCGCTGGTGCTGGCGGGCGGAGCGCGGGCCGCGGAGTGGTAGCGCGGCCGCGGTCGCGCCGCGTCTTTATAACCGCGGGCCGGCCTTGAACCCGCGTCCGCCGGTCAGCCTCGCAAACCTGCCCGCGTTGTCCGCGGTCAACACCGACCGCTCCGGTGGCGGCGGCGGCGGGGGTTGCTGCGGAGACGCCCGGTGCTGTCGCTGCTGGTTCACCGCACTCTGGAGGAAAGAAACGAACACCATTACACTACCTGATAGGGATGCGACCAAGATGTCCATGTTTGCAAAATATCGATGTTTTTGTGAAAACATCGGTATTTGAAACATCAGTACAATAAAGCCGATTCTCTAAACATCGATGTTTTGTAATGAATTTTTTTACGATTTCGATGTTTTGTTTGTGAATGAGAAATTTCCATAATCTCTAATTTATAAAAGTGAAAATATGAAATAGTAACTGGTGGAAACACTGTTTAGTTTATGTATTTCAAACGAATGCTGCGCTTACTACATTTATTGACAAATTCTATGTCTACCCTTATCTTTCGCACATGGAAAGACGCTCATGTGCCATGGGTGTAGGGCTCCCCCTCCTTTCCGAAATCTGAAGTGACTCTTTGAGATGACTGAACGCCCAGGCTTCAGATTTGGCCTTTTTCTTATTATTTTTAACTTTTTTCGGTTAAATATTAACTATAAGTTAGTAAACACGGCCACTGTCAAAATGAATTTCGTTACTCACGAATTTAATGTTAAAAATAACTAAACCAGTTTTAAAACATCGCTGTTTAAAAGCATCAATGATTTTTGAAATATGTTTTAATTTTGAACATCGAGGTTTGGTAACATGAATGCTTACTTATTGATGTTTCATCGCTACTACCTGAACGAGAGCTGCAACAAAGGGTTCTTAGGGTGAGTGGTCGTAGGGGTTTGCGTATGAAAACATAGGGGTTTGGTACTACAGCGTCATGGTAGAAGAGATCGTGGAATCCTGTTGATTTAATAGTGAATTTTAGACATCAGCTACATATTGGGTATGTCAATGACACTGTCTGGATAAGATTTCGAGAGGCCGGCTACTATGATTAGTAAATTACGTGCTTTCCTTGCGAATGCGCGAATGAAGCAACAGTGCTTTGAACAAGGGGGCACAAACTGCTCATGATTATTCCTTCCCTTCCTTTACCCATTGCCATCATTAGGGCTGCGCAAAACGTGATTTCTCATTATTCCCAAAGGCTCGATCTTCAGTTCTTCGTCTCCTTCGTCCTTCAATACAAATGCACACCATCAGATCAATGCCATATACAAAGGAAGAGAAAGAAGAAGATGATGATGAAGAAGAAGAAAAGAAACCAATGCTTTTCATGTGTGGGAAACGGGATACATATTCTGGTCACTGCGTCTGGAATTTGGAGCAGAGAAAAGCTGTTTGTCGTCTTCTGTTTCCTGTTCCACGGACATTTTGCCATCTACCATCATCATCTTCACAGGCCTTATCAACATTTCACCATTTCCCACACCCTCGCTTGTGCATGAATGTTTACGACAAATAAATGAATATCTTATCAGATACCGTGCCGAGAGAACCTTTTATCTATCAATTAAATGTCGTGGCAACTGAACTCCTTTTATTGTCAAATTATAACTTCAGGTCCGAATCTTGAGTATCTCGTAAGATTATGGATGACAGGTAGGTTTTTTGTGGGCATATTTTGCTTTCGAATCTTGGTGGAGGTCTGTACATTCGGCGTTATCCTACTATCGAGAGGAAATACTTGGCAAACTTTATTGTTAGCAACATTTTGGAACGGAACATGGTAGAAATGACCTTGGGCAGCCACTCTCTCTGGAAGCGCGCCAACAATTAACTATGGCCAGCTCGACCCATCTGTATCGTCTGGTTGAATCTGAGGAACTGATCTGAGGTAACATTACCCAGCAATGAATAATAATGATCTCCCAGTGGTTTATCACCTCTTGGTGGCGTTGACCCAAAAGATTTGAAGAAACGCCAACACTAGTTGCGGCGGCATACCGTAAGAATAATATCAACCATAAAAAATTGTTACCGTATTTCCATTCCGTAATGTTATGAATATGTCGTTGGGGAACAGTGAATTAAAGAATTAAACCAAAATATTCGCCTAGCTGGTTTTGCTCCCACGTTCATTGCGTAGATCACTACAAGTAAGGATGAACGGTTCAATGGGGAAAGAAGTCCTTCGTCTGAATTAAACTAATGTTATAACAATTCAAATGTTAGTTCATCTTCAGACAGATAATTGATAATTGATTAAAACTAATTTTAATTGAAGACTTAATTTAATGTCGCAGAAACTCCACAAAATATTCGTAACTATAACATTTGAGGGTACTAAGAACAATGAATCCTCCAGTCGCACCGCCGACGCGGTGGCCAAGGGCTGACGTCACCGGCCGCTGTCAGCACCTGGGAGTGGGACCTGGGAGAGGACCCCGCCCCTGACCATCGCCCAGGGCGCGCACGCCCACGCCGTGGCGGCGGTCCTCTGTGGCCGAGTTGATTTTCTGCGACGAATGCGCGCTTCTCATTTGGCACGAGGGAGCGGGGGAGTGGAATCCGTAGGTGGGTTCCAGGACTCCCCAGGTAATCTCAACGCCGTATCTCAGGCCATGTTAGACAAAGATCACAGCGTTATTGTTAAGAATTGTGCCTACATTCTGCAAGGTATTTTTGAATTCTAATCAACAAACTTTGTTCTCTTCACTTGAAATTTCAAAATACCTTATTTTGTTTTCCTTTGTTTACTTCTCACTCTTTCATTGCATATCCGAAAGAGGTTGCTTGATACTGGGAAATGGCATTTCTGCATTTCTTACAAAACTAACGTTTCTCCAAATGTGGCGTCATAGAGGTTTTATATTAAAATGAATATTTCAACAGTAATATACGAAATATATTTTTCAAGTAGTTAATATAATCGTTTCCTAAAATACTACGCTGCGATTTGAAGTTCGTTTTCCCTGAACACGCTTGGAATGAAACGTTGTCATTAGTGAATCGTTGGGTATTTCCTTTCAGTTAGTGGGTCGATCAACTAATGGAACCAAAGTGTTTCCAGCGAAGCAGACATCTACTCGCAACGAAAACGTCAACAGGCGTCTAACACCTTCCTTCCTCAAACTCCTCATCAGCAAACTACTATTATCTGTTAGCGGCTCAATGGATCGCCATTGACAGGAAATTGGTCATAATGAACACAAATGTTTCAGATTGCACAAAAGAGGCTGAGAAACACGAAGTGTTTTTATATTTCCGAATTTGATGAATATTCTCAATATACATTGCAAAATATAAAATGATGTCTGAGCCTTTTCACAATGATTATCCTGCACCAACGCCCTGTGGATAATGCAGACCCGGACACAGTAAGCACCCTATCACAGACCCGGACACAGTAAGCACCATGAACTTTGTTTTAGCATTCGCCCACTAGGCCAACAATAACCTAGTGCTCAGACATTTACGTTCATTTACGATATGGAAATTTTACAGCAATATTTAACACTCATCATGACAAAAATATCCCTGCACAAGTTGAATGAATCCAGACACGTAAAGCATCAATGATTCTGTCAACAATTTTCGTCTCAACTTCCAATTCTAATTAAAGAAGTTATATTTTATGCGCGTGTTCATTTGTTATTAGCTGAAACGTTGGCAATATTCCGTCAATGACCCGTCTTAAACAGAAGAGAGGCATAGGCATATAGGCATCCAAGAAGTCATTGGTTTCGACTACAGCCCTCGTCTGCAACTAAAACGCGAATCCAACCAGGTGTCCAAAGTTTCCTGCCCGCGTGGACGCGCGGCTCAGCACCTGCTCCCGTTGCCGCGCCCGCCGTGACGTCACGCGGCTGCGGAGTGCGGCACGCCGCCCGCGCGGGGTCAACGGATTCGACACGCGCACGCGGCGGCGGACGAGGCGGCGAAGGAGGAGGAGGCGGCAGCGGAGGAGATGGCGGTGGTGCTGGCAGCGGAGAAGGAGGAAGACGATGACAGAGTGAAGATGGAGGTAGAGACGGAGGTGGAGACGGAGGTGGAGACGGAGGTGGAGACGGAGGTGGAGACGGAGGTGGAGACGGAGGTGGAGACGGAGGTGGAGACGGAGGTGGAGACGGAGGTGGAGACGGAGGTGGAGACAGGTGGTGACGAAGGTGGAGGGGGAGTCGGCTGTGAAGGAGGAGGTGGTGGCAGCGGAGGAGATGGCGGTGGAGGAGGAGGAGGAAGCGGGTGGCAGAGGAGATGGAAGATGCAGCAATGACTAGGTTGGAGCGGAGGCGGCGGCGAAGGTGGCGGCATGGCTAGAGGTGATGACGGTGTCGGCGGAGCTGAAGGTGGAAATGGCGGAGGTGGAGGCAGCAGCTGCGATGGATATGTCTGAGGATGGAGGAGGTTACAGAGGTGGAGGCAGTGGCGAATATGGAGAAAAGAGGGTGATCCGAAAACATTGTACAGTTTCTGAAATGTAGTCCCACCAACTTTCTTAGTCTGCAATGGTAAGGTATTTATGTTTTTGTGAAGTGGAAAAGAAGTTGCAGAATAAAAAAAATAAAACATAAATAGAGCATAATCGCGATGCGGCTTGAAAAGCTGAATATACTGTGAACACTTCTTATGATGAGAATACATCGTCTTCGACTACAATAATTAATCAATTTTCACATCAACACAAGAATCAATATTCCCAAAATAATTATATGTAAGAGTTTTGTGAAAATTATGAATTGTATTATTATACTGTATCAAGTAATCAGTACTGCAAAATAACAGGATAAATTTGTTACTCTCAAACGACGTATTCACACGTAGTAACATAGTTATTTTTTGGTGGTAGCTTTTAATCGTATTCAAGAAAAACAGTGAAATTTAAAGAATGAATAGATCGACCAAGAATCATAGTGCAACAATGGAAACATTAAAGAGTACATGGCAATAAATCTTCAAGAATTTGTCGAGAGCAGTGACAACAGCACAATATCATCAGTGAATAAAGGTAAAGAGTACGGATTGCCACTAATGGAATGTGAAAATAATTTCACACTAACGGAAGTAGTTTCGAGTACGTAATTGGAGAATCATGCACCGTATGGTCCTACACTTTCGGAAATGTCAATAAATAAAATGTAGATTAATGTAATATATATTAAACATAATGTAACATTGTACATTAAAGAGTGCATAAATATTTATACATTAAATTTAAAGCATAAGTTGAAACCAGTGTATATTTAATGTAGAGGTTCTCCCGTTTCTCCTACCAATCATTCACATCGTATATTCACAATCACCAGTCCATCAACATCATTGATTCATTCCTTCCAGATAAGACCAAAAGCTTTGACTCTTGCATCCTAATATGCATGTGTACATTAAATTCGATGTGCGTTTATGATACTCGTAATTACTTTAATGTACATTTCATTAACGTAATTCGGAAATTTCTGACAGTGTAGATTCGAAATCTGACAGTTGTTAATCTTTGACACCTGCTAAGTGCTCGTAGGTGAGTCGAATGTTGGCTCCGCCAGGCATTCTGGATTGTACGGACCGCCGACAATGTTTCTATTTTCTAGGCAATACAGAGGAATCAAATATGGAGTTCGTTTAGCGATGCAAATAATTATTCTATAACTCGGGACGAAAATGTCTAGTTTCTACAAATGTTGATATTCTCATGCTTTTTTAAAATTTTATTTTTTAAACTTTTATTCATCATTCAACTATTTGTAGTTCAAATGTTGGGAAGGAGTTCTGGAACTCAAGAAAACGTGCGCAGTTGATTTTCTCCCCCACAAACAGTATTCACTGCATTTTGACTCAAGAAATAAATGAACTGATCAGCCATTCGCGAGGCTTCCTCCGATCATTTCAGGCGGAGGGCGGAGCCGAAACACAGGCAACGGTCCGCGACACGATCCTTCTTTCCCATCCTTATCACTTCTAGGCTGTCCGGGTGACGCCGCGTCGTTGGTACGTGTACATTCCCATCCTTATGTCTCGTCCAAATACGTCGTTGCCCTGTCCTTTGTGGTCCAATCTCCATGATCGTTGAAAGACCCGGCATTACTACGAGCGCGAGGATGTAGAGTATAGGCCATAATCCGGAGTGTTGGGGAATAAGGAAAGAACAGGGTTGGTATCGGCAATGAGCAAGGAGAAAATCCGTTGCGGCGAAGCAGGAGGTGAAGCGGGGCAAGGGCGAGGTCCATGTCGCCGCCGCGCCGTCGACACAGCGCTGCGGATTGTTTGCTTTGGTGTTGTCGGATAGCGGCGGAGGGCCGTCGAAGGTCAGTGACAGAGGTGGAAGGCGGCGGCAGATCTTGCACAGCAGGAGGCGAAAGGTGGGAATGGGCAGATGTTATGGAGTCAAAGAGCAACAGCGGTGACAGCGGTTGTAGTGGCGGTGGTGGTGGGGGTGTAGGTGATGGAAGTGCTAGAGTTGTGGAGATGGAGATAGTGGTGGAGAAATTGGTGAAGGAAGTGGTGGTGTTTGTGGAGGTAATGGAGATGGTGGAGATACTGAATGTATTGGATGTAACGGAAGAGGTATGGTTAAGGAAGAGATGAAGAGGTGTTGAGGTAGAGGTGTACGAATAGCTGCTAGTGGAGGTGGAGGTGGTGGATGAACTACAGGTGATGATGTTAGTAAAGACGATGAGAATGAAGATGATAGTGGTAAATGAGGTTTTAGAGTTGGTGGAATTAGTGGTGGTAATGGACGGAGTGGAAAGAGCAGGGGTAATGAAAGTGATGAAGGTAGCGGAGGCAGCCGAAACAGTTCCTGAAGGGAGTCTACAGATGATTAACATAATGGAGATGGTGGCGACAGCGTTAGAAAAAGCGACGGCGGCGGCGGTGTCAACGGCTGGGGCGGGGGCGTGCAAACATTTGCGTCCCGCCGCCATCGGCGCTACGTCAACAGCGCCTGAGAAAAAACGAAAGTGCACGCTGAACCAACAGCGCCGCCGCCGCGTGCATGTCGCCTCCACCTGCCGCCGGCATCTTCCCCTCCCCCTCCCCCCCGCCCCCCTCCCCCCGCCCCCCCCGCCCGCCCCCGCTCGCGAACGCCGATTCGCGCGCCGCCTTTTCCGGATCTTTAAAAGCGTGGCGGGCGGCCCCGCTCCGGGCCCGGAACCGGAGGCTGTTTGCGCTCCGGGTGCCTCCGGCTGAGCGCCGACGGACCGCAGACGAGTCAAAGACATCGCGAGGCAAACACCGGCGCAGGGATTGGATTTCGAACCGCCCGCGGCTACACCGATGCCCAAATATTTCTCCAGATATGTTTAAATTAGGTGCGGACGTTACACTCGTACTCCTCAATTTCCCTTATTATATACAGATTATCTTATCGTAATGTAAACATCACCTTTAAATAAAACAAATAAGTAAATGTTAACACATAAATATTTAAATTATGAATCAAATACACCCATGTATAAATCTCTTCATCAATAGTGTAGAAGTACTTATTTAACTTCATATTTTTTAATGCGTGTTAATTTTGCTATTTCATCGCGAAAAATAATTGTTAATAATGAATTAGTAATGAGTGAAAATTTTCATGCGCAATTATTTCGCGCGATATATTTTTGTAAGCTGTTTTACTATTAAAATTCATCATTACCAAGTGCATAATATTGAATGCAACATATAAGTCGGTATTAAAAATGGAAAAGTTCATGAATTACTAGAAAAGAACCGAAATTAATTTTTTTTTTCTACAAAGCAACTGACGCTTTATCAATACAAAAACATGTTTATTTAAAACGTATTTAATTTTAAACAACACAAAAGTGTACATCACTTTAGATGGACACGTTTAGACATGCCCAAACTACAGCTATCCAATGACAAACACCCATACGGCACAGAGCGACACCACAAAAGGCGCAAAGAACAGTTAGCGCATACTGGAGCAGGCGGCGACGAGAGGTGGCGCTGTTCGGCCCAAGAAGCAGGTAGCGCCGCGCGACCAAATCCAGAGCCCCCTCCACGACGAGGCGCCACAGAGCGAGCAGGCGCTTTATGAAGCACCCGCTATCTGTGCGATCGCACAAGTGAATCATTTCAACGGGAGAGGGGGCAGGAATCCTGGACTGGTGGGATGGGAGCGACGAAGAGGGCTGTCAGTCAAAATCTATGCTGAAATATTGAAATGTAAATATGTACGTTTTTTAATGCATTTATGAAGAGTATCTGGACGTCAGAATGAATAATGTATAGATATGTTTGAATATAAATTGTGTAGATGCGTGTTTTAAATATAGTGTAGTATATGAACAATTGTAAGTTAACAAGTAGTAAAAATCTTCAAGAGTGTGAGGGTTTCAGGTTTTCAAGAGTGTCAGGTTTTATGAATGAGTAGAATAGAAATATATTACAAACCCCTTAAAGGCACAAATGCAAAAGTAGTTAAGAATTAAACATAAGAATTAAGAAAGAATTATTTAAGAAGAATTAATAATTAATTAATTTTAAGAAGAAAAACGGAAGAATTGAAAAAAGAATTAAAGAAAGAATTAAACACAATAGCAAAACAAGTTAAAAAAAGAAACCATGAAGATTATAAATAAAATAATTGAAACTGAACACATTTTAAAAAAAATTTAACATAAATATTATTTTTTTATATAATTCTCAATCACGTCGTATTTGGTGTGGGTAAGGTACTCAAAATTGTTTTGACCATGTTTGCGTGGGTTATTCATTTTATTAACATGAACGTTTTCAAGGGGTTTAAAATAATTTGTATTATTAAACGTGAAACCAAATTTATATGTGATGTATATTAGTGATGCCACAAAGAAACGTAATAATGTATTGTCATCTCAGATTTTTAGGTTCTCACAGTCTTGGAAATAAATTTAGTTGTAAATATAACCATATTTCATATCACGATATTTGTTCTAACATGCTAGTTAAATAAAAGCATTTAAAAACAGATAAAATCCTAATTGTTTCGAGATGATCTGAACGAATTGCTCTCAAAGACATAAGTCTACAATAGTTTGATTGGCGCACTCGTGGATGCTTTTATGAATTTCATTGAAGCATATGAGTTTTAGAAACATTTTTAATTATCCAAAAGCAAATCATTGATTAAATATGTTACAGAATTAACTAATTAATATAATGTCCAATGTCTGAAAATAACTATTAAAACACAAAGAACTATGGAATAATATTAAATTATTAAGGAAGAGTTTTCGTAGCCGCATTGTATTATAATTATTTGTGCTATATTTATTTTGAAGTAATTTTACAGTCTATATAACTCATAAGCTAACACAAAGTTGTTGAAATACTCGATCATTAAAATCATCTTAATTATTTACTTAATTAGTTGAGACATTGGATTAAACGCTCTTATAAAACATTATATTAAATGTATGTTACTGCGTTACATTAAATTTCTTTCATCAGGAATGCCTATACTTTTATACTGTTACAAGTTTATATATTATAATAAAGAGTTACTGGGAAACTGAATAATGGAGGGTTTTTTCTTCTCCTTTTTTCTTCACCTTCCAATGAAGGTGTTTGTGAACTTCCTGTTTTAAGTGATCACACTCGATTATGAAAGCAATTGTATTTATATGGAAGCATCGTTTAGGCCACATTGTTTAGAGTCCATTATTTTCCTTGTTAGTCATAACTAGACCTCGGATTTTAGAACAAATGCCTATTTAGTTCTTTTAGGAGGATGTGGAAAATAACTGCTCATGTTTATGAATTATGAAAAAATAGATCTACAGAAACATATAATAGTGCCTAAAAATTTCTAAAAGGTGGTTGATAACTACTTCAATTTTTTGCCCAAAACGAGTAATTTTGAAGAATTATCATATTTTAAGTACCCATTTTCTAAAATTGTTATACCGAAACGCAAATACTTTCCCGAATTTACCGAATCGACTCCGCACTGAATCTTTCATCCAATACACCGAACGTAATGCAAGTCAATATAAAGATGATGTTTCTCGCTCGCCTCCGATCTGCACGCACTTAGCCAAATGCACCCACTCCCAGTGCAGCTGCGCTGTTGACAACTTGAGAATGGAAAGTGTGAGAAAAATGAATGAAATGAAAGTAATTAAAATAATATGCTTGTAGTCACTCATAAATGTAAAAATACTTGATTTTTTAAATAATAAAAAGTGCCTTATTTAATCCTCTTGTGATCAATTTTAGATGCCAGAAACATAATTTTTCTTGTCTAATGTTTGCTAAATGCCAGAATTAATCATTTTGTAACTTTTAAGTGCCTGAAACGTCACTTTCTATGCCTAATAGTGCCTAATTTAATAAATTTGTTACCTATTTTAGGTGCATAAATCACCACATTTTTGTGCCTAAATTCAGACGTCTAGTCATAACAGACCATGAAATATTGCTTCCTGATATAATTTTTGCAGTTTTGTGTGTGTGTGTGTGTTTTAAACAATGGTAAACTGCATAGTTGTCGAAAAGTCTTGAACAAACCAATAGTTCAAGCAATACAGCTTTGAAAATGCAATAGAGAAGATAGTATAACACAATTCCATTCCCAATTGAGATAAATCATCCATTTTACGCAAAGTAAAGATTCAATTTCTCCAGAACGCCAAGAACCGGTGCGCAAGATAACAAATTCGCTTTTCCCTCGTTTCTTATTCCGGGAAGAAAGGTCAGCCCGCGAATTCCGAGAAGGTTGCGACAGAGCCCCTCCCCCTCCTCTTCCCACGAGATCTAAAACAAAACAAGTGCGGGTGGCGTGGACGGAAGCGACAGCTCACTCACGCGTCGATAAGCCATGGAGAAGGATATCGCTGAGGGCTTCTGAGGCGTAGAGTTCTAGGAAACGATTCCGCCCGGGATACCCCACCCTATAGTCCACAGCAGTTGTCTCCCTCCATAGGATACACGACTATATCAACAGTACAGTATGCTAACGTATTTACAACTAAACATGATTATTAGCCATATGTAGCCAATTTTTTCGGAGGGATTTCGACAAGTAAAATGTTTTCAAAAAATTATTGAGGTTTAACTACTTCAATGACTCAAATTTTAAAGAAATCAGTACAGATGTGGTAATTAATTTTTTTCCTATATATCAATATATAAAAGGGACAATGAAGATTTATAGCGAATCGGAAAATGTGATTGGTTGACAAAAGAACGATATTGCGCGAAAGGCTTGAAAAAGAAACGAGTTACAGCTCGTAAGACGAACAGTATACGATAGTACAAAAAGTATTATTGCAAAAAGCAACAGATCTCAAACTGTCGTGATAGAGGTCGGAGAGAGAGAGAGAGAACGAAAGAGAGAGAGGAGAGGAGAGAGAGACAGAGAGAGACTGAAGTTGCCGTAGGGGTCGGTCACATGACGTTATTATGAGTTTCTGTTGAAACGTTGCATTTAATGACTTGCGTAATTTTCCCGTATAGAAACAATAATAATTCAGCTAAACGGGATGAAGAGAAAATAAATTTGGACGTTTTAATTAGGAATGCGCACGGGCGAGAAAATTGGAAAGTTAAAAGTTTTCGTGTGAGTAACAAAATGGATGCAGCCTGTCCGGCGTAATGAGGAAAGAAGTGTTGGTATCTAATCGTCATTCAATCATGCTGCGCCGTTTTCAGAAAGGGAACTGAAATTTTCCAAAAGAAAGGGGCTTTCTAAATTTGTTGAAGGCCAAGATTGTTGTAGAATTAAAATTAATTGAAAATAGAATAATTTAGGAAATGACCATTAAATATATTTTGGATTAAGGAATAGTACACAGATCTGAGCATAAACGTGATGAATAGTTGTATGTAAATAGTGTAAATGTGATGTTTTTTTTCATTATACAATACTTATGGTAAATACGTATCTCCACGTGTGTGTGTCTTCACGTCAACTTAAGTCGAATATGACGTTGCTCCAAGGAAGAGGTTTGAATGCTAATAAATAGTGAAGGGAATGATGAGCTATGATAATTGGAATGAATTTGGTGTTATTATTTTAGTGATAATTAAAATTGGAGTCCATTGCTAGAAAAGTCCCCGGATAAATATTACATCTGCCGAAAACTCGTAATAATGTGATTATGAGTTTGAGAACATTTTTCATTCAAAAAAAAACTGAGCTAGCCATATAAATTGAAATTAGGAGAAATAGAAGGCAAGAAGCTGGAAGTAAATAAGTAAGAAATATTAAATTTTAATATTCAAGAAGTCCTTAGTTTATGCCACATTTTGCGAAATACGAATTGTTTGTATGTTAAACGAGTTGTAATACGATATTCACTTATTGTAGTTTAGACGAAATGTGTTAAATAAGTTTATTTAACAAATTTTCATCTGACAAAAGAAATACACATAAACTCTTCACATAACATAAAATGGAATGTCTTTGAGATAACTTTTTGTCTTGAAGCCCCACACCCCCCCTTACAACATCACGCCAGAAATGTCAAGCTCTGTAAGTTCTCAGCCACTCTGGGGGAGGGGGGATAGAAAGTTATAGTGGTAATTCTCGCAATTTTTTAAGTACTAAATGAACAGAAAAGTTCTGAAATGAACAAACGAAATTATTTAAAAGGTATAGAAGGATTCCTTGAGGTACCTATATAGAAAACGTGTTCAGAGACAGCAGATGATGCAGTTACTTGCTGTATTTCGGATTTAGTGCACTTTAAAACAGTAACACTGTGAAATTTACAGGTAGAATTGCAGTGTGCACTATAAACGGCAATACACATTTGAAGACGCTTGTAAAGTGACTTTCTAATGAAGAGCCAAAGCAGAACAGAATGGTATCGTAGCGTGAGCCTCCTCGTCCAGGTGGTGGCAGAATATGGAGAGTCACTGTCCGTCGTAAATGCTTTATTTTTCAAAAATATCTTTATGTAACGTAATGCACTTATGAATTCTTCTCTTCGCGCTCGTTGTCATGGGCTAAAGAAATATGAAAATTCATCTAAAAAATGAAAGTTGTTCAAACATCTCTGCAATAAAAAAGCTCTAAGATAATATGAATCTTATTTTATTTCCCTCGTTTAAGTTTGTGTTTCCTCGTATATGTTTGTGTTGGCGAAAACCGCGTACCTATCACTACAACGGTACGGGAGATATTTCAGAGATCGTAGGAGAACCAGGCTGTATGTTGTTTCATACATTATGAGCAATCACGTAACAGAAATAAAAACCTCATTACTTAGGAAATGAAAAAAAAATGTTGAAGCGTGAGAAATACATTTCAAATTGAAGATCATGAGTTCAATTTGAAAAAACAAATCGTATTGCTAGCGATAACACAATAATCGACAACGCACCCTTGAACCGGGAACGAAAGAGCTCCGAAAATAGTGCGGAGTAATGCGACATCTCGGTATGACGTGGCCAGTCAGGCGCGGTCGTTAAGCGCGACCTCGAACATTCTTCAGAAGAAGGCGTCGACGCCGCAAGCAGCGACACGCCCGTTCAGGTCAACGAGGGATTTCCCGCAGCTCGTTCTCCACAAAAGCTTCGTCTTCAGACGAAAGTTCGTCCTCAACAGCAGATTCGTTTTCAATTAAGGTCCACAGAAACTTAGTCCACAACCACAGGCGAGCGCTGCCTTAAACAAGTAAGGGGGCAACTGTATTTTTGGGCCCCTTTTTCCACTCAACTGTGCACTATTAACGCAAAACACGTAGAAACTCACATATGCAGTATTTTACTACTAAATAAATAAAAATATTATGGAAAATGAAATTATAATATTAATTATACAATTAATTTAAAATAATAATAAATACAATTGATTTTATGTTGAGTCATTTATAGGTTGTCAAAACCCGGTTGCCTTTCGCGCGATAAATCTCCCAATTGCTAGATTAAAAGAGCGAATAAATACAGTGATTGAATATATTTTCGGAAATAAAATAACTTATTACGAGCTACAGAAACTCTTCCAAAATTTCCAGGGGGCATGCCACCCCCCTTGTCGCCTCCGCCCCTGGAGTGAACGCCAATTTCTACAATCAATGCTTCGTTCTCAACCGAAGCTTCGTACTCAATAGAAGTTTCGTCCTCGACGGAAGCGTCATCCGCAACAGAAGTTTTGTCCCAAATCGGAATTTCGTACACAGGAGGGTCCTAGATTTGCGATTCGATGGAGGCAGATTTTCGAAACCGGGTAATCATCAGGATCGAGGTCCGCCATTTCCTCAAAAAGAATTTCAGTGGTCAGCTTCTCTGATCGGACGTTCGCGTCGATGCACAGGTCCGTGAAGATACATTTACAAGAGGTTAACTTTTTCCCTTTATGAAACAAGCTCACATTGCTCCAAAAGATTGGTTCCTTTATTATCATTAATTAATTTATTTATTTGATTCGGATGAATGTTAGTCAGGAAACCACATCCATTCGAAAAAAACCCATACATCACACCTCAACAAGAGACAACTGCTCCATTTAATTGATTGATTAATGATTCCGGACGCAACAACCGCAAAGGTTATTAGTCCGTAAGTGTAGTGCATGTTTTCCTCGGGAGGTGGCGATGATCTTCCTCCGCTAGATGGTGAGAGGTTAGGTCTGGCGCCGACCTAAACGCCGTCTAGCGGGGTTTTCCCCAACCAGGTACATCTCACAAGCGGAAGCACCGCCCCAGCCGGTACAACTGAACTCTCGACTGTTCTACGGGTATATGAGGTAGTGTAGTGTGTAAGGACAAAAAAGAGGAAGGTAAAATCGCGCGCAGTCCGTGGTCTGTTTGTTAGGGTACTCCTCCGGCATTCGCCTGGTTTTGACCTGAGAAACCGCGGAATAAATATCGATCAGAGCAGCCGGCCGCTAGAATTCTCTTCCAGACAGCGACTGAGTTCGACCCTAGCTTGTGTCGAAATTCCTGTCACTGACGGGGTCTCGAACTGTAGGACCTCCTGATCAGAGGAAATGACATCAATTGATGCTCTGAGCCTCCTAAGCTCAGCCGCTGCCTATTGAAAGTTTCATAATTTAAAAATTAATTAAAAACTCTTTAATTGATAACGAGAAAGTAAATTGAGACATTCGTGAGATAGCATATGAGCAAACACCCCTTTTCAATTTCTTTAATGTTACGGTACACTCTACGGAGGAAATTCATTGTAGTATTATCTGAAGAGCTAAGAAAGAAACTAGTAGTGATACAGAATGGTACAGACTTTCTCGCACTAGTTAGTTTTCAATCTCTTTAATCCAAACTAACTTTCTGGTATTGTCTCACCCCTTACCGGCTGCTACCTATTGACGCCAACACGACAAATTTTCACATTTTCGCAATTTCTAGGTCCTCTATTAGTAAAATTGAAATATGTCTTGAACAATATTATAGAAGAGTAAAACAGTACAACATGCAAACTTTCATTGAAAAATTTGGAGCCTTTCTTGTGTAAATGTCGTTTGAGCGGGTCAGAAAATGCGAAGTTTTGGGCTCAAGTACAGAAAATGTTTGAGTTTTCAATAAAATTCATCAAAAACCATTTGAAGCACTTTGTTCACAAATGCAAAAATTTATATAAATTATTCGAAATGTAAAAATTAACAATGTGACAAACATTTAAATATATATATATATATATATATATATATATATATATATATATATATATATATATATATATATATATACTTTTGTGTATTTCAAAAAATTAAAAGAATACATCAAAATTGCGTTAGTGTCATTCAATGCTTTTAGAACTATCTGTACAAAAGATTGAAAGACCAAAAGAGCCATTTTTGAGAAAATGTAGATTAAGCTTTTCTGAAAATCCTGAAGTTTGAGTTCTTTTTCACAAAACAGTATTGGGTTTTCGAGAAACTTTATATGACATTATTTGAAGCACTTGTACTCACTAATACATTCATGTATGTAAATTGCCGGTAATGTAAATAATAATGACCGGTGAGATATTTCAAAAAATTACATTAGTGATTTTTTGAAAAAAACAACACAATATAGTTAATGTCACCTTATTCTATGCATGTAGTACAAAATGTACAATACATCCGTACAAAATGTGTCATGAAAATATTTGGAGCGGTTTTTGAGAAAATCTTGTATTTAAATTAACCATTATTTAGCGCAAAATTACTCGAAAACAATTCATTTTTGAAAAACATTTATATGACCTCACTTAAAGATTTAATTTTGAAGAATAGATTTTATTCAGAGGGAAAGTCTTTATTTTCAATACTGTATTTGGAGGAAGACGCCAAAAAAATTGATCGAGGACATAGTTGAATAAAAAAAGCCGAGGCATTTTTGAGATAAAATTGAAAATATTATTAAGGCCTCATGTAAAGTACTACTCCCTCAAATTAATATGTAGGTAATTCCTGGGGCCGCAACATCAGCCAGATCGAATAGAAAATATCAACTTTGATGAAAATACCGTTTACGGTTTTGCCGCTAAAGCTGTTCACAGACGGACAGACGTTTTGCCGTTAATCAATTTTTCGGTATCAAGGACCCTATAATGTGGATTCTGACTACACAACGTGTCAGAGGAAGTAATTTTCTATTTATAGTGACAAGAGGTATCCACTTTTTCGGTATCAGAGATATACAATTCGAATTTTCATCGATAAAGCAATTTACATACTAGTATGTAGTATGCCAGAAAGTAATATAATGAAACTTTCACATTGAAACGATAAATTTAAGAATTAATAAGAAATTAATGGTTTCCATATGAGCGCACTCTATTGCAGATTGCAGTGCTTGAGCTCAAGAAGACAAAAGAAGGTGACTGACAACAATCGAAACTGGTGTAAATGTTCATGAAGCGCGTGTCCCGTCATGAATTAGTTTAAAAGAAAACAAACACTTATTACGCATGTAAGTATTCAAACACATTTAGTGGAAAGTGTTTTCAAAAGGTTCGTTAGTTAATTCTTCTAGTTCATAAACAGTGGCATGAACGCATCCAAACGAGCGTGTGGGTGTAAATTTTAAAGAAAAACCATTTGATTTATTGAAAATATTGTTATAATTTTGTATTTTTATATTGTTTTATTTTTGATTTATTTACTTATTGCAGATATTTTGATAGAAAATATAAATTATTTAGTTTCAAGTATCATGGTGAATATCTTTCTTTGGAAGAGTGCGTATTATAATTATTAATAAACACGTTTGATATGGACATCATTATGAAACACGTTAAGAGTTTGCACCACGACGCATCAGGCGAGTTGTGCAAAAGCGATTCCAGTTTCATTACGATGTTATATTAAAAGGACATCTTTTTCAATAATATATCTACAATTACTTCAGATTGTTTTATTTCATGTCAAGACGAAATATATCTAACTTCATTTTTATGAATATACATGTTCATATTTGTAATTTAATTTTTATGGATACACAAATTCATTTATCCGCATATTCGTAATCTTTCTATAGTTAGAAGCTCTCGTTGAAGTAATCGAGAGTAAGAGAATTTATAACTGTTTCTAACTACCTATATAATTAAGAGGTTCGCACCTCAAGAGTGGGTAAAGAAATTTTGCAACTGATGGCTGGGATGTGTAAATGAAGGCAGAAATTGCAGTATAACAATATTACATAACAGATAATAATGCAAGAAGTACAGTTCTACTTTTGATATTCTTGGTGTGCAAAAAATTGTTGTTCTGTACTGAACTATGTTATTGCAGTATGTGTAAAGACTGTTTCTGTTAACATATTTAACCACATTCATTGCAGCGTTATACGGGAGCATTTTATTTATTGTTCTTGAGCACTGTGCGTAATACAATGAGGAAAACCATTTCGGGTATTTTTTTTCAGAAGAATTTTTTTTTCAGTAAAACGTATTATTAACTAATTTGAAATCCCAGAATCCTGTGTCACATCTTCGAGGTGGATCCGCAAATAGTGATCTTCGAGAAATGAGGTTATCGTAAGTTTATCAGTAGATAAATGCGACAGTGCTATGAGGATTCCATTGTCAACCAACATCCCATGTAGATTCACGCTTCCGTTCAGTGCTCCGATAGCGTATCTCTATGCCGCAACATCTTTTTAAATGACAGATGGTTTTGATTGACATTGATAAGACACCAATAACGAGTTACTCAACCCAGGTTTGTTTGTTTTCCTTACTTCAAAATCTTATCAATTGTGAAACATTCCTACAAATGTTTGCAAATAGAAATAAATGTTGAAATCATGTTTATCTTCGGAATTAAAGAGCTTCCTACTCATTAGTAAGTGGAATATTTTTTTCTTGTTTCTATATTTGATGTGCAATTTTCTTTTGCGTCCGTGAACTCTCATGTTCACAAGTGTGCTTTATTTTTTCTTAAATGAAGGTAGTAGTGATTAAACAAATTATATTCCAACAGAATTTGGAAAACAATGTGCAAGAATAGAAAATCCTCATTCCTTCCAACATAAATTACAAGCAAACACTGATTTGTTTAATAAAAATCGAAGTTTACATGAACGTCTGCCAAGAAAATATGTTTATATTAAAAAGCTGGTGTACTGTTTTCGTTTTATTGATAATTAATTGGAAATTTTTGTGTGTAACAGTGATGAAAAATGGATTATTGGTTACTTAAAACAGAGAATCGGACATGTCACCACCAAATGTGTATTGAGATAGTGCTGTTTCCCAACTTCAGAACATCAATAGGAAAGACGTTTTTGACTTCTCGTATGAGAAAGAAATGATAGACAATGACATAACAACGGTAAGCACCTTTTTCTGGCGTAGAAGATTCAATCTGGTTCTTCAATTTCTTGGAAGAGGGTATAAGAATTATTTATGTTCTTGTTGTTCAGTGTAGTCAAGCATTGAAGAAATACAACAAATTTAATTCAATTTGCTCCGGATTATTCCCAGCTGATGCCATTCTCTTAACCAATAATATTCAGCTTTGATACGCTGTACAAACACAAGCCACACGATATCATTGCTGCGACGTATAACTTCGGAAGTATGGATTTTTCGTAAGTGAGGCTGTTTCGTGCACCAAAGGGCAAGCCCTGATTACACGCCAAGCAATTTCCCTCTTTTCCCCCTCAACAGTGATTTCATTGGGAATCAGTTGCGAATTTTGACAAAATAGGAGCAAGACGCGATGTAAATAACATAGGAAAAAGCTCGGAATTTCAGCTTATGGGGTAAAGCTTTGCTAAGATTATACTATGCGGAATTTCAAGCTAGTTTTCACAGAAAACGGTTGAGCTTTTTAGAAACATTTTATGATATTATTTAAATCACATGTACGTATAAATACAAGAATATGAAGGATTCGCCGCTAGTATAAATATTAACCACGCGAGAGACAAGTCAATAAAATTAAATTTTATAAATTTGTAAAAAATAGAGCAAACTGATGTTTATGTTATCTCATAGAGTGCATTTAGCACTATTTCTACCAAAAGTTTAAAGAAAAAATTTAGCGGATTTTGGGAAAATCTTGTTTCCGTATTTCTTTAAATTGCACATATTGCAAGCAATATTTTGCGAAAACATCTAAAATTTTCAAAAAATGTACATGACTTAAATGGAAGAACTCACTATCGAGAACTAATTTTATTTGAAGGAAAAATCTCTATTTTCAATTTAGTAGTTGTAGGAAGACGCCCGAAAAATTTCAATAATTTCGAAAATTCAGATCTAGCCCTGAAAACCGGACCTATGCCTCCTTTGTAAGAGTATTTTACTCTATTATTACAAGAAATTTTTAAAATGGGTCAGATAAAGAGGGATTTATTCATTTTGGAAAAAATCGCACGCATAGTTTAGGTGCTAATGTTCACATACATCATACAGACGGACGGACGTTTTGAAAAAATAACTTTTTCGCTATGAGGGGACCCCAAAACGTGCATTCCTGTCAAATCTCGAAATCGATTTTCCGCAGCATTACATAACTTTCCCTATACTACGTATAGTACTCCGTATATAGGTATGTTTACGGGAAAGTAAAAACGAAATACATAGTCCGAAAACACACTAATATTGAAATTCCTACCAAGTGTAGTTAAGAAATAATTTGAGTGTTTGAAAAGTTATTTTACAATATAAAATGTTATCCCGCCATTACAAATGTTTAGAAATATAAATCTCTACTAAATATACAAAATAACACCAAAAGTCTCAATCGAAATAAAAATCAAAGATAATATATACCTCTCAGAGAGCAAAAAAGCTGGTTCTCTTCGTAGTAGTAAGATTTCCTCAGCCTTTTATAACAAAGTTGTTTTCCGTCGTGCGTGACTAAGATTGTTGGTCCAAGGTGAAACGTTTTTCGTTCATCAACACACGTAAAAATGCCAGCTGTAATTGGTACATCACTTTCATGTCATGAGTAACTATCTAAAGTTGTCTCCAAATTCCACAAACTAGTCAAAATAATAATAATAATAATAATAATAATAATAATAATAAGAACAACTCCACCTATGGAGTACATAACCTTGTAGTTGGTGGTGGAGCTTGAGTACCCTCATGAGCTTGAGAGCTATGTTGGTGGTAGTCTAGCTACTGGTAGGTTGCCTAGGTTGAAGGTGAAGGAACAGACGAAGAAGTACTCCCGAGGAGCCTCAACAGCTTCTTTGAAGAAGAAGAAGAAGAAGAAGAAGAAGAAGAAGAAGAAGAAGAAGAAGAACAAGAAGAAGAGAGGAGATTGATGAAGATGGTGGAAGAGGCACCGTGAACAAAACCGCAGCATCTGATCCGCAGTGGGCGGCTGCAGCGTGTTGCTTCATGGTAGGAGCGGCTGTATCCACAACGGGAAGTAAGTGGACAGTCGCAGATCATAAACCTTTGGACTTTCTGTTATCGGCCCATAGAGGGTACAGGAGAGAAACTGTGTTGGCACACCACGCCACTGATGAGAGTGGAGGTTCGAACCTTGCAATAGCCAGCGAAGGAGACTGCCTTGAACAGTAGGTGAAAATACAGTAGGTTTTAGTAACCCTGGCTGGGCCTTGCGGGGGTATGTCCGGACGTTATGGATGACACTAAGTAACGGATGACACTAAGTAACGGATGACAAGACTCATGGGTCAAATGTGATATGTGAACTCGAACTTTCTTCATGCGAAACTTTCTTTAAAACCATTGAATGGCTAGAACAAGAAATGTAATAAATCTTAACGTGCCTTGTTCTTCCAAAGTCCTACACCTGCTCAGAAACCGAGCTAATGTCACCACGTCTGACCATCCTACGGATGTTAGCTCCGGGATCCAGAGTCGGCAGTAGCTCAAAGCCATTGTCAGAGATGGGCACGGGATGAATTGAAGGTGATAAGGTGCTTTTCACTCAGAGAATGATAATTTGTATTGTGCGCATGCGCTAAAATGCTGGCGATCGAAGGCTGCGAGATTCACAGCAGTGAGCAGTGCCCTTGGCAGTGCCTCGCAGATATGCTACATATCGAACAATTTTATATAAAAACTAATGGTGCTACCAATGGCACAGACTTCCTCGAATTAGTTTTCTATTTCCTTTGGTCTCGGCTACCTATTCGAAGTTGCCAGCTGCTATCTATCACCGTTTGAAGTACATTTTTTTTATTTTTTTCAATTTCTCGGTTTCCTAATAGTAGAACGGAAATATAATTTTAAGAATTTTAAAGAACAGTAATACCTCGTCCTAAACAGCAAATAAAATGAAATAGCTTTGAATTTTTTATTTTTTTTTTTTTGTTTATCGGGTGTGAACCTACATGTAAGAATGGCTGATTTGTGATATTTTGTATTAAAATGTTAACTAGAGGACTTAAACATCAAGGATTAACCTTACAAAGAGATAAACTGGAAAAGATATTCAGTTTATACATACTGTTGTGTGGAGGAAATTATCATGTATCTGTAACAGAACTTAAAGTGTGTGAAAATAAGTTATAGGTTTAAAATCAGCTCAATACGGTGAACTGTGCTTATCGAGAAGTGAAATGGTTCCAGATACTGAAATTACAAGTATTGAGAGGAATGATTTGATACTAGATCATTTTCTTAGCCAATTGGAAGAACTAATTTTGGATGTGGAAATTGAGAAATATTAATTAATTTATGCTTGCGGGTATGCAGCATACCAAGTTGGGTCAAAATGTCTTTGTTCAGTATAAGTGTCGTTCATAAAATCCGGTGATAAAGGTATCAATAAAGTCTTCATGAAAGAGTTAAATCGTGAGGGATTATCTTTCCCAACTGATATCTGTATAGACATAGGAAAATGTGCCTTTAGTATTCTTTCTTTTCTCATTTCAGAAAAAATATGAAAAACAGTTTCTTCTTGGTGGTCAACAGAAACAAATTTTAATGGCTGTCGCTAAAAAGTATGTCAGAAAATTCAATAGAAATGAAAATATTTATAAATGATGTTCATCTTTGCCGTAGTATATTTTAAAATATTTGTGATAAATTGCTATCCGTATTTTCCAATGTTTTGTTAAACAATTACCTAAAAATTAAAAATAACAATGTATCTTAATAAAAGTATAAGAAATATAACATTGATTCATTTTGAATTGTATTTCCCCAATTTTTTGTGCAGTTTTTATTATTTGAGGAGGAATGACAAAAAATAGGTAAGTTACTGTACGCTAAGTTTGTTTGCACATCTTTTATAGAGATGTGTAGTACCATGAAATATTTTTAAATGCTAAAAGTTTGTTTGTAACTTTACCAAACAATTTTGTAATAAATTTGGTAAAAATTTTGTAATAAATTTCTTTCCTAATCAAATTCATTGCAACAATGATACGACAGTAAATATGTAGTAATGCATGTGTAATGTTTTCTTGCAGATATCACTAATACTTTCAACTAAATTTCGAGAATTTACTGAAAACAAAATTGAAAATCATTTAATATGCTGCAGTTATTTACGGTACGTCAAAGTAATGCGTTTCGTAACATATCTTATGTAACTCAACTACGCCGGTTTGCGTATTCAGCCTTCGACTAGAGTCGGCCGTGACTAAGCTCAACCCTCTTGCTGCAATGCGTGTCACTTCCGCCGCGCTCAACTTCTCCTAGAGAAGAAAGTGGTGCCAATCGGCTGGAGTGCATTCTTGACTTCTAGAACATATTTTGCTCTACTCTTTGAAACGAATGTCTGGGGTTTGTGGCGATTTTCTCGACGATAGAGAGCCAGAGCTCTTGTTTCGAATGAGGGAGGGTTTAATATGTAACCTGATTTTGCAATTATCCCCGAAGTAAAAAGTTACAAGGTATTGTATCAAGCAACCGGGCAAGCCCTAACACCCGACTCCACAACAATTATTCAATCGACTATACTTAAATCACCGATAGTAGAATTACATCGAATAAATATTTTTTAAAGGATGATTCACCGTTGCAATGAAAATTTCAGCGCGCCAGTTCGAACGCTCTCGTCATCGGTTATCGGGAATCGAATGACACACCGGCCTCCGAGGTTCGGGCACCAGGATGCAAGTAGTCCATAGACTCCAGCGGCTTGCACGGCGTGGATTCGCCGACAATATTTTTTTTCTCCGGCCGCTGGGAAAACTATGCCTCTGCTAACAGCACAGCTGGTTTCAGCACCAGCCCACACTGGTACACTCTCTAATAATAGCATTTATAAACGCTCATTAATCTTTGAACTTAAAAAAACTAACTATGAAACGTTGACTGCTTTTGATAGATCTATTGCAACACGCAAAATAAAACGACCATGACAGCAAACTACACGGAATGTAGTTAGTCTTGAAAACGACGTAATGAACAAAAGACGACATATATATGAAAATTCTATGAATTTTAATATATTATTAAAATTTATTTTTTTACTATAAAACAGATTAGTAAGAGTAAGATATAACAAATCTGGAGCCCATTGCATTACAATTAAAAAGAAAACTCACGAAATGGTTGAGTAGAATGCTCAAATTTTGTTCTAAACAAAGAGCGTTAGTGCCTAAAATGTACACAATATTATTAATATTAATTAATATTAATAATTAATATAATAATTATTAATATTAATAATAATTATTATTAATATTAATAATAATTAATATTAATAATAATTATTATATTAGTTTATATTAATATTAATATTGGTAATAATTATTATTAATATTGTTAGTATTGTTGTTATAAATTCAATTTTGTAGAAATAATAGTTTGTTTTTTTGTAATTCTATTACTCAACTGTATCCATTTATTGTTAAACAGCTCGACTCCACTTCGGAATCACTCAACGTAGTACAACCAGCCCGGCGCCCGGTGTCCAGTGTCCTTGTTTGTTTGTTTTTACACAAATGCAATTTTTTGAAACATTTCTCACGGAGGTGATATTCGCATTTCCAGTTTGCTTTTTTTGTAAACACTATTGCATTTGTCAGTTAAAGTGCTTCAAATGACTTCAAATTAAGTTTTACGAACACTCAAAAATTATCTCTGAAAAAGTGCTTCAAATTTTCCAATTTAGTGTTGTGCTTAAGCGTCATTTCCTTAAAACCGCTCCAATTTTTTTAAAGAAAATTTCCATTTAGGACGAAGTTTTACTGATCTTTAATATTCTTAAAAAATTTTTCCGTTCAACTATTAAGAAACGAAAAATTAATAAAATGTTCTTCGTTAAAATATAAAAGTCAAAAAATGTACTTTCGGCGGCGATAGATGGCAGCTGGCAAAAGTATGTGACAAGTCCGAGTACCTAGTCGGTACCAAAGTAAATATAAAACTAATACGGGAAAGTCTGTGCCATTCTGTAGCACCACTGGTTTTATAATTTATTTCATTTGTAAGTACTTGCTACAAATGATGTTTCAAATTAATTTTTATTGGTGTCCCTCATACTACTACATAACTGAAGATGAATGAAATTTGTTCTCCATAAAACGGTCGTTAATTATAGCAGACCTCAGTTTTACTTATATTATTGTACGTATTAAGTTAATAATATTTTCGATGACGGTACCACATTCACAATGGTATGGCCATGTCTGTCAGTCTAAGGGCGACAGGGCTTCGAGGCTGGTGTGCCCAAGAACTCGGACATGAAAACTGTGGGTTCTAGACTCCTCATACGGCATTCAGGTATTCAGTTGTATTTTTGGGTGGAGGTCATTACCATACCCTCGTATATGATATCAATTCTCCAATCCATCGATTTTCGACACTAGCTACATTGCTAGTCGAATTCAGTCGCTGTCTGGAAGAGAATTCTAGCAGCCGGCTGCTCTGATCGGTATTTTTCCGTGATTTCTCCAGTCATCACCAGGCGACTTCCGGAGCAGCACCGCAAGAAACGGGTCACGGAACGTGCACGATCTTTCCTTCCTCTTCCTTATCCCATTGTCACCTCTTACTTACACACACATTCATTACACTACCACAGATGTTGGGAGCATAGAGCTTGTTGCGGCTGAGGAGGTGCTCCGCTGGTGGGAGATATCTGGGTGGGGATAGCCTCCGTAAGTTTCATAGCAGCCGAGAATATCAGCTCAGCAAAGTTTAACGTGTTTCTTCCTGCATCAGCTTCCAGTGCCCTGGAGCACCATCATTTCCTTTCGTGTTTTTTCTTCTACGTTGTTAATAATGCCAAAAGCATTAACTGAGCGCTCAATGCAGAGGCTGAAATGAATAATCCAAATTCTTTACATTACAAAAATTATATTTTACCCTCAAAATATCTGTGTCCTTGAAGTTTCACATTTACCGCTTGGCAGCCATGCACTCTTTCTTAAATAGATATCATTTTTTGTTATGGCATGTCTTCAGTGTATGTTTAGAAAGTTTCACAATTAATTGCTCGAGACTTAATTTATAAAAAAATAAGAAGTAAAAACCTTTTGATTAGTTTGTTCCTTTTTAATGTATTTTGTTTCAAATATCTCCAGTGCGTGAGGAAAGTGAAACAAAATAAAAGCATTGCATTTTAGTTCCATAAGTGAAAAAATCTTTCTAAACAATTATTCATTTTTACTAATAAAATATAATTTGTTGGAGACTCAATATATAAAGACCAACATTTTGTCTTTGAGGGTGAAATACACGTCTCCGCTCGAACTAAAAGCGTTCTTTTCTAAAATTACAGCTTTATAGACGTGCCCTTTTTCTGTTACATTGGCGACGTCTTTCAATTGTGAAAGATCAAATCTTGTTTCCAGCAGGACAGTCTGATGCACCACGCGCACGTCCACGAAAGCCCACGCCCTCACCTCCTCGTCGCTGGCGTCATGTCGCGTGCACTCACCGTACACCGAGCGCCAGCTCGGGGATCGCCGGAAAGCTTCCGGCCGTCCGGCTCGCGAGGCCCGGGGGCGACGCACGCACGCACGCACGCGCACGCCTAAGGCCGCGCGCGAGGTCTGAGCGCGCGCGCGCGCGCGTGTGACAGCGTCAAGGCGAGGACGCGACGCGCGAGGCGTGCCAACAGCGGGCCAGCGGAGTGCCAGCGGTGTCGGCGGGGAGTGCGGCCGCGGCGGCAACCCTTCCAGTTGAGGCGCTGGCCTTCCAGTCGAGTCGAGTCGCGGGCGTCCGCTCGGGCTAATGACGGCTGCGCCCGGGGCGAGAGACGGCCGGCGCCGCGCGTTAATGCGCCGATTGGGCGCTGGCGATACCCCGCCGCATTAGGCGGCCATCAACGCCGCCTCGCGGCCGCGGTGGCGCAAGTCGGCGCCCGGGAGCGGCGAGTGTTGGGAAAGGCGAGGCGTTGCCCAAACTAACGTCCTGTAACGTCCCGTGCATCATTTCCTTTTCCCTTTCGTTCGAACTGTTCTTTACGCTTGCTTTTCCTTTAGCCTCGATCTTCTCTATTTCGCTCTCATTCCTACAGCAAAATCAGGCAATATATATTTATCTTTTAAATATTTTCCAATAAATAAAATTGTCCTCAAAATAAAACATATTATGGATATTTTATTTGCTATACTTTCCCAAATTAGTTATACAAAATGTTGCTGAATTGCATAAAAAATCGATGGAACACACTATTTTTTGCTTTATTGAATGTCAAACGCTACTGAACGTACTACATTAACTGATAGAATAATTTCTTAAATCTACTAATTCAAGTTGCGTTGCGTCGAATGTGCATTTTTACTCCACTTCACATTGTATATTGAACCCTCCCTCACATATTTACACACTTTTTACTGTTTTTTACGTTAAACTTATTACTAAATAAATAAATGAATAAATAACTATTGTTGTTTTTTTTACTATTCTTATCAATTGTATTCACCGTTTTTTCGTCTACATGGGAACACCATTTGAGAAATTTGTTCCTTAATATTCCCAATTCATCTTAGCAATTTTTTGACCTTCACAATACACAAAAAATAATGTAATTCGCTATCCTTGGATGAAATATAGAAAACCTTAAGATCTCTGAGACGTGCTCAATACGTTTTTGATTTTCACAGAATTATGTTTCAAAACATGCATATTTATGTATTATTTTATTCACATATACATTTCACTAGAACAATGGTGACAAAGATGGTGTATTTAAGCAAATGCCTCCAAATCCAAAAACATCATATTTACCTTATCCAAAAAGGAGTGTCCTAAAGTCCAGATAAACAATGTATACCTAGCACAAATATCTTGCATTAAATACCTAGGCTTTCATATGGACAAACGGCTTACATGGAGGAACCATCTAGCTGCAAAGAAGAAAGAAGCACAAATCAGATTCTCCCAATTATCATGGCTCACCAAACGCCTCTCAAACCTTTCTTTAGACAACAAAGTACTCCTTTGCAAAGCAAGCAACAAAGTACTCCTTTGCGGGCCTATTTGGAGCTACGGAATTCAACTCTGGGGATCCGCTAGCAAATCAAATATAGAAATACTTAGAAGATTCGAGTCAAAATGTATTCGAAGATTAGACAATGCACCATGGTACGTGACAAATGACACACTACGTCGAGACCTTAAGATACCTTCAATATATGAAGAAATCACTCAGCGTAGCACCACCTACCAAGAGCGGTTAGCCAAACATCCAAATTCATCAGCCATCAATCTACTGGATAATAGTGAGGAAGAACACCGACTGAAAAGATATCATATTCTGGAAATACCATTCCGTTTCAAACAACCCACATGACGATGTACACTAACTTTTTAATACATAATTATCACATTTACTGAATATTTGTTAAGAAAACAGATTGTAAATAAACAGAATAATAAAAATACATATACATTTGAATTTGCTTTTAAAATTTTAGCAGCACAGATGGATCGATGGAGGCTATTATTTCCACAAAACCACGAGGGAAGAGAGAAAAAATGACAAAAGTGTTTCAGTCAGTTTTTCCATTGATTATTTTGTTTTAAAATGGAAATTGTTCATCAATATACGTTACAAGAGATTTCCTTAAATTTTTGGAAACACCTCTCCGTACCACAACATGAAACTACAGAATGCCTGATAAGTCACACTATTTTTGGATAGTTGTATTTTCTTCATTTATGAGCCAATTTTTTTATAACTCGTTTGGTTAGAAACAGTTATTTTTGAGGTTAAGTTTAACACCATTTTAAATCTCCACGTAAGCTCCAGCATTCGCAATGACTTTTTTTAACAAACTGATAGTTCGATGCTGTTTCCCACAGAATGGTTCGTGGAACATTAGTTAACACATAAGATATTGTTGCTTCAAACTAATCCGAGTTCTTTGGTTTTCTCTTATAATCCTTCTCATTAGCCCACTCCCAGAAAAAATCGCAAGGTGTTAAATCAGGGCTACAGGCAGATTCATGTGCACCACGCCTGCCAATCCAACGACCTGGTAAATGACCATACAGACATACATGGACATAATTTGCAAAATGTCAGGTGCTCCGTCCTGCGCGAAGAGAAGCTGTGGCTGTGAAAATACAGGCCATACAGTGATTTCTTAGGACTCCGCAAGAACATTTCACGAACACTACTAACATTATTTTCTTTCCTCAAAGTTGACGGACTTCCTGATCATATTTTTGCGATGTGAAGCGCAGCTGCTGGCCACTGCTGAGGGCAGCAGCGAGCACATGGGTTGTGACTGGGATCACGTTCAATTGATTGATTGATCGATCATTTTGTCTTTCAGGGCGCGTCTTCTGCTATGATAATTAGTTCGTAAGTGTAATGCCCGTGGTATCCCGGGAGGGGGCAGTGTTCTCTCCTCACTGTAACGTGAGATGCCGTACCGACCTACACATCGACTGGCGGAGGGGGGGGGGGTTGCCCTCCTCCATGTATCTTCGCTTGTGAGGCACTGCTACAGCCGGAGCAGACTCTAAGGTCTAAGCTCTCAACTGATATACAAAAATGACCGATAGTATTGTGCACGCAAGTGTGTGTGAGGAGAGAAATATTTACAATCACACGAGGCCCGTGTGATCTTTCCTTCTTTATCCTTGTCAACATTTCTCACCTCACACACGGCTCATGGGCCGTTTGTTAAGGTTACTTCTCCATCATTTACCGGATGTTGTTTGCAGAAACCACGAAAAATCACCGATCAGAGCATCTGCTAAATAGAATTGTCTACGCCACGGTTGAATTCGAACTAGCTAGTGACAAAAATCGTCCGCTCTCCGGTTCCGAATCTCTGACCTCCCGGTCAGAGACTTGGCAGAGTCAACAGTTGTTGCTCTGATCCAGCTCAGCAGGTATATTTATTTGAAATTTTTAAAAAAGCAAGAAATGAAAATTCGATGGACAAACCTTTTTCTACGAATGCGCAATGTTTGAGTGAAATAATGATTTTCTGAATGAAACCGCAGTTTTCCGTGACCCCAAGTCTCTGCTGTCCTGAAGACTCCTCGTCCCACCAGAAAAGGCGCATCGCTGATTGACCGCATCTCGTCCGGTTGACCGACAGCCCAGACCACCAGACAGAAGGCGGAAATGATGGTCAACCTGCGTTCCTGCCAGTCGACAGCACTCATAAAATGGTGAATTTACACTTTATGGGATTTTGGTTCTGAGTGTAAGTGAAACGTCTTCACAATTTTCATTTACTGCAGTCATTTTCAACTTGAACAAGGTGCTAGAAAGCAAATACGAAATTTGTAAAAGAATAGTTTTATGAAAACGATGGGCAAACATACTGCAATAAAGCTTAAAACCTTCTTTCCTGTGTTTTGTTTTGTTAATGAGAAAT
The DNA here is from genome assembly GCA_038098605.1 of Gryllus longicercus. NCBI lineage: Eukaryota > Metazoa > Arthropoda > Insecta > Orthoptera > Gryllidae > Gryllus > Gryllus longicercus. Next base: position 1,722,456 of record JAZDUA010000128.1, on the reverse strand, counting down.
ATTGCTAGCAAGGTCATTCATGTTTCATCAAAATAAACCTCAAATTAAATCAAATATCTTAAAAAAGAGACTATGTTAAAGAGGATATGTTAATACAGTTTCGTCCAATTTTATTCTACCGCATGGTGCTACTGTATTTTATGTCATCTTTGATTTTTTGGTTTGAAGATCACAGGTAACTCGAGTATGTTTGGTAAGGGAGATATAAAATTGACTGGGAGGGTTTTGGAAATCTTCCCTCCAGAGTTTGATGTCCCCAGTTGAAACAAAATTTTCTATCCAATTACTCAATTAAATGTACTCCCTTTATGACTGCCACATTTTTTCACATTAAGGAATAAAAAAAATTGAAAATAAACACTCCAAAAAACATTCTTAGGATTTTTTGCAATGTTTTGCTGCAGCAATTTCATTGCAGAGTAAATGAAGATGCATTTCACGTATTCCGTCAATTTCACCCCACTTGTGTATAATGAATATTTTCTCTATAAATAAGCTAAATAAATATTATAATTTTATAACAAATTTAAAAAGCAAACCATGCCCACGGCAATTAACATACATCAGACATATTTAAGAAGACAGAAGTTAGCAAGCGCTATAAGGAAATCAACAGGCAACACTCATTTCGCTTCAGGGCACGTTACCGCCGTGTTTAACTAAGAAGCGATGAGTCTTAAAACCATCTTTCGTATCCACAAGTAGTTTTTACTTGCTCGTATACTTACATACAAGAATATACGCAGAAATATAAAGTTATAATGCTACGGAAAAGCCATTTGGATATTTCAACGGAAATATATGTTTTGGGGAACACTGTCACCGAAAAAAATGTTTCTTTATGTCCGTCCGTTTGCGAACAACATGAGCACTTAAGCTATTCGTTGGAATTTTGCTAAAATGAATAATCTTTTCAGTCAATTTGCACCAGTTTAAATCCCTGAGATTTTGAAAAATATTGTTTCAAAAATGATATTTTACATGAAATTCCTTGGACATTTTCAAGATTTTCTTAAAAATGGCTCCAATTTTTTCTTGAAACTTTTTTATAATAATGGAGTGAAATACATTTACAAAGATGACATTTGTCCAAATTTCACTGTTAGCTCAAAATTTTCGGAAATTGCAAAAGTTTTAAATTTTTTCGGCGTCTAAGTACAATATTGAAGACATATTTTGTTCTGTAATTTAGGTTATGTGCGTTTCCTTGAGAAGATTAGTAGTTTTCGCGCAGTTCTGAGTGAAATGTGGCCAATATTAAAAACAAGATTGCTTTAAAAAACTTTCAATTTTTTCTTTAAACTTTTTGTCCGAAAAATGCTAAATGCACTAAATAACAAGACATTAATTCCATTTTGGTATATTCTTTTATTTTTTTTTTCAAAAAACACACGAATGTAATGTTTGATATAAGAGTATCTCTCACTTCGTTTATGTGGGTGTGTTTTATTCACTATTGCATTTGTGACTGCAAATTTCACAATTTCTTTCTGTTGATATTTCTTAAAAACTTAAAATTTGACAGAGAAAATGAGCTGAAAATTGTGCATTCTCAGATACGCTTAAACGACATTTTCTCAGAAACAGCGCCATTTTTCTTTCAAGCTTTTATACGGAGAGTGATAAATGGACTGAATGACACGGCATAGAGGCCGTATATTCATATTACGGGCGTGTTTTGTACATTATTGCATTTTTGACTGCAAGTTCTTAAAATGATTTCTAAACATGTATCTTCAAAACTCAAAATGTATCTATGAACATGTGCTCGAAATTGCGTGTCATCAGAAACTCTCAGAGAACATTTTGTCAAAAAAAAAAACAAACTCGAAATTTGAAATGACAATGTTTGCACATGACCACCTTTTACGCTTCAATAACTTTCTTAGTCATAAGTTGGTTCTTTTATTATCGAACTGAAAAATTGAGAAAATGTGAAAAAATGTATTTTAGGCGCCCATAGGTGGCCCCTGAGAAGAGTGTGTGACAATGCCGAAAGGCTAGCCCAGAACACAGATTATTAAACTAATACGTCGGAAAGGCTGTACCATTCTTTAGTACTACTGAGCCGTTCTATAGTTTTTACGCAGTAATCTACACAATGGGCGACTGCATTACATTTTTTGGCGTTCTGAATTACTTGATAATAATGAATATAGATTAATACTACAGTATTGAAAGTTGCCCAAATTCCGTAACACGAGTTGTCAGAACCGTTCGATGCTGACGTGTCCAGTAGGAAGCGATTTAAACTATTAAGGCCATGCTTCAAACAGAACCATCAATGCAATTTCGGCCGCTTTCACGCACTTTCGGCCCACTGTGGAGCGGCGGAGGAGTGGGGTAGGTGATGGACGAGCGCGTCCCTCGCAGCCATTAATCATCGGCCGGGGCGGGGGAAGGGGAGGAGGCGCCGTCAGGCTCCACTCGAAGCTCGAGATTGCAATCGCCAGTGGTCAGCCCTGCGATCAGGAACATTTCGCCGCCGCCGCCGTCGCTGTCCTCTCGGCCGCGCGGCCACGCCCCCGCGCCGACTCCGTCCCTTGCGTCGCGCTCTCCCTGTCGTCCCACCGACGACCTCCACTTACTCACACCGAGCTGTACTTTTCCATTCGGGGCGAAGAGCGAGGGCTCACCTTGCAATTAAGAGACAGGTTGGACCTCAAGACCACACATTCCGTTATTCGTTTGTTTAACTTTGTAGGTTTTTTGTACGATTTCAATTTATACACTCACTCTACTGGATTAAGATTGGAACTTAGTTATAAACACCTGCTGCTTTTTAATTGTGTTGCAAAGTTCAGTGACAAGATAGTACCAGGCAGGGTTGATACCATTATATTTTTACTAAAACTTGTAAATCTAACGTTTACCCAACAGAAAATTCTAAGGATTATGTAAGCAAATCTGAATGCATAACTAGTCTATTGGAAATATGATTACGATAATACTACGAAAACGAGTTCATTTTTCGTTTCATTTTTAACCTTTCAACTCGAGTCTGATCATTATGATGTAGAATTACATTTCCCTCGCAGACTTCAATTACGTATCATTTCACCATTTTCAGATATGCAAAGTAGTTCAATGAATGTCAATACGGAAGAATGACTTAAATCTTAGAACAGCTTCAGATTACTAGGTTCAAAGCGCGGTTTATGTGCGGCGGTTTATCGGGCGCACACAGCGCGGCCGACTACGGCCGTTCCTCTCTGCATTTTCGATCCCGCCCCGTTGTACCCTCGCCAACTCTCCGCTCCACCCTTGCTCTTATCTATCGCCATTACTCCGTTCCCCCATTGCTCTTGTTCACCCCCTGTCCTTTTTCACCACGAACCTGTACTCGCTTCCATGTGTTCCCGCCTCTTTTAGACCACGCCACCGCTCACCTTCCTTGCCTTGCCCTCGTCCCCGCCTGGTGTCTGTTCCCATACCTTTCTAGAACCGTCTCCTCCCTGCACCAGTTCCCGACCCGCTCCCGTCCCCGCCAATCACCTGTCTCTCCCCCACACCGCACCTGTCCTCAACGCGCACCCGTTCCAGTCTCGAACCAGACCCGTCCCCGCACCCATCCGTCCCGCTTCACACCCGTCTCCACCCCGCCCTCGTCCTCGCCCTACAAACGTTTCCACTGCGCATTCGTCCTTAACCACCATCCGTCCCTATCAATTTCCCTTACCCGCCCAACTTTTCCCCTAACATCACCAGCCCCACACATCACCCGGACTACATCCATCCCTGTAAATTGCCCATCGCCCGTGCCGCTTCATCATCCGTCCCCGCCAATCCCCGCCCCCTATCTTCCCCGCTCCCCAACCTCAATCGTCACCGCCCCGCAACCGTCCCCGCTCTTCAATGTTTTTATTGCCCTCACTAGTCCCCGCGTCACACCCCTCGTCGTGCCCCAATCCGAGTCTTCGCGGGCGCCGCATGGGGCGTGGCCGCGGACGGAGCTGCGCGGGTTCGACGACCGCTCCGTGCGGAACGCCGATAATTTGCGCGGGAGCAATTAGTGTCTGAGGGTCGCGAACGGCCTCCCCCCTCTTCCCCCTCTCTCCGCCGCAAGAGGTCACAGGCCCTCTCCACGGGGGGCCGCGGACGCCGGAGGAACCGGCGCCCCCCCCCCCCCCTCGCCGCTTTGCGGGCCGGCGCGGCGCGGCGACGTTAAAGTCGTGAATACCGGATGGAGCAGATGTTGCCGCGTCAGTGTTGTGTTTGCGTTCGAGTGCACAGGTGGACGACCTACCAAGCGCATGGTCTCTCGTTCTTGAAGGAACCCTCCACTTCACTTCGCTTAATATTATGCTGTCGTTTTTCTCCAAATATGCTATCTTTATTTCAATTCATTTTTAATAGTTCTTAATTGTTGATGCTATTTGTTTAAGTTTTGAAAGTGACTACGTACAACATCCGTTCAGTGTGTGCTATAAGTACTTCTTGCCATTCTCGTCTGCCGCACACACGAATAGACGCACAGTATTCTGGATAAACAACCAAAATTAGAGAGAAACACTGACAAAGTTTTTTCAAAATATACAATAACACAATAACATAACACAAACTATAAAGAAAAGAAGTATGATAAGTTTACTATGAATAGGTGCTTGATTATCCCCGCTAATACATTCGAAATAAATGCGATATCGAAAGACACGACGGAGTTAAAGATGCATGAGATAGGTCATCATATATATATATATATATATATATATATATATATATATATATATATATATAGTCGTCTGCGGATTGTATAAGTGATCGAACGTATCCCGTATTTCTTAATTAACTGTCGAGCAATACAATCCGTTCTCGGCCCTCTACATCTATTATTGACTAACTTTACTGTGTTTAATGATAATTTCTCTCTCAATATCATTCCAATGAAAGTTTGGGACGTATAGAGTACCTCAGAGAGCACTAATAATGTTATCGATTATCTTGGACTTCGAAAAAGAAACTCAGATTCCATAGAGTAGATTTTACTTTCCGTTAACAGACTTTACTTTAACAAGGTCATGATTAAACAAGGTCTTGTATTTGCTTAAAGATTTGATTCGCATATAATTTCGATTGACTAATCTTACCATGCCACTTGTTAATATGAATATGGTGTTCGTATTGTATTTTCTTAAGAGAGAACAGTAAGCATGCTTAATTATATTTTGCTGAATTGAATTTCCTTCTGAAGTTACATGCTTACATCTTTAGTCTACAACTCACGTTGTAAACGTTTTGTTATACAGATCATATTGTCTTTCCTATTAATATCGTAGCTGAACGATAGAATGTAATAATATATTTCAATACTTTTTTTGTTTAGAAATTTCAAGTTGTCTTTCTGACTCCGTCGTCACAAATGAAACAAGTTAAAGCTATTGTACGGGTATGTTTTCCTTGCTCACTCCGACTTTATCCGGTTTTACTGGTTCTGACTGAAAAATAACCTCTCTTACCTTTCATCTAAACTGTAGTGTCGCTTTGTTCTCTTTGATGTCGAAGACACCATAGTACACAATTAATGAAGAAGTGTATAAATAAACTTTTAAACATTTCCAACGTAGTCGCAACATTCCCAACATCCATGATACCAACCGAAGTTCATCGGCAAAGTCTACAGACAGTCTTCGATGTCATTACCAATCACAGACAACGTGTGAGTGTTAATCTGTAGAAGCGATGGTTAGATCTAACCTGTGTCAAGAAACGAATCAAGGCTCTTTGCTGGCAATCCTTGTGTCATTTGCAATACCTTGTTTTTTTCTACCGCGAAAATCTCGAAAATCCTATCAAGATACTAGACGTTCATGGTACCAGAAGAAAAACGTTTGTTTTCTAATCTCAGACATTCTTACTTGGAACGAAAGATATAAATAATTAAATATCCGGGAGATTTTGCCACTAGTGCATTTGTCTGCAGATGTTTTGTCCTTAAAAAAAGGCTTCAGAGAAGACCTCATAAAGACCAGCAGACCTCATACAAGATCATATTCGCAAACTTAAGAATGAAAGATCAGAATAAGTAATCGCTTCTGAAGGCCAATCACTGTTTATCACGTTTAATGTCGTTACCTTTAGGGACAATCTTCGTCAGCAGGAGCGAGAACGACGGGCAAGCGTTGGGGGCGAGGACTAGAGCGGATGAGGTCAGAGACGGATGGGGTCAGGGAAGGGCTGGGCCAGCTATACAATTTGACAGAGGAGACTAGGACAAGGATGAGGACGGCGAAGAGGTCTGGAACTGAAACGCTCAGAAAGGAACAAAGGAAAGGGCAGCGGACTGGGAAGGAGATGGGATTGCGAAGGGGAAAGAGGGGCGGGGTCGAGAGCAGACGTGAGAGCTTCAGCAAGTTCGCCATCAGTAAAGAGTACAGGAAAGAGCCGGGAATACGACCGGGGGAGGCGGGTTGGGACGAGATCTGGAGATGGTTGGGAGGGCACACACGAGGAAACAAGGACGAGGGCGAGGGTGGGGAGGAGAGAGGACACGATGGCTGGAGAGGGTTAAGGGTCACAAACATGCACAGGGAAAGGGCAGGTACGGAGAAGGGAACAGGGACAGAAAAGGGACGAGGACGAGGACGAGAATGCAGAGGGGGCTGCGCCGAGACTTGGACGAGAACGGGGTTGTGGGCAGGGGCGGTGCTGGGAGCGGGGTTGAAGCGATGGGAGGGGTAAGAGAGGGCGTGGTGGTGAGGGGCGTGGTGTGCGCGCGTCAAGTGGTGCGCCGTTGCGGTGGTCAGCTGACCTTGCGAGGTCACGCGACCGGCCGGCCTTGGGCGGTTCGTCGGCCGGCGCGCGGCGGGGCGGGGCAGGGAGGGGCGGAGCGGAGCCGCCCGTAAACAACGGGAGCGGGCAATCCGGAGCGCAAAGGAGAAGCAGCGCCGCCGCCACCGATGCGCGCTTCTCAGCGCGAAGCCTCCCGACAGCACGAGATGATTTATTTGTTTACTGGAAACAGAGCATCCGTCCGGAACGAATTATCCTATATAAATATGTCCATAAATTGCTATGTTCATTTATGAAATTGACGTTTATGCTATATTAGAGGAGCTATGTCAGTGTGTTCCATCCTGCTTGGAGGACGCAGTTTGTTAAGGCGCACAATAGAATGTGGGCCGCAAAATACTTTAACGGCTCGATTGTAGTACCAGAGGCGCACCCGATAATTTTTTCATGGAGGAGGGTGCGTTCAGCGGACTTAATGTTTTCTTATATTTTTTTTAAATTTATGCTGAATTTTTCTTGCTTAATTTTTTATTGGAATTTTTAGAATTGGCTGCTGATGGGGCGGGGGCTTGGGTGCACCACAGGTAGTATTAATGTACATCAATTGAAAAATCGTATTTAAATTTTACCGATTCGTTGCCAGTTATTTAGTTATTACCTTCCATTCGGAGTTCGATATATTCATAACTAACCTGGACCCAAAGGATCGTGGTGACGAAGGAAATATGAAAAAAGTTGAATGATGCTGCACGTCTACACGATCTCTTATGGAAGGAATTATGACAGGGAATTATGGGAGGAAAACATGAAAAAACAAACTGAGTCAAGTTAACAACTAATTAATTAATAAATAAGGCAATCGGGATCATTAAAATTACGTAAAAAGTGAGAAAATGTTTGTGCCACGGGCGTTAACTGGTTTCAATAATCTCGGACGACAAAAATCCCTCGGGCTTTTTGTCATTCCTCGATCGTTAGAATGCTTACAACGCCCTTGGTGCATAAATAACTATTGTAAACTATTTTGTGTTTTTTCCTTCATTTTAAAACAGACTGCACTGAACTGAACTGTTGGTTCTACAAATAATCTTATTCTATTTCTAATCCTATTTTATTTTTGGAGGAAACAACAAAAAGCCATAGATATGTTTTCCCATACATTCTACCTGCGTGAAAAAGTGAATAATGATGGTTAACATTCGAACTTGTCGGGGACTCTTTCTTGCAATTTTACCGAATATGAAACAACGAAAGCAGAATACTTCAATAACAGGGAATAAAAATGTTTATTACTTCATTAAGAGGTATTTTCTTAGCTACCCTACAGTTCAGTCAGAAGCTTTTGTCCAGTGATGTATGTTACAGTTACCATCAAACATCAACAAATATGTTTGCTATTTATATTTTAAATATAAATTTGAGAACTTCGTCTGATGGTTTGACGAGTTACAGGACGAGGACAAATTACATTCCATGTCCTTCCTTGGGCACCAAGAAAAATATGATTATTACTCTTCGATCCGCAATTATAAATATTTTCATAAATATTAGAATTTTTATTAATTTTTACAAGTGAGCCCATAATCGAATTAATAAGTGGATTCAAATCCCAGAAAATGCATGAAAATATTTGCATTTTCGTACAAAAATAAAACCGTAAGGCAAAGCAATTCTCGCGACCCACAGATCCAAAGTATACACCGTCTAGTCATGTAAGCATTATATGGATTCTGGGGCATGCCAAACTAAATTGGGATATGTGGCTGATGATATGAACTGATGATATATACTAATGAATATCAAGAAACAAGTCCACGAACTAACGCAAATTTGTGCTCAGAAGCACACTGTTTCGCCATTCCTTTAAATGCAGAAAGTTCGCACGACAACAATGTATTTGTGATTGCTAGAATTCAAGAAAAGAGATCTTCAAAATGTTTTCTTAAATAAATATTATTTTCGTTAATTTTTCATTGATTAAATGTTTGTGCATTGCTAGTTTAATTCAATGCGTGACAAAAGTTCTCTCTACTACTAAGTAATTGTAAGTTGTCCATGACATGCGTGTCTTACATTTGAATTTCTCTATCAGAGAAAACTTTTTAATTTTTTCACAACCTTTTCAAAACGATTTGTACATTATTTTTTAGAGATGACATCGGAACAAACTCAAAAGTGTTCTTCATTCTTGAAAAGTGTTTCTAATCTCTTAGTGAACCGACACTTAGAGAACATGACATATTAACAGAAGCCGGCGCATTAGCTTACCTGGCTGGCAAAATAATGCAATTCGCGAAGCGATGCTCAACTGTTTTAGAATCTGTGAAAACGTCGCTGTCATGGACCGACTAAATAAATCCAAGGTGCGAAATGGCCACATTTTCAATTGAGGGACGTTCAAAACTGAAGTGTGGAAGACAAATTGATGAGTGAAACGAAGACCATCTTCCTTTTTGCAGCAAGTCTCAATGAATTATAAGAATGCTATTGGAAAAGTTTTATTTCATGGCTTTGAATATTTCAAAGAGTGAAAAGAATAAATGAGGCTCCTAGATATGTATTAATTGGGAAAATCAATACATTTTCAGCAAGGGTCATCAATCACTCTCGTGGGGGACGATCGCCAGCACCTTCCCCGTCAGTTCGCACCTGCATAAATCCACGCCTGGCCACATGCGCTAACGCAGCCAGTAATTACCTCACGCGAATTGGTAAATTCGATTAGTCTGAACTTCGCGACTTTTCCGGCAATCGCGGCGCCGCGGGCCGGCCACCTGGCCCCGGCGCCCCTCGCGTGCTTCCGTCTGCGGCCGAGCGGAGCTGCACCTGCGCGCACGGCGAGGGGGAGGGGAGGGCCCACTCATCTCGGGCGGCGACTCGGCGCCAAGCGCACGTTGGTCGAATGTGGGCAGCACGCGGACAAACTTCAAGCGGAGGTGAAGTCGTAGGCTTCCGTGGTCAGTCTTGCAAGTCCGTGGTCAGTCTTGCTTTTATCTGCCCGCGTATCGTCGCATCGAAGGCTGTGCAGTCCACCTTTTGAGCATCTTGTCGTGATCTTCCTCACGGCTAGTTTTCCGGGTTTGCTAGATCTGCTGAGTCTGCTGGGTTCGCTGGGCCTGCTAGATCCGCTGGGTCTGCTATGTTGTCTACGTCTGCTAGATCTGCTGGGTCTGTCAGTCCGCTAGATCCGCTGGGTCTGCTAGGTTTGCTGAGACTGCAGGGTCTTCTGGGTCTGCTGGGTCTTCTGAGCATGGTGTGTCTGCTCGCCTTGTCGAGGGTAATCTAGTGAGCTATAGGCTTTTACGTGCTTAACTCCACCCCAAAAGTGCGTTTAGAGTCTAAAATTCCTGTAAACACTTCTGTTCGATAATATTTAAAATAATCTGGGAGGATGCGAAAAACCGGCCAGTGCCTCCAGCGATTACGTAGCACCGAATGACACCTCTCGTGCTCCGAGACACAAATGCAGTTCACCTGAATACTATCAGCAAGATTACATAAAAGTGAACAAGATTTTCACTGATTAGTTACGTAAATAAATGGTTGCTCCCAAATCAGTTACGCTGATGATGGTTTAAGGTACTAATACTTTTGTAAGTTTTCGTGACGCATTACCTGCGACAAGCCACAAACCGTGCAACTTCCTCTCCTATTCTGGTCCCATTCAGATAGAGTATCTCAAGATCATTTCTCCTTTAAAGAGTGAAGCTAAAATTCGCGAGATAGAATTAGACGAAAGTCGAAAGTGACCAGCAGTACTACGAGCACACGAATGTTAAGACAAAGTCAGCCATGGACTGTTGAGACTTCGGAGAGACTAGTCGTCTCTAATGAAATTTCAGCCAATTGCGTGTCAGAATTGGGACCATTCCAACCAATCAGTGACGACTTACCCATGCAAAATTGTAGTTATCACCTCCTATTAGGTGATTAAATTCAAATTTAATTGGCAAAATAGATCTATGAAATTTCCCTCTCCCTTTGGACGTTCTTAGATAAATTCCAGAACACTCGTGATAACACTGAAGTTTACAAGTTGATTAAAACAGAGAGAAACGATGGCAAGTGACAGAAAGAGAGAGAGGGGAGGAGGGAGGTGGGTGAGCAGGGTCGTTGGACCAGAGCCGGCCGCCGCTGAAGCTGCCGCTGCCGCCTGGCGCACCGCCATGTCGCGCCGTGCAGCCGGGCCTCGTGGCCGCGGGCTCTGGCCCAGGCGCAGGCAGTCCGTTGCCCGGCTGCGCCACAGTCGCAATTAACGCCACCTCGACGGGCCGCATCCGCGATAGGGGAGCGCGATTCATTAAGTCTTTTTACGGCCTGCTCCTCGGCGATGCCACGCGAACATCCATTGCGGTATTCGTGCGATTAAGATCTAACGGTTTACAGAATATATTTATTCACTCACCTTTTTGTTGGATGTTTTATCTGGGCCGTTCGTAGTCTCTTATCCAAAAACCTACATTACTAGACGAACAGTATCTTACGTTCTCAGACTGCACCTTTCATTTGAGTAGTATTTTTAGGATTTTTTTGAACGGTTTACACAATATATTTATTCACTTACCTTTTTGTAGGATGCTTTATCTGGGGCGTTCGTAGCATCTTATCCAAAAACCTACATTACTAGACGAACATTACTTAAGTTCTCAGACTGCACCTTTAATTTGAGTAGTGTTTTAGGATTTTCTTTTTTTTTTTTTTGAACCGGCAGATGAAAACACTAATCACGTAAATAATGTAGCTCCAGTTGTAACGTTGCCTGTGATACACATTTTCAAAGGAATTAAATATCAAAACATGTCTCATCGATCACTTGTAGTTAAAGATTAGAGTATCTTTGTATTTGTCTAAAGGGGGCGCAAACAAAAACCTTTGGAATGGTGCTAGATGGATATATGCAACTGATCATACTTATCAATCACAGAGTTATGGACCAAAAGTTAAGAGCGAAGCTTTAAAAACAATATTTTCGCAAATTATGCAAACTCTTTGTTTTTCAAAACCTTCCTGGGTTTATATTCTGCACCTCAGTTGGGATATTAACCATCCTGTGTTACAAACTTGCAAGTTGTTAATCTATTGGTTCAGCTACCATTATTATTTTTTTCGTAAAATGTATTTTCACAGGCTCAGGTTGTACACAGTATTGTTCAGCCCATCTGTAAATCTTTGGGTTCTTCCTTCAGAAGGATCAAATCAATTAAAAAAGAATAAATAATTTTCTAACGACAACTTCTTTTCCTGTCTAACTTCACACAGTGTTCGAAAGTTCCTTTCCTCCCGTTATCTAATGTTTTAGTTATTTATTTATTTCATTTACCTAACTTCAATAAATAGTTAGAAGTTGTGTGTATCGTAATACGGGATGAGAAGAGCATTATGTTCCCTTCAGCCCAGCTCTTGTACTATATTAAATTGTATTAAGAAGGGTAGCAAAACGCGTTTTTGGTGAGATTTGATAAGAAACATTTCGCTCACGTGAAATAAAATTCACTTGCAACGGCAGTATTGTTTAAGAAAGAAAATTCGAATTTCATATTCTATCTAAATTGTAACAGTTATGTGTCTCAATTTACATTACAACTTTATATAACCCACAGAACACGCATGTATACAACGAACTACCAATATCATTTTTTTTTTGTATTACAGTGCTTCGAATGTTAGAAGAATGCTCCTGCTTTCCTGATCTCTTCCACGAAGGCCGATGGTTAATCTGTGCGCCCCCGCCCCTTGGCGGGTACCAATCAGCGCTGCGACGGCAGATCCGCATTCTGCTCCAGCGACGTGGCAACGCCGCGGGGGAGGGTGGAGGCGTGGATGGCGGTGGGTGGGCGTTGTTTTGCTCAAGTCAAATGTCTTTGATCCAATCCCGCAAAGCAGATGTTTATGAGGTGTTAGTGATGATTAAATAGCTAATTCAATTAAGGTAAAGGGACTAGTGGTCAAGAACATTTTCTTAGTTTCCTTAACATTTTTGTGCTGCAGTTCTAATTTCGTGACGTGAAACTCACCGATGGATTAGCATATCTTATACATAAAAAGCAAATTTTCAATTAGTTCTATTTTTAAATTTTTTCTCAATAGTGGTTACGATAAGTAGTGGCTACTTGAAAATTGCGAAATTGTGATACTTGACTCAGGAATTGCCAATCGATATTCTACTTCATAAGCGCGTTTGAGACAAAAAACGTACTAGTACATGTTACAAAATTACAACGATTAATAAGATGCATTCAATACATTCATTAAATCTGGAAGGGCCAAAAAATTATCTTTCTTCTTCTCTACGCCATTAGAAAGCACAAGCTACAGGTTCTACAAGAAAGTTTGAATCAAATGGGAAACATAACATTCTTATTATTCAAATTTTGAACTTGAAGTGAACACTACATGTATTTACCATATATCATAATTTCCCCAGTTCTTCATCATTCCCTGTTCCCACAACTTACTCTGAAACTAATCCCTGATTTTGAAAATAATGCTTGATAAAGATTTCCACAAACACGAAGCCTCCACATCTGAACCAAAAATGCAAATCTCCTGTAGTCAAGAGATGGTTCAGGGCATCAACTGATGTTACTGCATTCCCTCTGACCAGGAGGTAGAGTTCCCGGTTCGAGTCCCGACAGTGGCAGGATTTTCTACACTAGCTTGTTGGCTAGGTCGAATTCTAGAGGAGAATTCTAGCGGCCGGCTGCTCTGATTGGTAGTTTTCCGTGGTTTCTCCGATCAACATCAAGCAAATGCCGGAGCAGTACGCTACCAAACGGGCCATGGACCGCGCGTGATCGTTCCTTCCTAGTCCTATCCTCCCGCCTTACACACCCACTTACACAAACACACATTCCGGGACACCGGTCGGGAGCATAGAGCTTGTCCCGGCGCGGTATCTTGCCATACAGCGATGGAAATATCACCACCACCTCCCGAGCAAAAACACGCACTACACTTACGGGACTAATGACCCTGGCAGTTGAAGTGCACAGAATCACTAAAACAATCAGTCAAAACCAGAGCAAGGGCCATCCCCATCACCACATCATCCGCCCACGCTGTCCCCACAGCCTCCATCACCGCAACCGTAGCCACCATCCCTCACCCATCGACATTGCCGCCACCGCTGGCCGCGCCACACGTGCTGAAGCGGCAAGGGCCGGTCCGGGAGTTGAACTCCTGACATTTTCACGCGCTGCCCGGGAGCAACGGCACCGCGCCCCCACGCGTCCCCCTCCCCCGTGAAGGAGGGGGAGGGAGGGGAGGGGAGGAGAGGGGAGGGCGGCCGGTCCGATCGCACCCCCGACCCCGAGCCCTCTCCCACGCCGTCACCAAGCGCATGCCTCATCCACGAGAACCGGCCCCCACAATCAAAACTCGCATTTGGAAGATTCCACGCAAGTATTTGCGCATAAATAAAATGATCGCCATTTCTGTTGGAAGCTCTCCGCGGTTGAAAGCTTTGAATGAAAGAAAAGAAGGGTTTCTTGAGTAAGTTGCAAATCAATTAATCAGACGAATTGCATGACCTTGAGAACCATGGCAAAAAAACATCGATAACTTCTGCATCTACATAGAGATGGCATTTCTTTCAAACTTCCGATACATCTATATTGTAATGCATCGAATATGATGTGCGCTATTTCTTAACACCTGTACTTTCAAATGTATTTATTCAAGCGAGGGTGGGAGAAAATTGAAAAAGAGAGAAGTTAAAGAAGCAAAAAACGCTTATTTAGAACGCAGACTATATAACATGTGTCTCAGGCCGGAATTTGGAAATTTAAAACGTGTATGGAACAAAAGAGTTATCGGACAATTAAATTAATGAATATCCTTATAAAGCATTATAAAATAGTGTTGGATATCATTCTTGCTTGTTAATTAATAAGTTGCAATTTTATTGTCACTTATTGATGCAGATATAGAAACGAATTGTTAAAATTGTTATAATTCTCTACATTAAGTATTCTTTTGAAAATGAAAAATGTGCGATACCTGACATGTGATACACTCCCTTTCATTATTTTATAGATGTTATACCTTTCTTTACCCTTCAAAATTATTGCATTAACACACTCCCTCGTTGAAAATACTTCGACTTTTTAACTTCAACAATATGGCTTCTACGGCGAATATGAAACCTGGTATCGTTGCCAAAACGAATCAATATCCATCTATCTAAAATTTTCCAACATTATATAGACACACCAATCCAATTAAATTATTTTTAATTGCATTTCAACTTATATTTTGTATTGTATTGATGCTTAATAATGTGCCTAAGCCGAACAATTACTAAATAAATTTAAAGTAAATTCCGATAAGAAAAATGGAGATAGTCTTTATGGTATGGGAGAAACAACCGCCATAAGGTGTATGAAACATCCTCAGCATGCTGAAGAGGGTGTATTGACACTAAAGTACAGAGAAAAATATAACTAAACACACAACTTGCATTTATAACGCATTTACCTGCTGAACGGGCTATTCCTAATGGGGCAGTTTTATTTTCCAGCGCGATTTGGTTTCCCTGGTTGTGAGGCTAAATATACCTCTGATTGCGTTATGAGTGGTGCAAGAGCAGCATCATCTCCGTACAAATCACATACATGTGGTAGTAAAGGATTCTTTCGTCTATTAAACGATACCAAACTGAGAGCCGCAGATAGAACGATTTGAACGATGCAAGCGATACAAGACCGAATTAGGTGGCTCAGGGCAACAATGTAGTAGAACCTCTGACCGGAATATTCCAAGGTTCGAGTCCCGACGGTGGCAGGATTTTGGACTCAAGCTCCTTAGCTTAATGGAATTCAATCGCCGTCTATAGGAGAACTCTAGAGTCCGGTTGCTCTCATCGGTAGTTTTCCTTTGATTCTCCTATCAAGGAGAATGCCAGGAGCAGTACCAAAACCAACGGGCCACGGGCCGTGCGCGTTCTTTCCTTCCTCCTCCTTGTTATATCATCAGCTCTTACTTAAACACACACTTACATTCACAACACTACCACACATGTCGGGAGACCAGTCGGTAGCTTAGAGGCTGTCCCGACTGGGGCGGTGCCCAGCTAGTGGGAGATTCCTGGAAGGAAAAAACACAATACGTCGGGTAGATCGGTGTCGGATCTCGCCATCCAGCGGGGGCAAATCACCGCCACTTCCCGTGATAAAAAAAAAAAACGCCATACGCATACAGGACTAATGACCTTAGTAGTTGTCGCGATAGGAATCACCAATTTCAACATGTGATCAATCAACATGCGATATTAGAGTAATATGTTATCATTAAATGTTTTTATTACATGGAGCGTTACTCAAGATGATGTTGGTGTGGGTGTCGATAGCAATGGCGTCGATGGTTTTGTCTGTGACTGTAACTGTGGGAGTCGGCTTGTAGCTGTGGCGCTGACTGTAGCTGGTTAATCGCTATATTATGGAATTACTTCCCCGCTCCTTACAGTACAATTTTAACGACTTTTCACGGCTAAAAAAATCTTCCGTTGCCATGCGTGCCGCATCGCGTCGAGCTCTCGCCGGTGAGCCAGGGCGCGCAGGGCTACCGCAGCGAGTGCTCGCGTCGGGCAGGCCTCTGCGTGGCGCGGCGCGGCGTCGCCCCGGGCGCGGGCGCGGGCGGGGGCGGGGGCGGGGGCGAGGGCGGGCGGGCGGCTGGGGCGAACGCGCACCGCGGGCGGCGCGAAACCGGTTGCTCTGGAATCTTGGACGCGGCCGAGCCCGCGCCGCGGGGTTGCAAATGAGCCCGGCGCGCGGCGGCGGCGGCGGCGGCGGCGGCGGAGGAGGAGGAGGAGGAGGACGACGACGAAAAGAGGCGACAGAGCGGGGACCGAAGCGGAGGAGGAGGTGGAGGAGGATGCGACAGACCGGGGACCGAAGCGGAGGAGGAGGAGGAGAAGGAAGTGGAGGAGGAGGAGGTGACAGACCAGGGACCAAAGTGGTGGAGGAGGAGGAGGAGGAGGATGCGACAGACCGGGGACCGAGGAGGAAGAGAAACAAGAGGAGGAAGAGGAGGATGTGACAGACCAGGGACCAAAGCGGAGGAGGAGGAGGTGGAGGAGGAGGCGGTTAACGAGCGCGAAACGAGCGGCGATAAGGCCCCCGCGCGCCTCTCCAGCCCCGGGCGCCGCGACGCCGCCACCGACGCGACGCTGCGCCCGAGGGGAGCGCCTGCGCTGCCGGGCGGAAAATCACGCGCGAACATGAAGACTATGATAAGCTGTTTCGTAACCAGGCGGCGCTCTTTCATATTTTGGTTGCTTCTTTGTATCGGAGATATTGGCTGTTACGTGATATACCATTCCATGGGACGTCTTCAGTTTTAACTGGAAATTTTAGATCGGTTATTATTAACGATATTATTATTATTGTTATTATTATTATTATTATAACTAATGTAACCTCTCGAGTAGACATCGTGCTAGCTTTCTGTGAGGAGGTCCCGGTTTCGAATCCCAGTCGGGGGAAACTGAAGCTGTAGTTTTCTAATACAAATCGTTTCAGTTTCTGTTGCTGTGTGACGTATGAAAACGTTCAGGCAGACCAAATAAGATAGATATGTTGATGAGAATAAGTCATGCTCGCAATTCTCTCTCCTAGGCGCCAATTTAAGTAAATTAAAGAAAAGGCAGAACCCAGAACACGCTAGCTGCCAAAAGTCGGATTAATCCGACTCTACAATGCCAAACACCTACATTATTGATGTCACACTGAACAGCAATTAGAGTGATTGTTACTTATCTCTTTTCGAGTCCTTCTAATGGACTTTAAAAATCCTGCGGTGCAAGCGCAGGTTGTGGAAGGTATCGAACAGTACTATCATTTACGGATGTTTTGCTGCATTATCAGTAAGGTCTAGGTTGCTTAGATGTTTCAAGCTTCAGAGATATCACGCATCAAGCTTCTGGATATGATTCTGGATTGAGTGAATGATTTATTGATATTTCTGAGCACGTTAACTGCTGTGGTCTTAAGTCCCGTATGTGTAGTGAATATGTGAATGCTTCCCCGCTAGATGGTAGGATCCGGCGCCGACCTTGCACATTGTCTTGCGAAGAGTTTGCCTTTTAGACATCTCTTCTACAGGGTAACCGCCTTATCCGGGTGAAGTTCGTAGTTCCCGGCTGGTCTCTCGACATATGCGTGTGAATAGAAGGAGGAAGAGGAGAAAGAAAATCGCACGCCATCCGTTTGTTAAGATGCTGCTCCGGCATTCGACTGATGGTGATCGTAGAAACGACAGAAAAATATTGAAAAATACAGCAGCCAGCCGCTAGAATTCTTTTTCAAACAAATGCTAAATTCGACCTAGCTATCTAGCTAATCCTGCCACTGTCGGAACGCGAACTCTAGGACTTTCTGGTCAGAATCGCTGCAAAGACAGCGGAAAATGTTGGATCTGAATTATACTCAGCCTGTATGCTATCCCGTGAGTCTCAATGCTATTACTGGGGGGCATCCCTGGCATTCTGTTTCCGAAGCATTCCCAACTTCATCGTATTTTCTTATTTTGTCTCCTTATCCTTTCTCCTGATCAACTCTACAAATTTTAGGATCCTTATATGTTCAGCTTCTCTTCTACAACGGAGAGATTTGCTACGTTATGATCCAACCGATGATCTGCCTGTATCTTGAAACCTGGAGTAGCCTGTACTGAAATAGTCAGCACTCGAGCTCTCCAGTTTAGGAACAACCCTGGTCTACCGCGGTCTGCCAGTGTATCTTTCACCGTCGGTGTCGCACTTCACACCAAGGTTAATACCTATGGAATTTGTGACGGGAAAAGAGGTTTCACCTGCCATTCACTTCGCCACTACATAATTACCATTCATGATTCCACAGCCTCAAAATCATCTCATCATTTAAATCATGAAAAGAGCGGAAGAAACGCGAGTATGAATACGTTTCTTAGACATTTTCTCGCTGATTTATTTTCTTCTCAAATTCTACGCAAGAAAGAAGAACTCAAAAATGTAAATTTTAGCAAACATGAGAAAAAACGCAAATGAAAAACCTGCTCTTTACTACATCATTTAAATACAAGATAATTTATTAAGTGGCACGTTTACAGTTTACCATCTCCCGTGCAATTTGTGCCACATCATTTGAATTTACTGGCCGTGTTAAATGTTACGAGCGAGAGGACAGGCGCATTTGAAAGCCGTGGCGAGAGAACGTCTGAGTAAGTTCAACTGTTGAAAGAGAATCTTACAGTACATTAGATACGGTTCCGTTTATTTGAAAGCGTGTAAAAAGAATTGACAGTTAATATTTCCTCGTCAGTTAGATGTGTTAAACATTGTCTTACATTTAGATGCAAGTAAGAATGAAACACAGAATAAACATCACCATACGTCAAGAGTGACTATATTACTCGAATTTTAGTGATCTTTAGATGTTTTCACATATTACTGTCAATCAGCAACATGTGAGGTATGTAATCAAATTAGAAGATTTGCAAAATAAAATGAACTATAAATAGATCGTGTGTCATTTTCATGCCTTTATTCATACATACAAAATAATTTTGTTGTAATTTGACTTTACACTTGCGTTAGAACAAGCTTTTTTTCAATAAGAACTCATCATTAGGTCACTCATCGAAAATAGTATGCGCTCGGAGTACAGATTAAGAAAAGATGAATGTCGTGAACGATGTGAACAGTGAACCCTCATGTGTTTTTCTAGCATAAGCCTGTCTATTCCCTCGATTATAACGCTGATTTAAAATACCAAAAAAACACAACAGCAGTTTGACTAAAATTTATTAGCGAGCTATCTGAAATGGAATGATGACCGACCAGTCACTCGTGAGCGACGCGTTGCCTGTCTGTGCTACAGTCTTCTCCATAATATAATCAATAGATTTCTACATTCGAAAACGTATCTTCAGTTTTTTAAGCATTATGATAATAGAGAAAATGTATGGAACCCAATTTCGGAAAGTAAATTTTTCCAAACATCAGTGAGCCCAAAGAGTGCGGATTGAAACAAACATTTCCTTCTTGAGAGTAATTAAGTTGTTCATGAGACGACGACATTTTAAGTTCTCCCCTAGAATCTCTTTTAACTTAAAATAACAGCCTCTCGACAAAAACTTACTCTTGTAAAACATCTGTTTTAAATCACACTATCTACGCTTTTTGGATTCAATAATTTTGAGGAAACGTGTTTCCCGAAACGTGTGTGTTTCTTTAATAATAAAATTATTAAATCATACTTCTTTGATAGAGAACTAGAAAACGATCGTACTCGTAGAAGGGAAGAAAAAAGGAATGGAAGGTGATGGAAGATGGAGGTTCTTAAATAATGAAGTGCCGATGCCACAGTCAACCAATAATTTCCTTTGAAACATTTAATTACTAAGCTATAGTATGAACAATTAATTCAACAAGAGAGTGTGTAAATACGCCAACCAGATAAATCTTTTCTCACGAAATGCTATTATTATACTATCGAATCTATTATTAGTGATATTTATATAAAACAAGAATATGGAAAATGTCTTGCCTACTTCAAATGTTCCTTACAATCACTCCTTACAGTCATGGCCACATAGAAAGAATAGAGTATTGAAAATTAAGGAATTGGAATTTTATATCACCCACGTATTGCGTTAAAGAAAATGGACAAGCAATTCATTAGTATATCATGTCATTACATAAGCAACTAAGGTTTAATCCTCTCTACAACTAGCCAAGACAATCTGTAATAAATTTAAAATTAGTGAAAGAATTTGATATACGCTAGAATGCACAATCTGATACGAAAGAATGAACATATTCTACGAACGACACATTGAGTTACGAAAAATCAAGAACTCCATCTGACAGGTTTCGAAAAAATAACACAAGAAAATCCATGCTTAAATCTCAGAATGAATAACACGCTAGCGGAGCAAGATGGCGGAGATGTCAAGAATGATGTTCCGCACGTCTCCCACGCAGCGCCCCCACCGCCCTCGCCCTCACCGCCCCCGCAAAGCCTTCGCCCCAGGCGCTCCCTAACGGCAGCGGACGCCGCCCCGCCAGCGTCGCCCCGCCCCGCCCCGCCCCGCCCCGCCCCGCCGCCAACGGCTTTTCGCCAGTCAGCGCCACACGGGGCGGAGGACCGGTCCTCGAGTTCATTGGCCTCTCGCACCCACCCACACGCGCGCGCAACCCACACCTCCCCCTTTCTGCCCCTCCCCCTCCTTCCCCTCCTGCCCCGGCGTGAGGCGGCGCCCGCTCGCTTTGCATGCGTTCCTTTTTTCCACTTCTGCCACAATCCCTCTCCGCCGAAGAATCTCAACTGCCTGAACGCCTAATCCGAACGAAGGCTACTGCTTTTTAACATACCGGAATATCATGATAGCTTATACTGAGAGATCAAAATCTGCGTGCGGTGTATATTATTTGAAATATATATTATTCATTACGATACATTAGTGTTTTAGCTTTTTGCTCGTATCTGGAAACTGAAGGTGAATGATTTTGAAGGGGAGTTGATTTTGAAGGTGTGATCGAAGAAATTTTACATTTGCGCTCGAGCTTTTTTCTCAACAAGAACACATCAACGTCACATTTAAAATGCATCATTCATTCAGAGTTCTCGGCCTAACTAAAATTTGGTAGAATAAGAGAAGAAACGGGAGGACCTCGAGAAAAGCTGCCGAGAACCCTCGTAGTCCAGCACAAATTCCACCCGGGTCGTCGAGGATTTAAACCCCTACCCTGTAGAGAAAAGCGAGCGGTCTTTTTTTCGAGAACGCAACAGCAAAGAAATGAAATAAACCGCTTATCCTGAATCTTAAAACACACATCGTAAATACAGAAGAGAAATCGCACAGGTCAGAAATGCAGGAAGGCGGTTTTATTTTGAGCTGATCCTTTCTTTTGCGACCTAAGATCTTTCCTAGATACCGGCATCTGCTGAGTTTATCTTAAAGACTGCAGTGAGTTTGATCAGGAGGTTCTAGGACTCGTGTCCCGACAGTGACGGATTTTCGACACTAACTAGATCTCAAGGTCGAATGCAGCCGCTGTCAGGAGGAGCATTCTAGTGGCCGGCGGCTCTGATCGGCAGTTTTGCGTAATTTCTCCGATTAACACCAGGTGATTGCAGGAGCAGTTACAAACCAGCCACCGGGGGAGCAAGCCAGCTCAACTTGGTGCCGGTCCCAAGCCCGGATAAATGGTGAGGGTTGGCGGCAGGAGGGCATCCGGCCGTAAAACTTTTGCCAAATCCAAAGAAAAATGGAAAGAGAGAATGAATCAGATAAGGTAACGGCTAGGGCGTACCCCGCATATAGAGACGCTCAGCAGCTTCGCCTGACTGCTGTGACAGGACAAGGGCTACCCCACCTACGACGAGTGGGGTTAAAGAAGTTAGTCAGGATAGGAACTCTCAATATTGGGAGTATGACGGGAAAAAGTAGAGAGATTGCGGATTTGATGGCAAGGAGGAGGATTAACATACTTTGCGTGCAGGAAACAAGGTGGAGAGGCAATAAAGCTAAGGAGATAGGTGAGGGATATAAACTGATATACAGTGGAGCAAACGGACAAGGAAGGAATGGTGTTGGAATAATCCTGGATAGAGAATGGAAGGAACATCTAGTAAGAGTAAACCGTAGGGATGACAGGATCATGAGTGTTGGTCTTGATATTGGGGGTGCAACGACAAATATCGTATCTGCTTACGCACCTCAAGTAGGATGTGATGACGAAGATAAGGAAAACTTCTGGAGAGCCCTAGACCAAGAAATAGGAGAAATACCAACTGACGAAAGATGTTTTCTTGGTACAGATCTCAATGGGCACATTGGCTGCGAGAGATTGGGCGTAGAGAGAGTGCATGGTGGCTGGGGACTGGCTAGTCAGAATTTAGAGGGAGAGAGAATATTGGACTTTGCTGTTGCTAGCGATATGGCTGTGATTAACAGTTTCTATACGAAGACTGAGAACCAATATGTTACCTATAGTAGTGGTGGAACAGAAACTCAGATAGATTTTATATTATGCAAAAGGAATCATCTTGTGGAGGTCAAGAACTGTAAAGTTATAAAGGGTGAGAGTGTATCTAGTCAACACAGACCTGTGATAGTAGACTGTGATTTGAAGATAAAAAGGAAAGGGAAACAACTGGGAGAGCGGAAGATTAAATGGTGGAAGTTAAAAGATATAGTTCTTGCGGAGGCCTTTAAATCTGAGGTTCTGGGGAGGATTTCGACCAAAGAGAAGGCTAATGACTGGTGGGAGACAAACAGCAAAGTTATAATGCGAGTGGGAGAAGAAATACTTGGAAGAACATCAGGAAAGGGGCAGCCCGGAAACAAAGAGTCGTGGTGGTGTAACAGCGAGGTGCAAGAAATTATCAAGGCAAAGAAGGAAGCCAAGAAACAGTTTGACAGAGAAAGGAGTGTGGCAAACAGGGAAGCGTACAAAAGAAGTAAGAAAGAGGCTAAACGGGCTGTTGCAATAGCAAAAGCGAGAGCATTGGATGAGTTGTACGATGAGTTGGATGCACCGGAGGGAGTAAACAAGTTGCACAGAATAGCTAAGGCCAGGGATAGAGCATCAAAAGACTTTACACATATCCGGCAAATGAAAGATAGCGAGGGAGTTGTGCTCAGAAGCGAGAAAAACATCAAGAAGAGGTGGAGCGACTACTTCAGCAAATTGCTGAATGAAGAGCGTCCAAGAGTTGATAGGGGTAAAGGAATTGCAAACGAAAATGTTACAATAGGCATAGAACGGGGAGAAGTTAGTGACGCTTTAAAAAGAATGAAAAATGGCAAAGCTGTAGGGCCGGATGGTATACCAGTAGAAGTATGGAAGGCCTTAGGTGCGGAAGGTATAGACCTGCTGCTAGATCTGTTTCTTAAAATATATAAAGAGGAAAAAATGCCCGATGTTTGGAGGGATAGTGTGTTGGTACCACTATATAAGGAGAAAGGCGACATCCAGGACTGTAAAAACTACAGAGGAATAAAACTGGTCTCGCACACATTGAAGATTTGGGAACGAGTGATAGAGCAAAGACTGAGGAAGGAAACATCAATATCAGAGGAACAGTTCGGCTTCATGCCAGGAAAGGGTACAACGGATGCTTTGTTCGCCCTGAGACAGTTACTGGAGAAGCACGGTGAAAAGCTGAAGGAACTACATCTAGCCTTCATAGACCTGGAGAAAGCATATGACACAGTACCTAGAGAGGAGATGTGGAGGTGCATGAGAGTGAAAGGAGTGCCGGAAAAGTATGTGCGGCTGGTGAAGGACACGTATGATAGAGCACACACCAGAGTAAGATCAAGTGTGGGACTGACGGAAAGATTTTCCGTGAGAGTGGGAGTACACCAGGGATCCGCTCTGAGCCCATATTTATTTAATATAATAATGGATGTGTTGACGGAAGGAGTGAGAGAACAGGCCCCGTGGACTATGCTCTTTGCAGATGACATAGTGGTGGTAGATGAGAGTAAAGATGGATTGGAGGATAAACTGGAGAGATGGAGACAGGCAGTCGAGGAAGGAGGACTCAGGATAAGCAGAGCAAAAACTGAATACATGTGGTTTGGAGGAGATGGCAGGCCCGGAAGCATCACACTACAGGGGCAATTACTGACTAGAACGGGAGAGTTCAAATACCTCGGCTCCTATGTCAACGAGAAAGGGGAGCTAGACAGGGAAGTTAACCACAGGATACAAGCTGCCTGGATAAATTGGAAGAGAATGACAGGGGTGCTGTGCGACAGAAGGATTCAGAGGAAAATGAAGGGAAAGGTCTTCAAAGCTGTTGTGAGGCCGGCAATGATATATGGTAGTGAAACCTGGCCGGTGAAGAAGGCTCAGGAAAAGAAGTTGGAAGTGGTAGAGATGAGAATGCTGAGATGGTCAATGGGAAAGACCCGGAAAGACAGGATCCGGAATGAAGTAATACGGAAGATGGGAGGAGTGATCGAGGTTTCAAAGAAGATTCAGGAACGAAGATTGCAGTGGTTTGGACATGTCATGAGAAGGGAAGAGGAATATGTGGGAAGGAAAGTGAGTAGTATGCAACTGGAGGGGAAAAGAAGGAGAGGGAGACCAAAGAGAAGGTGGAAGGACTGTGTCGTGGAAGACCTGCGAGAGAAAGAGTTAATCGAGGAAGATGTGTTGGACAGGATTGAGTGGAGGAGAAGAGTAAGGAACAGCGACCCCTTACCACTAAAAGGGAAAAGCTGAAGAAGAAGAAGATTGCAGGAGCAGTTACCTAACAAATGGGCCAAAGACTGCGCACACACAAACACTACAGTCACTACAATACATTGCCACACGTGTCGGGAGCTTAGATTTTGTTCGGATGGGGCGGTGCCCTTCTGGGGAGATAACTAGAGAGGGAAATTTCTTGTAAGCCCATCAGTAGCAGATCTCACCATTTAGCGGCGATAAACACCTCCACCGCCCGAGATAAAAATTCACTACATTATTGGAACTAATGATCACACCACTTGAAGTGTCCATAAACACTAATCAGTAGTGTATACAGGCCGTCAAGCGAATTATCTTTATGAAAAGTATTCGAACAAAAGAAACTTTATATTAGTATATAAATTTTAATACAATTTATTTTTAAATTTCTCAAGTTCAACCCTGAAATTTTTATATGCCTTGTATGGTGCAATTTATAAGAATAATTTTCGATGACGATACCGATGAAAGTAAAATATCATTTCTTAGGAAGATTGGATTAATGGGTTGTATAACAATACAATCATCACCAATAGCATATTTTGAAAGTAATTTAGAAGAAACTCTCAACGAGTCGACGCAACCAAAGTCAATGCTTTATTAATACTCTAGCCTACCTTAGGTTTCCATTACTTGTTTTAATACGAATTTGTCATCGACCAACTCTTGTGTTGTAATGCATTCGTTGATCGGTTTCTTTTAAATCCACATCTTCTTTTTCACAGACCGAATGTATATGAAAAACTGATGTATAGTGTATGATAAAAACATACACTATACTTGCGGAATTAACGACCTTAGTAGTTGGCGCACTCCGAATCACTAATCAATCAATCAAAGACGTAAACATTCATTATATTGGATTTCATTTCTCTTTCCTTCTATCTTATTTATCTTTCTTTTCTTAATTCTTTCGACGTGCCACACGAGGAGATCAAAGGAGCTCCATCACCACGTGTAGTGAGCTCTCTTCATCAGGATCTGCAGTCCCAAAGTCCTCGTAAAACTAAGTGTAGGCTGCCGTTCGTAAATGGGCGTTGCGAACGGCGACAGAGATCACTGCCTCTTGAGCGCGCTGATCCTGGGGGCTCGCCTCATCTCCCAGCCCCCGCTCGGCGCGGCGCTTTTCTTTATTTTTTTAAATTTATTTTCTTTTGGATTGAATAATACAAAGACAATGTTAAAACACTGCATTGTTTTAGGTTTCTTAAATCTTCTTATAATTAATTTACAATAAACTTACTACTAACCTTAAAATACAACTTGCACTACTACAAGGGTGGCAGAGGTATCTTTATTAGAAAACTTTACATTGGGTAAGATCTAAAAATTTTATTGAGGAATGTATGAAACGGAAATTTGGTCTTGTTGCGGGTTCTGTGGATTGGGTTTTGGCAGAGTGTTAAAGGGGTTACACTGGGTATATTTGGAATGCTGCGGAAGAAGTAGGTAGATAAAAAAATAATGTGGTTTGTTAGCCGATCAGATGGCCGAGATCGCTAAGGCAGTAGTGCCGGAGTGGTTTCGGACCAGAAGATCGCGGGTTCGAATCCCGCCTCGGGCATGGGTGTATTTGTGTATTTGTGTATGTCTGTATGTGTTGTCCTTTCACCCCCATTATCATCATTTCATCTTCCATACCCCCAGGGCTAACAACCGTGGGGGATAAAAATCGGATCCAGCTAAAATGCTGGTCCCCCCCCAAAAAAATTGTCGCAAGCACCTGCCACCGTGATAATAAATAAACTGAGCCACGGTAAATGCAGGATGCTTGCATGCGTGGCCCTAGTCGGCCGATTAACGAAAAAAAAAAAGAAAAAAATGTGGTTTGTTATCGATTCTAACTGGAATTCTTTATGAAGTTGTGAATTGGAGATGAACCATGGTGCGGAGGAACTGATTTTGGACTATTTGGAGTTTTTTTCGTATTGCGCTTTTCCTCTCGGGCAGCCAGCCAGCCTCGGCGCGCGCTGCCGAAACAGCGCAGGGCCGCACCGCGCGGCGCCACGAGCAGGTCGTGACCGCCGCTCGTAAACTGCGCTTCCCGCCCCGCACCCCACCCCCCACCCCCAACCCCCGCCCGCGCGGGGAAAGCGCCACCCACCGCCAGGGTCATGGCCGCTGCTGCTGTGCCTACAACTGCTTGTTTCTCTGACGCTGTGACCTCCATAGATTTCGTGACCTCCATAGATTTCGGCTGTCCGGGTGACGCAGCGTCGTTGGCTGCGAGGCCGACGTTTTGCCTGTCATGTCGCAGGCTTCCTCAAGGTGGTGACACTGCGATGCTACGCCTCCTGTGTTATACCCAGGCCGGACAGTATATAACCCCGTCACCCGGACAGCCAAGAACTCATGAACTCGAGCCGCGGAAGCTTACGTGTACTCCATGAATTTTGTCCTGACATCCGTCTTCGCATGTGTACAATATAGGAATACGGGATCATCCTATCTGCTGACAAGGTTGACTGATGGATTTTTTTCGCTCTTTCTGGAATGTAAACTGCTATGGTCATTAGTCCTATAAGTATTGTGCATTTGATATCCCGAGAGGTGGCGGTGTTTCTCGCCGCTAAAACGTGACAGCCGGCGCCAACTTTCGTGTCGCTTACTGTGGTTTCCCTCTCTAGGTTTCTGCCAGTTGGTCACTGCTCCACTCGGGAGAAGTTGTAAGCTTCCGACTGTGTGTGCGTGTATATATGTGTGTGTATATATATATATATATATATATATATATATATATATATATATATATATATGTGTGTGTGTGTGTGTGTGTGTGTGTGTGTGTGTGTTATTGATATCTGCTTGATATTTCCGGACTTCAATTCCTGTTGGAGTCTTTTGAAGATCACGAGAATGGGGGATGAGCTCATCGCGTGCCCTAAGGAAGGAATTGGGAGTAGGATTTAGAAGGGAGATTGCAGCGGACCGAGGTTCAATCAGCTAGAGCTGCTGTGGTTTCCGCCTAGAAATGATTGGCGGAAACCGCAGAAATGACCTAGTTCAGCCGCGCTCTAGAATTTTCATTACTGGTTATGACAGGATCGAAGGACCTGTGGTTTACAAAGCATCAGTTGCAGGTAGTACATAACTACATAATCCTTTGAACACTGTATGAAGATACAATGGCAGCTCAGAATTAAGATACTGCCGCTAATTTTATAACTGTACATTTTTCAGATGACTTGTACTTGATATGTACACTGTCGATGAGATCCATTTATTTCGGGATAATAGTATCAATCCTTTAACGGAAGAGGTTATTTCTAAAGAACCACATTCTCAATCTTTGCAAACAGAGTTAATCACACAAATTGGTTTCAATAAGCCTTTAGCTTATTGAAATTATTAGCTTATTAGCTAATTAGTGTCACTTATTATGTACTACTACGTGAGTGAAGGACCGTTTTATTTCTTTCTGTTGTGCACTGGTATTCCAAAGGTAAGTAGATATCTCCAGCTGGCGTTATACTCATTTCCACGACAATCTCGGTTTCAAAAATACATGACAAAGTGATTAGGATAGATTTAAAAGATGAGCTTCTTATGCTTTAAACAAAAAATGTTTACATCACAAGGAAATAATTTTATCGACATCAAATATCTCCTATCAAACATTTTAGCTGGGAATCTTGCTAATAGTGCATCTGACTTTCCCTCCCCACTTTGGTTGAAAAAAATTGTTCCCTCCTTGCAGTGTCTCATTTTTCCGTAATAAACCAAGTCATGTACATTTTTGTGTAATTTTCGAAAGTTGAAATGTAGCACTGATGCCAAATGATTCCGTAGATTATACTCTATTCGAACACAACGCTCAAAGAGAAAGTGCGAAGCCATTTTAAAAAACGTGTTCGATATTTATGGAAAATTGACACAATTTGATTATATATTGGGTGAAAACTACCAAAACAATGTACATGAAAAAATTATATATAAATTGTATATATATATATATATATATATATATATATATACACACACACAATTGCATATCCCATTGCATATTCGGATATTCCATAAAAAAGTAAGCATGTTGTATCTGAATTTTTTTGATTCGTGATAGGTGGCGCTGTAATCACAGAACTAACTTTATTCCAATTTCACAACAAACTGCAACTTAAGGGACTCCCGTTAATTAAGCACCCCGATTGTGAGAGGCAAGGGAACTCACGAAACAGGAGTCAACTACAATTCGAGGGTGTTAAATTTAGCAATACTGAGTGAACTTTGTTTAAATAATAAATACTTCATTCTTATTTTCTTGTTTTTCGGGTGAATTCTCCATAAGTACGATTAATCGTAGTTCTTACGATTACAGCGTCATCTATCGCGAATCAAAAAAAATTCAGATACAACTTGCTTACTTTTTTATAGAGAATCCGAATCTTCAATAAGAAATGGGGGATTTCCATTTCACATTTCAAAGTTGCCCCCCGCCTCGCCCCCAGGAGGTGGGATTGGGGGGTCATGCTTCGTCTCATTGCATAGATTTTTGAAAATTATTAAACACGTATTTTTTTAGTTTTTCGCTCGAAAATATTTTTCTTCAGATATTTGGCGATTGCGGGACTTTCGGTTCACCCTGAATAATAAAACCTCTCAATTTTCTTTCTAGTCAATTAAACCAGATATTTTTTATTTAAAAATATAATAATTTTGTTATTTAAAACTATTCTGGTAGCATCTTCAGGAAGAGTAAGTGCAATAGTTCGTTTGTTACCCAATGCGCAGGATTTGCGTTTCTTCAAGTACAAAAGTCAAATCATTCTTTTATTTGTTAATCGTTTGTATTTTTCATGGGTGGTGTAAAGATGTAAACCCATGGAAAGTTTGAGAGACCATTCAGTCACCCAAATAATAAATCAACTGAAAATAGCAATTGAAAGCGAAGAAAATAGAATGAGACGGGTTTACGTTATTTTATCTTTCAGCCACGATGAACAGGAAATCTCATATAATCTTGCGGTTACATCTTCATTAGTGGTCTGAGTATAAAATAATGGTGCACATGTAAGATAGTTCTAAAACAAATGGGACTGCAAAACAAGGCATTCAATAGCAATTACTTTACCGACAAAAACTATTTATTCTACTAGTTCACAATATTAAGCTTTATTCCATAAGTACATGTTTTGAAAACAAGTGACTTTAGGAGCGAGTTTTCAGATTTGTATGAATACAAGAAACCCACTTTATAAACGAGTTTCTAAAACATTATAACAGCATCATAAATTTATAAGAGAATCAAAGTTAACTCTGGGAAACACTTTATTATGACGTCACACATGGTATTGAGCATCAGTGCGGAAAAACGATGGTCAATTGTTCAGATTACCTCCATCTCTCCACTAGTCGCTCCCTGCAATTCGTTGAATGGTTTATGACGCAATTATTCGTACCATAAACGACAAACACGTCGTAGTCAGTGCCACAAGGTGCCATTTTATGAACGATTTCTTGCAACCAAAAAGGTTGTTTGAAACTATCATATACAAAAATTAAATTATGAAATTGGTTTATAAGGTTACGTTTTACTGCACACATTGCATAAATGATTCGCAAGCCAGCGACCAGGAGTTGAATTACACAGAGACTTGCAAGAAACGGGAATGGCGTGTGAAGGTACTTGGGAGCGGTACGCACGTAAGAAGAAAGTTAAAGCATACCCATTTTTTCCCATAGAAGGCTAAACTGATTTTAAAACCACCAAGACATGTACCAAGGAAAGGAGGAAGTACTTGAAACGCATCGCAAACAACTGCCCAATTTTTTTAATTTGAAGAAGAAGAAGAAGAAGAAGAAGAAGACTTACGAAGATGACGAAGACGAAGAAGAAGACGTAGACGACAAAGGAAAAGAAAACAAAGAAGAAACATTTACTTATTTTATTATACGAATAATATTCCATCTTCGAGTCTATGAAATAATAATAATCTAAAAAACACCCAAGAAAACTTCAAGTGATGGGAAAGAAGTTAATAATGTAATCGCTCTGAAAATGTGTTCCCCTCACTTTATTTCATAGTTGAAATATAATGAACGACGGAGTGCAAAAACAGTCGAACACTGTCAAAATACCTAAAACACAAAATACCTTAATACATAAATAATAACATATTTACATTACAGGTGTAACTTTGAGTTTCATAAGCGGAACATATAGTTCACTTAACAGTTACAACATTTCAAATGCAAACTGGATACAAGTGTCTACCGCAGGTAGCTGGCTTACATTTCACTTTCCAGAAAAAAATGTCTTTGGTTTTTACAATGCTCACATTCACTCTGACTACGAATGCGCGTGAGCCGCACTGGCTGAACTTTAACTACACTCGGTCATTAATTGATTGATTAGTGCTTCCGGACGTATCAACTGTTAAGGTCATCAGTCCCGTAAGAGGAGTGGATGTTTTATCGCGGGAGGTGGCGCTGATCTTCTCCCGCTGGATGGTTCCATCCGGCGCCGACCTACAGTCGTCTTACGGGGTTTTCCCCAACCAGGTATCTCCTACCATAGGGGTACCGCTTCCACCGGCACAAGCTCTAAGCTTCCGACTGATCTGCCGGCATGGTGATAGAGTTGTGCATGTAAGGATAAGTATGTGTAAGTAAGGGTGATGATAGGACAAGGAAGAGAAAAGAAAGATAACGTGCGGTCCGTGGCTTGTTTGTTAGGGTTGTGCTCGGGCATTCGCTTGGTGTTGATCGGAGAAAACACGGAAAACTATGGATCAGAGCAGATGACTGTTGCAGAGGTTCCAGAGATCGCTACAACCCGTATCATTATAGAGGAGTTATATAGGACCAGTTTGACAGATCAGGAAACAAATGAACGTCACGCACGGCGATGACATTGCAAGAGATAGTGGTGAAGTCATTTACAAATGAGCTCCCTGTGAACGAAAGCACTGACAAAATGAGTGCATTGACGTAACGTGCAATTTTATTGCCAAGCAGAGGCCGAACAGTAGCTGTCAAAGCGGTCCCTTCTTATAGAAATCTCTCTCTATAGCAGCAAGCGCGTAATGCATAATCATCAAGCGGATTTCGTAATAAATCAGTCGGCAGATGATACAGTTTCGCCGTTTCCATCTAATATTACTCAGGCATACACGCACGCACGTACGTACACACACGCGCGCGCGCGCGCGCGCAAGGTGTCACACTCAAAGACATGACACATGTTTCTCTATGTATGCCGATACGCTAAATCCGACCACCATAATTGCGTCACTATCCTTCATTTTGTTTTAAATTGCGACAAACCACTGAGAAATTTACAATTTTAAAAAACAGGAGGGTGGTTGCGCATTTCTGGCTTCGGATTTAGCGCGTCGACACATAAAGAAATATGTCAAG
Organism: Gryllus longicercus; assembly: GCA_038098605.1. Lineage (NCBI taxonomy): Eukaryota > Metazoa > Arthropoda > Insecta > Orthoptera > Gryllidae > Gryllus > Gryllus longicercus. Next base: position 1,690,145 of record JAZDUA010000128.1, on the reverse strand, counting down.
TCGTTGGGTCCGACAACTTTTTCTTTTGAGTATGTCTACCTGTGTTATTAATATAATAGTATAATTACAAGTAGTAATATGTCCAGTAAAACCCCGTGCAGCACTAGAAGACTACCCCCCTCTCCCCATGCAGAGCAGAACGGAGCGTGACGGCGGGTCGGGGGTGCTGCCCGCCCTCGAAGACGCCCCGCCCGCCGCCGCCTGCTGTTTACCAGCAGGTGCGTGGGCGGGGGCGGGGGTGTCGGTGGGGCGTGGGGGCCGGAGTGCAAGACGTGCCTCGCCGCAGCCTGCATCGATTACCTGTCGCCAACAATGCCCGCGACCGCCTCGGAAGAGCCCCTGCGGTGTCTCCGCGTCGCTCGCCCCCCCCCCCTGGAGGGGAGGGGGGCGATGAACCCCCTCGCGCCCCTGGCGAGAGAGGGGGGGGGGGTAAAAAAGCACCGGAGCCACCCCCGCCGCGGGCCACGCGCGGCTACTTAAGCGGCGGGCGAGGGCTCCTCGGCCAGTCCTGCGGCTCCAGAGCACCTCCGCCCCGCAGCGCCAGGCCTCAGGTGAGGGCGGACGCGCCACGCGCTACGCGCCACCCGCGTCGGCGGCCACGAAAGCCTTTGCCTCACTCGTGGTTTTGTTAGTTTTTAAATAAAATATAGATAATGAAATGTTTTATTTTATTCGTATTTTTGAAAAATTAAAAGAGACTTATCGAAAGTTTGAAAATTGTTTGACGAAACGCCGACTTGCGATTTACATTAGTACAGACGAATTGTAAACATAAATAGTATTAACAAGTCTTTGATATGTTTAATAACCATTCTTTCAAGTCTCTTTACAATACATATTCTCTTTTGATTTTTTAAACAAAATATAAATGTAATTATAAACTGTTCAATTATTTTTATGCATAAATGAAATTAGATAAATCGAAGGATCGTTTCCTAACGATACCTTATTTTGTTCAATTGTTTAGCTAATTGATTGACCATTACTCGGTATTTTCATTGATGAGAAATTTTTCAAATTGTAAATATTTTTTCATCCTATTATTATGTAAAGAATTGAGATTTTTATCATATTTCATGCATTTTAGAGAATACAAAAGTCGCAAGTATAAAGAATAAAACATTACAAATGTGAGAAGTCGATGTTTCTCGATACATTTCCATCTATGCGTTTATAACATGAATGTTTATAATAAATACATTTATGTTTTCAAGTATCAATGTTCAACCTTCGAAGACGCTAGCCAAGAAAACAATGTATCCGTTTCAATGTTTTAAGACGTTTTGTCCAAAAATAATTTCGTGCGAAGTCCTGCTTCCGCCGTCTACTAATGTCACAGTCTTGATTTCGATGATTCGTCAGGTATGCCCATCGTTGTTCCGTCCACACCATTAATTGCAAGGATGAACAATTGTTGGATTGTTTTTGTATGCATCTTTAGCTCTACCTGCAAAATCCGTAAAACAATTGTTTCTTTATCCTTGTAGTGCAATTATAAAATTTTGAGTAAAAAATAATTTGGACGAAAGGTCGTTGGACAAAACATCTACAACTATTTAACAACGAAGTTTTCCACGGAATAGAGACTATTAGAATTTTTGTTTTGTTGTGACATTTTTCTTTGTCACCTTCATCGTTTTGGTCCAATTTAATCTTCAAACTATTAAAGAACATTGAACTTCATGACATAACCCCGTAATATAAATTCCAACATTTCACGGTATTTACCTCATTGTCTGACCAATTTACGTTTGTTCTTTATTCGTGTCAGATGTTTCTATTAGGATATAAGTAATATCAACTAAAAATATTCTTATTCTATTCATTAATGATCTAAGTATAAGGTATATTATATAAAAGGAAATATGTTCAATTTAAACATCTCTCGAACATTGTCTCGAAATAGTTAACCTTTGTTGACCTAATCAATCTCCTAACATGAAGAATCAATATCATCAGCTAATTAATTTACTCTACTCCCTAAAATAATGATAAATTTAGAAACAAATCAAAACTTATTCAACATGTGCCAGAGATGAACACGCAGCGCCTGTAGGTAACGTGTGTAGGCAACCCTTCATACATCTGCGTATTGCAAGGTGCATATTAAATAATAATATATTAACGCTAGTACATTATTACAGAAGGCATTAATATTATTATAATTAAACTTGTACATCTTTTGTTAAATTTGGAGATTAAAATCAAGAAGGACCCAATTCGCAGTTAAGTCAGGCATTTTACATCTCGGAGTGAATAATTGTGTTGCGTAGTTGATTGGAGGGGTGAAACGAAGGACTGGTGATATTATTTTATTTCGTTTTATGTCTTTAAGAAGAGGGCACCACACTTTCAGATTGTGTTTATTTTATTTAATCAAGATAACAGTGATACTCAATAGGAGTTGGGTGTGCAAATTCTGACACTTCTAAATTCACGGTTTGGGTACAGTCACGGTGAATCTGTCATCATTATCGTCATTATCTGCAAGAATTACACTTTCAGTCTGTCCGGCTCCTATAATTGTTCACTCCATCTTCTCAGTGGTCTTTCCATGTTTCTTGTTCGTCTTGACGTGTAATTCAGAGCCATTCTAGTTATTCTCGAAACATTCTTCGTGTATTTTTTTCTATTCTTCTCTGTAATGTTAAGTAATTTCACTTACACTTAAAATGTTTAATTCTTTTATCACTTTTAATACGGCCAAAAGGTGTGAATGCAGCTGAATTTTTAAACAGGTTAAATTCTGTGTAATTAATTCTTCTCGTTTGGTCGTTAGTTTGTGTTCAGCATTCACTTGCATACAGCAAAATATGTAATACCAATGTACAACATAGTTTAATTATTGTGTCTTTTCTTACTTTATTTTTCTAGGTACGTGCTATTGTACCACAAAAATGTATGTATCTATTTAGTTTTACTTCTAGCTCAGTATCTTTGTATATGTTAATTTATATCCTAGGCATACCTTTTCTATTATATTATTGCTAAGGACTATTTTCGTTCTTAGTAGTAAATTCGCCGTCCGACAAATTCGCGTTCAGGTGAACACTGCTAACCGGTAGAAAACATTGACTAGAGCGCTGGTACGTTCGCACAGCATCCGAAGAGTTCTGGTATACAAATTCGAAGTTCCAAGTTTACGGAAGAATATAAAATGACCGTTATTCAACTGTATGTGACGTTTATATTATAAACATAGCTTTTAACGAGTATTTTTAATACTTTTCACTTCTATGACACGTCGCATATGCGTAATAATTTGAAGACAGGTGTCTGATACTGTCCATTACAGTGATCGCTATCTTTCGGATGATTCAGTTGGTCGTTCGCGCCCGAATATTTCCCAGATCTACTCAGACCAAGTGTACCCGCAAATTAAACACGTCTTAGATTCAGAATCTCGTTCAACATCTTTAGCCGGACGTCATGCTGCTAGTTGAGTATCCACCCTAATTGTATTATACCGTAAATGTTCACTAACTGAAGAATCTGGCAAGAAAGTTTGCACCTAGGACATTTCAAAGCAATCTACAGCATTCTGATACTTTTCACGAATTATATAGTTTATTCCCATATAGTAACTAAAATAATATTGTACAAATTGATACAAATCATGACGACCTGCAGATAATATGATCGGGGGAGCGAAATAAATAGACTAAATGGACAGGCGACAATCAGTGAATCTGAAAGAGCCACGCAGTTGACTCATATCACGCATCAAATTAAACTCAAAATTTAGGTACCGACTTTTAATCAAAAGATTTATAGATTAAACAATATTTCTTAGCAAAAGTTCTTACATTCCGCATTTCTTGAATAAATAAATTTTTTGTGGGTTTGCGAATTAGCGAAGCGATAAAATTACAAGAAGAACCACAGCCCGAGTTTACCAATAACCACGAAATGAATGCGAATCATGATACAAACCGCCCCTTCTCCACCAATTAGATTCGGCAGAAATGGAAGTGAAAATATTGTAGTTGTAGGTTTCCGCATCACGAGTGTTGTGCAGGGCTCGGATAGTTAAGTATTAAAAAATGTAAAATACGTATGTGATTATGAGATTTAAAACAGATGTGTGTGTATATAATGACATTAATGACGCAGAAAATATGTACTGTACAAAACCTCATAAAAAAACTCAAATATCATTATTTGTTATTTTAATCTGTTATGCTTATAACTGAAGATGTGACTAACATGTAGTCTACCATTACAATGCAAATTATAACAAAACGCATCGGAATTATGGACTGGAATTGTTGCTGAAAGTCACTTAATTTTTTCATTAGAGTGTGTAAAAGTCATCACTTTAAGGTATGAAAACAGAAACGATTCTGTTGCTTTTCAAAATTGATTTGTACTGGAAAAACAACGTTCACGACAAAAAAAAAGTTATTGGCTCATATTTAAAGTTTGTTATTTCTTCTAGTGACAATGTTTCTTCAATATCTGACCATCAGTGTCTTGCTGATCAGTCTGTTTGAAAAAGCTCTTCATCTTTGGAAATTATTCAGGTCGAAATTTCAATATCTTACAAAAATTATAATCAGTTCCTAATGAAAAGTAACTATTGGTGTTAACTTTTTTTATTATTATTAATATAATTATTAATGCTATTACTAAAAAAGTAGTAACTGTATCAATAGTAATTAATAATTACATTTTTTAGACATTTTCGTGTGAAAATGGCAAAATTTGTATCATTCTATCAATATGTTCTAAATATTATGGAATTAAAAACACCCAAAACATGTAAAAACATGCACTATAAAAATTGGATTTTTATAATGCATGAACCTTGTTCATTGGACATTACAATATGCATATATTTAAATGTAATTGAAACTAGTAGTTAATACATAACTATTCTAGCAAAAGTGTTGTAAATGGCTGTCTGAGTGAAGCTGCGATGCCACTCCTTCCATCGAATCGTGATTATCGTTATGGATGCAGAGCTATCATATAGTGTTATGACACGTTGGGATGGAACAGTCATACCTTAATATTTACCAGTTTATACATTTTTCTTATAAATCACTGTACAAGTTTATGCCCTTCAAAATTTGAGAAATCGGCTGCATTGTTCTTTGCCTTTGAGTACTTTTGCCATGTTGTTATTGACACCATGTCTCGTCCGGTTGGTCTCAAACATATGGCACAGAAATAAATGATTAATATACATAGAAACATTACACATATTACATATAACAGCCGCTTTCCCGGTGATCAGATGGGCATGCACCTATTCTGCATCTAGTTAACACATCCTGGTCAGCTCTGCAGAAGGATGTGACTGGATTATAATCATCGTATTCACATATACGTCATATTTTGCCGCGAGCGTTATTGTTCCATTCCTGTCTGTCCAGTTCTTGTAATATGTTTGTGCTGAGTATTTATTGTAACGATGTCGATGAGCGGCTTTGTTCGCGTTAACGCTAATGGCACGTCCCTGTGTCCGCGGACGCCTTCCATGTGCGCAGAGGCTCTCCCGGCGACGACCCGCACGCGCGCCCCCATGCGCCCCCACACGGCTCGCGCGACGCGCTTGGCGCCGCTGGCGCTGGCGCTGGCGCTCGCGTTGGCGTTGGCGCTGACGGCGGCGCCGCGCTCGGCCGCCGCCCTGCCCGCGCCCGCCGCCGCCGCGGACGACGACGTCGCCGCCGCGGCCGCCGCCGCCGCTGCCGCCAAGCTGCTCGACAAGGAGGTCTTTGGCCCGGCCACCATTTGGTCTTCTTTCAATCTTCGCTATACAATATATTCTTTGTTATATTATATGTTATTCACTTCTATATTATTTCAGATTTCAGAAGTATATATATATATATATATATATATATATATATATATATATATATGTGTGTGTGTGTGTGTGTGTGTGTGTGTGTGTGTGTGTGTGTGTGTGTGTGTGTGTGTTCGCGGCTTTCAATCTTTATAAATAAGTTCTCTAAAGAAAGAAAATTTCATGGATTCATGAAAAATTGCACTTTAACTTTAAAAATTCTAAGGGTTTGTTGAATAAACGCATCTAAATTTTCTTCACAAATACTACCCGCAACACTCGTGCAGCGTTGTTGAAATCTATAAAGTTATATAATTCCAAAACGAAACAATCTAGTGAATTGAAACATGGAATTTTTAGGCCAAAAGGCTCAAAGAACCGTTCCTCATACCTTAATCGACAGTATGAGATGGCATTCTATTACACTTTTGCTGGTTCGGGGCTTCTCGATCTACCACAATCGTTCAGGGACGTCCAGAATTTCCAACATATTTGAAAATAAAATAATTACTTGATATTATATATGATTGAATTGCACGGGTGTGTGGTTTAACATGCGATTGAATCGCACGGATATGCTAGTTTTAGTATATGATGCAGAGTGTGTCACAATAAATGTTATAAAATTCTAAGTCATGTACAGCGATCGAAGATGATATCTTTTGTCATTGAACAAGTCATGGGAAATCTCATTAAATAAAAATACAGTTGTGATATTTGCAGCTGATAAGTAGCCAACTCATCTTGGCAATTCATCTGTACTTACACGATGAGTTTCCCGCCAATCAGGACCATCAATGAAATGTGTATGATACGTTGTATAAAATTTGCCACCACGTGTTCTTTGACAAAAAATATAGTCTTCGATCTTCCTATATTCCCTAGAAGTTTATAGTATTTATTCAGAGTCGAAACTATTGTATATATATATATATATATATATATATATATAGATAATTTCGAACATACGTGTAACTTTACGGAAAACTAAGCAGCTTTTGATCGTGTGAGAGGTGTCAATGATTTCGTTAGATTCCCACATGAATCACTGGAAAAATACAAAAACATTGAAATAGTTTCTATTTTGAATGAAAAATGAAAATAATTCATTGTGTTAAACTGCATATTCTCATACCTGTTGTTACGTCTGTGTATTATCTTACTCAGTACACAACTACTTACGACACATCATACAGGCCTTCCGATTCTGAAAAGAAATCTTTAAATTTTGCGGATTCTTTACTTATAACCCGAGGGACATTTTTGAAAAATTCATCCAAATGATTCATTCAAAAATGACTCCAATTTTTTCTTTAAATTTTTTGTAAGAATTACCGTGTGAAACTAATGAATTCGATCTGCAGTGTAAAATAATAGTAGTTTGTGCAATTAGTTTATAATGTTTATTGCATGAGAACGAGTACAATTATGTATTGTACGAGAACGAGTACATGTTTTGAAAACGAGCGACTTTAGGAGCGAATTTTTAAGTTTATACAAAAGCAACATTATAAAGGATCTGCATACGCTATGCATGTAAAACATATTTCACGTAAAAAATCATATCTGTCTCAAACTCGTAGGACTCAGAATTCGTTCAGATCGATGGGGGAATATCAATATTGAAGAAAATTGTCTGAACAGTTTAGGCGCTAGTGTTGGCCACAGTCAGACAGATAGACAGATAGACAAACATTTTGCTGACAATCGATTTTTCGCTATCAAGAACCTTCAAAACATGGATTCTGACTACACAATGTTAGAGGAAGTAATTTACTTCACGTAGGAAAAGATTTATCTACTTATTCGTTTCCAGGCTCCGGCAACAAGAGTTTTTATGTCTAAATATAGACGATATCCAGCGCACGATTACATTACTTTCTCTTCTTCCGAAGTAAGAGGAGAAAATAAAATGCGAAGTTGATGACGCCGCGAAGCTGAAACATACAAACAAAAACAAGGCTTGCACGAGAATGTTTTGTATTCCTGCTGCGAAACCAGCATTTGAAAGAATCTTAAGGGCAGCTGATAAATTTTAACGTTAAAAAAGGAAGCAATATTGATTCGGAAAGAATTAATGACATTGTTCTGATTTATAATTTCGGAAAGAAATCTGTATAATATTGATTAATTAATCACATTTCCATTACACATTACTTTCTTAAAAATTTAGCTTTATTATGAATTGTTGAAAATGTAATTTATTCCCGAAAGGCTGGTAATTCCTTAAGTAGTTCTGCATCGCTAACACTTCCTTAAAAAGCGAAGCGAAACCGCGAGGAAATGGGTTTGATCTGCCAATCAGTCGACCTTGAACGCAGGACACTCCAACTTACAGCTCCAGACTGAATCGACCGAGTGAGTAAAACTTGGGGAAACGTCTTTGAATCGATATGCGATAATTGCTTTAAATAAATTGGGTAAAATTACAAAAATAATAGCAATTACGGCCTGTGAAATTTGAAGGAAAGCTCAAGAGGATCCTTAAAGTTCCAAAGATGTTACACTGATGTTTCATATGTGTATCAATTCGTGAATGACTGACTTTCAACAGAAAGTTGAAATTAATTGCAGAAAGCACGAATAACTAGTATGAATTTCCCCATTAAATAAATGTACATAAATATAGATTTCTACTTCTAACAACACAATTTTAAATAACTTTACTTTGCTTCTAGGTAGCAAGCTGGTTGCTGAGTATGGCTCGGAGAGCAAGATTTGAAGCCAATGCAGCTCCTTCTCCATTAATGTGTGTCCACAAAAGGAACTCGGAAATCATCAACTCACTCTTAGGACTTCCTAAAGTGCTGAATGATGCAGGGCGCAAGTAGAATTAACTAATTCTTGGATTACTAAACCAGAGAAATACATCAAACAACACATTTTTCTTAGTTATAAATACGTATTGAATCTGTACTATGTAATAAAGAATATTCATTGAACAGAAAAAGACAAAACTCTTGATTTCTTTTAAAACCAATATTTGTCCTCTCTCCACTGTTTTGTCGTTCATTCACCCGTTATTTCAAAATACCCCATCCACTGTTCACAAAGACCCAAGGGCTCGTTTTGCTTTGCGATATCCAGTGAGTGTGTTAGCAAACTAGAGATTCTGAGAATTTCTTGTTGGAATTCAGCTGTAACACCGATTTCATTTCTAGCATTCGCCATATTGTAAAGGTAAGAGTTTGTTAATATCGCTTGCTAAAAATATCCTATTCGCCCTGTGCGATATTTGGAACACTGTTTTGGGACGCGAATTTTTATTTTCAGAGATGTAGAAAGCGTAAAAAAAGGAAACCATGGGGCAGATGAAATAAAATAAGTAATGTCAGTTACTAAAATAAAAACTCAGTATGTTGGCGGCGTGATAAACGAATTAAAAATACTGAGATTCACCAAATCTTTGGGGTACTTTGTTCTTGAAATACGCAACACACGGACGACGTAAATAAGAATCCTTGCCGTAAATTAAGGCCAAAATGTGAACAGTATTTTAACATAATCATCAAAAGGAGATGTAACCTAATTATTTAGTGCGATTCCAGCGTAAGTGACTCAGGCCATCAAATGATGTCACGGCAGTGCATCTGACCAGGAGGTCGTAGGATTCGAGCACTGATGGTGTAGCAGGATTTTCGTCACTAGCTACATAGCTAAGCCGAATTCAGCCGCTGTGTGGAGAAGAAGTGTAGCAGTCGGCTGCTCTGATCGGTATGTGTTCCGGGTCTTCTTTGATCAACACCAGGCGAATGCTGGAGCAGTACTGTCACAAAGTAGCCACAGGCCGCGCTCGATCTTTCCTTCCTCTTCCTCGTCATATCCTCACAGCTTGCTTACACACTTGCATACATCACACAACCAGACATGCCAAGAGACCGGTCGGGAGGTTAGAGCTTGCCTCGGCGTGGGGCGGTGTCCGGCTGGTGAGAGCTACCAGGTCGGGGGAAATCCCGTCAGCCGACGGGAAGGTTGGCGTCGGATCTCTCCGACGCGGGAAAATCATCTCAACCAAAAACCAACGCGATAAAGCATACACTACACTTATGGGACTAAATGCTTTATCAGTTGACACATCCGAAATCACTTATAAATAAAGTTAGTGCCAAGTACATATATATTAAGGAAAAAACGTATATAATGTCTCATGTTTTGGATAGGTATCCAATCCAAAGAATTATACTTTGGAAGAAATATGACGAACAAAAGACGATGCTGCGTCGCCGTAGAGGAAAGAAGATATGTACTGTAGTATTAAGGTGCGAGTCTTGGAATATTTTTAAGGGCAGTCGAAAGCACCGCGGAGGAAATGAACCAATCGGGAAGCGAGAAAAGGTTAACAATTGGAAAAGCACAGTGTTTGTGAGATAAGGTACAACGGCTTGGCTAGAAGATCGGACACGTGCAGGATGGATTCAAAATTTTTAGTTTAAAGGCTATTGAAAGTTTTTAGTATGTTTCGAAATGCATCGCAGCATTGTTCGAAAATATAGTGAAGTGTAGAAAGACATGTTTAGTAATTTATTCGAAAATGAGGTTGTGTGATAAACTGATGGACGCTGTCTTCTCAACGCCAAGCTTCGGTTGCTGACCATCCTGATTTGAAGTAAAATGCTACGTAATTTGTATAAAAGACAAGTAATGTGATTAGTGTAAAGTATAGTGTCAAAAGACTTCAGACTTTAGTGAAAAGATGTTCAGTAAATGTTAAACAAGTCATGTGTAGGTGGTGAAGGTAGGAATAGCATTCGTATTCTTTATTTAAATAATTTTAAAATGGTAAATTGTTTATTTATCAGCTCTTGTTATACATGTTTTGATACTGGGTACGAAGTAGTGATTAAAGAAAGTATTTCCACTTCAAAATATATAAAATTATTTTTTGCATTATAAAAAATACATGGCTGCATTAATACCATATCCAAGACGTTTTCTCAATTAATATTATTATTATTATTATTATTATTATTATTATTATTATTAGCGTATTTTCCCAATAATGGAAAACGTTCAGCAAAAATTGACTCGTTTTGTGGAGTTCTAATTAGTTTTTGTTGAGTTCTTCTTAATTTTCCAATATTCTTTCATTCTGTTGGAGAACGCCAGTTTTCTTTCTTCAGACCATTTCGGTCTGTAGGGTTTTGATTTTGGTTGTTCTGCTTTGACTTCCCATTTGTTCACTTTGTTGCGGAAGGTGTTTTTGTCTGAGGTGTCAGTTATGTCGGTTATGTCAGTTAATATAGTTAGTCTCAATTAATATAGTTATTAAATCGTTCGAGAATCCGTATTAGACGAACGGGTCATTTATCCACGATACACAAAATTTCTATGGCGCGTCCATTTTGCCTTCAAATAGGTTGACATCGTGAGCAATGAAAATGTTAAATGCATTTTGGAGTAATTATACGGTTAGTCTCAATAGTAACCCAACGCGATGTTTTAATTTTAAATAAATAATATTTGTGGGGGCAAAAGAAGACAAGATACCAAAAGAAACATTCCAACATTTCAAGTGGATGGAACCAAATGGACAACTGAAATTAGGCCTCTTAGGTCCTTGATAGATATTTCGACATGCAACAGAGAGAAGCTGCTGTAAGCAGAAGCATTACACAAGCGAGTCTGGCTCGACTCGGGTCTCCGCGCAAGGACAATTTTGCTGTAAGAGGACATCGCGAATAAAGTTGCGGATTTGAAGACACGAATCAGGAGCTGCTTCCGAAAGCCTACGTGGAGCTCGGCTTCCCCGTGTATGACAAAACCTGGTCGGGGTTGGGCCATGCACAACATAATATCGAATAATGATGTAAACAGTGGAATGAATATTATTTTAATTCCCACCTCTTTAGTCTGTCTTTTAATCAATTATATAGTGTGAAGGAATAGGGTCAATATTTATGGACAGACAAATTTTTGTAACCTTAATGTATTTCATAATATTTCTGTGCAACGTTTTCGGGGATTGTTGTCTCCATTGTCAGGCTGTAAAATTGAATGATGAAAATACATAGTTTACAATATAATATTGAAATGGATAAATTATACCAGGTGAGAACTTACCAGACACATGAAAGCTCGCAAAATACAAAACATTTTTTTAGTACATTAACATACAGTTAACCGTCACTAGGACAAGTTCGTGACGAATATATTCAACGACTTTTCGCAACTTCTGGGTTAATTTTTCTCCAGTAGGGTAAAATTCTAATACAGTTCGCCGCAGTACTGTTTTGTCAAAATCGTCCAAATTTGTTACCGTACGTGATTTCTTGTTGTGTTTCCCAGGTTATTTCAGAAGCACCTATCCCAAAGCAGCAAAAGATGATTTGGCAGTATTCAAAATGCGTCCAACAGTTTTTATCGCTGTCCGCTGTTAAACTTTGGCAACGCCGAGAATAGGGTGGACTACGTCCGCTTTCTTCTTGAAGAATTAATAAACTGCGTACACCACGTTTCGCGCTTGACTTCTCGGCACTTCACGCTTACGTATTTCTTCACACATATTAAACTATAACCGTTGTTCGAAAAAACAACACGGTGACACAAGAAACGAGTCGATATGCGTGAGGGAGCACGGGAACTCGGTTCTCTTCCGCAGTGAATACAAGACTGAATCCAACTCGCTCGTGACCGTCACGTGTTTTTTCCTTGCTACTGCGGCCATCGGACTTCCAAACTGGCGGCCAGTTATACAGTGCGTTCACCATAAAAATAGCTGGGCCAAATTTTACTATTGATTCTGTTTGGGTGAACCGTATTTCAATGTGCGGCAACCATTCCTTTTTTTCAGTGTATAGAACAGCAGCATGTATAATTTTTTATTTCGTTAAACAGCGAATTCACTGAGATAGAGCTCTGCAAAAAGCATAATAAATGAGGGTTATTACAATGTCTCCTACATTAGAAAGCCCTGAACAGTGATAATGGCAACACTGTTACGAAACCGTTTGGAGGCAGTGTGTGGTGTACCCGAGTTCCTGTTTGTGAAATACTGGAATCATGCGACATGTGATTTCGATATTTTTGGGATTGAACTGTGGCCTTGGTAGTTAATGTAAATGCAGAAACCTTCATAAAACGATGTGCAAAGTGCTCTAAGAAATAGACGTAAAGGTATGTTTGATTAATACGAAAAATTATCGTTTCATTACCTAATCTTGAATGTGTTTATTGAACATTTGGTATTTTATTTAATATGTGCCGCGGAGATGCTGTATACCGGAGTGAAATTCAAATTATGACAGTTCCCTGAAAGCTGAGGAAGCAGCTATTACCACATTCCAATTTCCCTAATGTGAGGAATTAAGAAAGAAGTGGGCTTCTGCGATTCCTAAGGCGAACTGGGAGCTAACCAAGGGGTCGTTTGTTTGTGAAAACCTCCACGCAGACAACGACATTACTCGTTTACACCCACACTAATCGAAAGAAGACACAGTTAAACAAATCCCCGTTGCCCATTCTAGGCTCTCGTATAATGCTGTGCCTTCCAAATTCAACTGCACACCTTCCTTTCAAAGGTAGCCCCCACACCATAGAAGGGATTCTGCAGAAAGAAAACAGAATGTTGTTAAAGATCAAGAAAAGAGAAATGATGAGTTTCTGAAATCAGATATCATCCGTGGTTATGAAGACTTTTTGGGCAATATGAAGGCTAAAATTGATAATGTACAAGGATGGAATTTGAAAGAGGGAAAAGATTGTACACGGCTGTATACAGTCGACTCCGGATATAGTGAACTTGTGGTCCCGTTCCACGTACATTACAAATATGCATAACAATATTCTGTTATGGTGAACCTGAACCTGGGTTATAGTAAACGTAGGTAGTACAACGTCCTGAAAATTAATTCCCTCCTCGAAAAGAATATTTCGCCTCAGTGCCACAAATTCCAACACTAGACAGCTTGAAAAATATATTAGCCAAAGGTCGTAATCGAAGTCTCCCTTGAGGTGAAGCTAGCTGATCCTGAATGGGGACCTTCCAGATGACCTTATGCGACTAAGCTTCACTGCGAAAATAAAGGCCGCGTCCTGTGTGGGCTACAACTGGCGGCGGCGGCGGCGCGTGATTGCTAGCTTCAATTCCAATCTTAATATTGATAAACTTATTAATAATACTTGATATTCCGCAGGGCCAAGTGCAGTGAGTTCTACGTAAGCGACAGGAAAGTACACGACAGTCTGCCTGGCGATATCCGCCTAGCTGCTCGGGAAAGTCATCAGTTTCATTGCCGCTTGTGCCATCCCCCTACCGAAAGCATCTCGTATGTTATTAGGCGAGTAAAAGGGTGTTCGGAGAATGGGACGGTGTTCCAAGAGCGCAAGAGGCATTCGTACGATACTTGAACACAGAGGGCAATGCAGAATCAAGCATGAAGAGAGCACAAACTTTAGGGAAAGATCCAGAGAAAATACTAAGGAAAAATATACGAAGCAAATAATTGAAAATAATATTTTTAAGGACAAATAAAGATAATGAAATGTTCAGTTCGTGCTGTTAATGTATTTTGCTGTATCTCTATATTAATAAAATCAATGACTTTTTCCGTAAAAATCTGAACTCCTGTCTGTTTCCCTGTTACTGTTTACTGCTGTGTCGCCGACAATACGTTATACAAGGTGAGGTACATCAGTTACAAGTCATTGAAGCAGAAATAGATAAGCATTTTTTAAAAAATATTGCATCTTTTATTTCAATTACACCATCATCGTGTTATTTTTGGTTGGTCACCACGGAAAATTGCCAGTTTCAAAATGTTTCTCAATACTTCTCGCTCTCCATGCAACATAGCAATCTGGCGTGGATTTTCAAACGAAGTGCCCGTCCTGTGGTCACATCGTTCGTGACGCAAACTGGTGCTGGGCAGAACGACCAAAAATCAGTTCACCGGAAGAGCTCACTCTTTCCACCATGGAAAATTCCCATACCGTGAGTGAAACAATATTGTGAACATACGAGGGAAAGTCACACCTTGGGATTCTGCTCTTACATAGCTGCTATTATTTTTACATTTCCGTTCATATACTTGTATACTGAGTACCTAGTATTGGTGCAGTCGATAAGTAATTTTGCCTTGCAAAAAGTGAGATAGAAGATTGCGGTGGGGGGGCGTTGAGCGCTCTGCGCGTGGATATATACTCTCTGCCTTGGAGTTATCCTCCATTAATTTAGTGCGCTTATGTTATTAGTAAGAAAACCGTAAGTTTTCCACCTCGATATACTTCGGAACAAGTTTTGGTAGCCAAAAACCTTTCAGGCATATTTTCGGATTTTTCGCTATACCTATGTAATGGTTGATCTTGGTGCAAAAATAGTTATGTACATTTTTAAAGGTCATAAAATTCTCTACAAATTTGCTTTTTAAATTATTTTTCTCAAGCAAATAGTAACAGCGCTACATCTGAATATTTTGACATTTTGGACAAATAAGTTCTTTAAATTGATTGTAATTTAATAATTTTTAATGTGAAGATAAAACACGCACTTTGGTCCGATATGAAAAGTGCTTCTTTTATAATTTACAACTATCATATTTTCTTCTGAATAAAATAAAATGATGTAAAATTGAACATGTCTGAATATTCTTTTGAGTGAGTGTCTGTTATTTAACATAATTTATTGAGAAAGTTCAGGCACTTTACTTGGGTTTTTATTTCCTGGCGCGTGAGGGCGTGTCTTCACGATGGAATATCACACAGCATTTCGCTTATTTCTCGGTCGTGCGGCTAGATGCCGCTTGACCATCAGCACCGCTTGATGCGGTCGCGATCATACATCTAGCGGCACGACCGGGAATGACGCGAAATGCCTTGAGATATTCCAATGTGAAGTCACACTAACGCGCCATGAAATAAAAACCCAAGTATAGAACGCTGAAAATGGGTGACTTTTTGACTTTAAGACTCCGAAATTTTAAGTTTTTGAAAATGGAAATCTAATAAGAAAATAGCAATTAAGAAGCAAATTATTATAAACTATTAAGAGAAATTAAAATTTCAATTAGTTTAATACTGTTTACATAATACGAATATAATACATACGGCTGCTTATAAGACAGCGTCCTAAATCGATATTGGACGTATGTGCTTTTTACTAGATTTCTCAGATAATCCTAATTTTCCAGAATCGGAACAAAAGCTCAGTCTCAATTAAGGTGGTTAGTACGAGATATCTAGTAGATTGAGTCTACATTACGTTCAAAAATATTTATTTGCGAGATTCGTGGGTATTGTGAGACCTACATAAACAAAATAGACTTTTATGCTAGTTTTATTTTATTAATCAAATTAATTTTGTTTCGTACATGTAAAATAAAAATATTTTAATACCACGTAAAGAGCTACAGTTGATTAGTTTCTTAACCAGTACTAACAGATCGCGTGGCCACGGAATGAAAAATTGAAGCACAAGATTAAACATAAAAAAGCACTATTACACAATTGGTACGAGCAAAATCATAGAGTAACATTATAGACATATATCTATATATTTTTGTACGGGGATCGCAAATAATAGCAAAATTTTCCTAGCTTAAGGGGTCATAAAGTCTTTAGTAAATTGGGCAACGCATGTCCTTGAGACTGGCATGACTGTTCAGAGCTCATTCTTCTTCAAAATTTCGTTGTTTTGAATGACTTTGAATGCTGTTCATTACCTGCCTGACACGCGGTAAATATCACAATCTGAGCGAATTGGTGGAAGATTTATTTCCAAAAAGGAATTTGAGAGAAAGAAATAGTTTTAATTTATCCAGTCAAAAAAAAAAAACAGTAAAAAACTATATGTGACGTAATTCCCCCAACGTCACGAGAACAGTGGCGTTATAAAGTTTTCAAAAAAAAATTTTTTTAATGTTTGTTTCTCTAACTTTTATTTCTTGATCATATCACTTCTATAACCTAAGCCAATGGTAGGATAAACCTAAGATTATTTGATTGCTTAAAAACAAAATCAGCAGTTTGGCAAGTCAGCAGCTCCAACACTGCATAAAGCTTTATACTGTAAGGTGACAGAAATCGTAATCATCGACTCCTACTGCTCCTTATCATCCCATTTTTTCTGTTATTCCCTTCTTTTATTTTTGCTTGATTAATTAAACTTCATGATCAACTTTAGTTTCGATTGAAATTTTAAACCTGTATTGGCAATTGCAATGTGCCATATTATTACCAAGTGGTGCAATTAGGAAATTCATAGAAACTATTGGCTGGTTTTAGTATAATTTTATATCACATTATGATATTGATTTAGATGATTATTGTGTAAAGTACATATCAAACCAAAGCTGATAAAAAATGAAATTACTGCATCACATAATTCTGAGGGCTGTATTATTGAGACCTTCAATAATAAGTTATAATATTGTTGGGGACAAAATCTTTAAAAGAGATTTTCAAGTGGCATAGATTTTAGTAATTGATTGCCTTGATGTTGCACTTAAAATGAAAAGAGGTTTAAATGTTTTGAAAATAAGGCGGGGATGTGAATCCCAAGCCTTCTTATTTTGCTAATAGGGAAATTCAGCTCTGAATTCACCTCTACCTTGAATGGTTGATATTAACACCAGAAAACAGTATTTTGTCATTGCAACACATTTGAAGGCACTAAAAAGTCTATTTCTTTCTTAATTAAATGCACACTCAGTAGCTCTACAGCTTGAGGTGATCTATGCTTAAGATTGCTGCTTTGAGTCCTGTGTAAGCAATTGTGGTGCAGAAGGCAATGGCAATCCACTGTGTATCTCAATAATAAAATGGAGATTATGAATAATTTTCGAATAATCGAATCATTGTTCAGGAGCAAAATCTGACAGACAGCACAACACAAAATAATAATACTGCACTGAATGTTTAAAAAATTCTATAAACCCAAGATCACCCATTTTCTCGAAGGAAGTAGTATCATTTGATTCATTAGGAATATTGATGGACTTGAGATTTTCATTCAAATTTCACTAATGATTATATCCATCAAATTCCAGCTTTTATGAATATCTGGTTACTATCAAACGCTAAGTTCTCCAGGAGTGAGGATGTTTTAATTGTTCCCAGAACATCCAGAGGAATGTACGAACTCTTGCCGAGGGCTTGTCACTCGATTTAAATGAGCGCGTTACGCGCGATGTTGCCGAGTTGCGCGTCACTGTTCCGACCCTCTAAAAAGCGCGCTAACTTCTCCCTTTGGACTGATTTAGGCTTATAATTTTGCAAAATTCTCCCATCTGAAACGGTAGACGTCCTTCAAAAAGCGCATATTGATTCTTCGAAGTGCCAGCTACCTAAAGAAGAGTTTTTAAAAACATGTTCAACAGTTAACTTTTTCACAATTTTAAAATTTCGGGTCAAATGTCAGGTCACCATACGAGTCCATGTTAAAACAAACTTTACGCTCTCAATACGCGAAAACTAGACGGTAAAATCGATTCAAACTCTACCAGAACATAGGAGACCATCTCATCTTTCCATTAATACAATAAAAAAGGCATGTACTTAACACTTATCTCGCTCTAACCATCCTGTTTCAAATTTTCAGGTCTTTACTGTACATAATTTTTAGTAATCAAACTATGTTATCAGATTTACATAATTATTAAGTATAAAGAAATTAACTGTAGTTTAAGCCTGTTTCACAAGACACGTACTGAAAGTCATACTCACATTGCAATCGGAAACAAGGGAGATTCTCCCAGCTCCAGTAGCAATCTTACTTAACGGTGGGAACATATAACGTACCCACCTTTAGTGTTGAATATTTCGATGTTGCGATTCGTATTAAAAGTTTCGAATTTGGGTATAAATTAGTCTTTAATTCGGGCAAACGTCTGGTACATTTAGTTTTTGTTTCTTGCGTTTTTCTTGTGTGGGTATGCTAACTTAACGTTAAGTTAGCGTACCCACATTTAGTGTTGAATATTTCGATGTGCATTAGAAGAAAATTTTTTAATTTGGGTATAAATTAGTCTTTAATTAGAACAAAATTCTGGGATATAGTTTTTCAATATTGTGATTAGTAGGTATGCTAACTTTACGGACATAGAGGGAAGACCGAGTTACTATTTTGTTAGCAATGCAGAAAAATCATACTTGCAATTCGTTTACCGATGCAAATAAGTTTTCTATAACAAGGGAACGAAAATGTCTAGTTTTTTTTCCAAATATTGCTAATCTCGTGCTTTTTTTAAATTTATTCTTATTTGGTTATTTCAAACTTTTACTCAACTTTCAACTAAATATTGTTAAAATGACGCGAAGGGATTCTGGAACTCCAGAAAGCGTGCGCATATCTTCTACCCCCAAGTCATATACAGTTTTTACTGTTTTTTGACCAAATAAATCTAAATCGAAGTCCCATCCAATTAACTGAAGCGCTGGACGAGCCCATTTTCAAATTGCTCACCTGCAAGGTATGGCACCCACACTGCTGCAAAAATTTTAGAATAGGACCATCAAAGAGATAACGAATGTCTTTCTGATCGGCTATGCACACGTGTTCCACAAGCCCTTAACAAGTTCCCAGAAGAAAAAGAAGAATTTGTCAAATTTCACGAAAATGCTGTTAAGTGTTATTCCATACAGAAGCATTTATTGAAACGTTCACTGATAAATATGTCAAAAACTTGCAAGATGAGGCTAAATATCACAGTTTGCAGTACTTTGACGTGTCTTATTGCAGGAAGAAATTGAATTTACAGTAATCTCTACATCTTCACCACTTTTTACAGTTCAAATTTGTGAGAGATGACTACATAATGGTAGTAATATTTAGTATCTTATAGAAAACTCATTCAGGTCCATGAAAAAATGGCCATTAATGGAGGTGACTGCTTAACCGGGGTGGACATTTCTGCAGTTTTCATATCAATTGCGATTTTATAACTTTCAATTTCATAATTTTCAAAAAGGAGAAAGTTTGTATTATACTGTATAGACACTATAAATATCTTAGCTCAATGGTTCCAAATAGTCACCTTCAATGTTTACAACAGTAGTAAATTTACACACTTGCCATATGACTGCATGCTGACTACCACATACAATAGCGGCAACTGAGTTAACACATGCGCAAATTTAATCTAGAATTTTGTAGTTTTTTTAAAAAGTCATACAATTTGATTTATTATTTCATTTTGAATGAAATCAGTCACACTTTCAATGCTTATTAACAGATTTATGTAATTGTAGTGAAATAAAGTTCATAGAAATTGTTCACATTTTTAGCTTTTTGTGAAAACATGAGATGAATGACAAAGCACAATAATTTATATTTTACCATAACTGCTATCAAAAACAACTTTCATGTTTCAAGGGGGGAAAAAATAATTTTGGATGAACATTGTAGCAGTTTTATTATTTGAATTTTAAAGTTTGGGTGGTACTACTTTTGTTGAGCATATTTCATTTAAAATTAAATTAAAATATGTTGCAATTGAAGTGGAAACATTTTAGTTTTCACTTCAGAATTTATTTTCAAATTTACTTAATGATTTCATTGGTGACAATGCGCAACCCTATTAGTACACATCTACATTTACATAATGTTAGAATGGAAATGGACAATGTTGAAAGCTGCCAAAAGGCAGTGCAACAACAAATGCTAGTGATGACCAATCAATTCTGCATTAGTTAAGAAAATATTAATTATATTTTACTATAACAATTTATAATTAAGTAATACTATTTTAATAATTCACGAAGAAATTGATATTTCGATATTAGTAATTTAAAAATAAAATTAGTTAACCCTTCCGGTCACATTGTTCCATATGTAGTACAATTAGCTTATTATTAATATATTTGTAAATTATATTGTGCAAGTTTTATTTACTAATTTATTTTTAATATTCATTAGTAGCTGAAGAGATACATTTTGCTTTCTTCTCTATTATAACAATATCTTTCAATGGTCAATGAAAGATATTCTGATGAAACAGATCAATATGCGATAGGTGAATTTTATCTTCCATTGTTGTATGACAATGTTCTTAGAATCAGCTCACTGTTTCTTTTTAGAGTTGTCAAAACTATGTTCTATCGTTAACTGTACAAGTGTACCATTGTCGATTCTCAGAAGTTCATTTTGAGTGCTTTGAAAAATTGTGATTTACATAGTACACCGTGACAGTCAGTTGACCCCATAAGAACTGGCAAACAGCCATGTATCTTACAATATCGAGACACTGTCATAGCCAGGACAAGCTCTTAGCTCCCGGCCAGTCTCCTGGGTTGTGTGGTAGTGTAACCCATGTAAATGTAAGTCTGTAAGGGGGTGAGGATAGGACAAGGAAGAGGTAGGAAAGATCGCACACGGTCTCTGGTCCATTTTTCAGGATTCTGCACCAACAGTCGCTTGGTATTGATCGGAGAAACCACAGAAAACTACCAATCGGAGCAGCCTGCTGCTATATTTCTCCTTCACAGACAGTGACTGAATTCAAATTGACAAGCTGTCGAAAATCATGCCACCATTGGGAGATGAAACCAGGACCTCCTGGTCAGAGGGAAGCAGACTTGATGCCCTGAGCCATCTCTTCTGGTGTCTCTGTAAGAAGCCCTCCCCAAAATCGATGACGTCCTTCGGAGCGAGAAAGATCCGAATCCTCCAGAGTAACACATCCTAAGAGAACGGCCATTATTAGACCAATTGTACAAATTCAGTTCGACGCTGTAAACCATCTGCCCGAATTTGATACAAAGAGTTAAGTCCATTGTAAATTTCAAAGTTGTAATGGCAAAACATTTATCAAATGCCTTACATGTAACAAACATACTTTTATAAGTATCACAGGGGAAGAGATTGTTTAAAAAAAATTCATTTACAATGAAAATTACTTGAAGAAAATTTGCATTTTTTTTAAAAATTATCAATATTCTTTTTTGTTTGCACCATTAAGAATATTTCAAATACCTTAACACATTTCTTCCTAAGGCTGCAAAAAAATCTCAAATTCTTACCACGTATGGTAGGCACCATGTCCTATATACGGAACAAACAAAATTTTGGACACGTAAACTAAAATGTTTATTTGGTGTTGAGTCATTAAATTAATGTTAAATTAGAAAGTATATCAAATTTCTATTTTTTTCACTAAAACTAAAAATCCGTGACCGAAAGTGTTAAGTATAAAAAAAACAACAGATTTTTTTAAAAATTATGAGAAATTTTAAAAATTACTTAAGAAAAAGATGTCCCATTCCCAGCACACAGATGGGATATTCATGTGAACAGCTAATTATGTTGTTTCTATCCTGTGGGATTTAAAGGATGTATGTCTACTCTAGCATTTTACCTTCACCCCTTTAGCTTTACAACATTAGATGCATATGTACATTAAAAATGGATATGGTTAAATTGATGCTTTCGTGGACAATTTTTAAATGACCTATGCACACAAGGGTCCTTCACAAACAAGGAGCACTATGGGTTAAAAAGAAACATCTTTATTATAAAATTACATCTGAATCTATGATCCAATCAAACAAGTTTCCCTTTGCACTCATACTTAAAAAAGTCAGTTACTTCACTTTCAATGTTACAATAGTCTATATAAAAGTTCTCCTAAATAAAAATACAACTGAATCCGGAAAACATCCCATATTGGATTAGTTTTCATGTGACAAATACATAAAAATTAAATTGCATTTGATTTCTGAACAATACAAACACAACATGGCCAGATATTTGTGTCATATGCACTCAAAAATCTGAGGTTGAAATTTAATCCTCCTGAATCAAGTAAGAAAAAATTAAAAATAATTTTACACGCAGAAATAGTCATATTATCTCCCAGAAAGAATCCATGTTTCAATGTACAATAATAGACAATAATTGTGTTAAAATTATATGCAATATTAGATAAAAATGAATTTGTGTTTGGTTTCTTTTCACAAGCAGGCAAATTATAGAATGTAAATAAAACACAATTAACAAAAATCCATGTTCACTACCAACGAGCAGAAAGCTTTTGCAACTGATACAATTTTGTTAAACCAAAAAAAAGATGTACAATGAACTTAAGTACTCACAATCTCTAACAAAAATGATAAAAACCACAGAGCAAAATACCAATTACTGCTTGCAAATATATATAGCAATAATTGGTATTTATGTATAAAAATAAAACTGGCATGTCATTCCACAAGAGCATCATCAGCGTCATTCAGCATGTACCCCATGGAATTAATTACTTTTATACACAACTCAAACACAACTTTTAACAAAATTGAATTTGTGATCTGAAAGATAAAAGATGTGAAAAATACATTCTCAACATTAATTTTTTTTGTGAAAAATATTATGTAAAGAAAAAAGTTTGACCATTTTTAAACTGAATATGTAAAATTTCTACAAATTTCATTCAGTGTAAAAATTTGCCAGATTGCCACCTATAACCAAAACAATTTGAAAAAAAGGAAAACAACAATCTTCTAAATGAAATTTTAAAAAAATAATCTTAATCAGAAGACAAAATGATTAAAACTTATTTCAAGGAAAGGCAGCAAGGCATAAAATTAAAACACAAGAATAACCTTATCTTGAAATTCTAACAGAACACATATTTTAATCATTTCAAAATAAATCACCAATCATTTTGATACAAAGAATTATAAAAAATTGTTTGCAATGCAGTATCCAGCACTAGCTCATTACAACCAGAGTTCTTGGCATATTCAATGTACTAGCAAAAACCCAGTAAAAAATTTGAACAAATAAACCTATTTAACCTAACCAACAACTTTTCTCAGAATTTAAGAGTACCCATGAATTTTTGCAAGAGTATCGGTGTTATCCAAATACTCCAGAATTATAATTTAAATCAGTATATACAAAATTAAACCTAAGTAATAAAATATGTGAGATACATTATGAGACAAATTATACATTGTGAGTTAGAAGAATGCACAGCACAGGAAAAGAGCAAAGAACATCAATTTACAACAAAGCGATAAACACATCAATGAGAATCAACATTAGCTCTACATTTCAATAAGAAATAATATATACCATGCAAGTCATAACAACCATTTTGTCTTCTGAATTGCAAAAGATAAGAAGATACTGTTTGTACAAGCGATAGTATTATCTCAAGGTCCGAGAGTCCAGCATTTATTACAAGACGTACAATGAAATGTGATATGACTTGGGTGATTCCCCCTGCATTTTTCACAAATATCTGGTCATACTCTGTTTCTAATTTAAAATGTACAAGAAACAAAACAGTCACTAAAAGATCATTTAAACACTGTTAAAAGTTCATTCCTCTCCTTTTCTTTTATACTACCTTTCTTCAAAAGAGGAAGATAGTCTAAAAGATGTCAGTCATAACTGCTCATGAAATGTCTGCATAAAACTGCACACACGCACACGTATCAGCTCAACAGCAGACATATCTTTAGACTTCTTTATGTCAACAGGCATGTCTTCAGGTTGATATCAACTGAAAAAGAAGTATCAATGAACAAGAATTTCAAATCAACTTCAATTATATTGGCAATTTACCACAAGAAATATGTTGAAACAGTGATTATCCAATTGAGACAGGTTTCGAAATCATAAGGATTCATTCCTGCCCTTAACGAGACATCCCGAAATCTTGGAGTTTGCTCTGCAGACAAGAACATTCCAGACGATAGCCAGAACATGTTTTCCATCAACATTTATTTTAAAACTTCTGATAATGTGAAAAGCGAATGGTACCATGGTACTCCAGAGTGATAAGTGTTGCAAATTATAAGATAATGTCTTGAAAACATCTTAAAAGAGTAAAAGTGTTCAAAACAACTCATAAAAATTGAAAGAAGATACACTTAATAACTAAAGTACAAGATTCCATTGCACTTTTTTTTACCACTACAAGCTACGGAAACCCTTCCCTACTTGTGGCTGATGTGAAGCCACAAGTTATATTGTACAGAATATATACATACCGATTTTACAGTAGTCTTAATGAAATCTTTCTTGTGTGCAAGATCAAACTCTGGATAATGAGCATACACTTGCTTGCAAACGATCTTCATAGTTGTTTCTTCTAAGTTAGCACCCTCCAAAATTTGTTTGACATAACTCTTAATTTCTTCATCCTTAAAGCAAACACGAAATTTTCAATTAAAATATCCCATCATCAGCATTTTCTCATGACCATGAATAGATCATATGAAATTTATGAAAAGAAAACTTCCAAAATATTGGATCCCCATTCTGAATTTTGGTTATATCAATGATCAATAAACAGCAACAGTTCACATTTAAGTCATATATTGACAATTTACTTCCATAGCATAGTTTTATTAATTTATCTCCCCCATAGTGCACTGACAGAACTATATTAACTTTGAAGCGACTAGAGATTTAAAATACAGTGGAAATCCGGAAAATACAGTTTTTCAAGGAATCGAAAATTTTGGGAGTCGTAAGCAGGATAACGTGATAAAGAAAACGATCAATTTATTCTCACTTTTCACATTTCTGTCAGCAAACCACTATAACAGACAACTAATCGATATGTAAATAACACGCAAATATCCAAGAGATGAACTAACTAAACTATATATACACAAAAAAAAAGCAAAGCAATGCACATTAAGGAGTGTGCCACATGAGCGTTGCTTTTGCGCGCGTTACCTAAAGTTGATGACGTCAGTTGCGTCGATGTCTGAGCACAGGAGTTGCTTAACGCGCGTCCCAGAATAGTACTATCTTATGCGAAACGGAATACGAGCGCTGTTGGTAACGCGCGTCACGCGATGAAAACTAGAAAACATGCGTTAACTTAACGTTGTAGCTTGCGCGTCTTGCTTGACCTTGCGGGGGACAACGCACGTCTCCAAGAGCGCTTGCGTGCCGTTTCGCATAAGATAATGTTAATCTACGACGCGCGTTAAGCAATTCAGGTGCGCAGGCATCGTCGCAGCTGACATCAACGGCGTTTGGTGACGCGTGTCAACGCAACCCTCGTGTAATAGACCTACAAGGGGAGGAAAAAATTGCGCGGAGGGTACAGCGAAACACTGGCACTGGACTCAACGTGCAAGTATTGCCCAATATACCTTAGCACACATTGAAGTCGGAGCTGGTGCCCAGGAATACGCGTATCTTTCGCGAAGCCAGTCACCTGTACAAACTTTGAACGCGCTAAGCGGGATTATTAAAGGAGTAAAGAATTGGATGGAAAACCGGTACTTGAAATATGATAAAATATTTTTACTGTTACTTGAAAATATGAACACAGGGCGGGATTTAAGTATTGCGCCCCCTCCCGGAGAAAATGGTCCCATTTTAATAAAATAAAAATTAATACAAGTATTTTCTGTACAAAAATGAAAAATAAAATTTTATATAAAATTTTACATACATTATATTTGTTATATTAAATACACGTTACACAAAACCGTTAAACATATTTTTACGAGGCGCGGGGACCCTCATGGAACATCTGATTTTGCTTGCTGTAGGTAAATCCCGCTCTGAACGTAATAAGCGGGAAGACGTGATAACGGGGAACGTGCTAACTAGATTCCACTGACCTAATAATTTAACAAATATTTTTTGAATGCTCCTGTACATTGTGAGATCAAGTAAATCCTCAAAGTTCTTAAGTAATAAGCTGCCAATAATAGACGTTCAATATAACTTTCACAGAAATTTTAAAACATCACAAGTTGAATCTTTACACCTAAGAGCATTCTTGTAGAATTAAACAGCGGTGTATTTAAAAGCTTACAGACTAAATAATAAGAAGTTTTAACTAATGATAAAATTGAAAGCTTTAGTATTAATTATAATCTCTATCTACTAGTACTGTTTCAAATACTTTAGTTTACATCAAAACATCTGCCTCCTGGATTATGCATAATCCATATAATCGTATAATCTCATTCGAAGAATTATGAAATATCACTAATCATTAATATTTTTTCCTGGTTGGCCTAAATTATATGGAAACGTTACATAAAACATTACTATAATAATAAATAAATTATAGCTTCGGTACTCAGAAAACTGTCTCTCAGAAAACAGGAACAATTAACATTCAACACTGTGTTCAGATAAAAAAGTCAGAAAAATATCCAGCATCTCTCAGAAACAGAGAAGCATACTGATTTTTAATTTATTACTACTTTGTTCTTTGATTATGATTTGATTGAATTCGGAGCCCACATCTGTAATTAACAGGACATCATAAAGCATGATCACACCTTTGTTTTCAAAACAGCCCTAGATCATTATTCTGTTGCCAGCAAAGTGAACAATCAATATTCAATGTTCAAATCTGAGCATACAGCAAAACTCAGTTACAATTACTTTCTATTAAAATTTTCAACATTCTCAGGAAATGGTCCTTGCAATATTTTCATTATTTTCATAAAACCACAAAATATTTCACACATGTTCTGTATTTCTGTGGAAGCAGAGGTTCCAGGGTCAGGTATTGTTAAAACTTTAAGTAAGAAAGGAAGATTACATCAGTCAATATTTTTTATTTGTTACATTTACTCGGTCTGGTTTCACTCATGAGGAATTCCTTCCTACATTTGAGTATGGTCTCCAATCCCATTTGAGGGCAGAGCTCAATGTATATGATGTACCCTCTCAATGGAGATTTCACAGGTGTGAAGAACAAAAATTGTAATTAAACTTTAACGGATACCATTTCCAGAGTCAAACAAGAGATTACAAAGAAATTATCATTTTCATCCACGTGAGTGCTAATGTAAATTTGAGAGTTAGAATAAAAATGTTTACCATTCCTTTGAATTGGTAATTTTACAGGGTTTAAATGCCTTTTTGCACTTCTACTTCAACGAGAATAAATGCCTTTTTGTATGCTTATTTTAATAAAAATAAATGCCTTTTTGCATGCTTATTTTAATAAAAATAAATGCTTTCTTGCCTGCCTATTAAATTAATGCCTGAACTTCCGGGCTTTCGTAGTGCTCCTTTCACAGTACTAGTGAATAGGAAATGAAATTTATTGTAATAATAAAAGCAAAATACGTAAGTGTATGTTGTTCCAAAATATTTAAGAAAAAATAGAACACGTCAAAATACAAATTGACAGGAAATGGACATGTAAAAGTATGTTCAAGTACATGATCTTTTCGCTCCAGTCATTGTCTCGTAACATTCTGATTGAATATATTTGTTGACATACTTCAAAAGTGTGCAATTATTGGCCCCGCTGTGAAATGTCTTGCTCTGGGACTGACTTTCTAATCTCAAATTGGACATGGATGTGACAAAGTGAGGTTTACACAGTTTTATAACTTAAGGCCAAAACACAAATCAATTTTTTAATTAAATGAGTCATGATACGTGGCAAAAAGGAGAAAAAATTTTGAGTTTATTCCAAAGGGTTAGTAGTGAGAAAAATTGTCATCTGTGCGAACTGTGAAACTGTTTATCATGTTGCATGTGGAGAACAATCTCGTTCTCATTTGCGGAATGACAACTCAGGGTCAGGATGATCAAGAGATTTGTGTGCAGTGCTTTGAGGCCAGTTGAGCCTCTGTTTCTTACAATCACGTTAGAATCTGATGAGAGTCTTGATGTGTTCGAAACAACCCAAGAAACACAGTTGAAATAGCAAATAAATCTGATAAAGGCTATCCGGGAGGAAATGGGCAAAATTTAGCAAAGTTCAGATACTGAATTAATCGATCTGGAAACAAAGCTGACCTCGGAAAAAGAAAAAGGATTGATGGATATAAAAAATAATGTTAAGGGCCTATCAAATATGGTTAATACTTTTATTGAGCAATTCAAAGGACCTGAAGGTTATTGAAGCGGGAGCTAAAGATGATAAACTGGCAGACACTAAGTCAAGCAATACTGGAAGAATTGAAAGACTTGAGCAAGATTGGCATAGGAGGGCACCCACTTCTGGCCAAATCTTTGAAGAAATGGAAGAATATAGGTTTAACAAATTCAACATCATTATACATGGCATTGAAGAGTCAAAGACACTGATAGCTGAGGATACAGATATTGTGAAAAGAGTTGTCGAACGTGGAGATGGAAGAGCAACCTCATCCACTTATAGTCAAGGTAATCAGATTGGGAACACCGATTGCCGGACAATCTGGTCACGATTATCCTAGACCAGTTTAAGGTGGTTAGAGCGAGATATTCCCTAGTAGATAGAGAGTCCATATTACATTGAAAAATAATTGCGAGATAAGTCGGTATTGTGGGATCTACATAAACCAAATAGGAATTTTATGTTGAGTTTTATTTAATTATTCGAATTAATTTAGTTTAATAGATGTAAAATAAAAACATTTTAATACCACATGAAGAGCTACCGTCTCCCTTTGGACTGATTTAGGCTTATAATTTTGCAAAATTCTCCCATATGAAACAGCAGACTTCCTTCAAATTGCACATGTTGATTCTTCGAGATGCTAGCTTTCACACAATTTGAAAATTTCAGGTCAGATCTGTCAGGTCACCATAAGAGCCCATGTTAAAACAGCAAATTTTACGGTCTTGTTATGCAAAAACTGGACGGTAAAATCTATTCAAACTCTTAACATAGAACATAGAAGAACCTCCCATCTTTCGATTAATACAATAAAAAAAAGGCATATTAAACATAACACTTATCTAGCTCTAACCGCCTGAAGCTAAGATGGAAATCTGGAATATTTTGAATACCTCTCTCCCCCCTGTAATGCACCAGTAACACACACTTGAACCCCCTCTAATAATTACATAACACTTGCAACAAGACCCCCCTCATTGCAATAAGTAATAATCAATTATAAAGCAATTGTTGGTGGTGCAGACTGCACATAACAATAAATTGGCGACATTTTTTTAGTGAAAGAAGGATGCATAGGCGAGAACAAGCCGTGCACACGCCATCTTGGATCACGATTTTCTTCCTAATATGATTTTGTGTTCCTCATGTGTCGACACAAAATCCTTAATTATTTTCTGTCAAATCTGTGAAAACTGACTAGCAAATGAATGACAACTTCTACCGTATTGCCTCTCGAACTACCAAGTATTGTAAATGAATTGATTTTTTCAACTTTACTTACTCAACATATGCACATACTATTCGAGAATTGCTGTATGAAACCACCTGATTTGTAATTATTGTTCCTAAATTTACTCTTTGAAACTTCGTTTACAAATGTGTATCATGCACTTCCATATGATAATTACATGTATTTAAGGGGAATATCCCGTAAACAAATAAATGAATAAAGTAATAACATTTTTGCAAATAGAAATCTACCATATAGTTACAGGGCAGAAGTCACAAAGGTTGAATTACTACAAGCAAGGTTGAATTACTACACGATTCGATAAAGACAGATCTGGAATCAATGTTAAATCCGGAAGGATTACAATAATTTCCAGGAAAGGATACATCAAATACTAAATGCTTACACACCAAGCTTAAAGGTGAGAAGAAATGTAAATAAATGCTGGATTGAGAGAGAAATAGTGAAGAAATCTACAGCAAAGTGAAGGGCGTGTGTTACTTAAAAAAAACTCGAAAGGATGAGGCTTACAGACTATATCAAGGAATGTACAAGATCGTAAAATTGAGTAGAAAACAGAAGGAGAAATATGAGGAAGTTATAATCCAGGAGGGAAAGAGGCAAATGTATTCGTCTATTAGAAGTCAAACGACGAACAAAATTGGTCTGCCTAGGTGGTTGTATGTAGGAGGTGAATTGATATCTGACCAGACAAGAATAGTAGATTACTTTCAGTCTATACCATTGAACAGTTGGTTCAGTCCCTTTTCAACAGTTTAAAACCTGGATATTGTAACTCTTGAAAACAAGGATTTTTCTCCAAACACGGTTGCTCAGATGCTATGTGGTCTTAATGTGAGCTCAGCTGCAGGACCTGATAGCATCCCTATGGTATATCTGAAAAGATGTGCAACACAGAAAGCTCCTACTTCGATGAAAACCTTTAGAGTCACTAGATGCACGCAAGGTCCCACAACAGTGGAAGTAAGCTGTTCTCACCCCAATTTTTGAAAAGGGAACAAACAACTGCCCAATAAGTATCATCCTCTCAGTCTGATCAGCACAGTGGGTAAGGTCATCATGGAAAGGCGTTTTGAAGGACTGGACCAGGGCGAATGATGAAGATTATTCCATGGATATCATCTACCTAGACTATGCCAAAGCCTTCAATAACATTACGCATAGGAGATTGCTGTGCAAGCTGTGGGCTATAAGGATTAGACAAAAATTTCTTCGCTGGATTGAAGATTATATGACAACTTTTGCAAGTTTGTGTACAAAGCACACTTTCTTCGTGTACACATAACTTCAAGGCTGCCTGGGTGACGCCGCATTGTTGGCAGAGAGGCCGACGTTTCACCTATCATATCGCAGGCTTCTTCAAGGTAGTGACACTGCGTCACCATACACCATGTATAGACACTGTGTAACTACCCTGAAGAAGCCTGCGATATGACAGGCAAGAACGCTGGCCTCTCAGCCAACGACGCGCCATCACCCAGACAGCTTAGAAGTCGCACACTTTCTTCGCCAAGATCTATTAAAAGGGGTGTTCCTTAGGGCTCTATTCTGGGACCCATCTTGTTTCGTATGTACATGGACAACCTTCGAAAAGGCTGGAGACCACAGTGGAATAGTTACATTGATGATACTAAGTTGTATGGAAACCCAATATTGCAGCAAGTGGACCTTCAAGGAGATTTGCAAAGGATAGAGGAGTGATCTGATTTGTGGTTAATCCCACTGAATAGCAACAAATGCATAGCCCTTCATTTGGGCAAAAAAACAACCCAGAAACCTGTACCAGATTAGTGGAAGTACAAAACAACCAGAGACCTCGCAGGTTGACCTAGGCGTGGTAGTAACCTAAGATCTCAAATGGGACGGACAGATTTCAGCAGTTGCAGAGAGAGCAAATTCTGTATGTACCCGATGAGGAGAGTGTTTCCAAGAGTGAAGTCGACTGTGAGAAGAAACTGTATGTGACGTACATCAGAGCAATTTTGGAATACACCAGTTTAGTATGGCCCCCTTACTACAAAAAAGACAATGGGGCCTTGGAGAAAATGCAGAGACGAATGGCAAAGTCCGCTATCAATCTATGGAACAGATCATATGAGAGATGTCAGGCAGTCTAACTGCCAACCCTGAAGAGGAATCAATGATAATCTTTAAGATTATGAATTGAGGATATGGTGAAAGGGCCCTCAGATTTCTTTAAGAGAAATCTGGATCATCGCCTCAGGGGTCACTCCTTGAAGTTGCATTGAGAGAATACAATAGAGTGACACCATCTTTTGAATGGTGAACTCATGGAATGGATTGCCAATATTGTCAACTGAGCTACACTGTTTTTTCGTTGTTTTTTTTTAGCCTTACGAGATATGTGGGGCACATGACATCTATCAACTTTTGATATGTAAGTCACTGTTTTTGTTTTATTGCTAAAGTTATATTATATGAAGTACGTGGGGTATAATATAATACATTTGTATATTCATATTAAGCATGTACAATTTTTGTATGATATGAGTGAAACAGCAAAATTGTTGCTGCCTTTATAAAATAAATAAATTTGGTGCTTGAGGTTTGGACAGGGCAGGGTGGGATTCAGCAGTGGAAAAAAAAGAAGGCTAGGGTGGGGCGGATGCACACTTATAGATAGAATCCATTCATTTTCCTTACTAGATAAATGAGATAAATAAATATTCAGGCAAATGAAGGTACTTCATCTAGTTGTATTCAAGGAAACATAAAATTTTCCAATATAAAT
Source organism: Gryllus longicercus (assembly GCA_038098605.1). Lineage (NCBI taxonomy): Eukaryota > Metazoa > Arthropoda > Insecta > Orthoptera > Gryllidae > Gryllus > Gryllus longicercus. Next base: position 1,657,593 of record JAZDUA010000128.1, on the reverse strand, counting down.
ATTGTTAACGCTATGTAATTTCTGACAGTGGTAATTTATTTATTTATTTATTTATTTATTGAATTAACAGACTAAAGTCCTTAAATACATTGTTAAATTTACAGAGGTACATGAGTATCACATGAATATAGCGATAAATAATTACTCAAATTGCAATAGAATAGATTTCACCTTGTTTGTGAATGAATATAGAGATATATCAAATACATCAATTTTGCATCTATTTAATGTTTTGCTAGATCTAGTTATGGGATTATTTTCCGTGTATGAAGACGCGTACATTTTTGTCGAAATAGTATCGTTTCTTCTGAATGAGGTTGTAGGAACTTTAAAATCCAAATGATCAAGCAACAAAGGACAATCCGTGTTATTGTTAATTAAATTATAGATAAATTTTACATCCGAGACATTTCTTGCAGACTTTAGCGAAGGTATATTTAATGCAACTGAGATTTCGTGATAATTATGCTCAAAGAAAGGATCTTGGAGCCCGAGACGTGTTGCTGCTATTCTAAAAAATCTATGCTGGACTGATTCAATTTTTCTAATATGAATTAGAAAAAAAGGCGACCAGACTACTGAAGCATACATTAATATTGATTTCACTAACATTATATAGAGAGTTCTCAGAGTATTTACAGATTTAAATTGTGTAGTAGTTCTTCTAACAAGTCCCAGGATTTGATTTGCTTTGTTGGTGGTATAGTCTATATGTTCCACAAATGACATTTTAGAATCAAAAATTACTCCTAAATCTTTTATTTTTGTTACTTTTTCAAGTAGCGTATCATTATTACTGTAATTATAGCCATGAAATGGTCTAAATCTGGAGAAAGTAATGAATTTACATTTCTTAGCGTTTAGTGGAAGATCATTTTCAATAGACCAAACAGCAAGTTTATCAAATGCTCTCTGCAGTGTCTCTACATCATTATAATCAGATATCGATCTGAAGATCTTGCAGTCATCTGCAAAGAGCAAAAATTCGACATCACTAATGGCATTATGTATGTCATTAATAAAAATTATAAACAATAGCGGTCCGAGATGCGAACCCTGAGGAACTCCTGATAGCACTTTTATATTGTTTGAATATGTATCACCATATTTAACAAATTGTGTCCTATTAGTTAGGTAATTATAAAACCATTTCAGGAGATTCCCTGATATTCCGAATGCTTTTAATTTCTGGAGAAGTAAACGGTGGTTTATAGAATCGAAAGCTTTACTGAAGTCTGTGTAAATACTGTCAACTTGTCTTTTCTTTTCCAGAGAGTTTAAAATATAATGTGTATAATAAGACAGGTTACTTTCGATATTCCTCTCAGTCATAAAACCAAATTGTCTAATTGATAGATATGGGAATATCAGAGGTTTAATTTTCTTAGTTATTATTGCTTCAAAAAGTTTCGGTATTGTACTAAGAATCGTGATGGGTCTATAATTAGTGATGTTGTTTATATCTCCCGACTTAAGGATTGGTGTAATATATGAGGATTTCCATTCATCAGGGAATGAGCCTTCCGATAGAGATTTATCAAACAAAAATTTAAGTATTTGTGAGGATATAAAACTTGTGTTTTTTAAAAATATAGGTGGAATGCCATAAGGACCAGAACCTTTATGTATATCCAGCTTGTTGATCTCATTAAAAATATCAGATAATGATATGTCAATAGAACTTAAATTATATGGTGTCTGGTCATTCATATTAATGTCTTTTGTCAGATTATTCGGTGGTTTATAAAATGTAGAAAAATAGTTAGAAAAGGCGTTGGCAATCGCTGAATTATCACTAATTTTGTTAGATTCATAATACATAACTTTTGGTAGATCTTTGATAGATTTTTTTGATTTGATATATTTCCAAAAGTTATTAGAATTAAGTGTAACAAATTCTTCCAAATTCTCGTTGTATTTTAGGAAGTCTCTCTTCGCCAAAATCTTACATTCCCGTCTCAGTTTAGTAAATAGAGAGAAATATAATGGAGACTCAAACTTTTTATAAAGTTTATGGGCTTCCTTCTTTCTTGATATTGAATTTTTCAGCTCACTACTATACCATAGAGGGTAACTAGACACATGTTTTTTTTTTTAAAGGGACATAATGGTTTATACAATCATATAAGTAGTTATAAAGTAACGATGTTATTTCTGAACACGACATGTCCTTTTGTTCGATAATATTAGAAAATATATCGCTCAGATGAATGGAAATAGAAATATAATCAGCAGCTGAAAAATCGTAGTACCATTCGTCATGGTGTTGTGGGACGCTATCAAACGGAATTGCCAAGTCAAGGCAAAGCGCAGGATGATACATATCTATGGGTACTATTTCATCATTTGCAGGATTAATCTTAATGTCGGACATATTGGTAAACGCAAGGTCAAGTATAACATCGTGAGCATTTGATATCGTATTAATTTGAAAAAGATTTAAAAAACATATCGTATCGGTTAATATTGTTGCGCAGGATCTCTCTCGTAGAGTAGAATTTTCGTCTGAATGAGCAAAACTTGCATAATCGCTAGCTAACCATGTAATATTCGGTAGGTTATAGTCACCCAATAATAACCAGTGAGAATTAGGATTTTCTAGAGACAAGTTATCGAGTGTTTCGCAGTGAGAGATTATTTTTACTTCAGATGTGTTTGGTGGGAAATAAGTTGAACCTACAATTATATCACAGTCATTGTAAAACACTTTTACAAATAAATGTTCAACTTCTTCAGAAAAAGAGAGTTGAAAACTTTTAAATTTCTTATTTATTCCGATTAATACGCCTCCACCTCTATTAAGTATGCTATTGTTAGAATTTCTATCATTTCTAAATATTGTAAATTTATCCAATTTAAATTCCGAGTTTAGGATGTTAGGGCATAACCAAGTCTCTGTGAATATTATCATATCGTATTCATCTAAAATATAGCTATTGGTTTCAAAGTTTCTAATTTTAGTGCGTAACCCCCTAACATTTTGATAATAAACTTTGAGTCTGTGAGAATTTAATTGTTTTTTGATTGGAGGGTTGAGGAATTGTTTTTATTACCTTTTTTAATATCAACTATTCTCGGTTGTCCTTGAATGTATCTAATCGTTTTAATTTCACTATCTTTGTTTAATACATCAAGTTCGGATCTAAGAGATTTTAATTTATTTCTTTGCATTAAAGTTAAATCGTTGACTATTTTAACAGAATTTGCACATATATTTTTATTTTTCAAAATATTAAGGGGTATAATTGCATTGCTAAATATCACTTTAATTGGATGATTTATATTATCTCTAAATTTACCAAGCCTAAATACCTTTACAATACTAGAAGAATCAAAATCACAACATTTTTTGAAATTTTCTAATACTGTGTTTACATCTGATAATGAACGTTCATCTATAGTGCCAGTATTTGGTTCAGTGACGTTATATACAATAAGATTATTTTTACGCAATACTCGTTCTGAAATTTCATGAGCTAATTCGTCATCATCATTAGATTTAACACGTTGATTAGATTCAGCAGCATCTAAGCGTTTGGTTAAATCATCGACCAATAATGAAAGTTTGTTAAATTGCGCTAGCAGCTGAGGAAGCGAACGCATGCTTGATTTACAATCAACACAGAAAAATGACATGACTCTTTTCCGCAATTCAAGGCATTTCACTTCAGATGCTGTCAATTCGGCACAGATCACATGCAAATACCTCTTGCAGCTGTCGCATTCAAAAAATTTGCCGTTCTCATCGACAGACTCCTCACAGATACAGCATATCTCCGCCATAGCCTATGTTTGTAGATATTCAAATAATCAATCTTGAGACGAGTAGTGTGGCAAAACCAAAGTATTTATCAAAAAGCAATGTGTTCAGGAAGCACTCAGCCGAAAGGGAATCCAGTCAAAGAGGCCTTAATGGATAGAAGGAGAGTTTGCTTCCAAGAATGAGAGGTTAAGTTTTTGCACTACTTCTCGTTGAATTTCAGCAGGAGAAAAGTCACTATTGCAGTCAAGTCCACATTCACCAATAGCCAAACATTAAATTAAAGCCGAACTTTAACAAAGATGTCCGTTGCAGCGGTCACAAAACAACGTGTTACATATCGCGACAATCGTCATGCTCTTCGACACAACTGTAATAAAAAACTTCCATCACTTCGCCCCCTCGAATTTTCATTTAATTCGATCCTTGGTAAGCTTCGGTCATCTAGCGATGGTTGGATGCAAAATCTATTCACTTCAGAGCACTATTCACTTTATCACAGCACTATATGATCATGATGCACGGGGACACAGAACGAGGTACCGGGAGCGACCAGCGGACACGTCCGTCGCCCACGGGGGCACAGGCACGAATATCCATGGTATTCTAATGGTAATGGTAATGGTATTCTAAATAAATAAAAACGGAACAATGAATATAGTCTCTAATATAATCTGAATAAATAAAAACGGGACAATCAAAGTAGTCTCTAATATAACTCAAAATGTTTAGTTTTGATATTGGCAAAGTCAGCAAACATCATAAGGTCACTCCATAAATTTTGAGAACAAGCAACAATGACTTACTCAGCAGCATTGAGCATGGCTTAGGCGCTAATAGTGTTCACAGACACAAGGCGGATGGGCAGGCATGTTGAGAGGGGGGGTGTAAAAAAAAAATCCATATCAGGGAACCCCAAAAAGTGTATTTCCGTTGAAATCTCGAAATCAATTTTCTGCAGCATTACATTACTTTCCCTATACTTCGTGTAAATGTACAAATACGTGAAAGTAAAAATTGTACATGACCTTTACTAAAGAGCTAATTTTGTACAACAGACTGAGACAAACATCCCTTATCTCCAATTTTGAAGATTTTTTTCTTTTCAAATTTCGCAAAATCAGGGATGTCAAAGAAAAGATCACCTGCATCATTCTCTTAAACGTCCTTTGCACTACAACAACAAAATTAATAAAAACTGTGAACCTTCGTTGTTTTTTTTAATGTACCAGAGGCTTCACGTAAAGTACCCCCCACCCAAAATTAAATTATCGATTTCAAATCACAGGGACCATGACATCAGAACAATTGGGGAATGTCAATTTTGGAGAAAATCAGCTGAGCGGTTAATGAGCTAGCGTTGTGCACCGACTGACGTTTTGACGTCAATCGATTTTCCAGCGGGAACAAGGCAAAAAACATGAATTCTTGCACCACCACACTTCAAGGATTTTTTTTCTATATTTAGCAACTGGATTTATCAACTTTTTCCCATGCCTCAGCAATAAGGGTGTTTGAGTTGAAAATTCGCTGTTTTCGGGAGCGCAATTACAATACTTTCGCTTCTTACTTCAGTAAATGCGAGAAAGTAATAAAAGTATGACACATCAATAATTTTCAAATATAAATAGTGACTCATTCTGTTAATTTTGCTCAATTTTTGAAAATTGCCAAGTTTTAAAGATGCAGAAAAAGTTAATAAAGTTATGCAGCACTGAGGACGAGAATGTACTGAACCAACAATTATAGCAGTTTGGTGAAGAGTTTTGCAAGATATGATTGAAATATAAGTTTGTAACTTGAAAAAAATATAACTTAAAAAATGAACATGAATATATAGCAAGCCTGTGCTAATGTAGTTTCTCTAGTTTAAAAACAGATAGCCAAAATAAATTGAAATATACAGTGAAACTCCATTTATTGTTAGAATGTTGGGAAGAGATTTTGTAGCACAAAAAAAAGGGAAAAATAAAAAAGAAAGAAAAGAAAAGAAAAATCATGTGCAAACCTCCCCTAAATAAATCTAAAGTAGCAGTTCCAGAGAACAGATCCAAGAGTGGAGCAGACCAATAAAAAAATAATGAATGTTTGTTTTGCTCTTAATATTTAATTCAGTTATGAATTGTTCTCACTTCGATGCTTTTCCATCTGTCCCATTGTCCTCTGAGAAACATTTAAGTGATATTTTACTGTTAATTCCCATTCCTACTTCAGCCACTAAAAAGCATTCAAAAACTGAGTTAAGTCAACCATTCAAAATTGGCAGTCATAAACAAATACATAAGAAATCGTGGCAAGAACAAACCAACTCAGATTAAGATAGATTTAACATCTTCTAGCAACTTTTCAGAAAGTTATTCTTAAAAAGCAACAAAACTTACATACAATTTTTCAATTTTTTATTTATTTTCTTGCAAATTATTATCCATATCTAAAATTTACTATTAGATGTGTCGCTACAATGAACAAGCATGTATAATCCTGAAATATATTTTGAGAAGCACTTCCTGTTGTCTCTCAATGCACACTTGAAATAAAAGGTTCACTCAATGCAATTTCGATGTCCAGTCACCATGGTCGCAGAGCTCTCGGCCTCCAAGGTAACTCCCTAGTTATTTCTTCTCCTAGAAGAACTCCACTTGCGTCTCTGATATCTTTGTCTAGCCATTATTAGGTTGAATTTTTCATGTTTTATTGCTGTTATGGTTCGCTACACTCATCCAAGCATCGTGGCTAGCACTTGGTCAGTGTGCTCGCTTTCCACTATGCTACTCCGGGTTTGATTCCCAATCAGTCAATATTATAGTGTGTGACGAAGAGAAAATTCACTTAGGTTGAGAAGACCGGATACGGATTGGGGATGCCTACATGCTAACCACACATACCCCTTTTACCCATGGCCAAGAGGCAGGGATGTCACCTGAGCCCTTTCACGGGCTGTCGCACCAAGTACATACATAAACTAATTTAGCATGGGGTTTGGCTGCAATTCAAATACTTTTATCTGCTTCGATTGAGCAAATGTGAGAAGGGCTGAAGCCAGTTTCTTAAAATTTTATAAACATCACTAGTTCAAGGAAAGTTGGGATGACTTTTGCACTCTTGCTCTCAAAAAGAAATTTATGGCCACACTGACACTTTCCCACCACTATTTTCTTTTCAATCCTGCTAAACGGTGAAGTTCTATTTCGTCATCTCTAGCTCATTTTCTTTCGACTATTGTTACTTGCCTTTTGGCGGTCAAGTTGTTTGAAGCTTTTTCTGTGTGTCTGTGATGGGTTATCACTGGATTTGCTCCAAAATCTCAAAACGACTGCAGCTGACAAATGCTAAACTCAGCTCAACCAACTGTGCAATGTACCACTGCCCAGGATAGTGCAGTGTCGGCAGTCATAAGGATTAAGCACACCATGCAACTCGCTCGACATGCCCGTAACCAGATAAAAGGGTGAGAAAATGTCAAAATAAATTAATAAATAAAAATCCAGGCAAATTTTTTGCTTTCTTTTAAAATCTCTAATTTTAGAAGTTAGCTACAGTTAGGAAGTTCTCCAGAAAAATTACCATTTTGTGCAATGAGACTCACAAAGTGTCATTTAGGTCATGAAGTTTTGATTTTATCATAATTCGTATTAGAAAAATACCAATTACTGCAGAATAGATTTTTAAAAAAATTTTATATTACTTATTTCATATAAGAACCAAAAAATCAAAATTAAATTGTGGTGAATGAAATTTACTCCTCACATCCCCTAGGATTAAAACAAAACATGAACGCAAAATAATGAACACACAACTATCAACAAACGTTTTACATTACAAGGCAAGGAAGATGCCCAAAATTCATGTCACTTCAAATACAATCTGAAAGCAGTCAGGTATGCTAATTTAAATAGCATTGGCAGTGAAACAATCCATATCTACGATGTGTACTGCAACTCAAAACTTTTTAATTTGGTGTGCTGCCTCCCAATATCACATCTCTTCATAAAAAGTAATCTACCTAGGTTGTGTATTCTATACCTGCCTTTTCAGTTTTACATCATTTTCCATTTTCATAGCATCACGACACATTTCAGTGCCAAAAGCACTTTTGCACAATAAATAATAGGGAAACCTGCCAAAATGAAGTAGGTGCCTTTTACCCTCTACCTGCTGTACTTTTGCTAATATTTTTGCCCCGACACTAGGGAAGTTTATGAAGGAGATTAATTTGTATTTCCTGGCCTCAATGAATCAAGTTACAATCTTGTTAGATAGAATCAATTTCTTACGTAAATAGCATTCTTAAACCCCCCCAAAAAATATCATTACACCCTCAATTGCTAAAAATTGTTGATCAAGCATTTACAAAGTTGAAACCCAAGTTCACATTAAAAAAAAATGTTAGCCCAACACTAAAGCAATTTGGCTGAGAACTAAAAACGTTTGAGTGAATCGTGGTAATTGTATGACACCAACATAATGGGCATGCAAGGATGAATTGCCTTCAATAATCAACCAATGTTAACTGCTGACCAAAAAAAAAAATAATAAATAAATAAATAAAAATTCCATTAAACTGTACCATGCTGTTTTCCTAATTAACATGCACCAGTAAATGTACTGCTGTCGAAAAGTTTCCGGACAAGGGAACAGGTCGAGAAATTTCGGAATAAAACACTGATTATTTTGGAAAAATGGGAAGCTTTGTTTATTTAACAACTTTTTAAAAGACAATAAACGTAACAAACAACGGTAATGTCATACATTTTCTAATTCTGAAACAAAAATATCACTGGTTTTTAACTTTAAGCTTAAACGTTCTTTTTTTTTAAAAAAAAAAAATAACAAACCCTTTGGCTGAAAGGACTTTTTTGACCAATTGGGGCATCCTTTCTATGAATTCTTCTAAAACTGCAATTAGCATTTCATTTTACACAAAAATAAAGTTTTAGAGTTCCGAAATAAGGATATCAGTAACCTCATGGCAAAAACATTGTGTGTATGTAGTTTCAGAGACATTACAGCAAAAACAAAACTTCAATATGTTTTTGAAACAGCTATAAATACAATTAAGTTTGATTTTGCTGATAAAAAATTTGATTCAATGGTGTTTATAACATTTTAAATTTAACAATAAGCAGAGTCCAGAAACTTCTCGACTGTAGTGAATGAATATTAATAATGGCAGATTGTACAATTTAAATAATCACATTATATTCATTTATACAATTTTCAGATTTTTTCCTTTTACTTATAATGAAAATCAGTAAAATAAGTTCAACAAGAAAGCAATTGTTTTGTTGCCTTTTGCTAGAACAGAAGCCAATGATTAGGCCTTTTAATTTTTTTAGTGCTTCCTTCAGTTTTCCAGGTTTGAGAACATAAAATTCCTAGGCTCTACATCACATTCTGACACACAACAGTTCTAAAACATCTCCCCTCTCAAGGGTTAAAAACCAAGCTCAATAGTCAAAACGAGAAACTTGTTTAAAATTATTTAATGTTTTTGCATTGTTTTATAGTAACGTTATTGTTATTTGAATGTATTAACATTCAGCCCACATTGAAAATTATTTTTCAGTGAAATAGCAGTGAAATATTTTCCAAAATTAAGATCTAGTTAAGAAAATTTCTGTGCATATAATTTCGTACGCATGAATCAACCTTCTGAACGAAGAGTTAATCCTCTTTTCTATTCTGATCACATCCTGGCAGAGTTTGAAAACCTAATACTAAAACCTTTACCTGTAGTGACATGGTGATTTAAAAATTATATTTAGTGATACTAAAAACTAAAAAAAAAAAAACCCTCTCAGGGTTTATTAAAAAGACCGAAGTAGAACTGTGTTCTAAACTAAATGCAACTGATATTGGAGTGACAATATGGCAACGTAACAGGACAAAATTCTTGAAATAATACAAAAACAAGTGTTTAATAGCATATTCAAAATCAACCAAAATATGTGAAATAAAATGAGACAAATTTAAATGACAGCCAGAGAATTAATGGTAATAAAAGTAATAGTACAAATGTCTTCAATGACACAGTCTAAAACAGTTCACTAGTTTTTCACCAGCCAATCTCACGAATTTACTGCGATGACACTTACTGTAGGAGGTGCCTTCAATTTTTTTGTTGATGGTTCATCTGCAGAAGATTCTTCATCACTTTTGGCTTTCTTCTTTAATGACTGTTTCTTTTCTGCTTTCTTAGTAGCTGGTTTAGGCTTTTTAGCAGCCTGTTTCTTGTTGTTTTTGCCCGCTCGCCCACCCTTTTTGCTTTTAGATGAAGTTTCCTGAAGAAAAACAAATAAAAATTTCTTTCATTACCCAGAAATAAGTACCTCTTAAAACAAGTTCAATGTTATGCTTAACACCAAAATTAATTTAAATGCAACAACTAAAAATTTCATTCACAAAATGACAATCATTCCAAAGTTATGGCGAAGAAGGAAGAAGAGTAGAGATACAAAGTTCACTAGTCATATAAATAATTGACATAGTCCACAAACTGATGGGGAAGAAATTTTAAGAAAAATAAAGTATGATATGGGAAGGAAAACTAAATAATAAAGTGAAGCGAAAGAAAGAAATAATAGTACATAGACAAATTTTATGAAGAAACTTTTCTATAATTTAACTTACTTCAGAATCATCACTCTCTTGATCTTTTGCATCATCATCATCATCATCATCATCTTCAGAGTCATTTTCTTTTGCATCTTCAACAGAATCATTTTCTTTATCATCTTTCTCCTTTTTACCATCATCTGAAGCATTATCCTCATCCTCATCCGCATCCTTTTTATCTGCCTTATCTTTTTCATCATCCTCATCATCATCTTCTGAAGACGCTTCCTTTAAACTAGCAAGTTTCTTTTTACCCCGGCGCGATGATTTTCTTTCCTCTTGCTCGTCATCAGATCTGTTAAGAAAATATAGAATAAATCAATTCATTTAAAATAATAAAATATTATGTAAATTTTAATCCTTTCTTGACTAGAACAGTTATTATCTACCATAATATTGAGAATTTATTTTTTGGACTCTTGACTGACAGTCCTATATCACTAATATCCTAATTGTTTAGATTTACATCTGTGCAACTATATTTTGACACTTGATAATGGAATGTAACAAACTGTAACTGAAATTTTGATTTGAATCTTAAACAGCAAGGACCTGTATGTTTATCCACCACATTGTCTAATCATAATATTACCAAATTTACCTGAATATAAGACAACCCCTAATTTTGAAAAGGCATCTGGAAATTCCTTCCCTCTCGTTTTTAACAAATTCAGTCAAAATGAATCACAAATTGTGTTATTAACCCGAAAATTGATTTGACACAGTTAAGTCAGCATTTTCTTATTCCTTATAAAAATAATTATAATCATTTTTGTTACTACTATCTTCATCTTTAAATACTTCATAATTACTTTCATACTAGTCCCACCTACGCAAGTCTCCAAAAAAAAAAAAGAAGAAATTCTTCTATAACAACACTATACTTACTCTGAATAAGTCTTATTGTTGGCCCGAGCAGTACGTTTAGGACGTGGCTTTATATTAGCACCTTTACCAGAATCTTCAGGTTTTAGAAGAAAATTCATAAGTGTTTCAACAAGTTCATCACGTTTTAGTGATATCTTTAAATCCATAATGGAGCACAATTCTTTCAAAGACTTCATATCATACCTAAAAACAAAAGAATTAAAGCAACAAGTTCCATAATAATATTAACCCATTTAATAAATTTAAATATAATTGATTATTTATTGATGAATAATCTCTCACAACAGATTATCAAAATAACAAAAAACAACCAACTCACTTCAAAAGAGTTTGTTTTTTCTTCGCAAACTGATCAGAATCCTTATCAAAGTCAAATCCATTGAATTTCCTAATGTTTTTCTTCAATAAAGAGGCTCTCCCAGCTCTGTTGAAAAGAAGCTTGTGAAGAGGTTTCAACGAGTCCAGTTTTGATCTCTGAAAATCAGAAACATAATCACAGTTTACTTATGCATTATCAGAAATGAATACAGTAATTCCTGTAATTTGAGTGAAATTAATATTGTTCAAATTCAAAACTTCCACAATCCTGCAAGTAAGTGCACTAGTGCTTGTGCACACATGTAAAACACACTTGCATGAGAAAGTGTGCTCATACTCAAGTATGTGTGTCAACATCTGATCATTAACAAGTTTGTGCAAGTGAGCAAATGTGCCCAAGCAAAAGCAAGCATGGTCTTGTGTGAGCACATCTATATAAGAAGCAATCAAGACATTGAAGTTATTATTCAACTAATCATAACATCTCTATGAAATATTATATTTTAAGGTTCACCTGGAGATTTGATTCTATGCGAGGAATACTCCCCAACAGGGTACCACTTCCTTCCGGAATTTCCAAAGGAGCAGAATCTTTTGGCCCTGTTTTGTATTCTTCGCTAAAACGATTAACTTTCTTCCTTTCACGAGTTCCAGATAATTCAAGTGGTTGATCAAGAAGAGGCACTAAAACCAGAAAGGGACTGTTTGAATGCAGAATTATTCAAAAGTACATTTATCACCTGTTCTGTGAAAGAATAAATACCAAATTACCTGAAGTCTATACACATTGATATGGAAATGCACTAGAAAGGTATTGAACTGCCATCTATTTGTTAATTTTTTTATTTGGAAGTATAATACAAGGCATACATTTTATCATCGTGAACTGCAGGCATTTAGGTGATTCTGTTTATATATATTTGTATAACAATTTGATACAAAAATCTTTACAGGATAATGAAGTAAAAATATTCTGAATCTCTTGACACAATATGGAAACTGAGTCTGCAAAATTGTCAATATCCTTTTTCTGAGACTTCATTCACTAGTGCTACCATTTTATACACAGCTGATTTCCTCATGTAAGCATCCATTGCATTAGAGTTATGTAATGGTTGATAACCTCTAGCAGCATAGTAAGCAACCAACAATGAAATCTACAAGTGAATGTAAGGACGATCAATGTTATTTCTCAGAACTTTTAAAAATAGAACTACTGTTGCTAGTTGAAATCTCATAGTTAGACTTTGTATATTAAATTTTGTATTTATTTAATTTGTATATTATAGTAATTAATGAAACAAGTGTATAAAGAGCGGCATAATGGCATGTTCAAGGAAACTAGCGATGGTAGGACAATTTTCTTATTAACTTGAGTGCCCCTTTATCCACATGTTACATTCAATATTTTTTCATTTCCATTAAAGGATAATTTTAATTTTGAGATATTTAATAATATCTTTACCATTAGAGGTCAGTATCTGATGATGTCATCTTGTTTTTAAACAGGATCTATTTCATTAGGCCTTGCTGTGTATATGTATGATCACTAAGTGTCTTAAGAGAATAATTGTGTTGGATAATTACTTTGAAAATCGAAAATTTTGATGTATTCCGGTTGAAATATTACAATCTGACAAAGCCATGAAAGCTTTACTTTGTACAAAAAGGAAGGGCATGTATGAGAGAACATTTGTTTATGTTGGAAAGGAGAAAATGATACAGTTCTGACTCAAGACATTTTGCTGGTGTACTTTCCAGAGTGGATAAATACAACTGATGATTGCATTTTTTGTATTTGTGATATGCTGAGACCAAAAGTGTTACATGTAACACACTTATTCATGTTAAATATTTTGTTGTTCCATTAGTCAGTGTCAAACCAATATGCTTAAAGTTATACTTGTTTATGTTGACATGGCATGTAAGGGAAAATGTTTATATTAAATTATAACCAGTTTACTTGACTTTCCAAACAAAATTAGGGAGTTTTGCCCAAAACTTCTCTCTGGGCAGTCATAGGTGAAGTAAACATTTTTGTTAATGTTTCATAACCATCTGGTGTGTATTGTAGATGCATAATTAAAAGTTTTGTATCATTTTTCAGAGTTCTGATTGGCTGTTGTGGACTTAATTGCACACATGCCATAAACACAGCAATAATCAATGATTTTTCATGGAATTAATGAGCATATTTAGTTAACTAAAAAGATAAGATTTATAATAGATTTTTTCCCCTTATTTTTGAACACTTCATAACCAAGAGCAAATTCAAGGATGCAAAAACAAAATTCAAACGATTGGTATTTGAATGACATCAAAGAAATGCATATACCTGCATTTTTTTTAATTGATCAACTTTTCATATTTCCTCAAGTTTCCTATCTGGAGTACCGTATAATCTTTCTCTCATTAGTCTTATCTTGCAAGTTTTGAATACATGTATTCAAAATACAAAAACATAGTACTCCAACCTATTGGCATTATTGATGCATTTAATACCAGAGCTGTAACTAAATGCTCAATCTAATCTGTGAGCATATGAACTTCCCTATTAGATTATAAAATTGTATATGTTTGATGAATTGTATTGACTCAACATAATCTATCCAAATTATTGTTATTTATAGCCAGATTTCACAATGGATTGAAGGATAGCATGTAGAAGGTATAATAGTGACAAAAATAAAAAAGGCTTGGAAATCTGCTATGGAAAAAGTGGATTGGATTAAACCAACAAATCCTACAGCAGATGCTGTAAATGGTAGTCTAACTTTGTATAGGTACCAAGTACCTAATACCAAAGAGTACCCCTTGCAATTTCTTGTCCTTACACCAATGTCATTAATACCATATTACAGATAACCAGATATTGAGAAAAGAAAATATAATAAAGCACAAAAACAAGATTGAAAATTGAGAATGCTTTTGGGTTACTAAAAGAGCATTTCAGACTTCCACCAAGTCGAAAGAGCATCTTGTTTTATAATGGCAAACAGTGTTCTACATAACAGGTGCATTGACTGGACGGAACCTGAATTTGAATTAAATAATGAGAACCCAAAAAAGTGATCATGGGCAGAGGTTAGAAGTCAAAAGAAACTACAAGCTGAATATAGTTTATATTTTTCAATACTTTAAAAACGTGAAATGAATATTTAATAAAAGAAATGCTCAAACGCAAAACTTGCAACTCACTGCGCAAAAAATCTTATACAGTATTTTGAAAACTTGATCCACCTGAATGTACTCTTCCTGGACAAGTGTTTCCTAGTAGTTTTGTGCAAAATATCAACACTTTTTCCCAATAATTTTTTTCTCTAAGCCTCTTTTCCCTATTACGTTTCCTTTTCTCTGTCAACTCCACAAGATTATAAATGTCCCTCATTCTTTATTCTTACTGGTTCATCAGGTGGTGCAGCACGAAGCTACTCCAAGTCCAATAATGACTGGAGGTTGCACTGCCATCCACTGCGTTTATGGATTCCAGTTCTACTTCAAATGGACCTGGTGAGCATGAACTGTTGCCAATTCTATTGTTATGGCTATCGGCTATCTTTTTCCTTTTCATGATAGTTTTTAAGCAAATTTTCGCAAAGAGAACGAGTTTTGTGAAATTCTTCACTGAAATTTTCTCCCACAACTGCTTTTTCAATATACGTAATTTCATAGGTGCCACTTCTGGCAAATATCCTGTGTACTTTCGCAATATTATTGCAGATTCAGTGTCACTATTCCCCTGAAATTATGCAATTTTCCTACAGCAAAACATTAATAGTATTTTTTGCAGTAGTATGAGTACATGTAATTAATAAGCTGTGTATTTTTGTCTATTTTCCTTCAATGGAAAACGCAATATTTTAGGTTACTTATTTGTTTTGGGACATTAGGAGTAATATATCAGAATTTTATAGTGGCTTCTAAATGCCTATTTTGTGTTAAAATGCCTGAACGTTGCCTATTCTCATATTTATTGATAAAAATGCTATTATCCTCAATCAATAATTTAAAAGATTTTTCATTTTAATTGGGCAGATCACTGAGAAATTTAACAACTGTCGAGAAATAATGTTTATTTTACTGCCATCACAGTGTGGGCATTTCAAAATGAGAAAAATTACTGGTGATGATTTTTTAATGTACAGTTTTTAACAATTTTTTATTCAAACTGGCTAAAAATTTTCTCCTTGGTGTATCAAAAGACTATACAAAATGGTGCTGGTTCCACTTTTCGCAAACCCTCTATTTTCAAAAATTGCAAAAGTTAACATTGTAAAAGTACAATATTTAATACAGAGATTTTTTGGTGAAGTCCTAAAAAATCATCTTCAAAAAACGCACTGCTTCAATTTTTTCCACAGAATGAACAGTTACGTTTAAAAGAATGGTGCAGGTCTTATTTTCATGGAACTCTCCAAATTTTTTAAAATTGCAATATTCAGAAAGTATGATACCATACGTAAAATAAGATATTGAAATAAGAATTAACATCCACAGTCAAGGATGCTACATCTACGAAGACTTAATGATTAGAATAATTGGTTCTTTCAACCAACCCCTTCCTTTAGGATCTCAAAAACCTTCATGTAAAGTACTATACAAACATTAAAATATATTATAATTATACATTCAAAAGATGGATTAAAACAATACTCACTGAAGAAAGAATCCAGTGACATACAACAGTGAATGTTATTTACATTAAAACTGATGTTCTCTAAGCAAATAAACTATGGTGTGGAAAATCCCAAGTTTCTAAAATAATAAAAACTTTTATTTGTTTTATTTAAAATTGCATTAGCATTAATGTAAATACATTCAAAATATTCTTATTCATAAATAATATAATTGTTCATTAAAGAGAAACTTACTAAGGAATTTTTATAGTAGATTACAAATAACTGATTAAAATAATTTCTGGGTATTTTTTTTTTTCCAGAACCCTAATAGTGTAGAAAAAGTATGTAAGATGCAGAAAACCAATTTCGAGAATTCAATGGAAGCACATATTTTGGGGATTCATAATTCCAAAGGTTTAGTTTTATCCTCTCGTAATTGCCTGCCTGAACAACACTAGTTATGAAACTATATGAAGGATTATTGACCAAGTGAATAAGCACCTCAAAGATTTGTTTGAGCCAGGTGCATTAACGAGGTCTGCATTCCTTATCTACTGAAGACTTTTACAGTGTTGATGAATTTGTAATGTATAAAGCTATTTAGGATAAAATGGCGTTAGACTGGAGGATGCTCACTTCTTAGGTTGGTAATTATTGTATACGAGAGTATCAGGGCAGTAGTGGCCAATCCCCAGATCCAATATTTTGATAAAATGGCAAATGAAGTTATTGGGAATATTAAAAAAAAAAATCCATACGCGTTTTATTGTACTGCAAATGCAAGAATTTAAATGAATAATGACTTTAGAGTTGCACTTCACTATTCATAAGTGCAAATAATGCAAGATGAAGAATACAATTTGTGTGTGTGTAGGCCACTACTGCATTACCAATTTTACGGGCAACTGGAATAAACTGGAAAGTAACACCACTGTCATTATTTCTACACATTCTTCTACAGAAGTTCTAAAATCTATCTAAAATTGATGGTACATAGGTGGTATAAAATCAGTCAGTCATTAAATCTTTCATTACAATCCTGGTTGAATTAACTTTTAATATTATTTATGAATTTATCCATATGCTAGGTAGAAGTTCTATTAATAAAATTGACACTATTGTGATTGTTTTGGACGAAGTAATGTAATCACAAGCAGAGTGCAACATAGCTTTCTGGAATTGCTGAGAATAATATATATGAGAACACTAAAACTCTTACACACTCAATTTAAGCAGCGATTACCATAGAAGCAAATCTCCCAAAAACGTCTATTACGCTGCAGTTGCGCTAATGCCATCATATGGAAGCATTGGCAGTCTCCAAGAAGTGTATTGAAGATTTATTAATCTGATTTAGTGGGTTGAAAGACAGCTTGTGGTAAGTACGTGTGAAGTTAAATATGCTTCCATTGAGAAGCCATTTTGTTTCTTTATTATTTTGTGTAGTACTATTGGGCTGTATTATATAAAAATAACTTGTACCATATATATGTTATGACTAGTAGGATGAAATAATCTAATCTAATATTTACCAGTCAATCTGCACTGACTCAGAGCCCTGCTATTTTGTAAAATATTTTTTAAATTTTAGGGGTAAGAAAGTGCTAAGTTAGTAACGTTTAACTCCTGGAAATTTTCTCAAAAAAAAGCTTCATTATTTTTTTCTTGTAACAATAAGGTGAAATACACTTATAAAGATGTTAGGTATGAATTTCGCACTAACACAATTTTCGAAAATTACAAAAGCTTGAAATGATGTTGGAATCTTTGTTCAACTACAATATTGAAGGCAGATTTTTTTCTTAAAATGAAATTATTTCTCCACAATAGGTGCTATAATAAATGCTATACTGTTTTTACCTAAAGTTTTTATACAATTTTGAGTGAAATAGGATGCAAACTCCACTTTTGATTCTTTTACGTTTTGTACGAAATTGACAGTTTTCAAAGTCTTAACTGAATCTAACATCACTAAACTAACAGTAAATAACCTAAAATGAATAGGTGAAATACAGTGCACTGCTTTTCTAAATAGATGTTAATTTATTATTATTATTATTAGTATTATTACTATTATTATTGTCTATGAAACAATTCATCTATCACATACATCATTATGAAGAAAATTCTATTTACTTGGAGTAAAATTCATCCAGTTTGCATCAAAATTGTGAAATGTATACGCCATTTGCGTTTGTCTAATTTCTTCTCAATTTTTATACCCATTCCATTTTTGTATATATAATGCAATTTAAAATTTAGTTAGTATTGCAATATAACCAAAATAACATTTTTAAATTCAATGGTTACCTTACATTCAATGGTTAAATTCAATGGTTCAATGGTCAAAACCTTGGTTAACTTCATTTATATTTATTCATATTTGTGAGAACGTTTCTATTTTTATATTCATGAAAAATATTATATTTAAAAATATTACAATTGAAATACAGTATTATACAGCAAAACTGACTTGACATGTACAAAAGTTTCTGAAAGACATAGTAAATATCAATTTTCGTTATCTTTTTTTCAGAGGTCATCCATATTTTTCCCTCTCATCCATATCAAAAAACCTCATAACACAGAAATAAATTACATATTTTAACAAAAATGGCCTTCTGGAACACTGTAATAACATAGTATATACTTGGCATAGCAGTATTTATATACCAAAAAATCTAAGACGACCTGTTCCAAAATGCAACTTAATAGCAGCTATTTTTGAAGATGGTCAGCCTCTTCCTTGCTACTGTTGTCTAAGCTGAAAATTAAGTCAGCTTAATATAATAACTACTCTACTAGGCATAATATCGAGCCTATGCATAATATCGAGTACTCAACTGTGAATTCTGTAATGAATCAAGATGTTTAAATCAAGATGATATTTCCCAATATGAAAGGAAAAGTTAAATATTGTACATTTGTTATGTACAATATGCACTTTGTACTATATATTTTAAAGTGTCCAAATGTATTATTAAAAGTTTTGTTGTCATTTTAACTCAAAATATTGATAATTAAATACAGAAATGTGTATATAAGATGCTAACTTTTCAATGATTTTACTAATGTTTGTTAGTTACTGTATGGGAAAAAAAGTACATAGGGTTCTTATTAAGCAATTTGTATGAATAAATAAATAGCAAAAATTGAAGTGGGTACTCTTTTTCTCTTTTTTTTAAATTTTTAATCATGTTATCAGACTTCCATAAAACTAAAGAAAATTGATTTTATACAGAATATTTAGTATATTTTGTGTTAATGCATCATATTTCCATTATATTTATGTTATTATTCATATTTTATTGCATTTTTGTTCTAAATGCGACATACTTCTCTTGGAATAACAATTTATGTGTGTTTTTGTCTGAGAAATCGAGGGAATGTCTCATTTGTTGCAGCAATAGTTGTCTCATTTTCTTTTAGATATTACAGCACTGGTACCCGGAAATAACTTGTCCAATTATGAATGATTTGATGATTTATCTTCGATAAAGAATTTGTGGCATTAGAATTGGTTCTTCAACGATATAGAAAAAAATCATTATATGTTACTTCAAAAATTTTCACTTTAATACTAAGTGGAGACAAAAATGCAAAATTAATTGTTAAAATTAAAACTTTAGTAATCGTTCATGAATACATAAAACTTAATTGCTAGAGCACATTTCATTAGCTGTGGTGCGTATGTTATAAATGTTAAGAGCATATTACTCCATTTGATACAGCATTGACTTTCGAGCCTTAATAATAAGATTGAGTATTTAATATTTTCTGGAGCACAGACATCTCTCACCTAAATTTTAGTGGTAACATTAAAAAGAAATGTGTACCCCTATGGAATTTCAGTAAACTCTGAAAACTTTTCACACTAGAAATTAAAATGAGTGTCACCATTATTATTCTGAAAGGAAATTAATTTAAAATACAGCCACTAAATGTAATTAAAACCAAAGGTGACATTACCTCCCAATAATAAATAAAAAATTATTTCCATTATTTAATTTATTACTTTTAATTACACTTATAGTCAAGAAGTATTTCTGCACCAAATTTTTCAATATTGCAATGTTATTTGAATTTACACTATGAAATGAGATTTTCAAGTGTCTTACGGCCTCATTGATCACTGCATAACAAACTCAATGCCTCATGTCTAAATCTACACAATGTTCAGGCACAAATCAATCACACTAAATTGTTAATTTGCTGCACTATAACTAGCCATGACTTAAATATTTCTGCAGTAGTTTACATAAAACTCAAATTCAATTTTTACTAGAACATACATAAATTTCAACACATGAAAATAATTTTTGTTGAATCTCAAAATTTAGCTTTTTTATGTAATTTAAAAAATAAAAAATATTGCCTTAATAATTCAAACTATTAAGATAAAAATGGAGAATTAAATATGTAACTAAATAAAACAAATTGACCAATTTGCAGTTTTTCCCTAGCTGGCAAACAGTCCACGAATGATGGGAAACTATTCATAATTCTATGATTAACACAATATAAAAGCATCTACTTTAGTATAGCTGACTTTTGCAGCAATGCCTGATTTTGTTCAAAAACATTCTTTTATTTTGAGCTAAAAAATTCATCCTGAACTTTTGACATGTTAACTTACCAATTCTCAAAAACCTGCCAAGTTAAGCATAAAAAAAATGAAAATGAATAAAATCCATAACTTAATAAAGCAATAAAAATGTGAAACACCTGCAAACTGAGTGGAACACAGAAATATTTTAAACGTTCCGACATATTGCTAAGAATACAAACAAATCAAATCTTTCAAATCAAAATTCTCAAACATAACACTTGAATAAATCATACAGGCATCCTTGTTTCCAACCCCCCCCCCCCCCCCAAAAAAAATTGAAAATATATGACAAGGTACCCTCTCATTTCCTGAAATAAATTTCCCAGACCTTTTCACCCAGCATTTTTAAAAAAAATTCGCAGCTAAGGTTAGTTTAGTAATTCACACTTTATAAAAAATATTAAAACAAGTGCAAAACTAGATTGCCAGTTCTCATATTTCATTGCGATAAAAGGGCAAATTTTTTAAAAAATTCAACAAAGCAAGCAAAAAAAAAAAATTCGTTTCACATTTTTAGGAATTAATTCAAATTATACAACCTTCCACAAATTTCCCCGATTTCCCCCCCCCCCAACTTTCCTAGAGCAATGAAATTCCCATATTTTTTCATGTTTTCTAGAAAGTGTACCACAACTATGAAAAGTCTAAACAGAATAAAAAATATTCAGGAACTATAACGTAACTTTAACAGTCAACAAAACCCGAAGAAAACCCTAAAATGACAATTAACATGCATATCATATTACCTTTTCCATCACCCTTTTCATCATCCTCATCATCATCTTCATCCTCCTCTTCTGACTTGCTGTCCTCATCTTTTACTTTCCCTGCCTTCCCTTCTTTCGCAGATT
Organism: Gryllus longicercus; assembly: GCA_038098605.1. Lineage (NCBI taxonomy): Eukaryota > Metazoa > Arthropoda > Insecta > Orthoptera > Gryllidae > Gryllus > Gryllus longicercus. The sequence continues at coordinate 1,635,933 of JAZDUA010000128.1, read as the reverse complement.
TTGCATTGGCCGCTTTAGACTCCTTTTTCACATCCTTGCCTTTTAACTTCTTCTTCGAATCTTTATCTTTTGATTTCAAAGATTCTTCTGAAGCATCGGCATTGGTCGCTGGTTTAGTGTCTGATGTCTCATCATTAGAAGTTTCTTCGACCTAGAAATTTGTGAAGAGTTATAATATTACAACAAAAAATTTTTGTTTTCCTAATCCATTAGGCAACCGTGAAGCCATGCTCGGCCGAAAGCGGCGTCCTTGTCATAGGTCAGAAGCTGCGAGATGGCTGTAAGTAACCCGCATATAACAATTACAAACCTCCCGAACAAATTACTTCAACCCATTCTCCTACAAGTAAACAGATATTCAATTCAAATATCACGAAAAAAATAATTTTTAGATTCCCGCGTTTTCCACAATAAACAACGCGGACACCACCTACGCCATCTTGATACACGATAACAAGACTTGCACGGTATTATTCTATTCATTCTCCAGCTCTGTATAATAAACGAACTCAACTTTTTTTGTCAGTATTGTTTCATTCTACTAAAACTTAGTACTTGTGTACAAAACATAAAATTGCATACCTCCATATCCCCATTTTCAGCATTTTTCTTGTCAGTCGACATCTTGCCACACACGCGCTTACGAACTCGGCTACAGATTCTCCTTTGCAGTATGGCGGGCCTAGCCGTGCCTCTCCAACAACCAATAGGGAACAGATGTTCAATTTCCCGCGAATGATAGTCATTGGCTTACGTAAATTCAAGTGGGGAGAATAAATCCTTCCCACAATCTAACATTCATGTTCATATCGGTCATACAAACTTTTTAAATCATCTTAAGCATTATCTTTGAATTATTATCTCCATCGTGCGGAACACAAATTTTTATAACACAATTAATTTGTAATCAGTGTTATATTTATTCATTATCGAGCTTCTGCGGTTTCCATTTTCCGCTCCCAAACACCAACTAACGTGTTTTTCAATAGTCAATTTGTCAATAATAAAAACGAAATAATCAGAGATAGTTTTTTGAACTGCCTAATACAAATTACACTTTTACTAGAAACCGAAGATTTAAACTTTACGGCTTTTCTTAAAATTAAGTTTATCATCTTTTTCGATATCATTTTTTCCATTCCAAAGAGAAACTAATATGATAATAAAGATCTGTAGCCTGAATTCAGACGAGTGACCTGAAACAAACTCAAATATAATTTAAAATAGAGAGGAAAGAGTCGGACAAAGTAAAATTCAATGCTAATAAAAGTAAAAAGTTGGCATTCACTAGTAAACTTGGAAAAAAATTGTTTGCTGTAACTGTTAAAATTGTACCTATGGGGATGTTCAGAATGACGTCACAACGTTTGGCGGCAAAGTGAAGGATGGCAACATCTGCTGGGTTCGTAAAAGATTCCTAGAGAATTACCTAGATAAAACAGTTTTTTACTGTTTTGTGCGGTTGCCGAAGTGTGTGGGTCATCAATTTGTCATTTACAATATTTTCTTTCTTTCGGTTTATTTAAGTTTTCGCTGAGAATTCCGTCGACGAATTCGATTTATAAAAAGCACTTTTATCAACGCACGTTAAGTTGCTACCTTTTCCTTTTGAAAATAGTTCGCAGTTAATTTTATCATGACTTTCAGGGTGGTTCTAAAGTGCTGCTTTTGTAATAAAATGAAATGTATTGGTTCCACATGCCCTTTCATCGGTTATGAAAAATGCCAACGAATTTCGAGCCCCTGTGCTATTAACGTATTAGTGACTCTCCTACGTTTTTTAAAACTGTCGGGTTTTTTAAAATTTATTTTAGAAATATGTGTTAATTATTATCACCCAAAGAAATATTACCCACATTAACTTTAATAATCGATTGGAAAAAATCCAGAATGTTCATTTACACAATCCCAAAAATGTTCGTAATTTTTCACGGAATGAAGGAACTTTCCACACTAAGTTAACTAGAATTTAATATAATTTAACTATAAGTTTCAATGCGTTAATTGTAATAAATATATGGTTATTAAAAAATATAAATAAATGTTGCAATTTTGTATCATATTTTTTGGAAAAAGATGCTGCTGAATTCAAATTTTGATGGTTGAATTTCAATATTCACGACAGGCTAGTTTTAATTAATATTTGATGCCATTTCTTGCAATACAATTGGAACACGACTTGATAGCCCTGGTAGCAGATGAAAAGCTGATTTGGTGACCTACATAATATTTGGGCTTAACTTTTTACACAAATAGTCTTAAAAATCCACAAACTTTTAGTGGCTCGTACAGATTTTGATGTTTGTACACGTTCAAACAATTCAAGTAAATGCCAACTTATTTATTCAGAGCTACATCTTTTTTTTTTTTGGTTTATTTATTTAAGGTCGCTTTTCAACAATTGGGTCATAAGCGACCACGAGAATCAATTTATAATTTACACAAGAATACACTTTTTTTTATAGGTATGCCATTATACAATTACATACAATTCATACAAGGATATAAATGGTCAAAATGTATTAATATTGTGGGTACATACATAATTGGGATGGGTACACTTATTTATTTATTTACATTACAAAAGTTTTGATATTAACATGTTTGAAGGATTACTGTATATAAGATTAGGTAAAGAAGGGTCTTTATATTAAGGTATAAATTTGTGATGTTTTTAAAAGTTGTAAGACTTTTATACATTCTTCTGAAGAGGAAAAGGAATTATATAGAGAGTCTTTTAAATTTAAAGAGTCTTATATGGGTTAGTTCAGGACACTCCACAATAATATGGGATGTAGATACTAGGGATCCACATTTAGGACAGGGTACTGGGTCAGCTCTTGTTATTAGGTGAATGTGAGAGATTAAAGTGGCCAATACGTAGTCTGGTAATTAGGATTTGTTGGAATCTAGTGAGTTGTTTTGGGAGGGCGGGTTCAATATCGGATTTCCTTACGAGATGAAGTTTGGAGAAGGAAGTCAGCCATTTTTCATTCTACTGTTTCTTAACCATATTTTTAATATATAGTTTAATCTATTACATCCTTTAGTGGGTTGTATATTATTGCAAAATGGAAAATTACGTACATTTCACGTGAAACATCTGAGAATGACAGGAAAATGTTTAGATTTGTGAATTGCGAATTACGAAGATGGGCGTATAGTGCAACTTACTATTAGCTTGAAATAACCTTCAAAGCAGAAGTCTACTTTTGTCCTCTGTCCGAGGGTATCATAATTTTATATTGCGATGTTTCCAACTTTCTCATCAAGGCCCTACTTCATAGTGGCACTTTACTGTTTTTCGTGTCCTTTTCGGTCGTGCCGATGGATGTCGCACCATGCTGGATAGCATTGCTACACGATAGCGATTATGTGACATTAGCGCCGCGCTGAGATCCCATAGCTTTGCAGCACACTTCCGTGTGCCGCGAGGTGCAATGTCGCCACACTTTCCTGCTGTGTTGCCACCCCTGTCCTTTCGGACATTATGGCAGACCGGTAACAGTAAAATAAACAAGGTCAGGAAAGACAATAGCCATTCGGCGCGATTTTAGCGTTGTTTGCCGCAATAACGCAAGTTTTGGCGTTATACCTCACATTGGCGTCACATTTGCCATCATGGTGGTGACTACTGTGTTTCAGTTGTAAACGTTGTAAATTAGAGCCGACGTGAAAGAGATGTGTTAGTGTTTTCTCGGTTCTAAAAGCTTTGGAAGGTAAGTCTTTGGCTTTTAGTTAGTTAACTTGAGTTCGCTTAGACCAATTCTTAACGAATGTTTTAAAAATTGTTTTATGTCAGCTGTCTGTAATTTTGAACGTATCACAGAACGGGTTTAGTTTGCAGAATTTTCAAATGGCGATGGATTAATGAGCCCCGAACTGAAACGGGCTCGTATTACATACACTACAACTTAAATTCGTACTATTTTCGTTTTAGATGCAACGAAAGGTTCGAGGCCCAAAATAAAAAGGAATTAGTGGTGCTACAGATTTGCACAGACGTTCTCGTACTAGTTAGTGTATTAATTTCTTTGGTTTAGGTTTGGTTCTTTGATTTAGTGTCTTCTTTCTTAGCTTTTCGATCATGCCCAATCCTCTTGCCAGCTGCCACCTATCGCCGCCCAAACATTTTTTTTTTCAAATTTGCGCAATTTTTCGGTTATCTAATGGCAGAACTTAAAAATTACTTTAAGAATATTATTGAAGAGTGAAACCTCGTCCTATATGGACATTTCTGTAGAAAAATTTCTATCCAAAACTGCTCCAATTTTTTTTTCTGCAAACGTTTTTTACGAAGAAAATCTAAATCACTGTCTATTTTGACACAATTAATTTTGCTGTATTCTTTTGTTTCTTCAAAAATTACAAATGTATTTTTTATGTATCTCTCACTCCGTTAATATGCACATTTCCGGCAATTTGTGTACATTATTGCATTTGTGAGTGGCTGTGCTTCAAACGCCTTCCAATAAAGTTTTTCGAAATCCTAATAGTTTTCTGTGAAAAAGGTCTTCAACTTTCTCATTTACAGTAACGCTTAAACGCCATTTTCTCAAAAACGGCTCCAATTTTTTTCCTCTACCTTTTCGAACAGATAGTGCTAATTGCACTCATTAATATGACAAAGTTAATTTCGGGGTATAATTTTTTTTCGAAAATTACACATTTTTTTGAAGATTTCTCAAGCGTTATATGCACATTTCACATTTTTTTACTTATCTCTCACGTTGTTAATATTTACAATAGCGGCAATTTGTTCACATTATATTTATGTGTACATGTACTTTAAATAATATCATATAAAGCTTCTCGAAAACTTAACAGTTTTTTGTCAAAACTAGCTCAAAATTTCGCTTTTTCAGAAATTCTCAAACGCTATTTTGTCAAAAAAAAGTCTTCAAACTTTTCGGAAGGATAGTGTCAATTGAACTGTTTAATATGATAAAAAGTTCAATTCGGGGTGTAACTATCAAATCTCGGTTTAATGATTGGCAAACCAAGGTGCAATGTTTAATAGTTCCATCTATTTCATCAAAATTGCCTCAAACATCCCTTGATTTGTCAAAATTAAAAATTCCAGCACATCTCAAACTAGCAGATGACACGTTTCATTTGTCGAATAAGGTTGACATGTTATTAAACTCCTCAGTGTTCTTTGAAGTTTTCAAAGAAAAAGTATCACGACCTAATGACATCCCTGTCATTTTGGATACCCTGTTAGGTTCGGTCATAGCAGGATGCACTAACATATAATAAGTAACTACATTCTACATTTCTGTGTATAGAATCCTAATTGTATCCAGTGTAATAATAATTCTGTCGCTTATGTTATTGAGTTTTAGCCACACGATGCTGGCAACAAAATTGCTATTGACAAGGAAGCTGCCTTTACAAATTGGGACTTCGACATTACAATCTAATGTAATTGCCACAACTAGATTTCTCAACGGAATGTGCTGCCTGTGATCGATGAAGGTGGTAACACTATTTAGTTACTACATCTTAACGTTAATTGCTAATTCACTCAGAATACCTTTCTTACTACCCCTTACGATAAGGAGTCTCTATCTTATCAGAATCTATCAATAAGGTTCAATTATTAGCACAAGCTAATGCGTACCAATTCGACCAAGTCAGTCATTGGTATTTGCAGGGCACGTTATAAACCTTGGGTCGTGGTATGCGCCTGTCATACCACTAACGAGGGATCTCCACTTACTCACAGTGGAAAACCTGGCCACAAGCAAATTTATAGCGGCTCTGAAAACATTGGGTTTCACTAAGGCTACCCAAGAATCATTTATCGAAATAACGTGTGAGAGGTAACGTTCAATTGATACCTCTTTCACATACTTTCTTACTTCCTCTTATGCTAAGGAGGAATCTTATCATGCTAGAAACTTTTCAAAAAGTTCAATTCTCATCATAATCTAATGCAGATCATTTCTAACAAAGTCAGTCATTAGTTAATGCAGTGCACGTTGTAAACCTTGGGTCGTGGTATGCGCCTGTCATACCACTAACGAGGGATCTCCACTTAATCACAGTGGAAAACCTGGCCACAAGCAAATTTACAACGGCTCTGAAAGGATTCGGTCCCACAGGACCTACGCTCCTTTATTATCCAATTGTCAAAAAAACAACACTCAAAACGCTCTCTCATACAAAATTGTATTTCACTTTCTGAATTGCTGTGTAAACTTGCAGAGATCTATGAGATCCCTCAGGGGACAATATCGATTCTTAGATATTGCCACGGGCCTTGGCGCTCCCGGGGACCTGAAACTACCCGAGCCACCCACGATTCTAGTTGTCATTTCTTCTTGTTAATTCATGTGATTAAAACAGGATTAGCTAAAAACACTGTTTGCAGTGCCAACTTGAAGCTCAACACCCACCCCCACAGGGCGTCTACGACTCTTCACTTTTCGGAATTAAAATGACACGCCCAATCATTTTAATAAAAATTAGGTCTATCGTTATCTGCTGGTAGGATTCTTTAAATATCCAGCCAAGAAAACGTCTGAATTGGGAAACCTTTGAAAATAACATGCTCTAGACGCTCTGGTCTGTGGACAAGAGTGGTGACGACAGAAGTTGCATTGTAATAAAACGCACAAATACAAAATTGCATCGATCACAGCACGAGGTAGAGAGTTCATCCTTTCTCTTTGATTATTCATTCGTATTGTCGACACACATCGCCCAGAAATCGAACCTTTTTTATTTTTATGGTGCCTTGAAGCATCGACCAATGCATTTGTTTTACCTATTCTTAATCTTAATCTTAATAATTTATTATCTTGTGCGTTTGGGGAGTTCACAGCGCCAAACGATATTTGTTTTGTTTTGAATTTCAGGTTCGTGAATCCGCTCAGTGATACGAGCTACAATAATTATATTTTAACTCGTTGTTGTTTTTTTTTACATTCTCTTATTTGTCTTTGAATTGGCACGGTCAATTTGGAACAGCACTCGGGAAGATGGTATTCGTGCCATTCGTTCGCACAAAAAACCGTGTTTTGTTTCGTTCAGTCTTAGTCCTTTTGTCTTGTCTTGTTTTGTATTGTTTAATTTTGTTGCTGTTTTTCTTTCTCTATCAAATTACCAAGGCACCGCCCGGTACCCCATTCGTTTATTACTTATTGCACTCGGTCATTGGGAACACCGACTTTTATATCGCAGTTTCTCTAACCTCGCCTTTCGAAAACAAGCACTTTACAAAAACGCATTCGACGCCCTCGTCCAGACATTGCTTTCAAATTCCATTTCGGCCGACCGTGTGAATACTAATCGGAGTCAGGTCTAGCAACTATTAACACCCTGCAACTCGCCGCTTAATCAAGCATATTCGAAGCAGGATGGCATAATTCGCCGCTCGTCGAAAGTGACAGTCAGTTCTACAGCGTCCTGGTCCTACGACTCGTAACCGGGTTCGATGCCTTTCGGGGGCGGGAATAATGTTGACACATTGCCGGCCAAATTACTTCGAATTTGGCGCCTTGGCTTCTGTAACAGGGCGTTTGATGTTCTTTGAAGGCTTTCAAAGGAAAAGACCATGCATTTTAAACTTGGCGCCTTCGAGATAGTCTTAATTTTCTCCAAAAAACCGCGAGAATTTCTTCTCTGGGGTTCCAAACATTCATTTCTTCGTGCAAGTTCCTTGAATTCGATTTCAACTTGTCTTATTAGTGCGGAGCGCCACCGAAAGATCGCACCAGCTCCCGGGGAAAGATTCTCCACTCCCGCGAATATTAGGCGAGGACGAAATGCTGAGAATTTCTATATCAGACGGCTGATCGCCTTGTCACGACAAGGAGTGCGGAAAGTCGTAAAAAGAGTTTTGGAAAGTCTTCAAGGTTCTACCCAGAGTGTGCCAGGAAATGTATGTAATAGAAAAACGTAGCTAAAGGTACGGAATTCGTAAGGAAGGGCAGTTTTCGTGGGCAGAGGTAACTGTGACAACTTCAATACTCTTTGTTTTCTTTCGCCAAGTAACAATACTTTTAAATTGTGTGTCATTTATTTTCCAGAACATTCTTGTCTGACGAAAAGAACTACTGCGACAGAAGAGTCGATGTTCCATTGTCATTTTCATTTTTCATCAACAATACTATGCTCTCCCAGCCTCATTCAGCTATTTTCGCAGCGTCAACACGGGGTATTTTTGTGTGTTTTTTTTTATTACACAAATTTAATTTCTTTGAAAGATCACTCATGCTAGTAATATCACATTTCCAGCAATTTTTAAACACTAATGTATTTATGAGTTAAAGTGCTCAACAATTTTATGTGAAAAAGGGCTTCAAATTTCGAATTTACTGTAGCGCTTATGCGCCATTTTCTTAAATACGTCTTAAAATTGTTCGAAAAAATTTCCATTTAGGACGAGGTGTTACTGATGATCGTCACCTATGTCTTCAACTTATCTAATTAATAACACTCAATAACAATCGATTAAATAATTAACAAAATTGAAAACAGTGTATATAATTGTAGCACAATTAAGTAAAATCATCAATATTTTCGTGTTTATAATAGCATTCAAATTTGTCCCTGCCCTCTCTCTCTCTCTCTCTCTCTCTCTCTCTCTCTCTGTGTGTTTCTGTCTCTCAATCTCTGACTGGCTCTTTCTCACTCAGCCTGTCTCTCTCCATCGCTCTCGGCATGCCTCACTATATCTCTTTGTGTATTTTGCTAGAGACGGACAGCGACGCGCGTAAGAGATAGATTAGATAGAGAGACGGAGGACAGAGACGCGCGTGAGACAGACAGACACATAGGGAGAGACAGAGGAAGACAAACACAGAGAGGCAGAAAGACAGAAGCGGCTGACCCAGAGGCAGACATTGACAAAAACGCAGAGAGAGAGAGACAAACAGAGACACAGAAAGAGAAAGATTAAGAGGGGGTCAAGGAGACGTTTTCTTTTTCATATCGATTGAAAATGAAAACACCGGGCAACGCCGGGTATTTTTCTAGCAAATAAAACTTATGAACTCAGCTCTTGGTTCAACTACGACTACTGAGATGGCCAAGGAAAATGGCCTAGGTGAATCAGCTACACAAAGTGAATGTCACTTTCTGCACATGCGCTGACGGTATTTTTCTAAAAGAAAAATATGTTTACTGAATTGTGATAAAGCATAAGACTGTCGTATGATGCCAGTCAATGTTTTCAGTTTAAGCTAAATGCAAGTTTAAAGCCAAATAATAAAAAAAATAAAAAAACACATTTGCTATTTAAACATGTTGTGAAGACCTAAGGAAACAGCCAACTGTGAGTCAATGCTAACTTTTATAAGAGTACCTCTAGCTAGGTAGTAAGTATCCTTCGTAAAGGTCTTCAAATGCTTTAAAGGAAAAAATCTGTACTGCTTCTGAAGCAAATAATTGACGGTGTTGCCTGGGATACTGTTATGTTATAATGATATAAAAAAGAGGTAGCGCCAACTGGTATTAGCAATGCAACTATGTTGAAAAATTTGATTCCCAGTTGTGAGAGTCGTGCTATACCAGGCCAGGCACCCCAACAACCGTTTTTCTACTCCCAGCCATTGAATAATTTCAGATTCTTCGAAAACAGCCCGAACGCTGCAAGTTTTATTCCATTCGCCAGGAGCACGAAACTGGGAGCGGAATACTCGAAATAGGTATATCACTACAAAACAAAAACTAGCTTTCTCTAAATTTATTTGACAATGTATTTCACTTACAATAGCCCGAGTAACATACGTGTGTCCATCCGTTCGTTTGTCTCTCTCGTTAGAGCACTTCTGATAGAATACAACTATTTTCGAGCGGATGCTCCTACAGGAGTTGCAGTCTACCCTCAGATCAACCATCGACACTGTGCAATGGCGCCGCTCCGCCGCCTCATCGCAACGGTACGGCCAGCAACAATGAAATTTCAAAAGTATGATTTTTTTTGCCGTCTTCCTGCAACTACAAAATTGAAGACAGAGAATTTGCCTTCAAATGAAATATGTTGTCTATAATAAGTTCTTTCATTACTATCATGTAGATTTCTTTAAAAATTTTAGTAGTTTTCGCGCAATACTTTGGAATTTTGCAAATGTTTGGAATTTTAAAATATTTTAAAAAAAGTTTTTCTCATTAACGTCTCCCAATTTTTTCTATTAACTTTTGGTTGGGATAGTGCTAAATGCACTTTATAAGATGACGTAAACGCCATATTGCTCTATTCTTTTGTTTTTCCAAAAATACAAAAATTTATTTTTTTTTACTTGTCTCTCAAGTTATTTTTACATTAGCGGAAATTTGTTCACATTAATTTCGTTATGAGTACATGTGCTTTAAATAATGTCATAAATTTTCACGAACACTTAACGGTTTTCTGTTAAAATGGGCTCAATGCATTTTTTTCTTTAAACTTTTGGTAGACATAGTGCTAAATGTACTCTATGAGATAACATAAACGCCATAATGCTCCATATTTAGTGATTTCAAAAATTACAAAAATGTATTTTTTACTTGTCTCTCACGTCGTTAGTATTTACATTGGCGGAAATTTGTTCACATTAATATATTTATAAGTGCATGTGCTTTAAATAATGTATAAAGTTTCTCGAAAACTCAAAACCCTTCTGTGAAAAAAGCGATCAAAATTCAGCATTTTCAGAGAGACTAACTTCATTTTCTCAAAAAATTGTTCTTGAAACTATTCCAATGGATAGTTTGGACTGTGTTTTAGTTTTATTTTTTTATTATTTGGCTTTAAACTTGCATTTAGCATTAAACTGAAAACATTAACTGGCATCACACGACCGTCTTATGCTTTATCACAATTCAGTAAACATATTTTTTCTTTTTCTCCTCTCTGTGTTTGTCTTCCTCTGTCTCTCCCTATGTGTCTGTCTGTCTCTGTATGCATCTCTCTGTCTCACGCGCGTCTCTGTCCTCCGTCTCTCTATCTAATCTATCTCTTACGCGCGTCGCTGTCCGTCTCTAGCAAAATACACTAAGAGACATAGTGAGGCATGCAGAGAGCGATGGAGAGAGACAGGCTGAGTGAGAAAGAGCCAGTCAGAGATTGAGAGACAGAAACACACACACACACAGAGAAGGAGATGGAATGAGACGGTCAGAGGCGGGCCGAGGCAGAGGTACACAAAGGCAGACAGAGACGAGGAGAGAGAAACAAATATGTAAAAAAAAGAGAGCTAGAGAACGATAGAGGAAAGACAGTGGCAGCCAAGAGACAGACAAAGAGAGACGGATAGAGAGAGAGAGACAGCCACAGAGATAGAGAGAGAGACCGACATTGACAGACTGAGGCAGACAGAGAAGCAAAGAGAAATAGACACGGAGAGACGGACGGAGACAGAGGGTCAGAGACTGAGAACCAGAATGATGGAGGCAGAGAGGGAAAGGGACAGAGAGAGAGACAGGCAGAAAGGCAGACGCGTACACAGACAGAGGCAGACAAAGCCAGAGACGCAGAGAGAAACAAAGAAATCCAGAGAGAGAGAGAGAGACGTGTAGACAAACAAAAAGGGGAAGAGAAACAGATATATATATATATATATATATATATATATATATATATATATATATATATATATATATATATACACACACACGTCGAATTTTGAACAATTATTTTCTCTATAATTAAACTAATAAAACTCTAAAATATTTTTTTCTTTAAAACTTTCTTCTCGTATGTATCAAAGGGCAGTATATAAACGGGTACCAGTCCCTTTTTGCAAACTCTCTTAATTTTTGAAAACTGAAAAAAGTTAATATTGTGAAAGTACAGTATTGAATACATACATTTTTGTCTTAAAATCTGTTCTAAAATATCTTAAAAACGTTATGTATAATTTTTTGAGAAACGAGTGTTTTTTCTGCGTAATTTTTGCTTGAATTGATGCAAATTATTTAAAAAAATTAAAAAACGCAACAATTTTAAACTTTTTTCCACGAATAGAACAAGGGACGCTTAAAAGAATGGAACAGGTCTAATTTTCGTTAAACTACCAAAATTTTTGAAACTTGCAAAATTTTGAATTTTTTTAGATAATGCGAGAAAGCTTGTGCTGTTTTAGCTCCACTAGTTACATTTGTTATGCATGGGGATTGAAACAAATCATAAAATGTTTTCAATTATCTTTAAATTAAAAGTGATAAAAAATATTATATGTGTAGAATTTAACTATCAACATGCATTTAATGGAAATCTAAAAGGTAGCTATTGCGATTCAGCTTTTTTTGTCCAAATTTCCCAGATAATGACAGAAAGGATTTCTACGAGGATTTGTAAGAACAATGATGAAAGCAAACATTCCATGAAGGTATGTATATTATGTTTCTTTCAAAAACGTTCTACGCTGATACATAAATAAAAATTTCGTAGTGCCTATTTTACGTTTTTAAATGCATATTTTGCCTACTTTTTCTAGTTTCTCAAGCCTATTAATCTGCAGCTTACTAATGACTGAAAAGAAGCAGGTCCCTTTAAAATTGTTAGACAGACATTTATTCCTACTAAAACAATTACAAAAAATGTCTGCTCTCTTAACAATTTTAAAGGGATCTGTAGAATGCTCTATCACTCAGTTGCCACAGAAAGTATTGAAAATACCTTATTCGGGACAGGTAATTGAGATTTAAATCAAACGGCTTGTTACATTATCTGGCTGGCGCTATCCGTTTATTTCGCACTCCAAACTACTTACACATCACATGCAGATAAGCCAGCCTAAACATTACAATCCCCTCTTTCCTCAGTCTCAATAAGTTTTTTCCCAAAACAAATAATACTGTATTAAATCCTTGGGGATTGAAAAATAAACTAAACTACAGATTACAATTAAATTATTAACACATAAACTGAACAAACCCTAATTCTTGACATTTAAATTTGATTGACAAATGTAAATTAATTACAAACAAAATAGTTCATCCAGATTGGTTTCTTCGTCGTCTCCGTCCATCATTGGGTGCGGGAGAACTTCATTACATCTGGAATCTATGTTGGAGTAAACTGTTCACCGCAATTTTGAGCATCTGTGCCTGATGTGTCAGTAATTGGAAGCTGCTATACTCCGGCCTGTCGAGATCCTTGAAATTGTTGAAGGTGTTCCGTTCATAGCAATTACCGCCTTGTGTCTCGAACACAGCCGAATGTCTTTTTTTTCTTTTTGATTACTTTCGTCGGTACAGAATTTAAAGTCGTTGAAAGTAAATTTTGCTGCGTGTGAGTTACCAGCACCATCGATTTCACTTGGCCTTGACTTCCGACGAATATCTGCATATCTCTTTCCTTCTTTTTTCTCTCTATCGCGGCCAGGCATTTCGTCATCGAGGCGTTCCTTTCTTGAGATGCCGATTTCAGGAAGTTTTGGGAGTATTTTTCGGCTAAACATGAGTTCTGCAAGTGCGATTCCGGTAGTCAAATGTGGTGTTTCACGATAAGCCAGTGGCTCGAATAATGCATCCCCGGCAAACCTTCTGCTTAAGCAATGCGAAGCATCTTCAAGATGGTTTTGTTATGTTTCGCCACTTCTCCATTTGCTTGTGGCCAAAACGGTGTCGTGAATCTATGTTCTACTCCATATTCTCAGAGAAACCTATCAAACCCCTCGTTTTTTAATTTTGCACCGATGTCACTAAATATAACGTCAGGGATTCCAAACCTAGCGAAGATCAACTGAAGTCTGTGTACAAGATCCTGTGTTGCCATCGTCCGTGTACTCTCCACCTCGTAATAACGATTGTAATAGCCCACGGCAACTAATAGATAGTCCTGACGGTCCAGCGGTCCTTGGTAATCAATGGAAATTTGTTGCCTTGGTTTTTCTGGCAGTTGAGTTCTCGTCATAGGTCCTGGAGGATGCGTGAGGAGTGGACAAGCGCGCTTCGCAAAGGGAGGAGAAGAAAGCCGTAGGCGGTAGCATGCGCGAAGCAGGGAGGAAAGGGGAGAAACAAGAATGCCAACTGGAGGAGAGGGGCGGCACAGGCGGAATGGGGGAAGGAGGAAGGACGGAGTGTACGGACGAAGAGCAAGGGTCTATTCGTGGACCAGGACTGAAGAGAAGGTGAAGGGGGCACGGGACGGGGGCAGACAGTGCGGAAGGCGACGAACGCAATGGTGGAGGAGGGCAGAGCGTCGTTGGTGACGGTCCTCTCGGTGGATGGGCGCGACGGCCACATCATTTCACGAAGCTGACGCTCCAGTGCAGCCGTCGCCGTCGCAGGAGAGGCGACACTCGCCGACCGCAAACGTACAAACAGCCATCCCCTACTGCCGCAGGGCTGGTGGCACCACAGCGCATGAGTCACTGCGAGCGCAAAGGCATAAAAATAAACAACACATACATGTATCTACGCTGTATATACATGCTATAAGCGTGCGAAGTGGACTAGAATTCCAATTAATCTAATATGACAATTGTATATACACACACGGCATGAACATAAAAGTGGAACCTATATACCAAGAAAAGTACACAAGGGGGGGGGCGTCCTGAATGGGAATCCCAGGCAACTCTGCTGCTCGCACACGAGAGGATAGGTATCTAGCGGCATTCACCTGGTATATATTCCATACCGAAAAATACTCTTTGAGCGACATAGACTACGCCTTACGACGCAGCTCGCACGTCACACCTGTATGATGGGTTGACTGTAAGGGACTCAGGGAAACGCCGTATTTTCCCCCACACCAACCGAAAACAGTACAAATGTATAAACACTAGCATGATACATGTAAAAATTAGTGGTGCAACAGAATGGCACAGACTTTCCCGTATTACTCTTCTATAACCTTTGGTCTCGGCTAGCTATTCCCACATTCTCTTGCCAGCTGCCCTCTATCGCCAACTATAGTAGATGTTTTTAAACTTTCTTAGTTTTTCTGTTTCCTAATAGAAGAATCAAATTATTACTTTACAAAATATTAAAAAAGAGCAAAACCTCGTTTTATATGATACTTTTCATTGAAAAATTTGAAGCAGTTTTTTAGAAAATGGTGTTTAGATGTTACAGTGAATGCCAAATTTGAACCTCTGTTAAAAGAAAACATTTGAGTTTCAGAAAAACTTCATATGATGTCATTTCAAGCACTTGTAGTCACAAGTGCAATATTGTTTACAAATCGCTGGAAATGTGCATAATAAACGCGTGAGAGATATTTCGAGAAACTTAATCTGACATTATTTAAAGCACATATTCTCATAAATACAGTAATGTGAACCAATTTCCGCTAATGTAAATATTAACAACATGAGAAGCAAGCACTATCACTACCAAAAGTTGAAAGAAAAAAATGCAACCGTTTTTGAGAAAATCTTGTTCGCAAAGTTTCTCTTCAATTTTGGTGGTGCATGTATGGAAGCAGTGTTTTTACATATATTAAACAAATTTTCAAAATAAAACCATTACTTAATACCGTTTTATTTTTAATGATACATTTTTATATAGTTTCTTTCGTTTATCAATAAAAATTAGCAAACTAAAATTATAATTTCAATGTCGGAATCACATTCAAGTTTTACAAATATCCTAATACATCGCTTTGCAACTTTCTG
This sequence comes from Gryllus longicercus, assembly GCA_038098605.1. Lineage (NCBI taxonomy): Eukaryota > Metazoa > Arthropoda > Insecta > Orthoptera > Gryllidae > Gryllus > Gryllus longicercus. The sequence continues at coordinate 1,620,376 of JAZDUA010000128.1, read as the reverse complement.
TAGTAATGTGCAACTTGAGAAATTGTACGTTTTCTTTCGAGTCAAGAATACCGAGAAAAAGTTTTTCATTTAGTTAATTGACAGCACTCGAGCTCGATCGTTTTGGTCGGTGGCACGGACATAACAATGCCACGGGCTAGTCACACAATATTAAGCCGACAGAGAGTTTAGAAAACGTTTTATTTCGTAATACAATATTTTTACTGTGCTCAATCTCTACACTGACCACCGTTAACAAACCGGCTGTTCTAACAAAGTTCTTTTCATCTCGCACGATTGCGGTATCAGATATGCTCTCTAATTAATTTATCCGTTTTCTCTCTTAAACTCACAAAACGTACGTGTGAAACAAATTCAGAGTTCTCACAACTGCTGTCTAATTCAACACTTCCTTAAAAAATACTATTCAGAGCGCCGACTTTCTCGACCGCTAACCACTCAATGTTCACTCTCCTCAATATTCATACACACACTCCTCGCTGCATACCACCGTTATATATATATATATATATATATATATATATATATATATATATATATATATACATATACACGAAGGTTGCCTTTTATGTTTCGGGATTTGGCAACATTGGTGTTGCAATTTGGCAACTGAGAGCTCTATCGTAATGCTGGATGTTTTGAGGTTATACGTACTCAGAACGTTTTGACATAGGAGCGCTATTTATGTTGTTTACAGTAACTTAAAAGATTCATCTTGGCCCCAAAATGGAATTAAATCGTGAACATTTTCGTGCGATTATTTTTTTACAACTTTCGACGTGGATTAACTCAGCAACAGTGCATGGATGAACTTAATTCAATTTTTGGCGATGAAGCTCCATCAAGGACCAGTGTTTATCGATGGTATGGTGAATTCAATCGTGGTCGTAGTTCACTCCAAGACGAATTTCGCGAAGGTCGTCCAAAATCAGTTGTTGTTCCGAAAACCATTGATGCTGCGAGTGAACTGATATTGCAAGATCGTCATGTGACCTATCGTGAGATTGAGACAACCGTAGGCATTAGTGGGACCAGCATACATTCAATAATGCATGAACATTTGACTGTCAAAAAAATTGTTCGCGTTGGATCCCACACAATTAGTCAATCGCTCAAAAAAGGCTCGTGTCGATTGGTCGAAAGAAATGCTCAAAAAATACGATCGCGGTGCTTCGAAACACGTCTATGACATCGTGACAGGTGATGAATCGTGGATTTACGCGTATGAGCCCGAAAGTAAACAGCAGTCGACTGTATGGGTGTTTCAAGATGAGCAAAATCCAACAAAAGTTGTTAACGCACGAAGCACTTCCAAACAGATGGTCGCCTGTTTTTTCGGAAAAAACTGGACATGTCGCAACTGTACCACTAGAACAACGCAGAACAGTCAATTCTGAGTGGTACACAACGATTTGTTTGCCAACTGTCTTCCAAGAAATCAGGAAAACCAACCGCCGAAGACGGATCACTCTTCACCACGACAATGCGAGCTCTCACACATCTGCTCAAACAACTGCATTTTTGAGCACCGAAAACATCAATTTGATGAGTCATCCACCGTATAGTCCTGACTTGGCACCGAATGACTTCTTCTTATTCCCGTACGTAAAAAACAAACTGAGAGGTCGACGTTTTTCGACACCTGAAGAAGCGGTTCCTGCATTCAGAATGCATGTTTTGGAGATACCTCAATATGAGTGGCAAAAGTGCTTCGACAATTGGTTCAAACACATGCAAAAGTGTATACATCTTCATGGGGAATATTTTGAAAACCAAAGTGATTTTCGATAATTAATATTTGTTTTTGTTCTCTAATCCTGAAATATAAAAGGCAACCCTCATATATATAAACAGTACAGAGCTTTAAGCAACAATTAAGCTTTTTTATTACAGAAAAGGCCGTTCAGCAGCGGGGAAAATTAAATTATTTTCATATTCACGCCTCGCTATGCAAAACGTCGATAAACAACTGTAAAGACTTGTGCACGGACGAGAAAACGTATGCGTTTCCAAGCTGCTAATCTGGGCGTCTCGTTAATGTGAGCCCAGGCGCTGAAGGGAAGGGCTCGACAAGGGATCGGCTAGTGGGTGGGCGAGCAGAGCAGGACCCCACGACACAGGCAAAAGAAAGAAGAAAGGCGCTGTCAGGTGACGCCAGGGACCGGGAGGGGCCAAAGTCATGGGTACGTCATTAACAGGGAGGCCACCGCGTCATAAGCGAGGGAGAGGGTCCGGCGAAGCTTAAATGCGGGAGATCCGCGTTCTCCGACCTACCTGACGTATTTTTTCGGCTGCTTACTACTTGTAGTTTCGACACGGAGCCCGGATCCACTGGACGCGTCCGCGGGAGGATCAACACATCCCCGCCACACTTCCGAACCTCGCCGCCAACCCTCATCACTTGACCATATATATATATATATATATATATATATATATATATATATATATATATATATATATATATATGCGTAGACTCTGTTAGGATGAAACCAAGCACTTGCAACGCAGGCTCATAATAAACTTCTTTTAATAACCAACCCGGAGCTCATCTTTCTCCCATTACATACTCCCTCCCATCACGTCATCACAACAAACGGTTTAGATCGGGACCTTTGAACTCTCCATCAAAAATGGGTACAAAGCTCGAGGGTGCTACTTTAGGAGGCGCTATTGACGCCAGGTACAGCTGAAGTTGCGTTAGCCACCTATCGCACATAAAAATTGGCTACTTTGTGATATGAAAAGTGTTTTTTAAATGTTCAATTATTCATAATATACACATATAAGAAATCCCTGAAGAACGAGTGGACATCGGCGCTACCTTTTGAAACATTAAGGGCCTGCTTGCGACCCGCGAATGCACGCAGCAGCCACGCACGTTTTAAGTAACGTTGACAGCAGTTCGTGTTTTAGTTCCTGTGAGAAGGTGCTGCAGGAGAGTGTGCCACCGTAATAGTTTCCACCAAGTTATATGGGAGTTAAATAGATTTAGATTAGTACTTGCCAACTCAATTTTGTGACGTCACATCTGCTCTCCTGCTCTGAACAGACCGGCCGAGCAAAGGCAATGCAAGACGCGGCGCGGGGCATACAGTGTTCCAACAATGGTACGAAGTGGGAAAAAAAAAAAGATTCGCTCGATAATTACGTTTTTAAATGGTATTTATTATTTAAATGTTTATGATTCAATAAAAATATGAAAAAATAAAAAAAAAGAATATCTGATTCTATCTTTGCTAGTAATTCTTCTTCATTCTTCTAACACATAACATTATTGGAGAAGGCTGTTTTAACATTGTAATTCAATATATTATACAATGTTATGTAATATAACCATTTTAGTTTGTCCTGAACCAATAACACAAGCACATAAAATAAAAAAACTTGTCACATCCAAAGACTTGACACGTTTCTCTATGCATGTCGATGCGCTGAATCCGAAGCCAGAATTGCGCCACCGCTCTATAGTTTTTAATTTGCCGTATGCGTATGTATATACAGAGCAATATAAGTAGTACAGGGAAAGTTATGTAATGCAGCGGAAAATCGATTTCGACGGAAATACGCGTGTTGGGGCCTCTTGATGCCGAAAAGTGTTGTTTTTTTTTCCTTTTAAAACATCCGTCTGACCGTGTGTCTGTCCGTCCGCTTGGTGCCTGTGAACACTACTAGCGCCTAAACCATGCGTAGGATTTTTTTCTAAATTCAAGAAACCATCTGGCTCGAGTCAAATTTTTGAGATCTTGAAAAACATTCTTCAAAAATTTTGAGGTGCTTTACTCGAAGACCTTCAGACATTATAAAAATGTTCTCAAAAACGGCTCCATTTTTTTAAAATTTCTAATAAGAATAGAACAATATACACTAATAAAAGTGGCATAGGTACGAATTTCACGGTTAACTCTTTTTTCGGTGTCTTAGCACAACTACAAAATTAAAGATAGATATTATTCCATCAAATAAAATTTGTTCTAAATAGTGAGTTCTTTCGTTAATGTCATAAACATTTTTTTGAAAATTTTAGTAGTTTTTGCGCAATATTGCGTGCAATATGTGCAGTTAAAAAGAATCACAAATAAGGCTCCAAATTTTTTCGTTGTTTGTAAAAACTTTTTGTAGGGATAGTGCTAAATGCACTCTCAAATGTCATAAATATCTTTCTCCCCACAGTTTGGACTGTTTTTGACGTAAATATTGCTGTACTCTTTTTTTTTAAATTACACAAATGTAATTTTTACTTGTCTTTCATGTCGTTAATATTTGTATTGGAGGCACTTTGTTCCCATTATTGTATTTATGAGTACATGTTCTGTCAATAATGTCAGATAAAGTTTCTCGATAACTAAACCGTTTTTTGTGAAAACTAGCCCAAAATTCCGCATTTTGGGAAACGCTTAAATGCCAATTTCAAAAAAATGACTCCAATTTTTCTTCTTCAAACATCTTGAACGGCTAGTGCTAATTGCAGTTTTACCGTTCTTTAATAATCTTAAAATAATATTTCCGCTCTACAATTAGGAAACCGCAAAATTAAGAAAATGTCATGTACTTTGGGCGGCGATAGATTGCAACTGGCAAGAGTATGTGGCAAGTCCGAGTAGCTAGCCGAGACCAAAAGAAATAGAAATCTAATACGGGAAAGTCTGTGCCATTCTGTTGCACTAGTTTAAAATTGCGAAAAACACATGTTAATAGTAGATTAGTGTTTTGTAGTATTATAATCTACAGAAACCAAAAGTTGTCAGATCTAAAACTTGACACATTTTTTTGATGAATGCCGACGCGCTGAATCCGAAACCCGAATTGCGCCACCACCTTCCAGTTTTTTTAAATTGCAAATGAACAGCGAAATTGACAATTTCTCGGTGTTTTTTCCGCGATTTACAAAAACAACTGGAAGGTATTCGGGTTTCGGATTCAGCGCGTCGATATACATAGAGAAACATGTGTCAAGTCTTTAGGTCTGACATTTTTTTAAAATTTTGTGAGCCTATGTAATTAATGTTAACAAAAAGGTACCCGGGATTGGTTCGCGTGGGAGAAATTGGACTCCAGGCTTTATTTCATGTGCAGTTTTGTTGGAGAATGTTGTAAATCCTTGTGACTTTCAGTACCTTTTTCCATAACCTTCTATCTGCAAATCCTTTTCTCATCTTATGATTGCAGGCTATCAGTAAATTCTCAGAAATTATTGTCAACTCGCGGGTTTCTCTGGGTTACATATCTGCGTAATGCCTTGTCGGTTGATTTTTTGAACATACTGCATTCTTTCGAACACACTAAACATTTCACTATTGTTACGATATATATATATATATATATATATATATATATATATATATATATATATGTGTGTGTGTGTGTGTGTGTGTGTGTGTGTGTGTGTGTGTGTTCCAAATCGAAAGAAAATTAACGGGCATAGATGGGCTCTCATGGGCCCACTGCCACTGGCAAGGTGCCAATTCAGGGCGAAAACAATTTTTCACCCTCCATAAACTAAACAGCACTGGGACCGCATATACACCGGATTTTCATTTCCATACACAAACTTATCACCATCACCATTAACATCTCTTTTTCATCCTCTTCTTCTCATCTCCCCCTATCCTTCCGCCAAACCACAGCACATCTGGGGTAGGGGTAATGAGAGGCTCCTTCCCCCACCCCTCCCCTTTCTTAGCACTACACGCCAGCTAACGACCCCGAATGAGCACGTGTGCATGCCCCAAATATCAACGTCGGAGAGAATTGCCAAGATTTTCGTCATCGGCGACAGCCGTCTACCCTTCTCTACCCCCCCTACTCCTTCTGCTTCTCTTATCGCATGCACGGCGAGGAGAATAGACTCCGACGTCATTTCCCCGCCAGTTGGTCAGATAAAACGTGAAAGTTTTTCGTCTTTACGAACGTGTTGTCGAACACGCGGTTCTGTGCTGCTGCTAATAGATAATTTTCCCCCACGGCTGCAAAATATTTTTTCTGCTTCATGCTTTCGTATTAATCTTTTTTCCACTTGCGGCAATATAACTGGTGTCGAGGCGCCGAAGTAGCTCGGTTTTACATTCGTGGTGTGGGAAAGCGAGTATCTTTGTTGAACGGCTTGAAAGAAAACTACTTCCCTGGTTCCTGCAATAGAGGGTTTAAAATGGTGGTCCTCAAACTTTTTAAGCAGGGAGCCAGTTCGCTGTCCCCCAGGCCGTTGGAGGGCCGCAGTGTAGTAAAAACGAAAACTATGAACAAATTCTTATGCAAAATGCATACGTCTTATTTTGAAGTGAAAAATCAAAGCGGAAACAAATACAAAATTTAAATGAAATAAAGTTAAATCAACAAACTTACCAGTATTTCAATGGGAACTTTGGGCCTGCTTTTGGCTAATGAAATGGTCAATGTCCGGTTCCATATTTGTCACGGCTAGTCGTAACAAGTGATGCAATTGTGCATCCATTAGTCTCGATCTGGTTGGAGATTTCAAATGTTTCAATCTAGAAAGAGTCTGTTCACAGACATTAGTGTGGCCAAAGATGGCTGCCATTTTGAGTGCATGGTTCCTGGGATGATGTCACATAGGAGAGGTGCATAGAAATTATGAAGGCTGCTTAACTTAAATGCGTCATTCAGAGAGTCGCAATTCTGCAGTTCCATTTGGTAAATTGTACCCACATTTTCAATGTCTATAGAAAATGGGTTACGGAATTATGGAGATAAAGATCTTTAATTCTAAATTGGAACTTCTTTACAATTTTTCCAGAGAATTTACACATGTTTTGTTTGGGAATACAATTAATGGTTCTTCCGCTAACCGATTTTGAGTTGAGGAGATGGCAGGTGTTTTCCTCCTTCACTAGTTTGATGAGGCCTAATTTTACTTCAAATGCTTTGACATGTGATTGCATATCACAGATGAGCTTCCCCTTTCCTTGATGTTACACATTGAAATTGTTAAGTAGCTCTGATACATCAGGCTCATGAAAGGCAAGGTTCCCTTTCCATTCTGCATTATTGAGCTCTGGTATTTCTTTGTTCTTTGAAAGCAGAAACGTTGTAATCTGTGGAAGTAAGCCATAGAAATGTTTCGAAACTTTCCTACAGCTCAGCCAATGGACTTGTAGCATACAGAACATCTTCATATCAACATTTAGCCCAGACAAATTCCTGAAATTGTCTATGGTTTAGTGCATGGGCTCTAATGAAGTTAACACAAAATACATTTTTTATAACCGAGTCCTGCTTCAGTGATTTATTGCACTGTGCTTGTTGGTGAATGAGGCAGTATATGGCTATTGGATGAGAATGGTTATGTTTGTCCATCTCTTAACTAATGTAAGCCATTACTTCTTTCTCAGACCCTACCATGCTAGGAGCACCATCAGTTTCCACACTAACGTTTACCAAACCTTTTCATAGACATTCCCTCCTGTAGTTGTTCCTTTGATGTTTTGCAGTGCAGCAAGCTCTTCTGTGAAATAATCATTCGCAACTTCGAAATAATAATTCGCGCCACAAATATGGGAGGAAGAAGGGAGGGAATTAGGTTAAGGGTAAGGTTTAGGATGTTTCCGAGGGGTTCAACTAGACCCCATGAAGCAGGCAAACTTGTTTTGTTGGAACAAATTTCATATGAAATTTTCAGGGAATAGAACTAGCATCTCTTTGGTAAGAGGTTAGTGACTTCGCTGTGCCACGAGCGCCTAAGGTGCTTGCCTCTTATCAAGGAGATGCTAGTTCTATTCCCAATAATACACAAAGATGTAAGTTAGTTTTTTAATCGCACTAGTGATCACCTGTAAATTCACCATCTAAGCAGCTTGTGGCCACCCCATCCCCTTGTTACAGGTAATACCACAGTCTATCATAAGACTTATAAGATCATATTAGACTGTCCTAATACCATGACTGCTTTGGAAATTGTTGATAAATTCCCGATCCGTGAGGCGAGGAGGGGATTTATCTGAGAATTTCCAAAGCACGAGTGGTATTTATTACGACTATTCCACATGTGAAATTATGTCCAACAGGGTTCCAAAATGCGCTAAATATTGAAAATAACTGAAAGCTATGTTAAAATCACATGCAACACAATGATGATGTAGTCACCTACGATAGATGGCCACCCCAGATGGGTCAGTTTGATTGGTCAGTAAAATTGAATAGACAAAAAGCACGGCGGACTCTACAAAGTGTACAGACGGACGTGAAGAAGGCGATAAACTTTTGGAGATACACCGCCCTGATTATATATAGTTAAACACTACTTATTTTAATTTCATGAATGGAATAGTTATTTTAATCATGAAATCTCTGTAAATGGAAACTATCTTTCCTTCAAAGCGCATGGTCTACCTTCCTGCCGCAATTGCCTTCCATATTTTCAGAGCAGCTAGTAAGCTGCTTCATAATGGAAGTGAGAGAGGATTACTGATCACCCATGCAGTTAAGCCGCTCACTAGAGATGTTGACACGGAAATGACAATGATTAGATGTTTTCGTGATATCTTATTTTAATTCGTTACTGTCTTACTAATCATAATTCTGACTGAAGGTGTGTTTTTCTCTGGTATATGACTTATGTAAATTAAAATCGACATAAGCCAGCCGGGTGATGGTGTGCTGTTTATGTCTTTTTTGTTTTTCTATTATTATTTGATTTTTTATGTCAATATTTTATGCATATTTCCAATTTCTTTTAAATTTATTTTTCTAGCGCAATTGTGTTTAGTGTCCTGAGACTAATATCTTTGCAGTTATTTTAAAAATTTTATTTTTGGTTGCATACATCCTGTTTTCCCTGGGCCACTTAATCCTTTTTCTCCCAAATTACTTATTATGAAGAAACAAAATATAAGGCATACAATTGATAAAGCAGAACAGAAGACAAACTAGAGGTGCCACTGAAAGGCACACACTTTCTCATATTAGTTTTTTAATCTCCAAGCCTGGGCTAGCTTTTTCATCTTGTCCCATCTTCCCAGATTCTGCCTGAAGGACATTTTTTAACATTTTCTCAATTTTTCAGTCCCTTTACGGTAGAACTGAGAATTCGACTTCAAAAATATAATAGAATAAAGCTGGCCCCCAATGCAAATTTTTGTTGTAAAATTCAGGGCCATTTTAGAGAAAAAGTTTGAATATTTTTGAAAATGAACAATTCTGAGCTCATTTGTACAGAAAGCGTTTTAAAGCACTTCTTTTCACAAATGTAATAATGTATAAAGAATGTCTGTGATTTAAATATTAACGATGTGAGAGATATTTCAAACAAAATACAGGTGTGTAATATTTGAAAAAACTAAAGAATACATTAAAGTGGCATTTATGTCATGTTATTCAGAGCCTTCAGCACTATCCAAACAAAAAGTTTGAATAAAAAATTTGAAGCTGTTTTTGAGAAAATGTCTTCGAGCATTTCTGAAAATATGACTACCAAAGAAGACAATTTGTGAGGGGGATATTCATCCCCTTCATCTCCCCAGAAACTGCCTCTAGTATTTCTCAATGTATATGGCAATTTTTCGAAAATATCAAGTGTTATTATTTTTTCCCAAGAACTACAGGCAATTTTTAAACAAATATTTCCTCCTAAACAGCTCCGAATTTTTCTTTTAATTTTTTCTCAGAGATCAAAACAAGATTAAAAACCTGGCACAAGTTACATTTTAAATGAACTCTGTATTTTCAAAAACTGCATAAGTACAACATTGATAGTAGATTTTTTTGTCCTAAATTAAATACGTTCTAAAAAATTATAACTTCAAATAAGATCATGTACAGTTTATGAAAAACAAATAGTTTTTGTGTTCTTTTGCATGAAGTAAATTCAATTAATAAAAAATATTTTCTCAAAAACTGCTCAAATTTTTTTCTTTAAATTGTTTCCTTGAATAGAGAGCAAAGGGTGCTTAGAAAATGGCTAAGGTATTATTTTCATTGAACTCTCTGAATTTTGAAAATTGCAAAAGTTAGATACGTATAATGCAAGGAAGTTTTTGCTGTTGCAGCATCACCAGTTTTCTTTCTGCATCTAATCAACCTATGGGTTACACAAATATCTTTCTGTGAACTTGAGTCCAATCTTTTATCTGTTTTTTCTTCAAAATAATGAAGGACAGTTATGATTTAGAATCTATTTTGTGCATACAAACACTATATTTAAAGTCAGCTCCTCACATTTGCTTCTTGATGAGAAGCAAGTGTTGGCTCGACGAATCCTCAGTACTAAGGCTAGGTTCCTTGCTATTTTCCTAGTCACAAACAATTGACAGTTCAGTGCTCACCCCACCCATTGCTTGTTGGTCTTTTGAACACATCAAAGAAAGCGAAAAATTGTCAAGCACATTAGCTGCTCATGATTGGGCTTGCTACTCGGAGAATGTCAAATGCGTGGAGTAGCTTTAACATCAAGAAACCAAGAAAGACAAAGACAGTGATAATTCTAAATCTATAAAATTTATTAATCAATTTATCTTGTAGGTTATCTTTCATAATTTACACACTATTCAAAGAGTGAAAAGTAATATATTAAAACAAATGTTTATATTGTTTTAGTTCTTTCTCACAAGACACTTTACTTGCCTTTTTGAACTATTCAGTCTCTCTTACATCCTAATGTCTCCATTCTTGCAAATACTAAATCTTCCATGTGGTAATAATGCATGAAAATTAAAAAAATATATTAATAACTATTGACAACTTGCAACTTATCACAACTCAGCTTAAAACTTTTGGTCAACTCAGCTTCTGAGCTTAAAACTTCAGACTGAAACCACCTCCAACAGCAATGCGTCCTTTCTCGGTGACTCCCATATGAAAGCCTCCACCAGGAAGCTCCTCATCCTCTCCCTGAAAGTTAAACAAAGAAATTCTATGCATGAAAACTAGAAATATAAACAATACAAACACAGTATTATTAACATTAAGTATTAGGAATGAATAGAATGAGGTAACAGTTGAACCACAAATTATTATTTTACACGACATTTTTTTCCATAACTCTGCTGTAACCGTAAGACCCGTTTTGTTCACAAGAGCACAATTTAATTTCCCCACAACTTCATTCATTTCCTGTGAATTGATAAAATTCAAAATACATTAAAAATATATGTCTCATGAATTTTTAATATATAAAATTGGAATTTATAAACATGAATTATTGGGCAACGTTATTTCATTAAAATAAATGGTGAACTCCATCCATGAAATAATGATGCATCTGTTACTAAGAAGCGTTTGGTATAATATCAAAGGCATATTCCACATTAAAAAAAAAAAAAAAAAAAAAAAAAAAAAAAAAAAAAAAAAAAAAAAGAGAGAAAAGAAAAGAAAAGAAAAAAAAAAGTTAAACTAATTTATCTTAAAATCTCAATTTTTGATTTACATTTTGATTTACATCAATTCCAGAAAAGCAATCACATAAAAACCCAGTGAGTTCAACCTTTAATCCGAGTTGATTTTCAATCATACATGACTGATAAATATTAAAAATTAACTATCTTTTGTGTTGAAGTCAGTGGTCATGAAGTTTTCAGTCATTTCATAAATAACCGTTATCAGAAATTTAATACAGGAAGTATGGACAAATGCATAAATATGTACAAGAAGATACATTCCTAATATCTACTGTTAGAAAGTGAAATGTTAACTTGAAATAACAAAGGTCCAATTTGACTTCGCATTTACTCTGGGTTGCATGAACCTATTTAAAAATTTAATCGACGCTATTGGTCCTATAAGTGTTGTCTTAACGAAAAAAAGCATTTTAAGAACAGTCTTTAAGATTAAATATTCATTAAAATACTCTTTAAATTGCAGATTGACAATCAGTCCTGTAAGCTATTAACCTTTGCTACATACAGCTTTTGCTACTATGAAAAAGTTATTTTTCTAATAATGACCACATTGCATGTACAGCAGACCTAAGAATAATACTATTTTTCAATTTCTCCGCCATGCATGATCTGCTATCTGCAATTCAGCAATCTGTGACAAACTTTTACCTAGCACTCTTTTTTGATTTATTTGTCACTGCATTGGCGACTTTATTTTCAATTGTATTGCTGAATTGGTGACTTTATTTTCAATATATAACTGAATACTAATAATAACCAAAATAATATTTTTTTCTCTTTCAACAAAATTTTTCCCTCTATTTCTTTTACTTTTTTCCATTGTGGATGCAACACAATTACGAAATCGTGTTGCATCCAATCGAATCCAATGCAGTACATACAGGACAAATGACTCAAGAACAACATGGGCAAGAGCATTTTAAGAAAGTTTGTAGGCAAAAACCATCATGTGAAAAATATAGGAGGCCTTGGCCTTCATCAAAAACATCTATGAACCTTCAAAACCATAATCTATTTCATATATTTCCTTTTAAAGAAAGAATAGTAAATAGATCATTAAATCTCACTCTTGCAAAACCCTATTCTTTAAAGCGCCAACAAGTTTAAAGATCTGTTTGCTAACAACGGAATAAAATGTTATAGGACCTTTTTCTTGCAACCTGCCATTAAAGTAGGGGTATGTAGCTCAAGTTCATTTGTTGGGTAATATGTTACAAAAGCCCAGTCAGGCACAGACCTGATATCGCTGTGTTCGCAATTCTGCTGGAATCTTTTGATATCACTCAATTATTGTACATCACAATTAATTATAATGTTGAAAACATACCTATTCTCAGCTACTTGTTGGTTGTGCATTTCAATAGTTCTCATAAGGCACTACCTAATTGCTTTCTACATATTTCTGTAAAATATTAGAGGCAATGCAATCAAATCTAATTCTACGAATCTGAACAAGTGTGTTGTTTTTCAACTAAGGTTGACGTGACAAGTGAATAAAGTCAAAGAGAAAACAGGGTATGAGTCAGGCAACTCAAAACTATAACTGAAATTTTCTCTAAATTAAAACTTTTACATTAAAAGTGATAACCATTGTACTAGGTTCTTCCTGAGACAATTTCTCATATTTTTGACTTTTACCCAATCTAAAACAGTCAAGTATTTTGAGAGCTAGGTGGAAACGAACCAACATTCAAGATCCACAGATAACCACATCACCTTTCTTTGTGTTTGTTCATGCAGGTAAAAAAGGGGAGAAGGCACCAGATTGTTAATATGATGGATGGTATGACGAAGGTGGAGCTAATGTTTACTGCAAGCCAGAGCATTTACACATCCTTGCTACTGAATTTCTACATTATATTTGTAATTTTGTAAAAAGGAATATACAAAGGTATGTAATCGAATGCTTCACCATGAATCTTGCATTTGTTGCCCTTGGAAGTTGGCAGTACATCTCATTTTGTGGCCAACAAGACATAGATAGATTCTATTTCATTAGCCACAGTAGTTATATCTACTTGAGTGTTAGTGAAACAGTCACGGTTATGGCCAGTGGAATTTAATTTTAGTGAACGCATTTACGGATTTTGAGGCTTACTTTAGGATATTGGATTTAGGATTAGGATTTAGATATTGATGAAAATAAATTCAGTTAATTCGTTGCGATCAACACAAGAAAAATGGAAAATCAAATGCCTGAGATGGAAAAAATTTCTTCTCACAATCAATCAAACTGTACAAACAAGATATTTTAACAGAAAATTTAATCCAGATGTGTATGGAAAATACAAATGGTTATGCGGTTGTGAAATTAAAAAGGCATTATTCTGTTTATGTTGTATTTTGTTCTGTGATGAGGACACATGGACGAACCAGGAGTGGTTGATATTCAACATCTTGAAGAACACACCAAAAAGCATGCCTCGTCTAAAATGCACATGAAAAACTCTCTCAGACTAGTAATGTTTGTTAATGCAAACTTGGCCCTGCAATTAGGTAGTGCCTTTACGAAAACTATTGAAATTCACAACCAACAAGTAGCTGAGAATAGGAATGTTTTGAACATTATAATTAATTGTGATTTTGTTCATTTGAGCTGGCATTACATGGTCATGATGAGTCAGAAACATTGAGTAATACAGGTATTTTTCTTTGTAAATTTTATTGCAGAACTATATAGCGTAATGACAAAGCATCTAGAAAAAGCTTCAGTGCATCTAGAAAAAGCACTTCAAAAACGATCCTGAAAGAAATCCTGATGTGTATATTTGAAGTACAAGGAAAAATCCAAAGAAATGAAAAAATTGGTCTTTGTTGCTCTTATAGCAGACGAAACAAGTGGTGTAGGGTCAGTCTCTGAACTTCTTGTTGTATACTTGGTTACGACATGTAACTCATTACGTGCATGTAAATCATCCGAGCGGCAACATCACTTTGAGTGATGTGAAAATAAATTCATAGCGCAAACTTATGATGGCACTTCTGTCATGTCTGGCTCAAAACATGGAGTACAAACCAATATCAAAGAAAAATATAAGCATGCTTAAAATGTTGATTGCTATGCTAAATCTAGTCTTGTCTAGCAGCTACACTTTATCAACTAAAAAGAAAAATAGAAGCAGTAGAAGTATGATAGAAAAATTCGCACAGAATTTTCAATAAACTACAGTACACAAGAATATTCCGGAATATATCTGTGGCTTTGCCGCTAATGGAATTTATCAGAGATATTCTATTTCAGTGAATGTGTTAAACTTCTAAGTGTGATTCTCACCATTCCCTTGATAATATGTGACTCAGAGTGTTGTTCTCCAGTCCAATAAGAGCGTGACTTTACCCCAAAAGCAGACTAATTAAGAGATAACATAAAATTTACTACGAGCAAGGAAAGGCATGCTGAATTCTTCTACAAATAGGTTAGTACACATGTTCTTTTTTAATGATTTTAAATAATGATAACCGATATTGTGGCAATGGGAATGTCTTTAGAAAAACATGAAATTTTAAGTACAGTGTATTTCTGAAATGTACATATTCACTGAATACCAGTCTCACCATCAGATTCCACCTCACCCCCCCTTATGCCATTATTCTGTTAACTACCAACTTTTGAGGCCATGAGCCACCACTAGTTAAAAGAATATTAAGTCAGGTACATATCCTACGACATGGGAAATTGGCAAGATCTGTCCGATTTTGAAAAATGGGGATGCTAAAGTTATTTCAAACTATAGATCAATCTTTTGCAAAAGGGTTCTCAAATAGATGTTATATATGCAGATTTTTCTAAGGCTCTTGACTTACTTGATCGTGGTACAATATTCTTGAAAAATTAAAAATCTTGAATTACCTGAAAACTATGTTGGTTTATTACATGCATATCTCAAATGTTGTACAAATATTGTACACTACGCGGGTTTCAAACTGTTATTTTATATATCACCTACAGGTGTACCTCAAGGTTCAAATCTTGGACAATTATTATTTACAATAGCTGTAAATGAATTTGATGAGAACTTATCATGTTTTCTTCTAACATATGCTGGTGATTTGAAATTGTATCTTCCAATTTCCTCTGTTAATGATTGTCAATTGTTAAAGCAAAATCTAAATTTATTTTTTAATTCATGTTTCTCATAAACTTAAACTTAACCCCCCAAAAAATGCATATTTATCTCATATTATAGATTTCAGAGGAGAGAATTTAATTATCGTACAGATAATATGATTGATACCGACAACTGTAAATGTTGAGAAAGATCTTTGACTGTCAACCAACGTTCAAACCACATAGAGTATGTAATTTGTAATGCTAATAAGTCATTAGGCTTTTTAATTAGTTAGGCATGTAAAATCATATCTTTGATAGTCCTTCAAGTCTTATTTTGCTTTCTTGTTAGGTCAAAATTAAAATATGCATCAGTGATGTGACCAGACAAGAAAATCTTAGTAGTCTATACTAGTCTATAGTAGAGTGTGTGTGTGTGTGTGTGTGTGTGTGTGTGTGTGTGTTTATGCAGATTTATAAGCACAAAACGATATATGTGTTGTTTCCCCCGTCATCTGCTACAAATTGGCGCAAACTGTATTCCGATACCTCAAACCTTTTCGGAGATATTTGCTGTGGCCAACTTAGGTGCCTCACCCTGTGTGTGTGTGTGTCTATATATATATATATATATATATATATATATATATATATATATATATATATATATATATATATATATATATATATATATATATATGGAGGAGAATCGATAACATCTACCTACTTAATAAAGTGTAGCTGTTAAAATGCAATTTGCTATGATTTTCTGATTAAAATTATTAAACAGGATTTAGATTGTCTTTATATTTTGAACAGGTGTCATTTTGGGTTCCTTACCATTCTTTTAGAACATATAGCCTGTTATACAACCCTATTACTAGCAAATGCATTATTTATAAATCCAAATTATATAAATTGTTAAATGAGTTATGTGCTTCATATGCCACTGATATTGATTTACTTTCTGATCCAATTTAATCCTAATGTGGGAAAGCATGCAAGATCTTGAGCATGCTAGTGCCATCAATTGTATGTAACTTATGTACACATATCCTGTAATGGGTTTCCTCTAACGGAAATCCTGTAACAGGTTTCACTCACTGGATTATATTTTGAATGAATAAAAAGAGCTACTCAAGATCTGCAGCTGTAGAGAACTACATGAAGGCTTGAATTAACAGCACGGAACTACCAATGACGACAATGATTTCAAGTATCGACATACCCTCCCCGACAATGGTGACATTGAGGATTAACTCCCTCTGACATATAAAATGTTTTATATTTCAGTAACTTACTAGTTGTTTATATTCATGGCCACCAGGCGGTGGCTTTGGACTAGCTGCAGCTGCTTTCCTATGTCCCAGTTCGCTTTTAGCGGGCCAGGTAGGGAACATAGCAGGATCAATAGGCAATGGAGCTTCATTAAAGTACGCATGCCGCAGGGCATCTTCTGCAGTAACACGTTGAACAGGATCATAAGTCAAAAACCTGTGAGAGAATAAGAGCATTATTCAAGAAACAAAAACAGGGGGGGAAATCAATCCCTGTGACACAAACAGATTCAATAACACTCTTCTGCTTCATTCAGATTGAGCATAGAACAGACACAAACATGCAAACATGCATTTTGACATGACAAGACATTTCATACATCACTATTTTATACATCCTACATTCATACTATTTTCCCTATTTTCAGAAAATCATTACCTAGCAGCAAAAGTTCTTTAAGATGGAGCCTATGAATTGTGGTTTGTTTAGCTGGACATATGGCAAGTTTGAACCACAATTTCCATCTTTCACACCTGAATGTGTATTACATTCAGGCCCTTTCTCAGTTTAACTATGCATTTTTTCAAAAAATTGATATGACCTTATTGCAAGAGCTAAGTTTGTACACAATTTTGTAGGGTATTTTTTTTTTTGTCCGGAAGGTTTCATGTAAAGTACACCCCAAAATTAAAATATGTTTCAAAATTCAGGGGCCGCGACATCAGTCAGAACGATTCAGGACAATCAATTTTGGGAGAAAACAGGTAAACAGCTTATGGGCTAGTTTTTGGCACAGACAGGCGGTTTGCCGCCAATCAATTTTTAGGTATGAAGTACGCACAAAACCTGGATTCTGGCTACACCACGTGTCAGAGGAATTTTTATCCCTATATTTAGCAACTGCATTTATCCACTTTATTAGCAGGAACATGCAATAAGAGTTTTTGTGTTGAAAATTCGCCATTTTCCGGCGCACGATTACAATACTTTCTCTTCTTACATTAAGAACGAAAAAGTAAAAATTAACCATAATGAGTTTATGTTCCAAACAATTACATACGGAGTAGTTCTTAAAAATGATTTCTTCCAGTGTCTGTAAAATTACTCTCATATATTTGACAAACCTCCGACTTCCCATTCTCCCCCTTCCTCAATTAATCTAAATACAATTAACAATAATTTTAAATACTTGTTCATCAAATCCATTCCAAGTTCAGTAATCATTGTCCCAAATCTCTGTCGCAACTGGTTCACTGGGTACTCAGAAAATTGTGTCCTTTGCACAGCAGGTAACTTGCTATAACCAGGCCAAATTCTTTCATTTGGAGTTCCCAAGTCCTGGAAACAAAAAAATTAATTTCGCCAATTCTTGCAGTCACATAATTTTTATTGAATCTTAAGGATGAAGAGCTCCTAATTTTTATATCTTAATTGCTAAATGCAATTAATTTTTGTCTATTCTCTTTACAATATTTTATTTTCACTCTACTTGAAAATAAGAACATACCTTGAAGATACGATTTAATTGATCCCCTTCAGATTTGCCAGGAAACAAAGCTTCCATAGAAAGGAATTCACCAAATATACAACCCACAGACCACATGTCAATAGGTGTTGAATATTCTTTTGTACACAAAAGTAATTCAGGAGCTCGATACCATAATGTTACTACAATTGGAGTATATCCCTTCAGAGGCGAACCATATTCACGAGCTAAACCAAAGTCTCCCACTTTCAAAATTCCTTTATGGCTCAACAGAAGATTTGAGGTCTTCAAATCCCGATGTAAAATCCAATTGTCGTGTAAGTGAGCAACTGCACGCAACAGCTGCAACATGAGGCATTTCACCTCGCCTGAAAACACAAAAATTTTAAATTAACTTGAAAAACCAATGTTCATCACAAAAAAGGAAGAGATCACAGAAATAAATATTTCTTTTCTTTCTCTCTGATAACAACAAATACAAAGAAATCTAGCTTCAGTGCTCATCATTGAGACATATTTCATAAAGAGCATTTGTGCATTTCCTTCTCCTCTCTGTCAAACCTTTCTCTTTATCTCAGTTTTGCTGAGTGCATTTATATAATATGGTCATTCTAACAATTTTTTAACCTCAGAAAAAATATGTCATCTGGAATAAGAGTTCTATTGTAAACCTAGTTTTCTTTATTACAATGGAATGCTCTCAACTTATGAGAGACAACTTATATAAACATGTAAACTATTTACTATAAGTAGTAGTATATATACTTGTACACTTTGTATGTTATAGGTATACACACTTGTAAGTTAATGTTGCTGTTTTAATTTCTCAATTAGTGAGGGTACAATATGGCACAGATTTATTTACGTAGAATGTAAGTATTTCATGGAAGTTCAGAGAGGCACATAAATGTGGGGCAGGGGAAGTACATATTTGTAGTCAAATTATATATGGAGCGAACTATTAAAGGAGATCAGATATCTATCCTATTTTGGACAATAATACGGAATAATATTTTTGAACAGTTTACTTGCACCCAACACTCACCATGCTGGATACTCAGATTCTCAAGAAATTTCCCCAGCTGGTAGAACACAATGCAAAACCCACGTATCAAAATTTGGTGGTGCTATTGAGTATTAGAAATAGTATTTTAGAGCTGTTTTGCATTAAGACCCTTTGTGACCTCCATGTCTCTCATATTGGGTAAACCATTGAATTGGTAGAATCGGGAACGTTATGCAACATCTATCAATCGGTGTCAGATATCCAGCATATTCATTCTTTCACAACTGAGGGCAAAGGCCACATTCTGTTGGTCTCATTTCAGTTTGAAGTGCAGTGTGACAAGTGTTCTTAATAATTCTATCAAACAAAGTCAGTTGTAAGGATATCTTAAACCAATGTTATTTTTAGGGAAACTGAAAAAGAAACTTTTACACAGTGCACTTGGTGACATTCTATGTTCTATCTGAACCTGCAATGTAAACACTCATTTTTGTAACCCTGCATGCCCTCCGAGGCTATTGACCATGCCGCCAGATAGGCTGTTGCCCTCTAGTTTCTAAGTGGCAGCATGGCTTGTGAATAATGGCTGCAGGACCGGCAGCATACGGTGGTGTCTGCTATTTTCAGACAGTAAGGTCTCAATACTAATTGTCACAAGGACATAAGTTACAAAGCATCATCATTAAAAATTTGTACATAGAAGTTTTGAAAGGTTCTGACCAAGCTGGTAAAATTTCATATCAATCTGAGTATTCAGCATGGTGAGTGTCCCTTGTTAGAACAATTTATTTAATTATAATGATAAATTAAAAAGCATTAAAAATTATTTTCTATTTAAGTATCGCACTTACTCTGCACTTTCATTGGAGCAAGTATTTTTACAATTTAGTCAGATCAATTTATTCATCTAGCTCTCTTGAGCTCAATGTTTTGGGTTCTTTCTAATAAATAATTTGTTGAGAGCCTTTATTAAATCAGGACCTGGGTCAAGTTGTATCAGGTGCCCCACCTTCTGAACCCCACTGATCAAAAAAGCTACAAAAATTCTCAAACCCTGGGACCTCACAGTCAGAGGTACTGCAGTGACATCCACTGATGCCCCTAACCATAGGAATCGCCTAAGCCAGTCTATCAAAGAACTAAAAACTGCCCTTGGATCTTCTACAATACCCAAATATCTTAATAAAAAATCAAGAAATAATTCCCTGGTACCACCATCAACTTACATAACACTCAAAGTGAGTGAATTAGATAGCAAGAGCAGTAGGGTGTGCAAGGGAATGACAGAGCAAGAATAATAAGTATGAATGTGACAGAGCATGCGAGGGCGAGTAAGGAAACTTCTGTGAATTACTCAATATTCTCAACATTTTCTCAGCTGCAATGCTATGTGAATTAGTCATTGGAGATGTAACGTACATAACATTTTGATATGGACTATGGTGTCAGAAGTTGATTTCCTTTGAGAAGTCCAAAATTTGACATTTTTATCATATTGGACAACAATATTATAAGAAGATATTAATTTAAAGACAGTCATAACTTTATAGCACTAGTGTTATCTACACTGGGTTCTCTACTTAAAAGTTCTCTGATTATTTATTTGAAACATAACAGGGATCATCCTAAAGTACACATATATGGTCAACTTCATCAGTGCAAATAATTATAATTTAATAATCATACATCATACTACAAAGTTCACACTCAATACAAAAGTGTGCTGCCAAATGTTAAAATCATTGTATTTTTAAGGTCCTATATCAAAATAGCAAATCTTGCTCTGAAACTACACATAGCATTG
Organism: Gryllus longicercus; assembly: GCA_038098605.1. NCBI lineage: Eukaryota > Metazoa > Arthropoda > Insecta > Orthoptera > Gryllidae > Gryllus > Gryllus longicercus. The sequence goes on along the minus strand of JAZDUA010000128.1, from coordinate 1,599,406 downwards.
TATAAAGGGCCAAATAATATCTTTGAAAAATAGTCATTTATACCAGTAAATAATATTTAAATCAAAAGGACCACCAATTTTAAGAAATGAGATTTGCAAAATTATATGATCATTCTGTTTTTCAAACTTCATTCTGTGACTTTCAAGTATTTATGGAAGTCTAGTGTTATTTGTTTGTTCCATGGCATCCTTAAAAGTACACTATTTATGTGAAGTGACAAGTTGATGAGAAATAAAATATTCTAAAATATAAAAAATAAAGCAATCACATATGACAAATGTCTATATGCAAAAAATACTTGAATGAGCAAAAAATAATGTGACAAGAGATAAGAAATGGAAACGGATTTTCTTTTCATTGGCACAATCTCAGAAAGGAAGAAAACATATTTTTAAGGAGATAAAGGAGGATGATCATTCATAGTTCACTTCAGTTACACAGGAACAACATCCCTTGTTTTCCCAACTGGTCAGACACGAGCCACAGACTTTCAGTATCTCCTTGCAAAATAGCTTTTGGCAGTTGCTGAGGAAATTGGTACAGATTTTTCAATATTCCTTCAAAACAAAGCATCTATTCACATTGCCCAGACAATAAAGAAATGGTTTTATCGTCACAATGTGAATGTCGTGGAATGACTAGCCATTTCTCTAGACCTTAACCCAACAGAGAACCTTTGGAGAATGTGTAGAAAAAAATTATGAAGGTGGAAAGCAGTATGAGAATGTTGAAGAATTAAAAACTTCCATTGTTTTAACATGAATAAATTAAAAATTGTCCATGTTTGAAAAACTTGTGGGGAGTACGAAGCTAGAGTATTCAATCTTGTCAAGATATATGGGTCAGAAATTGGTCATTACAATGGAATGGTCTTATCACTTTGATATATCATATTCTTATTTTAAATTTTGTTAGGAAAATAAAATAAAATAAAATAATTCTATAGATTATCTCACCAATACAATTTCTGTTACGCTAAGAATATTTTTGTTTGAAAATTAAATTGACCATAAAAGATTCACAAATTGATCTTATCATTTTGCAACATACCTTACATAATGAACAACTTGTAGTTATTTCTTTCCCTAAAAAAATTTAATATCATCACCAAATTAGATCTGAAAGTATTAAAATAATTATTCCACCTCCTGAAATTATTTATAGGCTAGTAATCTTAAAGAATATATAGCATAAAGGTTAATGCAATCACCTGGAATAAAGCACTGCTTCTTCTGTTTCATTGTTTCCATGAGAGATTTGAGGTCATGTTCCACATAGTCCATAACAATGAAAATTTTATCCATGTTACTTCCAACTACAATTTCCCGCACCGTCACTATGTTCGGATGCTGAGCCTGGAAAATAAAATTTATCATGAAATTGGCATAAGTACCCAGCATTGCCTAGGTATTTATCATTATTTATAAGACAGGAAGATGAATTCCATATACCGTATTTACGTGATTATAAGCCGACCTTTTCCACCCCTTTTTATTTAAAAAATTGACCTTAGGCTTAGAATCGGTATCATTGTGTTGCTATAACGTAGCTGACATCAGACACCTGTAGAGATAACTATTTTTCGTCGGCCACGCAACCGATACGGTAGAAAGAACAGATAAAACATGCATGAAGCCATAACATGTATTAATTTCAAATATATAATTGTCTGATTAAAATTCTGTGTGACAGTTGGAGTAAAGCAGTGTTGCCTTACTTGAGACACGCACGTGGTTCCGGCCACCAAGCCCAGGACGAACCCCAGCAGTCATTTTTTTTCAGTGATCTCGGGCTAGTCTATCACAAGTGTGCACTTGGATAGATGACACCTGGAAGAGTATTCCTAGAGAAGTTGTCACAAGGGCTTTTAAAAAGTGTTCAATCTCAAATTTATTTGGCGGTAGGAAAGATGACTTCCTTTTCATGGGCGAAAGTGACAAAGAATCAAATGAGGAATCTGAGTCATCCAATGACTGCTTCAGAGTCAATGATGTCTAAAATGTATTGAAATCAGTGGTCTGAGTGTGTTAAGAATCAATTGTGTTTCTTATGTTCAAATAAATAATTCCCCCCCCCCTTTGTTATTACATTCATTATTTCTAGGGGTCGGCTTATGATCAATCAGCTCATAATCGAGTAAGTACGGTATTCCCACCATGCAGCAGAGACTACATCTGTCTATTCTATTATATTCCTGTTCTGCCCCTCTCTGCCCATCTGGAAATAACCGGTCTTCCTCACTCACATTCTCACTAAAAAAATATTATTGCGGTTTCTGACCCCAAACTTCCCAACTCACCTTATAACTAAAAATAATACACAAATCTAAACTAAAAAATATATTACTTGAATTCACATACATTCTTGTCAAAGTTTATATATTATATACCAATATCTTCAATCAATTGCCACATTTTAAAACAACTCTATCCATATTTTTTTCTTCTTACATATATTTATAAAGGAAAGTTTTAATTCAACTTCACACTGAGGCAATTGATTTTGAAATATAAAAGTGCTCTTAATTGAATTCGAGTACACATTTTACGGTCTTTGATAAATAGTGGCTAATGAAAAGGTGCCCATTAACCACTTAGACAATTATAATATCTCGAAAAGTCCAAGATGACAGTGGATCTCAGATTGACAAACGTTTTTCTATTATCTAAGATAGGTAACCTCTTTTGTTCTATTTTCAACAACCTTGAAAAACAGTGTTGATACATGTTCATTTCCTGCAAATACCTATTTCCCATTACCTTTTTATTTCAATAATACTTCTTCCTGACAAACTTTTTTCACTGAATCATTCCTTCACCAATAAAAGGTATGATTTCACTCTCCTCTATAATAAAACACTTTTATTTAAAATTCATCCAGCTGTTAGTTTCAACATAACACGTAAATCATTCATAATGTTTTGCTTTCACAATTACCAAATATGTAATAGTCATGCTTAATTTATTACAATTAAACTAATAACTATTTTATGCAGAACACATGTGCATTCACACCTTTTTACGACAATATCAAGCACATCCTTCAGCAAAATGACTTTTTTCAATTCAATATGTTTTGTACAGTAAATACATTCATGCCTAGATTCGATTAAAATCAATATCCAAGTTACTATTATAAACAGAGTGAAAAAACCTTGTCAGAATCATTCTTAAATATGAATATTTGGAAGTAGACAATTGAATGTAAAATAAACACTGATCCCTCTCCTATCCTACATATCCGCAATTCTGTGCAATGATGAACTCAATCATAGATCTCAATTGTCATCCTCTGGTGACGCGTGTCTAAACTATTGCAAATTGATGCACTCTTGAATCAATGATGTAATGCTAGGAGAAAAAGGGCCACAAAAGTAATTATTTTGTAAATATATTGCAGTTTATGGTTGTTAATAATCACCTATATACTACAAATAATATTTCTGTCTACTTATACTTATACTTCTGTCTCATAGCACAAAGCAACCGTAAGTTTAAGAGCACCATTTCTTCTTTGATTATGCATTGTGTGCGGTTCTGTGTTGCCTAATGCTCTGTGCTCTTATTGCAGTTTTGTTTCTTGCTTTTGATCTGATGCTAGAATGACCACATGACCACATATCTGCTGCCCAAGTAAGTTGCAACATCACTCTACCCCATCTCAGCTGACAGTTGACAAAAATATCATACGGACAATAGTACTTCTGACTTTAAGGATAATAACACAAAAGTTTATCAATAATGGTACAGTATATTAAGATAATATAATGCAGTAACTCATCATACTTGTCTCCTTACATAATAACTTATATTACATAATAAAAATATACGAGTTTATTTATGGTGATATTTTTCACATATACAGTAAAAGTAAAATTATAAAATTACTAACCTTCAATAATGTGTTTATTTCTCTTAATGATGTAATGGGAAAACCTTCCTTTTCTTTCTCCATTTTTAGTCGTTTTAAGGCAACTACTTCATTTGTCCTCTTGTCTCGAGCTCGGTAGACAACCCCATACGTACCTTCTTCAATTCTGTAACATAAAATAATACTACTATCACATCTTTAGAAAATTTACAATATGAAACTCTAGGAACAGTCATTTGTAAATAAAACCAGGAGAATTAATCACTACTGAATTTTATGCACAAAATTAGATAGTTAAAATACATTCAAATAAACGTTATCTGTAATGTCCATACCTATTCAAACACTGGAATTCTTCCACACTTCGACAACCCTGAATAGCAGGCAAATAAGGAGGAAGAGAGTCCTGCAAGACAATATCTGATTTGGGAGACTCATCATTAATGAAAGGAATACCATTTTCATCCACCTGGTTTCCTTTGCCTTCTGTAGTATCTGTTTTGTTGGGTTCAGTTTGATTCTGACTAGTTTCTGAGCCAGCAGGAGAACTCCGTTCTGCAGCTACTGTAGGTGATCCGTTATTACTATATGTCTCTTCAACATCAGTATTCCGTCTTGCTGACTCTTCAGTGTCTCCTTTAATCACAATACAAAAATACGGTGAACTTACAGTTATTTAAAATAAAGTATTCACAAAATTGGTCAATTTATACCTGCTTCCTCCTCAGTTGCAGAACTACTATCACTCTCATCTTCTTCTTCCTCTTCTTCTTCCTCAGCTAAACTTGAGGCCTCATCATCATCGTCTATTTCTTGTCCATGAGAATGACCATCAGTTCGACTCACTTTATTTTCAACACCAGATCCAGTTTCTTCCTCCTCATCAGAGTCATCTGATACTGTAACGACTTGTTGACTCAATTCGTCCTTTAGGCCGCCTAACAAAGAGACACCTACTACTCAACCCAGGATAAAAAAAATTGTTATAACATTCTACAGAATAACTCAATGATCAAAAATTTTCAGAGCAGATGTCAGATGTGACAAACAAATACAACAGAAGTCAGCTGATTTTCAGACAATGATAATTTTATTAATGAAATTATGATGACAAAACATTTCCAGTATGAATTTATTATTACTTCCAAATATAATATTATAGTTATAATATTAAGTTTCATTTTCGTAAGTGTTATTATAACAATTTTCAGTTTGAGATTTTTATCAAGATAGTTTAACTAATATGAAATCGTTTTCACACCTATGTTGCATATTTAACACATCTGGTCAATAAGGAAATTCACTTTACCTTCAGTGTCCATATCTTTATTTCGATCAACATCCTCACCACGATGCTTTTTGCGCTCCCGACTAGGAGTGCGATCTCTCTTCTTCGCCAATTCACGGAGCGTACGTTCCTTCTCTTTTTCTTTCTCCAGATGACGTCTTTCTCTTCTAGCCTCTAATTCTCGTCTATAAGCATCCTTTTGTCGAGCCATTTCTCGATCTATACACAAAGAAAGTACATTTAACATATATTCACAGAGATAGGGGAAAATTGTTATAACAAATTATTAAAAATTCAAGGTTAATTCATTAAAACATTTTATTTTATATATGAAATATCTAGTCAAAAGACTTCTTTAAGACTACTACTAGAACTGAAAATCAGGACGATAGCAAATTCCCAAAGAAATTCACAATGAATACCTGGGGAAAATTGTGAAATTTAATTGCAAAAAGCACACCTAAGTGCACCATTGAAATCAATGAATGTCACGCCTCCAATCTCTGAGATATTCCTCAAATAATACAACAAAATCTCATCAAATCACACTCCACATTTTAATTTACTTACCATTTATCATTAGGATTATTTTCCAATTACATTCATAAAAACTTATCTTCTTGTTACCATTCTAGAAATGTTTTGCAATTTATACAAATTGTAGTGAGAGCTACCTTTATATTTTGTTATTTGGCATGTGCTACTTAAACCTAATATGTACATTCATAATACATTTAATAAACGGATTCCTCAGCCTCAAGTCCCAAGTAAAATCTTTTCTGTAGCACAACTGTTTCTATACAATTAGACTCTACAGAGCATCCAAAAGGAAAGTAATATCAATTTTAACAATGATATGTAATGTATTATTTATCATTTGGCTTATATAATTCTAAAGAACCTGTAGCAAGTATTGTACTTCAGCTTCTAGGTCAATGATCCCTATCTCTATCAGGTTTTTGTCCAGTTTCTCTGATCCTAAAGCAAATGCTGAGATGATCTCTTGCTTTGTTTCTGGACATAAATGTAACATCAAATTAACTTCTCCTCATAGCAAATCATACACAGTTTTTAACCGTTTTTGACATTAATTAATTAAAAAATATACAACATTTAAGAGGACAAATTTCTTCATTTTTTAGTTGATTTCCTCACGTTTTTCTATTAACATTTTAAACTAAAAACAATAAATTATATTAACACAAATAGAACTAGTCACACCACAACAGCTCTCTTGCATTATATGCAATGTATGCAGTATGCATTATTTTGCAATTTTGAAACACTAGAGAGATTTACAAAATAAGACTACACCTTGTCTTAAAATATTCGTTGCCTTATCCTAAAAACAAGTAAAAAAAAAATTGGAGGTTGAGAACATATATATTTTTAATTACCTTTACTTCAAGGAAAAATCACACAAAAAATGCTCTTCTTCAAAAATTTGGTAATGATTTTTCTTGAAGATCTAATTTTACTTTCCTGCTATTTTCTCTATTTCTCTGTATGCAGTACAGAGAAAGTATTGTAATGTTGCGGTGATTAAAAGGGAAACGTTTTTACAATTTTATACACTTTACTAGAACTCTAATTACCAGGCCCTGATCACAAAAAAAAAAAAAAAATCAGATAAATCTTGCCCCTACATATAACTAAATTACTTCCTCTAACACATTGCAGACAGAATCCATGTTTTGTGGAACATTCTTATTGAAAAATTGATTGACGGCAGAATGTTTGTCCCTCCATCTATCTGTGGTCAACGCTAGCGCATAAACGTTCAGCTGCTTTTCTCCAAAGTTGATATTCCTCAATCGATCTAGCTTAAGTCAAGTCTCCTTGAATTTGAAAACTTTATTTTAGTGGGGGGATTCTTTACAAGGATTGTGAGATTAATTTAATATTTGCAGAAATATCAAAGACAGCAAAGACTACAATGGGGTAAAGAATCCATAAACAAATATGTTGTTTACAATTAAACAAGACAGAATTCAGCATAATCAGCCGTGTGGAATAATATAGGGAGTGGAATAGGTAATGTAAAAACAAGGACACATGAGCAATTTCCATGTAAACAGTGTCAAATGTAGGAAAATTAATAACAGCTAAGTAGCTCAAAGAATAAAGTTACAATGTAAATGCAAGGGTAACTTATGAGAGCATAGATCACATTCAAGAGACCGAACAAAATGCACTTTTAGAGGCAGGAAGAAATGCGTTTGGAAAAGATTTCACGCAGGAGAAAACAGGAGATGAGTGCGCGCAACTCAAAACGATGGAGAGCTTAATCAGACTTGGTGGCGGAAGGACGTGCAGAAGGAACACTCGCGGAGTAAAGTTGTATTTAGTACAGAAATAGTTTAAATCTGTCAAGGTGAAAAGGGGGAAATTAAAATTACGTACGTTGTTAATTGAACTTTTCTGGATATGGAACTGGAATGAAACATCGAAAACAGCCAAGGTCACAGCATCTGCTTCACAAAGGAGTAAGTCTGTAAGTCTATTTATTTCAGCAGAGGGCCCAAAGAATTCCCGAGTCCATGTTAGAATAAGTAATCCTATGTACGTTTATATTTCATCATTGGGAGTTGGTATGGACAATGTATCGTACCCACACATATACATTTTCCCATGAAAGTGAAAATTCGGGCGTCGAATAGAATAGCAGGAAAATAAAATACAATAATAAAATACAAAAATATAATAAAAGAAGGTGGTGTTTATAATTCTGATACAAATACAAGCAGTGGGTAAATTCTTAATAGATTGGCATGCCCAATGCGGGCGAAGATATTAATGTTGTTGTTGTTGTTGTTTTGCTATTGGGTTATTGTTGCATTGCTATAGTTGTTATTATAGCCTGGATAAAACCCACTATAGACATTTGAAAGTACACATAAAATATTAAAAAATTTCTCACAGGCGGAAAGTAGTACAAACACAAGCATAAAAAAAATTGCAACAAAAGTAAATACAAGCTCACAAATTTCACATAATCAAAACTAATCAAGATGTCTATTCAAAAAACTTTGAAAGGCATTATTTCCAGTTGTCAAGTGCCCAAGCTATTTGCCAAATCACAAATGTCACTCATCGTCTGATTAGCACAATAGTTACTCACAGAAGTGTCAACTAAAAAAGAAGTTGTTCTCCTAAAGATTCGCTTCAGAACTATAAACAGTATGCAAGAAAGAATGTCTGCAGAAAGTGCGTCTATTCTATCCAACAAAATATGTAGGAAATAAATATACGCATGCTTTCTTCTACAATGAATATTTAATTTAGATCTTAGGAGAACATCATCAGAGTCATGATTGGCTGGGGCCATTGTTAGGCCAATTCTATGGGCAAAACCCCGTAGGAACTTCTCTTGCAAATTGCAAAGATCTTGCTGGAGCACAGCAACATCATCATTGTTAACTAACGTACACAATTTGGCGTCATCCACATAAAGCAGACATCGACAATCAGCCTACCCTGGTAGGTCATTTATACAAATATTAAATAGTGGGGGCTCAAGAAGCAAACCTTGCAGAACTCCACTAGGTACATCAAATATACCTGATGAATAGCCTTTAATACAAACAAGCTTCTTTCTGTCTGTCAGGTAACTACCAATGCAATTTAGCAAAGCTCCCCTAATATTGCAAGTAAGATAACATGGTTAATGTGATCAAAAGCCTTAAAAAAATCTGCATACACATCTAGTTGTGCTCCTCTTGACTTGGCATCACAAATCGCATTCTGCAAAAGGACCAAATTTATAACAGTAGATCTATTTGGCTAAAAATTATGTTGCGCAAGTGTTAAATATATGATATTGCAGATGATATTGACAGGTGATATTGAAGATAAAGGTTTTGATGGCAGATTTTAAAATAAGGTCATGTACAATTTTTCAAAACATTTGAGTACTTTTCTGGTAATTTTGTGGGAAATTTAGTCAATTTTTAATTTTGTACACAATTTTCTTTCTCAGAAACAGCACCTAATTGTTTGATTAAATTTTGACCATCGAGAGCAAAAAGGACACTTAAGAGAATAGTGCAGAATCATTTTCATTACAATCCTCGATTTTTTAAGAAATTGCACAAAACGTTTTGGCACCCTTTAACTAAAATTATAATTTTTTCCCCCTCTTTATTTCTTTTCCTTTATGTAATTAGTTCATTACAAACAGGTCTTCAAATAAGCTTGTGTTTAATTTTTTGAAAATACAGTAAAATCTTTCTAAACTGGTACCTGTACAAGCCAGAAACCTGCCTTCAGCGAAAAATTTCTCTGGCCTGTCAGGTTAAGTGGCATTTTACACAACAAAAAACAGAATCTTAGACGGAAACGGAACTGTTTTTATGTCCTGCAGGGGGAAAATCTTTAATTAGCAGAGACACGCAAGATACTCTTCATGGAATGAATGTATCTGCAAGTCTGTTTTAATTTTTCTGTCCCAGTTATATGAGTTTCAGTTGCGGCAGCTGCAGAGTGATGGCAAGAAGTTTCAGTTGTCAGCGTAGAAGACAACCTTGGGGTCGCTTGTTTCTCAAGGCCTAGTTCCTAGAGGAATTCCCTCTCTCCCGGCTCTGAGTGTGAGAAGGTGCACACCCATGGCACATATCTACCAACCCCGCACTGACAATCAAAACTCCTTGGACAACCCCGCATTGGTCACGACCATGCGAGGGTGTCAGAAAGACATTCTAGTACTCTGGGTTGTGACGCAGTGTGTGATGAAAGAGTCATTGAGCAGTCCAGGTGCAGCCACTAGGCAGTGAGTTTTTAGGAGTTTTATAACCTGCTTAACAATGATTGGAAAAAACATATACCCTTAGTCTTTGTATACTCACAAAGCCTTCTGTGACATCACACATACTGAAAGGCAAGGCCATGCCCACCTCAGCAAAGACAAATAACCATGTCCACAGCAGGACTCAAACCCGCAACCTTTCCTACCGAGACGGTCAGTCGGCACATGCTCTAGCGACTTCAGCCATCCAGGTTGGCAGGGAGTACATACTAATAATGTAGGGGGAAAATGCCGATTTTTAAAAAAAATACTTCTATTCATAAAAGAACATGAAATAAAATGGAAGAAAATTGATGGAATAAAACAATTCTGAAAATACTAAAAATATAATATAGTACTAAATATGTAAAAATATGTAATGCAAAAATTGTATACTGTGTTAAGATAGTCCTCGAAGATCACAATTCTCAGAACGTTTAAAAGACAAAAAAATGTAATTACATAAAAAACCGGTCTCCACATATTTATGTTAAAATAGTGGTGCTACAGAATGGCACAGACTTTCCTGTACTAGCTTTCTATTTCCTTTGGTCTCAGCTAGCTATTCAAACTTGCCACGTACTCTTGACTGCTGCCATCTATCACGACCCAGAGTACTTTTTTTTTTTATATTTTCTTAATTTTTCAGCGTCCTAATAGGAGAACTGAAATAATATTTTAAGAATATTAAAGAATAGGAGAACTCTGTCATCAATGGCAATTTTCTTTGAAAAATTTGGATCAGTTTTTAAGAAAATAGCACTTAAGGGCTACAGTAAATTTGAAATATAACCACTTTTTCACAGAAAAAAAACTTCATTTGAAGCATATTAACTCACAAATGCAATAGTGTTTACAAATTGCTGGAAATGTGTATATTTCCAGCATGAGAAATCTTTTGAAAAACACTTATGTAATTTTTGAAAAAACAAAAAATACCTCAAAATGGGCTTTAGTTCATATTAAAGAATGCAATTATCACTCTCCTTTCGAAATGTTTCAAGAAAAGGTTTGGAGCCATGTTTTGGAAACTGGCATTTGATTGTTTCTGAAAATGCAGAATTTTGAGCTAGTTTTCACACAAAACAGTTGAATTTTTGAGAAACTTTATCTGACATTACTTACAGCACATGTACTCATAAATATAATAATGTGGAATTTCTTGCAACATTTCCAAAAAACTACAAAAATTTTCAAAAAATGTACCTGATCTTAATGAAAGAACTAACAATGGAGAACAAATTTTATTTGAAGGAAAAATCTTTATCTTAAATAGTGTAGTTGTAGGAAGATGCCAGAAAAAATTCAGTCTTTTGCAATTTTCGAAAATTGTGAATTATCAGTGAAAATTGGACCTATGCCACTTTCATAAGAGAATTTTACTCTGGTCTTACAAGAAAGTTAAAGAAAATCTTAGAGTCTGGTTTTGAGAAAATTTTGAAAATGTCCAGAAGCTTCATGTAAAGTACCTCCAAATTTTAAAAAGAGTGTTTTTCAAAATCTCAAAGCTTGGACATGAGCAAGATGGACAAGGGTTTCTTTAATTTGGAAAAAATCCTATGCATGGTTTAGTGGTGTTCACAGACGGATGGAAATGTGGGACCCCTAAACGTGTATTTCCGTTGAAATTTCGAAATCAATTTCCCATAGCATTACATAACTTTCCCTATACCATATTCAGGATTTGGCAACACTGGTGTTGCAATCTGGCAAATGACAGCTCTATCGTAAAGTTGGATGTTTTGAGGTTATACATACTCAGAACGTTTTGACATATGAGCACTATTTGTGTTGTTTACAGTAACTTAAAACATTCATCTTGGCCCCAAAATGGAATTAAATCGCGAACATTTTCGAGCGATTATTTTTTACAACTTTCGACGTGGATTAACTCAGCAACAGTGCATTGATGAACTTAATTCAATTTTTGGCGATGAAGCTCCATCAAGGACCAGTGTTCATCCATGGTATGGAGAATTCAATCGTGGTCATAGTTCACTGCAAGACGAATTTCGCGAAGGTCGTCCAAAATCAGTTGTTGTTCCGAAAACCATTGATGCTGTGCGTGAACTGATATTGCAAGATCGTCATGTGACCTATCGTGAGATTGAGACAACCTTAGGCATTAGTGGGACCAGCATACATTCAATATTGCATGAACATTTGCTGTCAAAGAATTTGTTCGCGTTGGATCCCACACAATTTGTCAATCGCTCAAAAAAGGCTCGTGTCGATTGGTCGAAAGAAATGCTCAAAAAATACGATCGCGGTGCTTCGAAACACGTCTATGACATCGTGACAGGTGATGAATCGTGGATTTACGCGTATGAGCCCGAAAGTAAACAGCAGTCCACTGTATGGGTGTTTCAAGATGAGCAAAATCCAACAAAAGTTGTTTGCGCACGAAGCCCTTCCAAACAGATGGTCGCCTGTTTTTTCGGAAAAACTGGACATGTTGCAACCGTACCACTAGAACAACGCAGAACAGTCCATTCTGAGTGGTACACAACAATTTGTTTGCCAGCTGACTTCGAAGAAATCAGAAAAACCAACCGCCGAAGACGGATCACTCTTCACCACGACAATGCGAGCTCTCGCACATCGGCTCAAACAATTGCATTTTTGAGCACCCAAAACATCGATTTGATGAGTCATCCGCCGTATAGTCCTGACTTGGCACCGAATGACTTCTTTTTATTCCCGTACGTAAAAAACAAACTGAGAGGTCAACGTTTTTCGACACCTGAAGAAGCGGTTCCTGCATTCAGAATGCATGTTTTACAGATACCTCAATCAGAGTGGCAAAACTGCTTCGACAATTGGTTTAAACGCATGCAAATGTGTATAGATCTTCATGGGGAATATTTTGAAAAACAATAAAGTGATTTTCGATGAATAATATTTGTTTTTGTTCTCTAATCCTGAAATATAAAAGGCAGCCCTCGTATAGATGAAAGTATATGGAAAGTAAAAAGGAAATGATAAATATAGTGTTATAATAATTGTAAACTTTATTATAATTTGTGCATTCATCCTTCATCATCATCGTCGTCATCCTCATACCTCATTCCCCCAAGGCTAAGAACCTTTTGAGTGTAAAAATGGATTCAACATAGAAATGTTGATCCCCTCCCCCTCCCCCCAAAAAGTCACGTGCACTTACCCCCGGGAAAATATGACTGGGCCTCTGTGGGTACAGTTGCGCGTTCGTGTGGTCCTAAGATGACCGATTCGCGACCAAAAAAAAAAAAAAAAAGAAAGAAAGAAATTATTATAATGTGCTTAAAGTTAGTTTTTTATTTGATACTGACCACTGTACATGGCATTTTTGCCATACAATGCAGCAACGGATATTTGAGGAGTTCATTGTTGAATGGCGGCAACATAGATAAGATAACAATATATATATATATATATATATATATATATATATATATATATATATATATATATATATATATATATATATATATATATATATATTGTATAATGTGCTGGAAATAATGTGAGAAAATATTTGCAGTTATAGCACCATGAGTTTTAGAACAGATTTTATTAAGGAAAAAATCAATAGCATCAATATTCTAGTTACGATATGTTAAATTCTTACAATTTACAGAAAACATAGTTCCTGAAAATAATTTAATAAGCATACTTAGCCCTTTTTGGAAAAAAATTACATTCAAAATTTGGAGCTCTTTCTGGGAAAATAATTGCTTAAACACTGGTACTACTTCACAAAAACTCCTCGCGTATTTGGAAAATTATACACGACTTAACTTCAAGATTTGACTTTGAAGAACAGATTTAATTTAGGAAAACAATCTATCTTCAATTCTGAAATTGTAGGATAATGCAGTAAACGTTTTGAACTATTGGACAATAAGAGCCAATAATAACAGATATAAGCCATGTTTTGGTGTTCTTTGCTTTTTCTGAAGAAAGTTTAAATAAAAAGTCTGGAGAAATTTTCTAGGAAATTTTGGAAATGTTAAGGCTTTATGTCCTGTACCCATCCACCCCCAAAATCAGAATATATCTGTTTCAAATTCACAGGACCTGGCTTTAGGCAGATTGATATTGGAATATTAATTTTGAAGAAAATCTGAATGGTTTAGGCACTAATGTTGCCCATCGATAAAGAGACTTTTGTAATTTTCCATCAACCAATTTATTGGTAAGACTCGCAAAATGTGGATACAGACTTCGTATATTAGAGGAAGTAACAAACTTCATAGAGAAACAAGATTTATCCACTTTTTACTTTCCCAAATACATACGCATATAAGTAGTAATTTACATAGTATAAAGAAAGTTATGTAGTGCCGCAGAAAATCGATTTCGAGACTTCCAAAATTTCCTCAAAAACAGCTCCAAATTTTTTCTTTAAATTTATAGTAAAAATAGAGTAAAATATACTTATAAAGATGGTATGTCCAATTTTCACGGTTATCTCTGAATTTTCGAAAATTTCAAAAATTTGGCATTTTTTGGATGTCTTTCTACAACCACAAAAATTAGAGATAAAAGGACTTTTCCTTTAAATGAAATTTGTTCTCCATAGTGAGTTCTTTCATTAATTTCAGATCATGTATATTTTTTGAAACTTTTAGTTTGTGCTCAATATTGCATGCAACATGTGCAATATTAAAAAATTACAAAAACAAGATTTTCTCAAAAACCGCTCCAAATTTTTTCTTCAAACTTTTGGTAGGGATAGATCTAAATTCAGCCTTTAAGATGACACATACGCCATATTGGTCTATTCATTTGCGTTTCAAAAATTATAAAAATTTTTTTGACCTGTCTCTTACATCGTTAAGATTTAAATTAGCAGCAATTTGTTCACATGAATGTATTTAGGAGTACCTATGCTTTAAATAATGTTGGATAAATATTCTCAAAACTCAACAGTTTTCTGTGAAAATTATTCGCATTCAACCACCATTCAAAATTCCGCATTTTCAGAAACACTTCTCTCACAGAAACATTTTCTCAAAAATGGCTCTAAAGTTTTTCTTCAAACTTTTCTAATGGATAGTGCCAATAGCACTTTTTAAGATGACACAGAATTAATTTTGCTTTGTTCTTTTGCTTTTTCAAAAATTCCACAAATGTAATTTTTTGTAAACATCTCTCACACTTTTAATGTGCACATTTCCAGTGATTTGTAAACGCTATTGAATTTGTGACTGAAGTGCTTGAAATGACTTCAGTTGAAGTTTTTTGAAAACTCAATAGTTTTCTGTGAAAAGAGCAAATTTTGAATATACAGCAGCACTTAAACCCAATTTTCTTAAAAACAGGTCCACTTTTCTAAAGAAAATTGCCATTCCCATTTACTTCTGTTCTTTAATATTCTTAAAACAATATTTCCATTTTATTAGAAAACCAAAAAACTAAGAAAATTTCAAAAAAATGTACTTTGGGTGGCTATAGATGGTAGCAGCCAAGAGCATGTGGCAAGTCCAAAGCTAGCTGAGACCAGGGGAAATAGAAAACTAACATGGGAAAGTCTGGGCCATTCTCTAGCACCACTAGTTATATATTATGGCAACACAACGAGTTTTCTGTTGAAAAATCAGTTTTCTGCTGCACCAATACAATACTTTCTCTATAACAGTAGCATAACATTTGGGCCTGCAAGGTGGGTGGGCCCAGGTAAAAGAGGGCCTATTTTTAGGCTAAATGCTTTGTGGGCAGTTGCACACTCAGTTCATTACACTACTGCTCTATACTATGTAAATAGAAAGCAAAGAATTAAAAATAGCATAGATAAATACACAATTAATTAAAAAATAGCATTTATAAATCATATAAATTGTAAGCAAATGATATAAGCATTGGGTAGTTCAGGATTAAGATGCTGAAAATTAATCATTCAAGAACAATGAACCACACTTTCACAGGACCTGACCAAAAATCATTTGGTAATGAAGTACTCTAGACTATTAATAAGATGTAATAACAAAAGAGAGCTATTTGTATGTAAATAGATACCTGCTTCCAACAACCTCTCTCTTCGCAATTCTTTTTGAAGTCTCTCTGCTTTTTCAAGTGGAGTTTCTCTGGGAGGTGGGACCAGTACTTGAACAGGTTCTTCTTCAACAACCCGACGTTCCCGCTCACGGCGTTCCATTTTCATTCGACGCTCATTCTCTGATCGCCTCTTGTCTAATAACCTTTCTCGCAAATCCTCTAAAACTCTTTCACCTCGTTCAACCACTGGTTTTCCATGTTCACGACGTTCCCTAAAAAATTGATTTTTTTTAAAGACAGAATGCAACAATTTTAACTGATCACAGTTATCCCCCAACAATTTGCTATTAGTATTTTCAAATATCAGTGTTAAGAGAAAGGCTAGGAGTCTTAACATTTGTAAGCACAGTATGTCATTTCGTTGGTATATTATTTTTGAAAGCAAGCAGATTGCAGTTTCTTTAACAGCATAATCTGGAAACCCAACTCAACAATCTTTGGAGCTCAAGGCTGTTCAAAAGCAAGTTAAAATTTCATTTCTAAAAAATAGAATAACACAATTGTGAAGTAATTATATTTCATTGGGTCAAATTGAAGACAGAGGCTTTGATGACAAACAGAAAAGACATTCAAGATTTTCACAACTCTTAGGATCATGATCTCACTGAAGGAGAGCTTCGGGAAATCATCAGTTCAGAAACCTTCCTTGAAAACGGTTATGAAGAAGAAGTAACAGAAGAAGCTGCATCCTCAAGCCATTTTCATGTCGAAACTGGTAGTGATATTCTAAAACTTCAGCAACTTCTGGTGGAAAGGGCATGTGATGTGAATATTGAAATTTAAGAGAGAAATAGAACCAATTCTTTAATGAGTGTTAATTTTTAAGATGTTGATGAGGTCGGCAAGAGAAATAAATACAACCAAATACTCTGTTCAATCACTTCCAAATAACATTCAAATATTGTGTATTATTTATGATTTTTGGAAATCTTAATTCTTTTTGTTATTTTACTTACTTTCTCAATACTACTACAATATGATAGTCAATTCTTTTTCCCTTTTTTTTTTAAACCTTTTAATGCCACTTTTAATATTGATATACATGTTAACACAATTGGTTCTTACCCACTCCACCATGAAATTACTGGTGCTACAAAAGTACAGCTATGCAATATTATAATAGTACACGAGTCTGCAAAAGCGTTTCCAATCAGCAAACTATTTTTGTGAGTTTGGATGGATTTGAACTCAGGTTCTTATGAGTGCAAAATTGTATCCCTTTTTTCAAAACCAAGGCCCCTCAATATAAGATTTTCTGTTGAAAATCACCAATTTTTGCGCATGCAGTATTAATATACTGTCTCTTTACTACACAAGAATGTAGTAAGACAAGTAAGTCCAACTTTTGGATACTGTTTTAAACGAATCATTTATATTTAATTGTTAAAAAATAAAAAACCCTTCATAATATTTTCTGACATTCGTTTTTCATAATTTCTGAAGAACCAATCACATTTCTGTGCATTTTTTAGGTATGAGTCATACTGCAAATATTCAATTGAGCACTGCAATTGGGATCTGACTCTAACAATGTCTAAAATTACCTAAAAATTCAAAATCATTATTCCTAGCCTTAAAATCACTTATCCTATGATATTGCTTTCAAATGTTGGCATTCATTATGGTTCAACTGTACCCTTCCCAAGCCCCTTTCCCAGCTCAGAGAAATGTTCAATATCTTGCCTGATACTACTAAGCTCGCATTGGCGTTTAGGGCTCAGCCAGCCCAAGTGGCTCGGGCTTGCCCCATAAACAAACGTGTTGAACAGGTCTAGTGTAGACAGTTTTGCATGCATACAAACACAAATTTTCCTTCTCCTATTTCAATATTTCTACATTGCAACATGAACATTCCTTGTTACAGTTTTAATCATTGAACTGAAATTATGTCTTTCTCAGAAAACAAAACCAATTACAAACCTACAATTACTTTCAGTTTTTCCATTAAGAACTTTCTTTGCATGTTAAACCTATATTTCCCCATTTCTTAATCAAACTCAAAACATACCTATGATGGTGTTTCTCTCGCATTCTTTCTTCATGGCGTTCACGATGTTCTCTTGACCTATGGTGACTTTTACGGTGTGATTCTGACTTGGAACCATGAATCTAGAATGTAAAAATAACATTATGCCAATAAGTGCAATTAAACATTATATAAACACTGAATGCAAATACTTATTTATGAAGTTGGTTATGTAATATTTCTTTCTTCAATTTTATCAGCCGATAGTTAATAGTCTCCATTAAATGACACAATAAACACAAATGCAGGGCTCCAGAAGATCAATTGCAATTTTTGTAATGATGCTACTTCGAACACAATTTTTACACTACTCCATTCTGAGAGATAACCAGTATCATCTTCCGCCGTGAATGGACCCACCTTTCCAAATTCACGCGAAGGCTGACCCCACAAATGAAATTTACATGCCACATATGCAAATAGTAAAATATAATGAATTTAGAAAGATTTAAAAACAGTTATGTTCATAACAAAGAAACATCCAAAAGTCAGAAATCGATTAATATATTCTCCTTTTACTGTCATATTATTACTCTTCAAAAACACAAAAGAATCAAGAGGTATTTAAAAATAAAAATAACATAACCAATTTCACATTCGTAAACAGCCATGAACAAGAAATTAATTCCAAAACAAGTTCTTCATTTGTAAGAACAATATTCTTCAAAAATATTTGTAAATTTAGTTAACAAGAGCTAATACGAGAATAACTTTCTTGCATTTTTCAGTGAGGTCCAAATTGCCTTTCAAAACTACCTTTACTTATATTGCCTTACACCATTCACTCCCAATATTTTTTTGTATGTGCACTACAATTGGCAATAAGAAAACGGCACAACAGTCAATTAACAACAACGATTAACAACAGTCAAATGAAAAGAATTATCCTTGTCTTAGTCTTTATATACATTTCAGCTATCGGATATAATAATATTTCATTTACTTTTTCTTTTATGACACTGTATAAAGTCTCGCTTCTACCAGGAGCCATTATCAAGAAAACATTAACACTTATACACTGCTGGAAACAAACTTTGTCATCATTCTGCTCTTGAAAACACACTTATCTTAATATCCCTGCTTGTTTTCCCATCAACAACAACAAACAATTTACATCTTGATAAACACAAACTTTTTACATACAGCCATTCCTGTCAACAAGAGAGTTATATGTCATTTCAAATTCCATTTCACAATATCTAATAGAAGTAAATTCTTCCCTTTTCTGATACACAAATTTAACAGTTTCAAAAAAGGAGACCACAATAATGCATTCTGTAATTATTCCTTTAACTGACGTGCACATAAAATATTTCCACAATGTTTTATCTAAATTATCCATTTCATTATTATTTTTAAATAACTTCCATGCAAGCAAATTATTATCTTTCTGAGAATCAAACAGCAACTTCATTCTAACATACACCACATAAGTAATCTTAATTGAAAGATGACATATTGCAAGCGTCATATTATAATCACTACTCAGAATAAACTATTTTTGTTTCTATGGCAAATTTACTATGACATTCCATTTCCCAAGTAATACCAACATCAACAAATTATTTCATTTATGGTGGGCTTTGAAAAAAGTCAGTTCATTAAGATTGGTCTGGGGTAAAAAATTGAATTTACTGCTACATCTCAAGTGCAAGATGGTGGTAATTTTAAAACACACATACAAAACAAATTTAAAAAAAAAAATTACTGTTATTATTGAAACAGTTACGTACACTACTACATAGTCTAATTTCTATAGCGAGAAAATTCACTGCATTTTTCGCTTATTTTAGCGTTATGTATAATAAATTTTGTATTTTCTTGACAATTATAACATGAATTTTTTAAAAATAAATTTGCTAGCTCATATATTAGCTGAGAAAATTGGTTATAACAAAGAATTCATCAATTAGTGGCAATGCTTACTCTTTTTAAAAGTTTACATTCATGGTGTTCTTCCACTTACATGTTCTCGTCGACCACTAGAACTTCGTTCTGAGTGTTTTTCTCTCTTGCTGCCACTACTACTGCGTGATGATTTATGATGATGGAGAACAGTTGCCTGGGGTGGTTTAATATCAAGAGAGTCTGCTGTATCTTCTGCATCTTCATCTGAAATGCTATTAAAAAATTTATTTAAGACAAAACTTACGGAATGAATATTCATATAAAACAGCATCCAAACATAACTTACCCATATGAGCCAACCATATCCTTAGAAAGTGGCATAGGTGAATGCTTATGTGGGCTTTTTGTCAGCTCTCCATCTTCACTTTGATCCTCGACTTCCATTTCAGAGCCTTCATTGTCAGACATATGGGCAATTGACAAAGAAATACCTTGATTTAATTGAAAATAACGGGTTCACTACAAAAAGTGAACGATTTTGCCAACAAAACACAATGTGACAGTTAAGTTTTTACAACTGACTCCAGTTTTCAGGTGTGTTGTTTACATTCATTAACAATAAAACACTTCAGACACACGAAACGCGAGCTTTTCAACGAAATGTACCTCAGAAAATATCATCAAACGCTTTCTGTTAATAAGCACACGACGCACTAATTTGTGTTTTTTAGGTAAACACGCTACTTCAGGGACTAACGTCAAAGGCAATCAATTCATTCATACAATACACTTCAACCCTACACTTGCCATACGATGCATTCAATCACTACTGATACTGCCACTAATCAGAGCTCAGAACTCATGTTTGTCGCCTCGACGTACACTCACCACCTGTTCAATCACTTGAACATTGGCTTGACCAGGGCAATATACCTAGGTTAACTATTCTGTGTATTTCTGTCCGCTCCTCACACATCAGTCCCCTTCTCTGGTCACCGCAAGCACAACAGCAAAGCCTGAGCGTTGAAAGCCACAGAGCAGCCCCTAAAACCAAAGAGTCGGCTATCCTAGTAGTTTACGAGCAAACGTGTTTATGTCGTCGAAGAAAAGAGTACTCTTTATGCGTCGAAGCATGGAATAAACCAGGGCGGACTCTTGCGCATCGGATTCGACTTCAGGCAATGAGCTTCAGACAACAGTTTGCGTCACTATATTAGCGGAAATTTTAAATGCAGCCAGATACCAAAATTATCACCTCGTTTCAAGACATTGAAACATGAAGATGTAAGAAGCATATATTTAAAATATTGCATCTTTCACACCTTCATTGTGTTATTTTTGGTTGGTTACCACTGAAAATTGTCATTTTAAACCACTTTTAAAATGTTTCTCAACACTTCTCGTTCTCCATACAACATGCCGGCCAGCGTCTGGGGTGTGAAATGCCCATAGAGAAGAGATACAATCACAAAGTATACATCGCTGTTTACTTCGTGTATATACTAGAGTATGTTTGTACTTTATTGAAGTACCTGTGTGGTAGTACGAGACGCAAACTGGTGCTGCGCACAAGGAGTAAAATCGATGCAACGGAGGAAAACACTCCTGTATTTCCACCGAATAAGAGCGCTTTACTCTTGTGTGGTGGTAGCGCTTCGGAACCTTATTTACAAAACCCGCGAAATACGAATTACTAAATAGAACTGGAGACCCAGAGTACCCTTTGTTTGCCTACGGCTGGGGATATTCAAAAGAAAATACAGCTAATGCATTTGTTTGCTCAAGAAATGCTTTTGTTACAAATTAAACTTAACAAATTGTTTGATTAACAGTATTTAGTAGAAGAAGAGATAGAACAGTCTCAAAGGAGATGGAAAGATCTTTTACTAGAAATAACCACGGATTTGCAAAATTAATCTGGAAGTACAAACTAAGAAAGATCAGAGATAGAGTCAGACCACTAAAGAGGTGGCAACAGCAAGAACACTTGGAAGACGTCCTGGAAATGTCATGAAAAAATCAAAAGTTCCACAAAACAAGTCATTAATCTTTGAAAATTTATATCCATTTTTTTTAAAATAGAAGCCGTTTTTAAATACCAGCAAATTCAAAAAACTAATTATTTGTATTGTCAACATTTGTCTATTTCATTCAGTTGTCATGGGCCTGAAATCATACAAAGAAAAATAAAATATAACAATATTTATAAGATTTATTGTTTAATATTTTTAAATTTCCAAAGTATACATTACAATATGCATTCTCTTTAAAATACTTATTCAACAATTACGATCACATCAGCATACAATATACAATACTAATGGAACTAAAAATCAAATTTCCTATTACAAAATAACCACCGAACACCGGAAGGAGTTTCACTGGTCCTGAGTAATAATTATGGGTACTCTCACGAACATGCTCTCACTTTTAGTTCTGTAATGTCAAAGATATATACTCTCTGTCAAAGATAGACGTGCAACGCGAGTTGTTTATCTTTTTCCATCTCCATGGTAAATTGAATTCTTGGGTGGATATTATTGAGATGATATCCAAGTTCTTAGATGTTTTGGTCAACAGGAATTCAGATGGCTCCCTTGGATATAAAGTTTACCTGAAACCTACGCACACGGATCGTTATTTACACAAAAACTCAAATCATCATCCCAGGCAAAAACGCGCTATGATCAAAACCCTTTACGACCGTGCTAAACGCATTTGCGAACCCGATCACCTACCCGAAGAACTACAACACCTCGAGAAGGCCTTACAAGCCAACGGGTACAAGCCCAGCGACGTAAGACGAGCTCTTCACCCGAAGAGGAAGACAGATAAACAAAACCACACAGAAGATACTCTACTCTGTAAAGTCTTCCTGCCCTGTGTGAAGAGGGTAACGGACCGCATAGGAAGACGTTAACAAGACACAGGGTTAAAACTGGCTTTAAACCCACCCAACAACTCCGTAACATTTTACGTTCGGCCAAAGATCCCCAGGATCGCATGTCTTTAGCTGGAGTATACAGAATTCCTTGCTTTTGTGGTTCCGTATACATAGGTACTACAGGGAGAAGCTTTAATAGTAGGATAAAAGAACACAAAAGGAACTGCAGTCTAGGACATACTGACAGGTCAGCAGTCGCCGATCACGCACTGTCGGGACGCGGACACGACATGCGCTTTGAAGCGACGGATATTCTCTCCACCACCACACACTACTACAAGAGACTCCAAATGGAAGCCATCGAGATTTACAATCATAAGAACAATTTCAAAGAAGAAGGGAAAAAATTAAACAGTACATGGTACCCGGCACTCCGTAAGACCAAAACTCGGCAGCTAACCAGTACCGCTGACGTGGCCCAATCAGACGCGAGCACCGGTGGCGCGACCCAATCAGACGCGAGCGCGCGAACCTCGCCTTTCACCGTGAATACAGGTCCCAGACAGTGTTGCCATATCGGCGGAATTCCCGCCGTTTTCAGCGGATTTTGAACTCGTACGGCGGGAAAAAAATTAGTTTCGCGGACAGCGGAATAAACGGCGAAAATTAATACAGACGGTGGAAAATAAGCAGAATTTCAAATCTTCACTATTAAGGCCTAGACATATACAGAGTGTTCGAGTAGAAACATTTTAAAATAATAATAAAAGACAGATAATTCAGTCTACATAAGTGCGTCCTTTATTATTATTTACTAGGCTGTCTGGGCGACGCCGCATCCATGGCGATGGTGCCGACGTTTCGGTCGCCATTCTGCGACCTTCCTCAGGGTGTAATGCGCATTACGCCCTGAGGAAGGTCGCAGAATGGCGACCGAAACGTCGGCACCTTCGCCACGGACGCGGCGTCACCCGGACAGCCTAGTAAATACTGACTCCGGCCGTGGAAGCCTACGCTCTCCTTTATTATTATTATTATTATTATTATTATTATTATTATTATTATTATTATTATTATTATTATTATTATTATTTTAAAATATTGGTGCTCGAATACGCTAATAACGACGGCTATGACCAAGAATAAGCAATTGTCTTTATCTATTCCATGCATTCATAAGCATATGTCCTTTTCTATCATTATTTTCTATCATTTGTTTTAATAAAATAAATTAATGCAACATTTAAATAAGGAAAAATAATTTATTTTACGTTTAGCGGATTTAGGCGGGAAATTTAAAACCAGTTTAGCGGATTTTCGGCGGAAACTGAAACGAACATGGCGGAATCCCTCTGAACACATCTGGTAACACTGGTCCCAGAGCCGCGGGAGCGTCAGTCAACGCGGTGCTGCCAAGAAGGACACTTCGCCCCCGCCAGCAACGCCACTGATGATGCCGGCCACAGTTGCATGCGAAACGTTTGGACAAGTCTCCGTTGGACCACGGCCTTCAAACCCGGAAATAACTAATTATGAGGGGATCTATATAATAATATTAGATCTATATCCCCTATTAACATCATGTAGAAACCGGCCGTGAAAGCCTACATTGTATGATACTTTATTTGTATGGCTTTGTTCAGCTCCCTAAGGTCGAGGCAAATCCGCGAACTGCTATCCTTCTTGAAGGTGACGACCATTGGAGAACACCATTCAGTAGGCTCGTGGACCGGTGAAATTATTTCTTCCTTCAGCATCTTCTATAGAACTTTCTCGACCTGATGAATGAGGGGAATGGCGATCCGTCTAGGAGAAGTCACCGTTTAGGTTTAGCATCGGGTTTCATCGTCAATTTGCATTTCATATGGATTCACGTCGATCCTCTTCACTAACCCTAGTTTAACTGCTTCGTATTTCCCCAATAGCGGCTGATGAAAGTTATGGATATAGTAGATATCTACATGTATAGTCCTGCTCAATTACTTGGACTTCCAATTCTGTTTTATCCGGGCCTGTTACCTTCCCTGCAGGTTTATTCCATGTTCTGTCTCCGGCATACTTTGATGAGAGGACTGTGACGTAACTAACTGTGTCGATTTTGAACCGGATATTCTTCCCGTTAACCTGTATCATCGCCTTCCATTCGTCGTCAGGATTCCCGCTCTCGTCAATAGAATTAATGTGTAGCACGTCCAGCTCTAGTTTATCTTCGGTTATCGTGCACACATTTTTCTTGGATCTGCAGCTATTAGAGAAATGGCGTTTGTTTTCGCATTCGTAACAAATAGCGTTGATATGATTTGCGCTCGTGCTTTTCAAGACCACGCCATTGGAAGTTATTCGTCTGCCTGGAATTGAGGTAAGGTCGCATATCAGATTATTTGGTTTTGCTTATCAACAGAATTCTTCTCACTGTCGGTGAATTTAGTGTTCGTGCCGTTTCTTTTATGTGTTACGATTCGATTTACAGCAGGTTGTTGAAGGCTTTCGACTTGCTTTCTAATTTCGGCCAATTTCCAGAAGCGTTTAAATCGAACGGATCCGGTGCTGCGATGTATGACGACTTCGCCGCCGCCGCTGCCATTTGCAGGATAGCTGACCCATTCTTTTGCTATTTTACCGTGCTAGTTGATTCTAGTGGTGAATTCACAATTTTACCGCTGCCACCATGTTGTAAGAATAACGACAAACAATACTGAATCGGAATTGCGTTTACGTAACAACATTTTTGAATACACTGCTTGAGTAAGAGACGAGCGTAGCACGTTCGTCACCGCGTGCCCGGCGTCCAGCGTCTGCCGGGCGGCATGCAGTCAGGCCGTCGCGGTATTTCTGGCGCGCTCGCAAGGTGGCAATAATCGAAAAATATTGTATAATATGTTAGAAATATGCATTCTCGATTTAATAATATTCAATATTAAATATATTTGAGCATTATCGATGTATGTGAAATCAAATAGTATCCTACTAGCGCTCTCTCCGGTATCTGGTGCCCTCCCGGGTATTACTCGCGCAACGTTTATTTAACGATGACTTGCTCCCCATCTGGCACAATAAACAGTTGAAGGCAATATCTCGCAGCGTGCACTCATGACAACATTCCAAACACAACTTCACTGGCGCGAAATAGAAACAATTTTCTTTTAAAGATGAGTACTTCTGTTCGTTATTTTCTCCAAATTTCTCTAAAGAAATGACCGAAGCAGATAAAGATCTATCACATGAGATACCTCGAACTCATGAGTAAGTTAGATAGCAAATTATTGAGAAAGTTATGAAGGCATGACTGATCCTCCAGAGATTGGCATTGCTTCATAAAATCTAGTGGCGAACTAATACCCCCACTCTACCCGCATTTCTTCATTCCATAGTTCAAAAAAGTTGCCCGAGTAATACTGCACCACTCCCTTGGCTCTATTAATGCGTTTATACATTTAACTCTGGCCTTACGCGGCAACATACGGCTTTCGGTGGCGCAACTAGTGGGGGTCTTTACGCCGATCGCTGCGCGGCGACCCGAGAGGAATCTTAATTCTTTGTCTTCGCCTCAAACTAGCTGTAATTTAATTTTATAAATTTCGCGTGTTATTGAAAATACATTAGTTCAGTCAATTATTGACGGTATTGAATGCATTAACATTAACGCTTGTTGCAAAGTGCTCGGGTGGATCATCGTATTTTCGAAACTAAGTTCTTTTTTTATGGACTAAATTACCGTCAATTGCCTCAATGCATAACTATTATATCCAAATGTTTCTTGAGCTCTTGGACCACTTCCTCCTCTCTGCTACTAGAAATAGTCAAATAGCGCGAATCGCAGCAACCACTGTTCACCACATTACAAATACAAGGCGCGGGAAAATTAGAACCATTTGCAGTGCGCTTCAGACAGCATTAGGCAGAGGATTGTTTCATTTCGTGATGCTTAGAATTAAAATATTATTTAATAGCGAAAATGGCTGAGTTAGACAAGGTCCCTCACAGGAACTACATCGAATTCGTTGCGGAGATGTGTGAAATTGATAAGAGGCACATACATTACCTCATAACATTCTAACGTTCATTACTACATAACATCATAACGTTTTATCAGCGCCTTTTTATCCCCCGTTGTTGACAGACCTGCGTCCAATGCTTCTATAGCCTCTTTTAACTGCTTCATCGTCCACTTTGTGATGCCTTTTTCCTCTTTGGTCGACAAGGGCGTACTTTCTGTGCTCTCTTTCGTTCCGGCCTCTACTTTCTTTCTTTCACCCCTCGCTACTGGGAATCTTGATGAAATCTGGTTCCACTTAGCAATCTCACAGTTTAACTTAACTTATTGCCCAACTTGACGATTCACCTATTTAGTTTCGATTGGAAACTACACACGACTTCTATTCCCAAATCGGATCACGACGCTTCTCTTTTCATTCGCACGACCCCAGCTGCGCCCACATGTGTGCGATTAGATTTATTAAAAGAAGCATATAGTTTCGATCTATTTGATTTATTTTTAACTTGAAGGTATACATAAAACCATCAAACATAGGCACTCGTGTAAAATGTTACCTCGCAACAACATGCATTTCAATTAATATATATCCACAAAACATTCGTTTGTACCAAAACAACTTACAAGATACAGCACTTTGAATTGTGGTAGTGCCCACTTCACACTGGCATCGCCACCATTTAAAAAAGACTGGAAACATTATATACAGTTCGTACACGATTGTTCTAGCAGAATTTTCGTTTGTAGCAAACAATTAAGATACAGCCATTTGAAAGAGACGGCGGGAACCATTTACTAACACCATTCCCGTCATCGCCACCATAAAAAAGGTAAAACCTTGCTGTAATAATCCCCTGCCTTATCATGAGAAAGGAAGGATTATTATTTAAGTTTGCCCTGACTTTCTAACTTCGTGGGATGCAGAGAGGAGGTGGTATTGCGTGCATGCATTATAAGAAGAAAGATTCTTCATTTGGCTCAAATAAATGTGGTATAATATTAAATGAATGTCCTACGTTATACAGCCAATGTGCGGCTCGCCCAGCATTAAAAAACTACTACTATGAACGTAGCATGTCCCTGATGTCACAGTTCACTCCTCCCAGTCAGGATTCCTTAGCAAGACGGGCAGGCGTACTGAGCCCCTCAGCACGCTGGCACTTGTAACGTCGTGGCGTGCCCGGTGAACCTCACAAGCCGGGGTGGCCGGCGAGGGGGAGGGGTTGGCCCCCTGGCGTCCGGCTGGTAGCTGCCAAACACGGTGGGTGCGGGCCAGGACGTGGTGTCGGGACGTGGGTCTCAAAGTGGGAGATGATATTTAACCACAGTCGCGTCCGAGAGTGGCGGCGGGCCCATAATCGTTAATGAGGTGACACGGGCCGCCGGTCAACTTCGTGGGAGTCCGTAACGTGATTCCTCAAAAAAGCGGCTAAGGAAGGAACGGGTGGTATTTGAGTTTGAACCAAATCGCTGTGCAGAAGGCACTTGTCACTAGCCAGGGGTTATCGCTAGCTTCGGCTGAGGCCAGGAGCGGCGCTAAGGTTAGCCGCTGGGGTCTGTGTCAGGCTAAGGCGGGGATGCCTCAGGGTAGTGCAGTGCTGGGAGTGCAGCGCTAGTTCCTCAAGAGTATAATTACTGTATAGAAACATTGTAAATAAATATGTACAAAAGAACTCCGTGTCTGTGTTTCATTCGCACCCCCGACGACATCACATACACTATGTGATCAAAAGTATGGGTGATCCGGGTGGTCGTGTTTTTCATGGAGGGGGCTTGCACCCCTTGTTGTTTCGTGTGACACTATCACGGCACAGGCGTACGTTGATGTTTTAAACACCTTCTTTGCTTCCCACTGTTGAAGAGAAATTCGGGGATGTTGATTGCATCTTTCAACACGATCGAGCCCCTGTTCATATTGCACCGCCTGTGGCGGAGTGGTTACACGACAATGACATCCCTGTAACGGACTGGCCTACACAGAGTCTTGACTTGAATCCTATCGAACATCTTTGGGATGTTTTGGAACGCCGACTTCGTGCCAGGCCTCACCGGACTACAACGATACCTCTCCTTAGTGCAGCACTCCGTAAAGAATGGGTTGCCATTCTTCAAGAAAAACAACCAGCACCTGATTGAAAATATGCAAGCGAGAGTGGAAGCTGCCATCAAGGCTAAGGGTGGGTCAACTGCCAACACCCTATTGAATTCCAGCATTACCGATGGAGGGCGTCAGGAAATGGTAAGCAATTTTCAGCCACGTGTCCGGATACTTTTGATCACATAGTGTATATCGGCGGCCCATATCCCGGTGCGGCAGCCAGCGGCGGTAAGCGCCGGCGAGACCGGCGACGGCAGCGGTCAGCGCAAACCAGAACAGCAGGAGCGGATATTGACCGCTGGCAGATTACCGAAGAATTGGCTGGTTATTGGTGTCCACGCAAACACCCGTCAGCGAGCGACTGTAGCCGAGTTACATTGCGGAGGGCGGAACATTAATGTTCGCAGAGAACCACTTCTTTTATATAGCGTCGTTTGCGGATAGATGAAATTTAAAAAATGGAAATAAAAATGTAAAAATGTCTTCTAAAACACCAATGATACATAATACATACATAAATTAAAATATATTATTATATTAATTTTTTGTCACAATAACAACACAAGTTATAAAAAATGAACTTAAGCGATTCGAGCGTTTTTTCAAAATCTCTGAAAATTAATAATGTTGGAAAAACATCATTGCTTGTCTGTGTGATGTGCTGCAAATATTTTAAGAGTTGAATTTATTCATGTTTTGTGATAGTAAGAAAGGGCTACTGATCCTACCTTTCAAAATAATTGTGTGTGTATATATGTGTATATATATATATATATATATATATATATATATATATATATATATATATGTGTATATATATATATATATATATATATATATATATATTGTGGCGTTATGGGACTGTGCAACCCCATAACACCACCGTCTCGTATGTATGAACACCCACAGGCAGCGAGGATAGCAGGCGCGGAAAGCAGAGGTTCTTAAACGCGCGGCCTGGTATCCGTTGCCCGTACTAAACGAAGGCGAACTAGCGAGCAACGTTTTCCTTGTGAAGGGTTGAGAGAGGGGAAGCAGCTCCACCACTGAGAATTTCCCCAGGCGTCGGACGATAAATACGCGAACCCGCAAGCGGAAGCTCTCTTTTTCTTGCCACCACTCGTCGAGTAAGCAGCTCTTTTTGGGGTTCCCGATCGCCGAGCCAGTAGTATTTTGATCACCGCTCGCCGAGTCAACACTTTCGTTAACATTAGTTTAGATATTGTTTCCGCTGCAACGACTACTAGGTAGGAGTATTCGGCGTCGAACAGACGTTCTAGTCAGTCATCCGCGAGATAGTGCAGATTAAGTAAAGTATTCCTTCAATTAACGACACGGGAAGCAAGTTACCCGTTGTGAGAGAAGCATTGAAAGTTCTGGTTTAGCAAAGTAGAAGTAGCAACGAGCGAGGAACTTGCACGAGTATTCGGTGAAGTGCAAGGGACATTTTCGCAACGTGGGCGTAGTCAGAGGCGCCGGTAGCAGTCGAGGAAGAAGAAGAGGCCGACTAGGAAGAAGAACGGAAGAGGACGCAAGAAGACAGCGTAGACGGCAGAGGCGAATCCCGTTTCTTACGACGCAGAAGCTGGGGCCGAGCGACGTCGACGCAGAGACCAGCGCACGACCATCAAGGCCGAAAGTGGGAAGTCCACGAGGTAACGGTTAGGGCGCGGAAAGTAGGTCAAGTTCACGTCGGCAGGAAAAAGCTAGTATAGGAAAGTGTTAAGACATTGAGGACACGGGTGGCAACAAATTGCAGTATTATAGTAGGAGACATTTTGATGCGCTATTGCCTGCATAAAACATTCTACTTAGGACATTTATTATTCTGCTATTTTCAGACACAGTTAAATTGTAAATGAGAGTAGTGCACTTGCACACATTTTGTTCTTTGCATGTAATATTTTGAAGCAGGAGATTGTAAATTGAAATTTTGGTTTCATGTGCAATGTAATTAGAATAGCATAAATTTAGATATAATTTTCCAAGGGAATTTCCAGTGTAGATTAGGGTCATTATTTCAGAGTATCAATTTTGGAGTAAATTATATGTGTTCATTCATATGAGTGTGTGTTGTAAAGGTTTCTATTTGTGTTTTGATCATTCTTTGTAAAAGTGTGATTCTATATTCTTGGTTTTTGTCATGAACTGATGCCACTAAAGGTTTATGGGTAAATTATACGCTCGTTTGTGTGCAATTTGTGTGATTTTATTGTGTCAAGGGTTCAAACTTTTCTCGCACCCTGAAGATCCTGCTCCCTAGATATTTAAGCTCGCTTCACGAGTAAAATCTTGATAACCCGCTTACGGTTCATGCGTGCTGCTGTGAAGGTGGCAAGTTGTGGGTGAAGGTGGGTTAGTTAGAATATATATATATATATATATATATATATATATATATATATATATATATACCGTCGGTGCTTCGTTTGAATTTGTTTGAACTTTTTCATGTGATGGCTGAAGTGCGGAAATTGCAATATGATAATTTTATGAAACTGCCTGTGTTGACATTGACCGTTGAATTGATTCAAATTTGGCGCCACGTTTCAAACAGCGCAGTTTCGCTTATTTTTTAAGGGATTTAAGAAGCAAATATCATACATTTCAAACTTCCCGCGTTCAAGATACTCAATAAAAAGCCGTGCGAATTTCTGTCTCGCTTCAAATACTCATTTCTTTCGTACAAAATTCTTTGACGGAGATTGTTAACTGTTTCCTGTTCGGAGCGTCACCAAAAGATCGCATCAGCTCCTGTGCAACCGCGTGTGAAACGTGTACGTTGTCAAACGTCTCGCAATCCATCTCTTTCCTGTTTAGACGTGGCGAGCTCGCATTGTCAACCTCGTCGACGGCAGAGGCGACGTGAGCAGTTTGCCGAGCACACAGGCTACGTAAAATGTGTTGAGTGTATTGAATTTTCGATTCGAGGCGCTGTCAGGCAATTCCCAGCACCATTTCTGCAGCCTAACGTGCAGTAAAAACGACGTAATTCGTGACGAAACGTTTAATTTCGTCTGGACAGAGATAACCATGACAATCTCTTCAATACTCGTTGATTCTTTCTGCAAAGAAACAATCTTTGTCAATTATGAATCCTTTTTTTTTTTTTTTTTTTTTTCCCCTTCCAGAACACTCTCGTCTGATGTGTTCTGATCTCGTAAATATTCGATACGAAAGGCGATGTTCTGCACTTTCTGCAAATGCTTTCCCAACGTACCTAACGAATATTTCGCAGCCTCAACAGTTCGCAATAATGCAAGAAAATATGTGCTGTAGAAGAACCTCTAGTTTTATCTTAAAAACGTTTCATGTGACAAAACAAAATATTTCCCGAAGACAATTGGTTAGGGTCGTTATTTTTGCGTCTGATGAGCTTAATTTTATCATTTCTAAAAATACATATGTATATCTAACTTGTCTTCGCTGATAAATGAGTTGGAAAAACTCCAAAAACCGGGTGACAGTTGCACTTGGCACTTTTAATTGTAATATACACTACAAATCTGAACTACAGTCACTCGCAAAACAATTCGGACACGTTAATTTCAAGAACTCAACAGTTTTTACAGAAAACATTATTATAGTTTAATTTACAAAAACCGGCCAAATTGCAAAGATGTTACCAACTTCAAAAGGAGAAAAGGGAAATTTATATTTGATAGGGATATTTTGTAAGCATACATGTTTTGAAATGCTGTATTTTGATAATTGATGAGTTTTTCCAGTCTAAATTTATTTTATTTTTCAAACATTCTTAACAGTCCAAAAATCCTCATAGATTTAATAGTCATTACATATTACTAAATTTAAAAAAAATATAATTGATGAAAAAATTTGGTGCCATTTATGAGAAAATTTTGAAAATATTTTTTATGATTCATATACCCTCAAAAATCAAAATATCTGTTTGATGAGAATTAATTTATTTTTTATTTAATTCTTGTCGAAAGTAATAAGAAATAATCATATATTTATCAGAAATCACTAAAGATACCAATATTGCAAACTAAGGCTAAAAATATTTAGTCACAAGAGATATTGTTGACAATAACTGAAAAAAAAGTGTCTAATGTCACCCCATTGGACTGCACTCCTTTCAAGACATTGTGATCAATATGTGGTAACTGTTAGATTAAATTGAGTAAAAATAACCTTTAAAATAATGGTTTGTATTGCTGGAATCAAAATAAAAACTTGAATACATGTAATTTATACAAGTTGTGACCATCACCATTGCCACCACAAGCATGCCTATTACCAATTTTATTAAACTAATGGTGCTCCAATGATGAACAGTTTCTCACATTATTTCTAAATTTGAAATTTTCGAAAATTCAGAGTTCAATGAAAATGAGACCCATGCCTTTTTTAAGTATCCATGAGGAAAATTTGCAGTGTTTTTGAGAAAAAAAATGTTTTTTTAAAATTGATTCTATTGTGCACCAAAATACAAAAAAAAACTACTCATATTTTCGAAAAATTGAGCCTGTACCTATTTAAAGATACGTTTAAAAAATCCTCTATCTTCAATATTGTAGTTGAACACCCCAAAAAATTAGCACTTTTGCAATTTTCAATGAACAAGAGACCTGCACAGTTTTCTTAAGCGTCCTTTACACTATCCAAGGACAAAGTTCGATAAAAAAATTTGGTGCCATTTTTGAGGAAATTTTGAAAATGTTTTTTAAGAATCATGTAAAATACCCTCAAAATATCTGTTTGAAACTGTCAAAGCCTCAAGTTCATACAGATCAAACGGGGAAATATCAATTTTGAAAAAAATCAGCTGAACAGTTTATGCCCTAGCCTTGGCCACAGAAGGAGAGACAGTCATTTCGCTATCAATCAATTTTCGGTATCAAGGACTCAAAAAAGCATGGACACTGGCTTCCTCATGTGTTAGGGGATTTTTTCTTTATTTAGAAACAGGATTCATCCACTTTTTTGTTACAAGGAACTGGCAATATGAGTTTTTCTGCCGAAAATTCGCCGTTTTCTGGTGCTTGATTACATAACTATCTCTTCTGGCGGATCCGGGGGGGGGGGGCATGGAGGTCATGCCCCCCTCCCCCCAAAAGGCCTAGAGTTTTGTTTTATCTTACCTTTATTTGGCAAAATTGATTTAAATATTTGTTTGAATTATGTAATTATTTAAACAACAATATTGTTTAGTATTATATATCTACTGTACAAAAATATACAATATAATAACAAATAAGTTTATTATTTAATGGAAATCTATGATGCCCCCCTCCCCCCTGCTTCTTAGGCAGTACATTAGAAAGTACGAAGGGCGAGAAAGTAAAAAATTAGGGGGAGGGGCAGAAGGCATGGATGTATATCTTTCATATTCTCTCCAAAAGTTAAAAAAAACAAATTCTTCAAACATTTTTTTATTGATTCAAATTTTTAAACCTAGTATTTATTTACAATTCTTCAAATTACACACATTCATCTGCTCAATATTTATTAACAGTCAGTATTATAAAATACAGCAAATAAGAGTTCCAGATATCAAAACTATCTCAAGAAATTGTGATAACTAGTTTTATAAGTAATATGTACAATGAAAGTGCAAATGAAGGAATGAAATTTTCAACAATCATCAAAAACAGGTCAATATAGAACTAAATAGTGAGCACTCACACGAGAAATTATATTGTGTCACAAATGAACTAGCTTAATGCCGTTGCTAGAAAAGTTTAATCCCATTGTTGCTTACACAGCAAGTATTTGACAGGAAACTGTCACATAAAATATATGAAGGTGGAAGCTAAATTTAAAAGAAAATTATCATCTTCACTGGGATATTTCAGATTGCTTAACAACATTTCTTATTCTCACATTTCATTCTTTAATACTGATGCAAAGAGAAAAATTATGCCCATCTTGACTAACTGAATTGATTTTCTCACACTGAAACATTTCTCTTTAGAAAAAAACTAAGATGCCACCCACAAGAGCAGCCATGTAGGTAAAAATGTTCCAGCAGCCACATTGAAAGCCCAGCTTCCGTACACTAGACTATCTACGACAGTTAGTAACAATGCTTGGCGAGCAGCGAGGTTTGTTCGACTCAGGAGGCCCATGAGACTTTCCTCAGGAAAGTTAGTGCGAGCTGCCAAAAGAACTGCCAATGAAAGAAGAGAAAGAGGATGTACTAATAGCCACAGAATTCTCACTGCCCCACGCAGCCACCTACAACAGAAAACAGAGCACTGTTCACTCTCAGTGTAGCAAGTGATTGGAGACAAGCATCACTAAATAATAAGCATTGACCCAATGATGCAGGATATAATAATAGGAGTGAAACCAAAGCTTTCATCAGACACCTAACATCAGTTCTAGACCAAGATGAACCCAGAGCTGCCTTGACCTCAGGTTTGGTGGGTAAAATGGATGTTTGCTCTGGATAGATTGAGTGATAGTACTGCAAGTGTGCCATGGAAAGTCACCTGAGGACTGACATAAGGAAGCCAGGGTAGTCAGTCAGGCACACCTGAAAAGCAGCCCTGAAGTCAAATAAATAAGGGATAGTATTGTGTAAGTACCCAAAAAGTAAATCACCTGTCAGATGACTACTCAAGCTTTGTAGAAAAGCTGAGTGATGGTGTTGACATTATTCATAGATAGGATAATGGAAGCCTGAGACTCAATAATGAGAGAAGAAAGCAAGCAGAGAGGAAGAGGGAGGGGAGAAAGAGGAGAGGAGTAGAGGAATGAGAGAGAGGGAGAGGTGAGAGGAAGGGCAGAGGAATGGAGAGAGGAAAAGGAGGGAGACAGGATAGAAGGGGAGCAGAGGCAAAATAAGAAAGAAACTATAGAAGAGATAGGAGAGAGGAAGGGGGGAGAGAAAAAGGAGAGAGAGAGAAGAGGGGAGGGAGAGGAGAAAGAGGACAGAAAGAGGGAAAGTAAAGATAATTCAGAGGGAGAAGAAAGAGTAAAGTGGTAAGGGAGGGGAGGGAAAGAAAGGAAGGTGAAGGAAAGTGGAAAGAGCAAAAAAGAAAAAGGAACGGAGAGCAAACAAATGAGAGGAGAGAGTGAAAAGAGGGAGAGAGGGAGAAATGAGAAACAAGTTAGTGAGGACAGACAGAGGAAATGGACTGACTGATCAATTGATGTTTACGGGCACATCAACTGTTAAGGAAATTAGTGCAGAGGTGTGATGCATGTTTTAACACAGGATTATTTTGTGTGTCCAGGAAAGTCAATAGCGATTGGCAATAGTCACATAAGTGTAGTGCATGTTTTAATAGCATTAGGTGGCAGTAATCTTCCTCACTGGGTGGTGAGATTCGGCACCGAACTTCACATTGGCTTACAGGGGTTTTACCCAACCATTTATCTCCTGTCAGCGAGGCACCGCCCCGTCGGGACATGCTCTAAGCTCCCAACTAATCTGCCAATATGTGGGGTAGTGTAATGTATAAGTCAGAGTGAGTATAGGACTAGGAAGAGGTAGGAAACATTGCATGTGGTCTGTTTGTTAGGGTACTGTTCCGGCATTACCCTGGTGTTGCTAGGAGAAACAACAGAAACTTCCTATCAGAGCATCCGGACGCTAGAATTCTCCTTCCGACAGGGACTGACTTAGAGTTAGCAATCTAGTTAGTGTCAAAAATACTGCCACAGTTGGGACTCGAACCCTACATCCTTCTGGTCAGAGACACTGCAATGACATCCATTAATGCCTTGAGCCACCTAAACTCATAGAAAAAAACGAGAGTGGGCAGAGAAGAAATAGAGAGGAGACAGGAAAAAGAGATCAGTGAGAAATGAGGACTGAGTAGAGACAGAAAATGGAAAGGGAGAGAAGAAACGGGAAGGGAAGAGAAAAGAGAGGAAAAAAGAAAACATACAAAGAGGGAGGAGAGGAGTCAGAAAGAAAGGAGAGAGGGTAGAGAGTGTAAAGGTAAAGAGAGAGGTAGTGATGAGAGAGGTGGGAGAGAGAATAAAGAGAGAGGGAATGGAGGGAGTAAGAACAGAAAGTAGAGAAAGAATAGTGAGGAGAGAAAGTAAGGATGGAGATACGACACAGAGAGAGAGAGAGAGAGTCATGAGAGGGAGAAAAAGTCAAAATTATTTGCAATAGGAAAAGTAGAGAGTGGGTGAGAGGTGGGAGTCAACAATAGGAAAAAGCACAATAATTGGTGATTGTGTTTGTCAGACACTGTCATATGCTTTCCGCCAAACAGCACACATATGCGCTTGCTTGAGTACTGTCTTCTACACAGTCTACTGTGCCTCCACTGTGGACTGTAAGTCCACAAATGGCCCTGCCACAGGCTCTCTTACAAAATTATGTAATTGGACAATGAACTTTCAGACATAATAAAAGAAAAAGATAATAAATACAGGAGCTTTTAAAGATAGAAAACTGTAGAATAACACTACAAGCAATTGAAACAATGTGTAAACAAAAAAATTTTGTCTCACAACAAAAACGCCATCCTTTGCAATTTACAATGCAATACCAAACAATTAACCCGCAAGATCTCACTTTCAAAATTCTTTTTCTAGAATATTAATCAATTTTATATTTTCTCAAATAAAGGAAAAAAATATTTTCACATCTACATTTTAATTACTTATCTGTATTTCAGGCAAATTCACAATCAGATGCAGGCAGACTCACCATCTCTTAAAAGTTCCAATACCTAGAGCAATGGGTGTGCAGAGCATCCCACACACCAATGCAAGAGAAAAGTTATGCATGGCTACAGCCAAAAGTAAAGTGGCTAATTCCAAGAGAGCAGCAATATTAAGCAGTATTGGGACATCTGGATTGATAGCAACCATCCTGTAAGAGACTCCAATATATTAGAAAAAAATATTTTTTAAGCAAATCAAACTAATGAAAAACATCCTTATAAAATTGAGCAATGCAAGTATCAAGGACAGGGATTTGTACATAATAATTAAATATTCCTTCCTTCATAAAATGGATGAATGACATGAAATGAATGAATTTGCCTTTTTGAAGGTATTTGAAACCTCATTGATTACCCATGTTTGTTCATATTTCCAGGTATATTGCACATTTTCACATGTTTAAAGAAAACTTGCTTATTGTTGCATATTTCAACATTTTATTTGCAATAATTTCCACATTTTTTCAAAATTATTTTTAATTTCAGTTCAATTTTGTGTGGTAAATCTCATTTAGTAATTGATTTAATTCCAAAAGATATTGAGTGGTTCAAGATTGTCTCCTGTATTCTTCTGATGTTAAGTGAATTTTAAGCCAACAATAAACAATAGAAATAAAAAACAATTCCACTTTGGATATTTAAAACATTGCTTTGTAACACACTGCTTCATAAATGGTCAATAATACCAGAAAAATATTAAGGAAGGATATATTAAGAAGAAATAGGAAGAAAGGGGAAGGAATATAAGGAAGAAATATTAAGTTTAGTAGAGTTTTGCCACATGTCAGGATCTTGTAGAGTTTCTTAACTCCTTGAAATTCACTCCAATCTTGAAAGGTTTGATGGAATTGTACCTTGTTTGTATCTGTTCACAAGAGGTCGTGCACCTTTTCCATTTTCTTGTTGATACTTTGTTATGTCTTCCTCTTCATTGTTAGTGTCAACTACCTATGAATAGCCAGGCTGCTTTCTGTCCTGACTGAAAATAGCTTTGATCTGATGTAGTTACCACTTTTGTAATCTTTTACTGTTTTTCTGTTGATTCTCTGGTTATCAGAGTCCATTCTCCATTCTGTTTATTGGTTTCTATTTCTTTGTATTCATTTTTCTTTGTTCCTGTTTGTTCTTTTCCATTTGTCTTCTCTTCCAGTTATTCCCGTCCCTCACTTATTCCTTGGTGCTGTATCAGGAGTACTTCACTTTCTTTCAGTTATTTGTTTTCACTTTTTTCGTTCCTGTTTGTTCTTTTCCATTTGTATTCTCTTCTAATTGTTGCTGTTCTACATTTGTTCTTTGGTGTTGAAACAGGATTACTTCACTTTCCTTCAGTGGCAGGGACTTCTGCTGTAGTTCTACTTGTTGACTTATTCTTTCCTCCTCTGTTTTGTCAAATATCTGTAACAGTGTTTCATTACTTATTTTGTCTTATGGTTTCTTTTTAGTTTCCCCAATCTGTTGATGTATTATGACCGAGTCCCTGTCAGCTCTATAATTATCTCTACTTTTGCTTATTAATTTTGGGGTTTGTTTTATTGCATATTTCATTGTTTCTTTTATTTCTTGTGTTATACAATATTTCATTTTGGGTGGTAAGTTTTGTTAGAATTTTGTGGATTTCCGCTATTTGATTTTTCAACTCTAACATTTCCATGTTAATATTCTGGGTTTCTTTGAGGAATTCTTGGATGTTTTCTAGTTTGTTTTGGCAATCTTGACATAGTCATATTCATAAAAATAACTCTTTTATTGCATTAGTCATGATATAACATTAATAAGATGAGTAAAACATTAAGAGCATTTTGTGATACCCAAAAATGAAATACATACTTTCAAAAGTGAGTAAAGAAGTTATGTATTTTTAAATGGTTATTTGTTTAGTCTTTTTATTTATAACCTGACAGTTGACAATTTAAAAAAGGAAATATGATTTTCAAATAATAAAGATATTAGCGTTAAATAAATTAATACCAAATCCAGCACGGAGTGAGCAACTGCAGTTTTGCCACATGCTTCTACAAGTACAGATGTTTTCAAATTATTAGACTACATACATTTTTCACAAAAGATTTTCATTTATTTCACGTTTACATTTGTGTACATGTTACAGTCAAACATTTAATACTTACTGTTAGTGTGTGTGCCTTTGTTGTTAATCAACAACTTTATCCTGTTTGGCATAATGCTTACCAACTTTTCACTTGAGTTTTTAATTTTGTCACAGTACCAATCTCCTCTTTGTCTACAACTTCTTGTAGATTTCCTTCTTCTTCTCTGGGTAATAACCCATAAATTTTCTATGGTGTTCAAGTCAGAGCAATTCCGTGTCCTTGGTAACACACTAAATTGCTTTTCTTCCAAATTCTTGAAGACACTTTTGTCCTAGGCACACTGTGCTTCATCATGCATAAAAATGCCATCTTCATTAGGGAACCACTGTAATTTGGGGAAAATGTTCCATTTCGAGGATTCTTTTGTATTGGTATTGCCTCATTGTCGCTTTGACAATGTGCAATCTGCCAGGACCTTTCACAGACATCACTTTTAACAGCGCTTCTCTCCAATTATATCATGGAACTTAGGAAAGACATGCTTAATCTAACAATTTGAACAGGTAAGTGACCTCTTATTGAATGGCACTTGCTCTTTCTTCCAAATCACACTTCCAACATAGAAAGAGACTATAGAATTGTTGGATTTTCATTTTATATATTTAACAGAGCACAGCTATGCAATTAATACAAATTATGTTCATTTGCCCAGTTTACTCAAACATTTATGATGCATAATATTCTACTCGCCCAATAAAAGCTTTCTGTATTCCACAGCCAGAGTCAATAGAAACTGTCTTGAGGATGCCACATCTTAGTCATAGTTGCCAATTTTGGCCATTGTACAGCAACCTTCCTCAGGGTAAAATGCTTTTCATTACATCTCAACATCCCTTCCCCTTCCAAACCCAGACCTACTGAATATCTCAGCTTACCATATGCCCTTGCCCAGCCGCCATGTTAAGGACAGTAAGTCGTTGTAAAATCCATTAAAAAATACGTAAGAACTTCATGAATCATTTGGCAATGCATTTCCGTC
Organism: Gryllus longicercus; assembly: GCA_038098605.1. Lineage (NCBI taxonomy): Eukaryota > Metazoa > Arthropoda > Insecta > Orthoptera > Gryllidae > Gryllus > Gryllus longicercus. Next base: position 1,558,834 of record JAZDUA010000128.1, on the reverse strand, counting down.
ATAAAAGCTAGTAAGCCCACTAATAAAATTATAAATTATAACTGAAGCATAAGGATATTTCATCATAAATAATACCTGGCAATTATTGTAGCAGCTCCAACAAGCAACACTGAGAATACAATACTGCCTATCCATACACAATCCACAGTAGGTATATTCCATGTTGTAACAGCAAAACGAGTGACAAAGACAGGTAAGTTCACAGCCATTACTCCCAACACATGGGCTGCTAATACAAGTCCTCCAACAACAACTAGAACTGGACCACCGTGTAGTCCCAACTTTTCTTTCTGCAAAACCAAATAGCTCATGAACAATGTTATTAATTCACTACCTCAATGTACACAATTGAATGAAGGATAATAAGTGCTGAAAAGACTAAGAGAAAATTGCTCTAAGAAAGTATATAGACTATTCCCAAAATAAATGTAGAAGATTTATTCCTCAAGACGTATTTCACAAATTCTACCATCATCTCATTCTTTGGAAAATTACATTGATATATTTTCAAAAGTTAGAGAAAATTATACATGGCATCCGCAAAACATGTAAACATTTGCTCCTGATTGGTGAGTTTTGAAAGTCAGTACTGAATATGTTACATGAAAACAGTAAAATGCAATGAAACAATCAACCGCCAACTGCAGATTTCGATTCTCTATTCCAGAAAGAACAAGTGGCAAAAGAATAACTTTTGTTAAATTTCTTAGCATTATAATACTACAGAATTCAAGTAATATTCACAGTTTTATTTCAGAAATTCAACACTGATAGTGAAATACAGTATCTGCAAATATAAAATCCTGCACAAAAAAGATGTTTTCATAAAACAAAAAACACAAAAAGATATTTAAGAAAAAAATCAATATCCATATGTAATACTAAATTATCTTTACATCAAAAACAATAACTGTAAAGAAATTTTCTTTCTTGTATACCAGCAATTTAAATGACATTTTTTTATTGCACAAAATGGTTCATACAATGGCATTTTAGTGGCACAGATGATGTATTAGCCATTTATGGTATAAATAATTGTGTCATTGCACATTCAATCACAGTGAGTGAATAATGAGGCAGTGGTGGTAAACAGCACAGCCAACCAAACCCCAGAGAGCGAATCGTGGAATGGTGGCAGTAAACTGCACAGTCATACACCGATTGTTTTTTTTGCATAATTGTCAAATACATCTGACTTTAAAATAAAGTTGTTTCCATCAATTAACTTTGATTCTCTTATAAATTTATAATGATGATATATAAAAAAAAATAATGTATGCAACTTGTTTACAATGTTACTTTATTGCAATCATACACGCTTGATAACTTTCTCCTAACGTCGCTCGTTTTCAAAATGTACTCATGCCATAAAAATTTACATTATAAATAGGATAATACACTAGTACATACGTAATATACTAGCATACATGCATAATTTACTAGTACTCAACAATGGGTACACACCACATCAGATATGGTACTTTCTTCCTTTTCTGAGATTTCCGTTGTATCTTCAATCTTTTCATCTACAAATTTGTCATCATTAATATTTCCTTCTTTTTGATCAACTTCCTTAGTTAGCTCATCCTCATCTTTAGACTCATTAGATTCATGATTAGAAGCTTGAGCAGACTCTTCACTGCTCATACGCAGCCACAAAGAGAAAGCTCGTATGAGCAAAGCCCCACACATGAGACCTAATGATGGCATGTATGCTCCTGATAAAAAAAAATAACAATAATAAATATAATAATAATAACAACATAACTACATTGTTTTTATTGTGTTTTACCACATTCAATGACATGTTTAATCATTGTTTTTCTTTGAATTAGTCATGTTTAAGTTGTTTGCAAGTTTCACCAATGTGATTACTGAAAGTTAAACTCACATGCAGGTAAAGGTCTGAGAATTATCAATCAAACACAAGTAATCAAGGTTTTCTGCTTTCCTTTCTCATTTCAACAGCAGTAATCTTACGATAAAGTGTTTAGAGATTCTCAACTGAATTATGTTGAACAACAATGATCTTCAGCAAAACCTGATTTGGAGTGAACATAAAAGAATTCTCCATAGAATTGATAATTTTGATAAATATGTTAAAGGCATTTGAGGTTTCCTAAACGCACTATTACAATGCAAGCTGCCCTAATGATTTGTTGTTACAAATTATGTATTTGTTGATTTTTGTTAGTTGTAATTTGAATTAAACTTTTTCTGTAATTGTTAGTATTAGTGGCTAACACTAACAGTGGTGGTACAAAATTTTCTTCACTAATTTGGAAGAAAAATGATTGGCTCTGAGAATTATTTTTATATTATATAGATTCATCTTGTGATAACACTAGTTCCTCAAACTAAAGATTGTAAGATTGTGTATGTTGAGTGTCATAACAATAAATTCATTATTTTGGTTGACAATTCATGATGAACCAGACAGTACAAAGTTACACCATATAAATACAAGCCCTATGATTAGAATTACCAAAAATCAATTAATCAATTTAAAAAATGAATTCATCCACTTAACTTCTAAATAAATACTGAGCATAAAATGTTTTGTTCAGGATATATTTCACTACTTTCACATAAATATGATGCAAATAAATAATTTTCTTTCTATTTATATTAAGTTAACAACTGTTTTTTCATTAAAATAATTATTATAAGGAATGACTTGTTTGTTACAGACATAAATGTTGTAATAATAATAATAATAATAATAATAATAATAATAATAATAATAATAATAATAATAAAAATACCATTACAGGAGATTCCTTTCTCAGGACGTACTCAACAGATTCATTGACTCACCTATAGAAATGTATCGATCTGTGGCAGATAACAGATAAAAGAAAAAGGATTGGTGGAATCTTTCTAATAGATTGTTCAGAGATCGGCATATTCCTTCCACAACTCTGAAACATTAAGTATTAATACTCATGACTACTGCAATTTTCCTATACTCATCTCGGTCTACATTCTTTAAAACTTTACCAATAAAATATTTAAAAAGAGAATAAATCAATACTATAAATTGCATAATAAGTGTCTTACAACTGCCCAGCAGTATAACAATAAAGACAAGTCAGGATATGTATATAATCATTCAATGCACAATACAGGTATTTCTAAAAATTAAATGCAAGACACAAATTCAAAGTCAATTCTCACACTAAATACAATATCATGGAATGCTAATTAAATTTATAGATGGTAGTGTAAGAAGACTAAAATTAAAAATCAATAATTTATCAATAATCAAATGATTGCTCCAAAGTGCTTGATAAGTAAAACTCCCTCCCCAAACCACCATAGAGTTCTTTTCAAATTTGTTGGTCTGTAACTTTCCTGAATTACTGTAAACCACAAAGAAAGATTTTACCTTCCCATTTGATAGAACATTGGAGGACCTCCTGCAGTGCGCCGTTCAAAACCTTCTAAAGTGACAGCCTCTATTCCAAAGCGATGGAAAAGTCCATGGTTCCCATTTGTCATGCCAGTAGCCTGAGTGAAAACCATGGACATCATTGTACGAAAAGAGTATGACCACTGTCGCCATGGATCAGCATAATTTGCATTATCCTGCAAAGAAAGAAAGAAGAAGAAGAAAGAAGTATTAGTGGCAGTTACATTGTATTTTTGTTAACATTAGTTCAATTTTTCAAAGATTTAAAAGTTTTAAATGAAATTGTATTATGGCTGAACTTCCTTTGATTAGGGGCAATCAAATAATACATATGTTGAATGTTGTTTATTACAATAACACAATTTAAAAGGTATTTAAATATCTATTTGCAACATCATGAGAAGCACAAAAATTTAGGGTGTAAAGTACTTGCTGCAAACCAGCTCCATCCACTCATTCATGTGATATGCTAATATGACGATTATTTTTGGACTTTACTGTTAATAAGTGTGCCTTATGTTAAGTACTGTACTGTGTAGCTGTATACCTTATACTATTACATTATCATACTGTTTTTTTTATATTACTATCCCTGAGCAGTGAATAAATTTATTACATAAACAAATGAACTGATGAAATTGCCAATAGAATAATTTTGCAATTTTACAATGGTTCGAAGCATACTGTTTTAAAGCAAGTCACTGATATCATTTTTAAAAATGCTTATTTTGAATTAATAGTAAGATTTGTAAGTAGGGAACTAAGACATCCCTTCATAATCAAAGATGTAGAAGCTACCAACCCTATTTTTAAAGGTATGTCGCACAGACTCCATAGCACATAAGCGATGAACCAAGTTGACTAGATCAAGATTAGGAAGTTGCCCATTTAATCCTTCTACTTTGACATCAATGTGTGAAATTCGGTCGGAACGCAACTCAAGATTCACTGCAGCTTGAATGGCACCAGCTCGAGCAGGCAAATCCCCATGCTTCAGCACCCCTGGATGACCAGAGGAAGCTTGGTGATAGGCCTCCACCCATGCTTGAGTGCCAAGCTGCTCATGCTCAGTCACTAGGAAGATTAAATCTTTGGCCCAGTACTTTTGACCTATACATAAGAAACAAAAACTTGGCAATAATTCCCATTACATGTAGTTCCAGCAAGGTCAATTGGTTTGAATATTGAAAACATCATCAATGAGTATTTCACTTATTAAACTACAATAGCACTTAGCATTAAACACACATCCATTAAACTACATACAGAGGATTGCTTGTAACTTCCTCAATTTTTGAAAATTCAGAGAGTTCCACAAAAACTGTACCTGCACCTTTTATAATTGTACTTTGCACACTTCAAGAAAATATTTGGAGCAGTTTCTGAAAAACTCTTAGTTTGAAAATTGACTTAATTTCATACAAAATAATGTGAAAACTATCCGTACAATTATATGTAGGTACTGAATTTTCAAAAATTCCCAAATATTTCAATTTTTTGGGGTGGTGTGTATGTATATATGTGTATGTGTGTGTTTACGTGTGTGTCTATATATATATATATATATATATATATATATATATATATATATATATATATATATATATATATATATATATATATATATATATATATATATATTTTTGTGAAAATTCAGAAAATTCACCAAAATTAGACCTTTCAATTTTTACAAGCATACTTTGCTCTATCCAATAAAAAAAATGTAATTCAAAAATTTCGAGAAAATTTTTAGAAAAATTTTGTTGAGGCTTCATAAAAAGTGTCCCTCAAAATCAAAATAACCATTTCAAATTCAAAGGGCTGTAAATCATCCAGTGACAATCGATTGGGAAATATCAATTTTCTTGAAAATGCTGCTCACTGTGTAGCCGCTAGTGTTTTTCAGAGATGGTCAGACAGACATTTTGCTGTAAACCAATTTTAAAGTATCCAGAAACCACAAAACACAGATTCTGACCACACACATCAGAGGAAGTTATTTATAATATAAAGGAGCAAGAATTGTCCACTTTTATAATTATCCACTTGTCTTATAGCAGAAACTTTGGGTTAAAGTAGGGTACACGGTACCTCAGAGAAGCGTGGTGGCGGGAGGAGAGGTCTCCTAATTATGCTACGCACTCTGAAAGAATTTATGGACAGGCGATTTTCATGTTTTGCCCTTCATACACTTTGTCTCCGCCGCATTGTAATGTCAATTTACTTTCAAAGGCAAGTTTTCTCGCTTCGCTCGCCTGGATCCAAGTCACGGCAAGGCTCAGGCCTTCGACCCTCGCATTCACTATAAACATCCTTGAGTTTATCCACCGCATAATTACCAATTCACTTTTATAAGAAAGCAATTTTCAAGAAAGCCACAGAATACAAACTGGGCAGTTGCTACCAGAGCAGCGCAAAGTGCCAGTTTAAACCATCTTCTGTAAGTTGTACTGTATGCTAGACTTCAGCCAAACTTTGCTTCACCAAAAAAAGTCTCAGAACATAGTATTTTCCAATGCAAAGTACACTGGATAAGTCAGAAACCTATCTAACATGGAAACAGAAAGGAATTTTTAGTACCATGGAATTAAAAATTTTGGTTAAGATGGAAAACAAATTGTTTTAAAATTAAACACTGACTTGTAAGTATGGCGACATCATACCAAGAGAAACAGAGCTATGCTCATCCATTCCCTACCCTCTTCTGAACATCGCATTTACCATGCTACTCGTGCAAAAGTCACTGTTTATTTGTAACAGCACTGGCCTTCAGAATCCCATGTGAAGGAAGGAGATACAAAGGGTGATCCTTCTACAATTCTTGTAACACGTGCTTTGAGTTCAGTGATTCTAAACATTTTCTCTTGTTCAGTCCAACAGGCAATGTTAATCAAGTGTTTATGATGTCCAGCAGGAAATTGAAAACGATAACTCTTGGTGAGAAAATTAGACTAAATGAAAAACACAAAGTCACAATTCTATCAAGGTTTTGATAAAGAAATTTGAAGTTGGGAAAACTCATGAGTATGACACCTTAAACAAAAAGAAAATCAGAAATGAGTGGTTAAAAGAATACTTTTATAGGACATTGCAACAATATTCACGATGACCTGGCATATATCCGACACCTAAATCATCAAATGAATTCATCCGTTCCCACAAATATTGAAGGAAATTTTTCTTATGCTTTTTATGGAGTTCTTTGTTTCATTAGACATCATATTGCGCTTTTGTCTTACATTTCTTTGTCTCTCCAGAGACGTCTTTGTTTCTTTGAAATATAGATTTGAGGTGACATAAAAGACTCATACAACCTATTCGATCTTTGAACCATCACATTTTCTCAATTGACAGTTAATATTGAAAACCTGAATAAGGCAGAAACCTGAACAAGACGGAAGAAAATGTTCGATTCAAATGATTCCGGCTTAGACAGGTTTTACTGTAGTATCTAGGAGTTACAATAACAGTTTTCTTTTCAAAAAAATCACAGTTTTTGCTGCAAGATGTACATACATATATTTGTTTTTGTAAAGCTGAAACTCTGGCCACAATTCCTTTTATTTCAAACTTTCATAATCCCCATTTCCACAAATCAATACTAGCCAGATATTTTTAAGCTGAAGCCAAATACTTTGCATACAGTATTTCAATTTAATCATACCCAACTCTGCTTGCAATACATACGTCGAAAGAACTTGGCTAATGATAACAGCAATGCAATTCCAGGGTGAGTAGTTGGATGAGCACTGCTTGGAGGCCTATATGGAGTACTGAGAACCACAGCTTCTGTACTGGCCCCTCGTGGAGCTCGCAAAATTGCATACACATTCTTTCCCCGGTATTGCTGCAAAAAATATTGTAACAATTTTCAATAAACAGACAGAAAAAAAATTGTATTGAATTAAGAGTATTTTGGTCCTTACAGATCCAGGGCCCAGTGGGTATTCCAATGTAAAGTTATGGGTGTATGTTTCAAGGCCCATCTGGCCAAATTTAGCCAATAGCCATGAGTACGGCATAGAATCAGGATAACGTGATCCTTCATCTTTCAATTCTACAAGAAATTTCTTTGCAGAATGATCTTCATCATACTCACTCTCTACTAAACCTGGTAAGAGAGCATTCTCCGAAAAGTAAGTAGCTGTAAAATTAAGGTTGCCATTAATAAAATATTAGGACATATTTTCGTTCTTTATTATTGTTGTTACTATTATTAATAATAATGTGTGAAGAGCAAATAATTGCCACCTACCTGCACTGAAATGTTCATGAGCTAGAAGAGCAAAATAAACTACGCCACATAAATATAAAACTATACACAATCTCCCGTGATGGGCTTCTAACATCATGGTCAATTTACCACGGCCTGCACCCGGATCAGTTAAGAGGCCCATTTTTTTGCTGGAAAAGGGTTTAAGTAAGTACTAACAATTTTAATCCCGACATATATAAAATAAAAGTTGAAAATCAATGTTCTGACAAACACTATACAAACATTAAAAAAAGTAAACATGAATACTTAGATTAAGTTCTTTAATATTAAGTTTGAACCTCTCATATTTTTAAAGGATATCTGAGAATAACTTTAATCACAGTTCAAATTTGAATCTTAAATATATAATTGATACCTTCTTCGATATTCAGATTAGCGGTTATCCGCTTGATAGCTAATTTAAATTTCGCTATTTTAAAGAGTTAGGCGGAATAAGAACAAATACCAATGTAACTTAAAAACCTCTTAAAAGTTTTAGGCTGGGCCTTTCATGATTCAGGCACAACGGTGCGAAACCAACTTATATCTATAAAACTCAAACGTGCATCTCGTAAACACAGCTGATCTCATGTATATAAGCAAGCAACCAAGCAACTTGCCGGCGGCAAGTTGCCGGAGACACGCCCACGTTGATTTACGTTCCGGGAATTGGGCCTCTACTAATAATCACTGCAAATAATCGTAAAATAACCATAAATAAGAATTATAATATTTTAATTAGGAATCACAGTAGGAGGGCCGAATTGCAATGATGAATACAGAGATCAATGATGAATTGTCAATTGTCGCACGCATTTGGTTGCATGCATCTGTCATCAATGATCAAATCAAAAGTGATAATACCCCAGTATATTCGGAATCTCAACTTTTTACCAATATGTCATATCTAACTGTATGCTTAAAAGCGAACACAATATTTTTTCTTCGTATTGTGTCAATCAAGTAACAAGTAAAAGTCCCATTTTCTTTCCATAGTTGAAAGGTTGAAAGCTACCTACATTCGCATGGCTCCTTTCAACTGTCTTTCGAACTGTCAATCGAAATGTAGGCGACGTCATCATTGTGATCTGATTGAATCTACACCTGTCTCCGTCTCCCCGCTGGTCATCGTGTGTCTGTTCTTCAGCTGTTGCGTGTGTACTGTCTGGACGTCAGCACATGTACTCGTACAGGTCCAAAACTACTCAAGCCTATTGAATATTTGTCGGATCATAGCTGCCCTTTTTCTGTTGTATATTGTATAGTGATTATACCCGAAGATGGGGTTGTCAGATTGGGTTAAAATGCGTCTTTCCGAACTTCTTGACTTCCCAGTGCCACAAGATTTAACTGAATACATAGTATCTATTGAAAACAGCAGAGATTTGGAAGAATATTTAAGAAATTTACTTAATTTTAATGAACCAAGACATCGCCTCTTCTATCAAGAATTACTGCAGCAAAAGCGACATTCAGGAGTTTTTACAAGTTCAACAGGTGATGTGCAAGGTTATAAGAAACCAAATGTAGAAGACGTGTATTTTCATCTAGGCCAAAGTGAGAAAAAGAAAAAAAATAAAGGTCATTCTCTAGATCCAAGTAGTTCCCAGAAAGACCAGACACCGAATCAAAATCAAGAAGAAAAAGAGAAAAAGAAAAAATCCAAATTTGTGAACTTGTATTCGCAAGATGGAAAAATGAGAGACACTGTCATGTTGAAAGGTCGTCATCACTGTGATTGCCAGGCCACAAAACATAAGTTGATAAATAATTGTTTAGAATGTGGCCGAATTGTGTGTGAACAAGAAGGGTCTGGACCATGTTTCTTTTGTGGCAATGTTGTTTGTACACCAGAAGAAAAGAAACTGATTTCAACTTCTTCCAAAAAAGGCGAAGAATTGTATAAAAAATTGATGTCCCAGGACAAATTTGGTTTAGATGCAGCTCTTAGACAAAGAAATAAGTTGCTAGAATATGATCAAACAAGTGAAAAGAGAACAAAGGTTATTGATGATGAAAGTGATTATTATTCTCTGAATTCTGTTTGGTTGTCACAAAAAGAGAGAGAAACACTTAAAAAGGTGGAAGAACAACAACATGCCAAACGCCATGCATCTAGATTGTCTAAAACTGTCACTTTGGATTTTGCAGGTCGACAAGTTTTGGAAGAATATGATAGTGCAGAAATTACGGATCTAACTGAACTACTTCAAAATCAGTTGGCTGCTAATATGCCATCAGATGCTCAAGGAAGAAACTGGGATTCAACTCTCCATCCCAGAATTACATGTGAGAAGCCAATCTTTCAAGAACAAAAAAATTCAAAAGTATCGGTTGCTGATGGTAGCAAGAATCATGTGACAGTCAGTCGTGTACAGGACAAAGAATATTTGGAAATGAGTGATGAAGGTTTCTGTTTAAGTATGCATCAGCCATGGGCATCTCTATTAGTAAATGGAATTAAACTGCATGAAGGGCGTGTTTGGTATCATTCACATAGAGGTAGATTGTGGATTGCTGCAACTGCAAAGCCACCTGACTTGCTAGAGGTGAAGCAACTTGAACAAAGCTATAGAGTACTAAAAGGTAAAGATGTTAAATTTCCCTCCCATTATCCCACTAGTTGTCTTTTAGGTTATGTGAGTGTAACAGATTGTCTTCCACAAGAGGAATACAGAAATAGGTTTCCCGATGGTGAAAGTGATAGTCCTTTCGTTTTCATTTGTGAAGATGCTAATGAATTACCCACAAAATTTCCTATTCAGGGTAAGCATAAGATATATAAACTTGAAAAAAAAATTCATGATGCAGCATTGAAATCTGTTGAACGAATTACTAGAATTAAAGCTAATAAAGCAAATTTTGATAGAGGTCTGTGATTTCATGATATAATGTTTGTTTTTGTTAAATACAATAATGCTGAAGATCATTCCTTATGTTCTTTGATGTCTCTGTACCTCACAAACGGTTGAAGGAAAATATACTTCACTTAGTATGGCAGTGTTTCTTTTTTCATTTAATTTTCCGATTCTCACACAGGAGTTTTGTTAGAAAATGAATTGCCAGGACTTAAATCAGTCACTCAATTTGCAAGTTCTGCAAAAAGAATGAAGAGGATGGGAACATATTTCCACACACGTTTTCTTGAGCCTTTTTTCGTTAAATTCACAAGGAGTGGCAGTTAGGTTATTTTGACGGTCTGACTATTATATCAAATCTGTAGCTCATTTTCTATGGGGACAAAATGGTTCCTAATATTGGAGTGAACATTTTTGTTCATTTTGTCAAAATTTTCATTATCATTTATTATTAATTCAACTAATGTTGGTACAAGGAGTGCGAGTAGGGATTGTTGGGCTCAAGAAAGCATGCAACCATAATACATGTTTGGAATAAAAATGTATTGTAAATTTAGGGTTGGCCAGCCTCAACTGAAGAAGTTGTACAGTTAACTTGGAACCATAAGGGAAGCAAGGTACTTCCCTGAAAAATGCATTGTAATTTTGTAATTTTAAAAATTAATGTTGTTTTGGATTCTCCTTATTTACTTTTATGTCAAAAGCACTGTGTAGTACATTGTGCCTTCAGGCTTAGCTACAGTATAACCTACTCTTACTAAAACTGGTGTTCAAATGTTGATTTGCTACTCAGATGATCAGAGATGGTTCTATCCCAATGTGATTTCTTGAGCAATTAGTTCTGAATCACTTGTTTGATATGGAATGTATTTGATTTTATGTGATAATTTCAGGAAAGATATGCATTCTATAACTTGGGGATGAAAGGCAGGGAGATCTCCAAACTTAGCATCAATGGTTGAAATCATATTTCTAATAGATATGATTAAAGGGATGGTTTTAATAAAAAGAATGTAAATAAGATTATCAACTTAAAATAAGTCAACAAAAAAAAATGAGAGTTCAATATAGTTACTGAATGTCTGAATACACTCTCAAACTTTAATTTTGACAAATGTGTTGCAATTTGATTTTACTAAACATCTCTGTAATATGAGTGAATAAGTGTAAATTTAATTATTTTGTTCAAATATAAGAATAATAATAAATATTGTATTTTCATTTTAAATATTTGTTGACATTGAAACTAGCACTTTCAGATATACATGATTAGACAGTTGGTGAAAGGATAATAAGCTTAAGAATTAAACTTTCAAATTCACCCATTTTCTCCTGTCTCTTCAATTTTTTTTTCCAGCCTGATACACGGTTTAGAAGCTGAGAAAAAAATAAAATGTGAAAAATACATTTCTCTTTGTATCTCTGCAAAAGTTTGCCCTGGGTAGTTGATTTTTTGGGAATCTGTGGCTTTTTTTTTCTCTTTCATACAAGCATCACAATTATCTGTTTGGTTGGGGGGCACTTTTTACCGCCTTATCCTTTATGTGCCTATAAGTGATGATGTATCAGAAGAATTTTATGATCAGATTGAAGAAACCATACACAAAATAGGGAGGATAGGTCTTGTGACAATTATAGGTGACTAGAATGCTGGAGTGGAACAAGAGACACAAAATATATAACAGGGAAATTTGGATTGGATAGCAGAAACAAGGGAAGTAGTTTAATTGAATTCTGTGCTGGAAACAACTTATTTGAAGCAAATACAATTCACATAAAACACTGGAAATATTTGTACGCATGGACACCTGCCATTCCCAGATGGCTTACATGCAAACCAAAGTGATTATATCTTGGGAAATTGTAGATGGAAGTGCTCTGTTCAGAATGTTACCACAATACCTGAAGAAGACTGATCACACCATAAATGAGATGTAATATCACAGTCAGACTAAGTAACAAAGACAAAAAAAAAAATCTAAAGCGAAGTATGATGTGCAAAACATTTCAAATACACAAAAAGGAGTCATTTCAAGTAGAGTTAGTGAAATAAGTGTACAAATAAGTCCATAAGCACTGGGAATCTATTTAAGAAACAGGTTGAAGAGGGACTAGCACATAAAAAAAGTCATAAAAATGGAGCAAATCAAGCCGGTTATCAGCTAAAACCATCAAAATTGCAGGAGTTAGGGTCATTCCACGTTCAATCGACGCAGAATAGACATTTTCAGCCCTCACCCCCTCCGATTTTAATGAAACTTGGTACACACCTTCTTTATGATACATGAACTATCTCTGTAAACTTGTAGAACAGTAATGTAGGTTTGTATTTTACATCACTTAGAAAATCGAAAAAATGTGTGGATTTCGATGCGCAAGCTATCATTTGAATCGCAATATCTTTCGTGCTATCAAACATAGAACAAATATATTAATCTCATTTAAAAGCTGACATATTATTCCATATAAAAACATGAATTATTAATTTATATTATTATAGTCTTACTACTAAACTGCTGAATTCTTCTCTAAAAATTTACAAAAAATGCGTTTTTAAATTTTAAAGAAATGTTAAAGTGCAATATGCATTGCCTTATTGATGAAAATGTGAATTTGGGATGGCAACGCAGCAAGAAGTTATGATCCGAAATTCTTCTCCATGCGCCCGCGAAGGCGCTTGCTGGCTATCATGAACGGAAGCACTGTTCCGGGCGCCCGAATTGACCCGCCCTGCTGGGTCCCGGGGGGCGAATGTTGATGTTTTGATCACTCTCGGGACAAAGCAAACTGCGATGGCAACTACTAAAAATATATTTTGGCTTCTTATACATGTATCAGAAAGCCTATTTTAGAAGCTTTAAAATAACATATGAACATTTTTTTTATCTTTGAAAACGACTGTAATAATGTTTGTTTGGTAACACGCGCAGTTATTTCGCGAATCTTCCGAATTTCAAATCATTATAAATGGGAAACTATATTTGCTACAGCCTTCATAAGAGGTCATTTTATATATTTTAAAAGGTACTTCACAAACACTAAGTTTGGGAAAAATCTAAAATGGTCGGTCGGACCCTTGATTTGAGGTGGAATGACCCGTTAAGAAGAGCAATCGCCTCATTCTCACTCCAGACAAGATATTGTTAAAGAATATACTCAACAACTGTATGAAAGATATAATATTAGTAAACATTTCATTGTAAGCAGCTGTGAAGAAGAACCTACATAAGTAGAAAAAAGTAATGTCGGCACTTAAACAGTAAAAGAATGGTAAATCTCTTGGGCCAGACGTACCCATCAAACTGATTAACTAGTGGTGCTTCAGAAAGGCATATACTTGATTTCACTAGTTTGTTTTCAAATCTCTTGTGATAGGTTTCGGTTTTGTCCCACACTCACCCCAGATGCCGTCTATCGCCGACCTAATTACATTTTTTTCACATTTTCTCAATTTTTCGGTCCCCTAATGGCAGTAACGTTTAGAATATTACAGAAGAGTAAAACCTCGTCCCATATTGAAATTTTCGTTGGAAAATTGGAAGACGTTTTTGAGAAAATGTTTGAGCATTTCTGGAAATGCGCATTTGAATCTGATTTCCCCCTAAATTTTTGGATATTGTGAAAATTCATAAAAAATACTTAAAATAATTGTACTCCATTAATGTATACAAATTGCGAGCATTAATGTACATATTATAAATATAATCGGCGAGAGATATATTTCAAACAAATTACATTGTTAATTAGATCGCTGGTGAGGTAGATACCTTATAATATTTAAGTATGGTAAATAAAACATGTCTGGAATCAACAATTTATTTTGCTAATGATCGTTTCGATTGCGTAGCGATCATCCTCAGAGCTAAAATTAGAATTATCGAAATAAAATTATACTAATACATAAACAATTAGGGATATGTTAATAAAAATATTATTTACAAAATAAAGACATTGTGTGCCAGATGCGTAAGCACACTGGGTCGTACATACCTTGCAACTTCCGGGCCGAAAACAAAGTTCTGCGGTTTTTGAGAGTGTCTTGTTTAAGAACAGAGCCGGTCGGCAGCGGGTGGGGGCGGGAAGAGGGGTGGGATGCGGGCGAAGGGTCGTAAGACGCGGAGGCGGAGGCGTGAGGTGTCGGGGGAGCGAAGGCGAGTGGGGTTAGGGGTGTACACTTTGTGCTAATTTTAGCAGAAGTGGAGAGAGTTCAGGAATTTGTCTTCACCGACAAGATGTATGGTTGAGTACATAGGATGAGTACCATTCTTTGTAAAAAATCATTTATTTTATATAAACAAAAATATCTTTACAAACAAATAAATCACAAGGTTCTTCGTCCAGATTTAAATGCTGGCTCTTGACGTGAAAGGGGGGCATGGTCGTGGCCATGCGTCACGGGTGCGTCAAAGGCTGAAACCGCGTCGGGGCAGGGGGTATAAAACGCGAGTATATATGCTATGATATAATGAGAATAAATATCTTTCTACCATTTACAACGCGGCGACCTGGTGGCAGCGCGGGTGCGTGGCATTCGTTTGTCACGGACGCGAATCGATGGGGCAGGCGCGGCCAGCGCCTAGAAGATCACCAAAAAACAAGAATCAATAAAATGTAAAACAAAGCAGGGTCAAAATATATAGGGCGGAATATAAAACAACTCTGCAGAAACCTGATGGAAACGTCAATGGCGCGTCGTCGAAGTTTGGCGTTGGCGGGAATTCGGTGTCCGAAGTGCGCATGCGCGGATTTCTAGTTTGAGGGAGAGTCCACGAACTGATTCGGACTGGTATCAAACTAATTAGCAACCCTGCGGGAACGCCCAACTCCCAGTCACAATCCCTGACTGCTGCTGCTGGAACGCCCAATTTTAGACTACGCATGCGCGAACTAGTTCGGGAGTGTTTCGGAATGCTGCTGGAACAAACCTACTGACTGCTGCTGGAACGGCAATTACTAGACTGCGCATGTATGGAGTAGTTCGGGAGTGTTTCGGACTGCTGCTGGAACAAACCTAAAATGTGTTGGACGCATTCATAAGTTCGATTCGAGGTGCTGTCAGGCAATTCCCAGCACCATTTCTGCAGTCCAACGTGCAGTAAAAACGACGAAATTCGTAACGAGACGTTTAATTTCATCTGGACAGAGATAACCATGACAATCTCTGGATTCTTTCTCCAAAGTAACAATCTTTGTCAATTGTGTCTCTTTTTTTTTTTTTTTTTCAGAACATTCTTATATGAGGAAAATTATTGATAGACGATGTTCGTTGCAGTTTCTGCTAATGCTCTCCCAACGTATCTAACGAATATTTCGCAGCCTCAACAACCTTAAAAGACATTTCTGATTTTTATATTTATGCTAAGGCATTCGTGATGACGCATCTTTGAAAACGTAGGTAAATTACAGTCAGTATCTTCAACAAGTCCTGCAACTGTTTGTAATTGTGAACGTTCCGAAGTATGTAGCTATTCAAACCAAGAATGTCTCGGGTTTAGATAGTACTTCTCTCTTATAAATCTTTCATAACACTATGCATCTTACATCTAAAAACGCGTCTCGCTATACTTACTTTTCATCGTGTCTGCCGCCAGAGTAAGTAGCAAAATCGATCTCCCCCACTCCAGCTGTGAAGTCGACAGATGTTTTATATTTAAAAACTGGATTTATCCACTTTTCCTATCAGGGCCCGACAATAAGAGTTTTTGTGGCGGTAATTCGCCGTTTTCCGGCGCACGATTACAATACTTTCTCTTCTTACTTAAGCTATTCTAATAATAAGTGCTGTTCTAACTAATACTTTTTTAATTAAGAAATTAGGCCGGAAAGAGCCAATTTTTTCTCAAAATTTATCAAAAAATTTTATTTATGGAGGCATATATACTCTCAAAATTTAACTTAGTTTCAGAAAATTACATTATATGTCCACATTCAAATCATAAATATTCTTCTTAGAGGCGTTTTTTTTTCTTTTTTTCTTTTTTTTTCTTTCTTTCTTCGAAACTCGTGATATTCAAAGATCTCGAAAATTATTATCAACTTTAATTTTATATTACCACCATAAGCTGCCTTGGGCAACAATGCAGCGATGAATACTTGAGAAGTTCGTTGTTGAACGGCGACAATATAAGTGGGTTTTATTTACTTCTCTGAATTCCGTCTCATTGTTGAGACATGATTTAGCTGAAGAAAAACATTCCTCTTCGTCACTATCACAGCTATCAATTGTATTAAGTGATTGCCTTCTGTTATAAGCTGTAGACTTACAGGGACGAAAAACGGTGGAAATAGGCAGGCAAAATACGCATTTAAAAACGTAAAATATCCATTTAAATGGGCACTATAAGTTTTTCTTATCCTTATTTATGTACTTGTGTAGTAAGTTTTTGAAGGAAATGTAATATAATTATATTCATGGAATGTTTGCTTTCATCATTGTCCAAATTTGGACAAAAAGGCTGAATCGTAGTAGCTACTTTTTAGCATTTCATTACATGCCTGTTGATACTTAAATGCTACACATACAATATTTTCTCTCACCTTTAATGTAAACATGATTTGTTTCAATCACCACGTATAACACAAATGTAACTAGAGGAGCTTCAACGGCACATACTTTCTCGCATTATTTCTGAAAAATTCAAAATTTGCAATTTTCAAAAATTGAGGGTTCAACGAAAATTAGACCTGCGCCATTCTTTTAAGCGTCTCTTGTACTTGTGGGGAAAATTGAAGAACATTGTAGCGTTTTTTGATAATCTTTCTAATATATCTTTCAAGCAGAAATTACGCAAAAGACACTCGGTATTTTAATTATACATCACCTTTCTACCATCACCTACTACAAAATTAAAGATAGAAATTTTTCATTCGCATAAAATTTGTTGTTCATAATTAGTTCTTTTATTAAGATCACGTACATTTTTGAAAATTTTAATAGTTTTGGCGCAATATCTGCACTTTAAAAAAATAAAAACAAGATTTTCTTTAAAACGGCTCCAAATTTTGTCTTTAAACTTTTGGTAGGAATAGTGTTAAATGTACTCTATGATTTGACATAAACACCAGATTGCTCTATTCTTTTGTTGTTGTTTTTTAAATTACACAAACTTTTTTAAGATCTCCCACGCCGTTAATAAGCACATTTCCACCAATTTGTAGACACTACTGTATTTGTGAGTTAACGTGCGTTAAATGACTTCTAATAGTTTTTCTTAAACTCAAAAGGAGCTTAAAATTTCGAACTTACAGTATCGCTTAAGCGACATTTTCATAAAAACGGCTCAAAATTTTTCAAAGAAAATTGCCGTTTATGTCGATGTTTAACTGTTGTTTAATATTCTTAAAATAATATTTTCGTTATATTATTAGGAAACTGAAAAATTAAGAATTTAAAAAAAATGTATTTTGGGCTGTGATAGATGGCAGTTGGCAAGAGTATGTGGCAAGTTCGTATAGCTAGAGGAGACCAAAGGAAATAGAAAATTAATACGAATAATAATAATAATAATAATAATAATAATAATAATAATAATAATAATAATAATAATAATAATAGTCTTTGCCATTCCGAGGTATTTCTAGATACTCTAATTACGATGCAAGGGCAAGAACGTAGAAAAATCTCTATCTTTAGAATTGGGGTTGTAGAAAGACACCAAGAAAGTTGACACTTCGCATTTTTCGAAAAATCAGGGATGTCAGTGAAAATAATACTTGCGCAATTCTTTTAAACGTCATTTAAGCTATTCGAAGTCAACGTTTAATCAAAAAAATTGGTGACTATTTTGAGGAAATTTTGAAAATGTTGAGGCTTCATGAAAAGTACTCGTAAAATCAAAAGATATATTTTAATCTCGCAGGACCTTCAGTTTAAAAAAATAGGGACCGGGAATATCAGTTTTTGAGTAAATCGACTGAGTGCTTCTGTCCCCAGAAAGACGATTTGCCGTCAATGGATTTTTCAGTACCAAGGATCCACAAAACATGGGCACTGACCACACGTGTTAGAACTTACTACATAGATTCTTCACGTCTTTTTCTTTACCGCGGCCTGGCAATAAGGGTTGTTTTTTTCTGTCGAATAATCGCCAATTCGGGCGCGCGATTGTAATGCCTTCTTAATGTGAAGGGCAAGAAAATTTGAAGAGGGAGTATTTGGTTTAGTAATAATAATAATAGACGGACCGTACATATACACATTCTTCAAGGGAATTTTCCCAATGTTACGTTCAGCCATTTATATTTTAATCAGCCGGGTCTTTCGTGTCAAGTCTTAGACAAAAAAGTTGCTGCTAACCATTAGTACCAACCTTTGTCAGTTGTTGTCCTGTTCCATGTTGCCATTGCCGTCATTTCACAATTCCACACAACTGCACTTCTGATTCCATGCGTGATTAATTTTTGGGAGTTTCTTCTGCAT
This sequence comes from Gryllus longicercus, assembly GCA_038098605.1. NCBI lineage: Eukaryota > Metazoa > Arthropoda > Insecta > Orthoptera > Gryllidae > Gryllus > Gryllus longicercus. The sequence continues at coordinate 1,539,890 of JAZDUA010000128.1, read as the reverse complement.
TTTATGCTTTTCTCGAAGCAATTAAATACAGCTCGCTTTTCTAGATTGAAAATCCTTGATAGTAATAGACAGGTAAAGTTAAGTTTACTCCGTCATATGTAACTTAATTCTAAGGAAGTGCACGCAGACTAACATATGTCGACATAACCTTAAATTACATTTTTTGCAGGTCGTATCAAAATGCCGCTGTCTTGCAGATTTTATAAAGAAAAATATCCAGAAGTGGATGATGTAGTAATGGTCAATGTACGAAGTATTGCTGAGATGGGCGCATACGTCCATCTTTTAGAATACAACAATATAGAAGGCATGATTCTATTATCGGAGCTTTCAAGACGACGTATCAGATCAATTAACAAGTTGATTAGGGTCGGAAAAACTGAACCCGTTGTAGTTATTCGAGTTGATAAGGAGAAAGGTAACTTTCTACTTCTCACTCCGTATTCATGTGATTGGTTGCAAGTGTAAATGAAATTTTTATTTGATTTGTTTTTATAAGGTTACATTGATTTGAGTAAGCGACGAGTGTCAGCAGAAGATGTGGAAAAATGTACAGAACGTTTTGCCAAGGCTAAAGCTGTTAATTCAATCCTTCGTCATGTAGCTGAACTTCTAAATTATGAAACTGATGAACAATTAGAGGAGCTTTACCAAAAGACTGCTTGGCCATTTGAAGAGAAACTGAAGAAGAAGGCATCAGCTTATGACTTCTTCAAACAAGCTGTTTTGTAAGAATTACAAACATTTATTTTTTGTTCTATTTATACAAATTGTACATTCTAAATATACACTAGCAAACAATATTCAGATTTGCTACAATATCCTACTTCTCATTGTGCACTTACGGGCGTTTTACAGCTTCTCGCTCAGATTTTCTGTGCTTACTAATACGTTTCCTGTCTGATGTATGACGCTTGCGGGATCTGAAAGGAAAAAGGTTGAGGATATTACTAGGTTTGGATATATCTGGATCCATATATGACTTTATTCTTAAAAACTAAAATCTTAAAAACTCTTCTGCTTCAGTATAGTTAATCATTTTCTCAAAATAGTTATGAATTTATGTAAATCTTAATTCTAGTAAGGTAATATTTTGCTCTTTAATATCCTGTTACAGTTTTTTCACCAAAATTTGAAATTCAGTTTTCAACAAAATACATTGTTCAATATGTCCATAATTAATTTAATTTTATCAGAAATTAATTGCAATTTCATATGAATGAACTCATTTATGGATCATTACCCTTGCAATGCTGTTTTCTTAGATGTTCCAGAGCATGAAATTATCACTGCATCTAAGAATTCAGGCTAAGGGGATGTTTCTGATGAGAAGGAAGAAGTTTTAGAACTTTCTTTCGCCATTCTCAATTGTCAGAAGTATCCCCTCTAGTCTGCCCAAAACATTCAAGTGACATTTTGTTCTGAAACATAAATTTGTGTTTTTAAAACACATTTATCTAAAGTACCTATAAAATTACATTGAAAGATTGGCAATACTAAATTGCTATATTTTAGCAACATTTAATATAAATTTGAACAGATTATACATTAAATTTAATGTAAATGTATTCTTGTTATTAGAAATTTTATGTAGCCATTGCAAGAATAAAAGCTTGAAATTTAATTACTAGAAGCCTTTGAAAAACAACTTGGCTCTAGTAGTTTCCCAGATTTTCTTGCAAAGGAGAAGAAATTCTGTCTTGAAGTGTTGTCTTGTTACTGCATTAGTATGATTAGTTTCGAAAATAAAAACTATTTTTCCTATGTTAAATAGTAACTAATGCCATTTGACAAATTGAAGTTATGTACAACTTTGTATTATAATTTAGAGACCCAAGCATTCTCGGCGATTGTGGTTTGGATGATGAAGCAAAAGAAGTTCTTCTCAACAACATTAAACGAAAGTTAACATCACAAGCTGTTAAAATACGAGCTGACATTGAAGTAGCATGCTATGGGTATGAAGGAATTGATGCTGTCAAAACTGCCTTGAAAAAAGGCTTGGCTTGTTCCACAGAAGAACTGCCTATAAAAATAAATCTCATTGCACCTCCATTATATGGTATGTCATTAATGAATACATATAAAATTAAATTAAAAAGAATAGAATTCAATACTTTTTCTCTCCCTAGTAATGACAACATCAACACCAGAAAAGCAAGATGGATTAAAAGCACTGCAGATAGCTATAGAGAAAATAGAAGCATCAATAACGTCTCTGGGAGGGGTATTTCAAATTCAGATGGCTGTAAGTAAAAGCTTAATTTTGAAGATTGAAAGTTATCGTAAGATGTATTATTGAATTTGTAGTATTTTATCCTAATATTTGCTGTTTTGTGTATTTGCAGCCAAAAGTTGTTACTGCCACAGATGAGGCAGAATTGGCCAGACAAATGGAGAAAGCAGAAGCTGAGAACGCTGAAGTTGCAGGCGATGATGACGAGGAAGAAATTGAAGGCCAAGTGTTCAGCGGTGGAGAAGAAGGAGCAGTTGATGGTGCTGATGAACAAGAAGACGGAGAAGAATAATTTATGTGTTAACATATTGGATTATGTTTGATATTGAATATATTTGGAACATTGTATTATCTGAAGACTGGTGGATAAAGCAAAAGATAATATCTGCTATTTATATGTGGTTCCATTGTATTAGCTTGACATTTTTTAAGAAATAATTATAAATACATAAAAGGCATTTGGGTTTTCTTGATTCTTATAACATCTGTATTGAGAACTGGTTCTTCTCTCTTTGCCAGAAACCAATATCTAACGAACTGAATATATTAGAGAGAGCTCAATGTACAAAGAAATTTCTGAAACATCTTGCACATTACAAAGAAACAAGAATTCAGTGTACATGACAATTTTACATTAATTCAATAAAGCCTCTCTTTTTTTTCTTCAAATATTTACAATGAATTCGTTTTAACTATGTTGATAGTTTCTTTCTTTCTTCAATCAACACAATCAAGCTTTTGTGATTCTGACCTAACCTCTTCAGTTTCACATTGGTAATTTGGGTGAAACTTCATATAGATTTTGGTAGCCAATCAGGAGATAAGCACATCTTATTTTTCACAAATTTTTCTAAATCGAATGTGTCGAATACTTCAGATTAACACACAGTATGAATGACTTACAAAAAATAAAATAGTTTGATATATGATAACCAATGTCTGATGATAACCAAATATTAAAAATCAACTATATTTTAACAAAATATTTCCAAATCATTCGAGGTACATTACACAGCCACCCCCCCCCCAAAAAAAAAATTAAAATATTATTTTATTCAACTCTAAAATTCATTTCAATTTTGAAATAATAATAATAATAATAATAATAATAATAATAATAATAATAATAATAAAAAAACTAATTTTTGTCGTTAAGTACAGGAATTAAATCTCTGAATTCGAGTCTACTAAACACACATTCAGGGCAGCTCAATTGTGTTGTATTATGGTTTTCTCTTCTAGTTATTCATGAAATCTTGCCTTGAATTGTGTGTTCTTGAGTTTGGACATGACAAGTCATAACCTACTCTTTATTCCATTCACATTAATTTATATCTATGTGTATTGTACTTGAAAGCCTACTTCTGATTTCGAATTTAATTTATTCCAATTTAAAAAAATTAATTTTCTGAGTAACAGTTAAGTTACTTGTGTTCATAATTTTATAAAAATAGAGTTAATTATATTAGTAGTGAATAAAAAAGAAATTTCAAAAGACAGCTGCTGAATAAGCAAAAATGACATTTCTGAAATGAAACAGCAAGACTTAATTATTGCAAAAAATACTTCTCGACAAGTATCTAAAATCATATTGTAATATAAGGAATTTAGAGGAGAATAACACGAGGGACAACAGAGTCACAATGAAATATAGAATGGTATCAGAAGGAAGAAAGTGAAAATGAGAACGCCAATTGTGCAGCAATGCACAAATAGAAGAGATTGAAGGCAGCAGAAATCGTAGTTGCCACGCTCCAGGATACTTATCAATAGGAATACAGAGACCTAGTAGTTGACTTTATTACAATTTTTTTCTTCTTCGAATTGTGGATTTTTTGTGAGGATTTTCTTAGATTTCAAAATCAATGTGTCACTGAAATTACATTCCAAATGCTTCCTGACTGAGATTATGGTTAGCACAAATGGTTAAGTGTTGGAGACCTTATGTTTGAATTCTGGCTTCTTTAATATTTTTGTTCTTGAACATTGAATTTTATAGTACACAAAATTCCATTGGTTACGAGTTTTTCATCATCAGTAACACAAGAAAGCATGTACCGTCGTAGCACAACTCATTTTTCCTGTACACATAATTATGTGTAAGACATCCACCTGAGCACGTGAATTACAAGTAATTTATTTTAATGAGATTGTTTTTCATAACCATAAAATGTGACATTAAAAAATCAAGGCTTGAAAATATTTGTCCGAAGAAATAACAAAACTTTACAACAAAAAGCATTTAGAAAATGAAACAAAATTTTGTCTATAATTCAAAATGTTGGCTCTTTTGTAATTCAGAACAATTTTAGCATGAAATGTATTAATATATCTACACAAATAGTCTTAAACAGGGACAATTCAATTATCACTACATAATTCCAAAGAAAATGGTTGAAGCACATGGAAGTACCAGAAGATAACAGACTATCAAAACTAGTGCTGAAATATTAACCTGTGGGCAGAAGAGAGCGAGGGAGGCCTAAGAAAAGTTAAAGTCAACAGGAATACCTGGGGTGAACCACGTCAACTGCACAGGAGTCAGGTCATACCCCCCCCCCCCCCGCAATAATTCCTGGTGGAGGTGGTGGTGGCAGCATTGATGATCATTCCATAATTATCACAATGCTCAGAATGGGTACACTAAATATGTTAATAGTGTGTTGTAAGAATAATTCAACACATTCTCAGCTTTGAATTAAAATACTTAACAATTATTCTCATAATGCCAATAATAAAGTTATAATGATCTTCATAATTCAACAAGAACGTTATATTGAAGAGAAAAGTTAAACTTTTTCAAAGAAATTGGAATAAATTTCTGGAATAACAAAATATCTATGTAATTGTCTGGAAGCTCAACACAGAAAACACACAACTTCAAACTTGAGATTGACTACAAGAAAATCTTGAATCTGTTCACAGATAAAATATCTCTAACAGTTTTTGAAGAGAGCAACAGGTTTTATCTGAGAAGCAAAGATTGAGGCAAACTACAATAACAGTCACTCCAAGAAAGTTAAATGCTTATAAATTATACTGCTCATTATTCACGTCAGAGTTTCTCATGCCAATACTGATGAGTTGTATTACCAATAGGTGTACAAAGTATAAAATCCAACTTTTATGCCATACCAAATATAACAAGTAGATAAAATTAGAAGGTTCTCCAATTTAATTTTAAAATAACACAAACTAACCCTGATCCTGAAGTCCCTAAACTAATGTAATAATATTTCAATTAACAAATTAATGAGGATATAGTTCACAAAATACTTCATGGAACAATTTCTAACACCTACAATCGCAACACCCATTTAAATCTTGCACATAATTAATAAACAATGAATTGTCCTTAAATTGAAATTTCTATTTGATGTAGTTTACTGTTTGTAAGGATACTTCTGTCATTATTAGTAGTCTGTTACTCTCGCAAGTGCATAATCCTGTTTAAGTCAGAGAATAGCATATGTAGAACAACATTATATTTTTTTTTTTTTTGCAAACTCAAAGAATCAATTCAATATTATGAACTCTTCATGAAGACAAAATCTCCACTTGAGGACTCAAGTACAAAGTGGAGCTGCATTTTGCAATTCGCAACATCACATTCCTCATGATTAAGTCAAAGGGGAAATTTGAGTAAGTAAGGAACAAGCAGGATCTTCACAAAAACAACAAATATATATTTACTCAGAACATATGTTCATAAATTTTCAAATATTTAATATCTGCAAATTTACAATTATACTGCAAGGCATCATTCATATCACATGTTCTCTTGGCAGTTCTTTACATTGGTTGAAGTATTTCTGTATATACTCCCTTCTCGTAACACCCCTCCTATCATTTAAAACTTTTGGTTCAATACTCTGACACCTGTTGTTATTTCTGTTATTTTTCACAAATAAGCTTTTTCTCATAATAACAACCTAATTTAGAAAATTGACCACAGGCTGAGAAGTGCTCACAAAGGAAACATTTATTTACACTTTATAAAAAAATAGACAACTATTCACATGACAGCAGATGAAGTTAAACACACATGCAGACACACACTAATGAATCTTGTTCATTTCTTATAACAACCAGCACTCCCAATTACATGTATCGTACAATGACTTGAACAATTTCTTTATATGGGTCATTGTTTCTAACCAGCAGCCAATTACTCGGAAGAGTGTAACACACATTATTAGCAATTAGCATACCACTTTAATTGACAAAGATGTCATCTTGAATATTTTCCATCATGAAGGATAGGCTCCACATCTACATCTTTGGTTCAATCTGCAGAGGTCAAACACGTCATATATGACACATCACATAAGATAGATATATATCAATATTATTGGGGGAGGATTTGATCTCACCATGCACTCTTTTGTTCTTTAAAATTTGCAATACAATGCCCATTGTTTGTGTTCAAGTCTTAGTAGAAGAAGATATAGAAAATATTACAAATCATCAAACTCTCAAAAGCAAAACTAACAAAGCAAATAAAAGTGCACTACAAATATGAGATTTATGTAACACCACTGTATGAGTAAGTTCAATGCTTGAGAAATCAATCAAATGTTAAATTAAGCCCATGAAATTTTACTGCACTTAGAAGTTAGATTGCATATATGTACATAACTTTTTGATGATAGAATATTTCACACAACCCAAAATTAATAACAGAAATAAGTTCAAAGAACTAAATTTCTAGGAACTACATAATTTATAATTTATTTACAGAAAATAATGATAACTAAATTTATGTAGCTGAATTTACTAGTTCAAGTGAAATTAAAGCAGCATATTATTATGTGCAAATTTGTAGATGATTAGATCTTCTACATTTTTTTCGGTGACTTGACTTCCAAACATCTATGCATCTCAAATATCCCTCCTTCAACACTGGAACTCAGACAATCTGCAATATTCATAATTTCTTATTCTATAGTGTGGCAAAATATTATTCATTTTTCAATGACTCCATAGATCAATGACAATCATGAATTTCAACAATCCAAACCATGTATTCACTTTTCTTAAAAAATAATTGCTTCCATCAAAATCAATATCACCCTTTCCTGTCAAAGACACGATGGGGGGATATTTTTGACAAGTAGAATGGATTAGGAGAAGTTTGATATATTGAATCAATATTTCAAATGAACATGTCTCCCATCTTAAGGCAAATCATTATTTGCAACCAAGAACTACACTCCCATATTTTTCTTCAGGCAATTTTAAAATATATGCACTGTAAATGTACAATGCAATCTACACATCCTACCTCAAGAGATGGTAGTTCTTTAATTGTTTCTAAAATCACATTTCTGTGACATCTAACTGCATACATTAGTGTAGAAGTCCCTAATCAGAAGCATACATTCACAAAATAGGGCCATATCTCCATCATGGAAAGTGGAGATCATTTGAGATTAACTCAGAAAATAAAAGGAATAAAATTCAAAAGAAAATACTAGCAATATCCTTTCTGTAGTAATAATGTGACCATGATGTAATTTTTAATTCAGTTCAATTATTATTCATATTTATTGTCTGGGGGTGATTAATTACTATGAGATGTTCCAAGTTTAATTTTTGATTTTTATTGTATTGCAAGAAAGAATTTCAATAATTCTTTATTGTATTGCAAGCAAGAATTCTAATAGAATATATGTTTTAGAATCCTTCATGCCAGAAAGGAGATTTTACCCCTGAAAACACATCTGCAGGTTGGACTATGGAAGCCTCTAGGAAAATCATTTGGAGTTTTTTATGTCTGCTTTTACTACGAAGGATTTTGGACCAATTGATAGAAATTAGGTTAAAAAAAGTGTATGTATAATAATTGTAGAATAATAATCTATCAAGATTACTGTAAAAAAAAACAACAATAGAAACGGGCTGTAAAGCCCAATTTCAGGTCAGTTCATGATGATCAAGTTGATGATGATAATAGTCATAATAATAATCATTATAATTATATAGCATTTTTTATTATGTATCTATTTATTGTGTTTTTTTTTTAAATTTGTATGATGATTCAATTCCTTAATTTGGAATCTTCTTCTGATAATTCATTGTCCATAAGAGAGAGAAAGAGTCAACTTATAAATAGTATCAAATCAATCAAGATACAGATATCTTGATTTTTTCAAAGCATGGTTACATGATGATTTTCAAGATTCAGAACTCAACCTACCAAATCACAGGATCTACAGACAAGATAAAGGTTTTGAAACTAGCCATTGTAGTAGAGGTGGTGGAGTATTGATAACTGTACACAAGATGTTCTCAAGTGTAGTAATTGACATTTTAAACACCAGAGCTGAATAATTATTTGATACACATAAATCAAATTTTATAATAGGTTCAGTTTACTTTCCTCCGAAATCTTCATTTCATGCATATTTACAATTTGCCAAAAAATTAGAACATCTGTTTGAATTGTACCCATTATCAAATTTTTTTATCGCTGGTGATTTTTATTTGTCAGATACTGCTTGGAAAAATGAAGACTTCGATGTGAATTACATATACACGAGTCTTCACAGATGGATATTCAATGTAGTAGACTTCTTCAAAACACAGTGAATTATTTAAACTTAAACCAAAAAAATGGAATTAGAAATAATTTCAATAAAATACTTGATCTAGTATTTGTTTGGTCCTTAGGTTCTTAAACTAAGTAGTTTTACCTTGTGATAGTTACCACCGTGCCATAGATATTTTGTTTAAAGTAGGTGGTGGTTTTCCAACACTTGATGATGAAATTAAATTAGATTTTAATCAAGGATTATTGTGCAATAAACAATGTACTTTTACACTTCGACTGGTTATATTTTTTGAAAATTATACATTAGACTTACGAGTTGAATATTTTTATGAAATACTATATAATTTGATTAATAAATATGTTCCTAGATATCATTTAAATATCCTGTTTGGTATTCTGATGAACTAAGAGGCCTATTGAATGATAAGTGAGAGGCCCATAAGAAATGAACTATGGATAAACAGTTTTAGCAGAAATTTTCAGATATTTGTAGATTATGCAACTAAAAGATGGGGCAAATTATTCCTCTTACTTGGTTAATTTTGAAAACTCCATTAAATATAATACAAAATCTTATTGGAAATGAACAAATTTTAAAAGAGGCACATCTCAAATTTTATGTATTTGAATGATAAAAGTGGAAGTTCAGGTCATGAAATAGTAGATTTATTTGCTGGCTATTTCCAGTTTGTAATATATTATGATGTATGTGAGTAAAAAGTTCCTGATGATTATAATGATACTCTGATGAATTGTATTCATATGATATTTTTCAAATGGATGTAATGTCAGCTATTAAAAAGCTTAATGAAATGGGAGGCCCAGGCCTTGATGGAATTCCATTATTTATCAAATATTGTGTAGTAAACTTATTAAGATATTACATTATTTGTTCTTCAAATCCTTACGAAGGTTTACTACCAGGATCTTGGAAAAAATAATTTATAACTCCTTTTATAAATCCTCTGATCGTTCCACTATTCAAAATTGTACAGTGATATTGAAAATCAATATCATTCCTAAACTGAATTGATTATTGTGGACAAACTTTCTGAAAGAATTAAAAATGATTTTATTAAATGAACAATATGGTTTTCAAGTGAAACAATCTACAACTACTAATTTGTTATCCTCCCAATATTAAGTAACAGAAAATCTTGAGAAAAACTTACAGGAAGAGACTATTTACACAGACTTTGCTAAGGCATTCGACAGGGAATACCATAAAATATTGTTACAAACATTAAATTATATAATTATACACAGTTTACTATTGAAATGGTTAGAAGATTATTTGTTAGGAAGAACCTTGAATGTAAAATACAAAATCTTTAACTCTAAGGATATTCACATTCCCTCTGGAGTTCCACAAGGATCTCATTTTGGCCCTCTTCTGTTTCTCATCTTTAAAAATGATATAGGGAATGCATTAATATCTTTTAATTTTCTTGTATTTATAGATTATCTTAAGTTATACTCGGTTATTAAATCACATGACTATTGTTTATTATTTTCAGAAAACCTTGATGCACTGTCCTCATGGTGCAATGTAAATTTCTTATCTTTGAATATTAAGAAACGTAAAATGATGAATTATTCTAAACTGAAAAAGCCATTTAATTTTGATTATAAAGTGAATAACCAAAGTCTTGATTTGGTCACTACATTGGTCAGAATTGTTTTTGACTAAGTCCTTATATTTAATTTTCAAATAATATATTATTACCAAATCTAATGAGATGCTTGGTTTTATTAAAGGAACAACAGACAATATTCTAACTTTTCATACATTATACCTGACATTAATTCAGCCAATATTGCTTTATGCATCTTCTGTATGGTCACCATATTTTAATAATCATATTAAGATATTAGAGACAGTAAAACAAGTTTTTTTTTTCTTATCTTGCATGGCAAATAAAAATTCCATCACCTAGAGTAACTCATAATTACACTCACATTGCTACCATTCTCGATATTAGCTCATTACATTCTCACACATTATATAACTAATACATTTTTGTATAAATTAATAAATTATAAAGTTGATTATAATACTTATTTTCTAATTACCATGGAATATACCATCTAGTTCCACCATCTAGCCTAAGAATATTCAAATATTTGTGATACTGATAGTGAGAATAAATTTATTTTTTTATTCACTACTTTTGCGTGTGTGATAAATTGCAAATAATTTTAATTTGGATTTTACACTACTGTTTACCATTTTTATGAACTTTTTATAAATCTAACATTGTTATCACTTCTCAGAAATGAGCTTAGAGGCATTTGTGGCAAGAGACTGGGCACACCAAATGCCTGCCCCTGCATTCACGGTCAAAGACTTGACCACATTCCTGGGGCAGGTGGCAGTAGTGAATGTCATTATTCTTGGAAGTGAGTGGGGGGGGGGGAGGGGGGGGGCTAGAGAGAGGTGAGACATGATGGGGTGTTGAGGGAGGTAGTCTTGGAACAAAATGTGAATGTGAAGGTTGCATGTACCCTCTTCTCCTGTTAAGTTTGTCCACTGTGACTATTAATTGAATAAATTATTTATCAAAATACAAGTACGTGTGCAGTTCATGGATGAGAAGAAACCCTCACAAACATATTACATTATTTTAATTAATTTACTATGTTTTTGTTATTGCGCATAATATTTGTTATTTTCAATTAAACTTTTGTAAATTATCGAAGGTATTCATTTACTAAACTGCATAAACCTGTAAATAGGGTAAATGCAGGTTAAATAAATAAAGAAGAAAATATTGCAATGTGTATCATACTATGTCAGCATTTAAATTACCTAAAGAGAAATCAATAAATTTGACATCAAAAAATTACAACACACGTAAAAATCACATTTATCAAGCGTCAGTATCAACAGCTCGCTAACAGAAATCCACATACAATACATCCACATACTTTACAACGCATTGCCAGATGACATTAAACAATTAAAGTCGGTCCACAAATTTAAGTTAAAAGTAAAATAATTTCTGCTGCATAACTCTATACAATTAGAGACTATACTGATTATCAAAACGAAAAAATTTATTTCAACAAAACAGTGATATATATTGAATTAATTTACATTTGTATTGGATAATTTTTTTAAATATTTCTTCATATGTTTGTAACAAATAATGTACTTCAGCTTCCGGGCCAATGACCCCCATCTTGATCAGGTTTCCCTGATCCATTGAACAAACGCTGAGATGGGCCCTTTTTTGCTTCTGGACCTTAATGTAGCTTCACTATGTGTACGTCTTGTTGAACTCTCCTTTTGCTTGTAATGGTAAGAGTAGAGATAAGGGCTACTTACTATTTTGTTAGCAATGCAGAAAAAGCATACTTGCAATTCGTATACTAATGCGAATAAGTTTTTTATAACTCGGAAATGAAAATGTCTATTTTTTTTTACATACTGCTAATCTTACAATTTTTTAAAATTTATTTTTATTTAATTTAAACTTTTACTCATCTTTCAACTATTTACAGTTAAAATGACGGGAAGGGATTCTGGAACTCAAGAAAACAACAAGGAGGGGGAGGAAGGGGTGGAAGGGAGGACTCTGGTGTTGGGGATACCAGAGTCTCACCTGTCGTCTCTCAGGGCTATCGATAACAAGCCCTACCTCGACATGGGCAGGGTCACCGTGCGAGTGGATGGTCTGAACACCAGTGACCAGAAAGGCGGTCCCACCCCCCCACCGGACACTACGGCACAGGATCATCATCCTGATGCGACGGAGGAAAGCTAATGGTGCCGCCATTATGACGAACACCATGATTCCAATATCACAGATTAACATGCACCGTAGCAAAGACGCGGCAGCCGTTCTGGCCAAGCGTATGGCTACGGGGCACACATGGATCTCCTTGATCCAAGAACCATGGACTGTGCGTGGGTCTGTAAGGGGGGGTCGGACAGGGCTGTTGTATGATCGCGGATGCTTCTGGTGAGAGACCGAGAGCGTGCATAGCCCTGAAAGGCGTCAGTGGGGTACCCCTCTTACAGTTCTGTTACAGGGATCTGGCAGCTGTATCCTGCAAGGTAAACTAGGACCAAGGAGAGATCACTATCGTCTTTGCGTCGGCCTACTTTCCACACGAAGACTCGGAGGTTCCACCAGTAGGAGTTCAACGCCTAGTTGAACACTGCAAACTAGAAGGACTACCCCTCATCATAGGCTGTGACGCGAATGCTCACAACACTGTGTGGGGTAGCACGGACACCAATGTCCGAGGCGAGAACTTGATTACATATCTGGCGGGCTCTGACATGGACGTGGCAAACGTGGGTAGTGAACCCACATTCAGAAATATATGTAGAGGCGAAGTGCTGGACCTGACTCTAGTCAGTCTCAACATACGTCAAATGAAACATGGATGGAATGTCTCAGACGAGCCTTCCCTTTCTGATCATGCCACCATTGTGTTTTGGCTGCGCTGTTCTACGGAAAATGGGTTGCGGGACATCCACATTCCGCGGAGCACTGACTGGGTTGGATATCTGCAGGAGCTGGAACGTGATCGGAGGGTTTTTCCCAAGAGAACGGTTTCCGGGTTAGACGACGCCACGGTGCTCCTGTCGGGGATTGTCACTGGCGCCTATCTGAGGAGCAGCAAAGCAAGAGTGGTAGATCGAAAGTCGAAGGTTCCATGGTGGAATGGAAGGCTCGAAACAATGAAGAACAAGGTGAGATTAGCCTACCAAAAGGCAAGATCCGCCCGAGGTGAACGAAAAGAGGAACTCTTCTCCAAGTGAAGGAAAGGAATGACTATAGAATGGAAGTCCGCTCTGCCAAAAAGGCAAGTTGGAAGAACTATTGTGAAAAAATCGAAACGGGAAGAGAAGCGGCTAGACTGGGCAAGGTATTAGCCTCTAACCCAAGTGCGTGGATTGGAGCTATAAAACTACCTGATGGCACATATACAACAAACGATGAAGACACATTGACTCATCTTATTAAGGCTAACTTCCCGGACGGGAGAAGTGCTAATGAGGAGTCCACAACTGAGGAGAAGGGGAACTACCCTCAGATGGGCAGAAACAGTGATTATAAATTCGCAAATGAGGTAGTAAATTGGAATAAGCTCGAATGGGCACTGGATTGTCTTGAACCCTACAAGTCACCGGGCCTTGACGGGATATTTCCGGCACTACTGACCAAAGGCAAAACACTACTTATGAAACCCTTACTGGCTATCTACAGAGCTAGCCTAGCCCTAGGGCACGTTCCGGAATGCTGGAAGGTGGCCAGAGTCACCTTTATCCCAAAACCGGGCAAACCCAGCTACGTTACAGCTAAGGATTTCAGGCCAATCAGCCTTACGTCGTTCTTGCTGAAAACCTTAGAACGATTGATACAAAGACACATAGCAGAGAAGCTGGAGAGGTCTTCCCCACTCTCTAAAGATCAACACGCGTACATTCAAGGACGATCTACGGACTCTGCACTGCACGGTGCAGTGTCACTGATAGAAGAACACATCGAACAAGGCGGATATGTGATTGGACTACTGCTCGATATTGAGGGAGCGTTCAATCACACAAGCACGGATATAATATGTGCGGAAGCGGAAAAACTTGGCATACATCCGCTGTGCACACAATGGATCAGAAGTATGCTTCATGACAGACGACTTGTCGTCGAAAAAGGCCTCACTAAGGTGGAAATGAAAGTAGACAGAGGCTGTCCCCAAGGAGGAGTGTTGTCACCCCTCCTATGGCTTTTGGTGGTCGACAGCCTACTAGTAAAGCTTAAAGGTCTCAAGTTTTCGGTGACTGGCTACGCTGATGACATCTTGATTTTGGTCAGGGGACCATTTTTGGACACATTGAGGGACCGAGCACAGAAGGCCATCAGTGTGGTTGAAGAATGGTGCGGCAAAACAAACTTGTCCGTGAATGCGACAAAAACGGAATGCATTATTTTCACCAGAAAATATAAAATAATGGAAATCAGGCCCTTACGTATGTTTGGCGTGGAACTGACGGTAACCAAGGAAGTGAAATACCTTGGTATCATATTCGATAGCAGACTAAATTGGAATAGCCAGGTGCAGAGAATTTGCACCAACTTTTGGTCCGCACTCTGGCTCTGCAGGCGTGCGGTCGGCTGCACATGGGGGCTTAGCCCCAAGACTATATTATGGATTCTGAAAGCGATCCTTCTCCCCAGACTTACTTATGGATCGGTTGTATGGTGGAACGCGATAAAGAAAGGCAATGTTAAGTCCAAACTGGAGAGACTAAGTAGTAATGTCCTCAGGGTCATTGCGAGTGCTATGAGGACTACTCCCACGGCGGCGATGGGAGTACTGACCGGGGTTGCCCCCTTCGATCTTCTGATTATGGGAAGGACCTATGTCACAGCCCATAGGCTGTTCTCCAACGACACTTGGTCTCATAAAGGCAATCATGCTAAAGGGTTGAGGACAATGTGTAGTCTTAAACCACTTGGCCCAACGGACACTATCCGACTTCTCTGTTTTGAAAAGAGGTTTAGGATTAGCTTGTCTACGGGTCAGGTAAGCTATGATGTGAACCTGGCTGAACTCCCGCCAAATGGCGACATATGGTATACGGAGGGACAAGAACTCAAGAAACTCTTGGAACTCAAGAAAACGTGCGCAGATAATCTTCTCCCCCATATGTCTTATATAGTTTTTACTGTTTTTTTTTTTTTTTTTTTTTTTTTTTTTTTTTTTTTTTTTTTTTTGACTAAATAAATCTAAATCTGAATATCAAGGGTAAATGGTTGAGGAATATAAGTGAACAAAAATAGCAACTCACAGAGAATAATGAAGCTGTATTTTGCGTTCATCATTTTATAATATTTGTAGTTAAAAGTTTGTGATTAATGAAGGTATTGGTTTCCCTGTTTCAAATGGTCAATGCATATAGCTCATAAAATATCAAAATTTATGAATCATGACTATCATATTTCCACATTATCCATGTTATCATTCAGTAATACACAATAATGTAAGAAAATATCCTGACAAACTTAATGGAAAATTTTACAAAGACAGGAGGAGAATTGGATTAAGTAATAAGAAAAACATATATCCAATTTTCATTATTGTGTGTGTAAATATAAAATAGCTTGTAAACCACTAATTGTTTTTCTTTCATTGCTAGCAGAAAAGCATGTTCTTTTTATTAAAATATAAGATACATCTCCATTAACGAACATTAGTTTTAAAATGTACAGGAAGCTAAAAGAGCATTTTTTAATAATCTACATCTCTCCTCACAAACTATTCCGTTTTCTTCTTGTAATCCGTAAAAAAAAAAAAAATAAAAAAAAAAAATAGTTCTTCAAATATCATTACGTTCAATTTTCTGAAAAAATTAGTAGTTTTGCGTAATTTTTGCTTCAAGTGAAGCCAATTTAAATTTTGGTTCTCAAAACTGGCACCAAATTTTTTCTTTCAATTTTTTCCTTAGATAAAGCATCTTCTATAGCAAGTTCTATTCTTTTACTAGGGGACCAAAAAATTGAGCAAATGCACATGCAAAAAGCATTTTAGATGCCGATATGTAACAACTGGAAAGAGGGTGGGGCCAAAACCGAAAAGCTGGCCTACACAAAACAGTTGGAAACTAACTAGTAAAAGAACATCTACGTCATTCTGCAGCTCCACTAGTTTTGTAAAAATGCCAGATTGACAAGTGGTTAAAATTTCTAATGAATGACCCAGGAAACATGAACATAATTTATAAGTTCACATGTATTTTTTGGACAAAGAATTATCAGAAGAAGATTTTAAATGAAGGAATTGAAATGTCATACAATTTAAAAAACAAATGTTATATACACAATCATTTTTTACGTAAATCTGCATTAAATTGTCCCAAACACTTGAAAATCAAAATGAAAATCATACATTAAATTCTGCTATTGATTTGTTTGAACTGGGGCCCTGCAAGTCTAAAAATAATATTCTAATTTTATAAGAATCTCCTTCTCCATTTTCAAGATTTGCTCAAAAATGTTTTCCATTTGGAATGCTTTTTTAGTTTTAAGGGAGGGTATAAGAAGCAAATACTTTTAGTAATTCAAGTGATGTTTCAACCCTTCAACACGCCTTTTATATAATTTATTTGTTTCTTCGAAAAGATAATGATATGAATATTTTAGAATGAGATTTCTTTCTCATGCAAAGTAGATACAATTAATAATTCACAAGAGATTGTCATTTAAGAGTTCCATTGTTTATTCCCTACAGATTTAATAATTTTACAGAGCCCGATCATCATCACTACTTGCTATCTGAATCCACATATCAATACAGACACAATGAAAAATTATGAAAGCAATTTTTTGAAGCTAAAAACTACAGAGTAGACAAAGAAGTAATCACAATATCTACAAAATCAAATGCAAACAATTTATATGATACTCTATTTCTAAATCATTGAAATAGCATAATAAATTCTAATGAATATCTCATTTCAGCAAAACATAATAAATATCATTTATTAGGAACATTTCCATTGACATTTAATTCCACAGTAAAACTTCTTAATTGTTGCATGCCAATGATCCCCAAAATTGGTTCCACATACATAGAAAATTATTTTTCTTGACATTCCATTATACTTACTTTGATACACAAGTGTGTATTATACAATACACAACTATTATTCAAATGTAAGTACGAAGTGTAGATTATTTTCTGTAATTGCTAGAAGCAAAAGAGGTAACTAAATAATCTTCAAAATACAGTATGATGAAAAAATTAATCATACTACTTTGCCAACAACCTGCCTTGCACAGTGAATTGCATAAACTTCAAAGTCTGTTTACCCTAAGAACTGAGAAACAATTCAAAATTATATATATTTGAAGGGCAGCACGAATGTTATTTCCATGCACTTTCCTCAGTTCTATAAAGCCTGCATTCTACGCTTCTAGCTGCTTATCAAACTTTACTAAGTAGTCAAAGAGTTTCACCCGAGTACTAATTCCACCTTACATGCAAAATATGTCTCCACACTCAGAGAGTCTATTTTACAGTGTAAAATGGTCATGTGAAAATGCAGGAACTTGTTTCGTTTTATTCCATTGACAAGTTTCTAATGAAAGAAAATATAGTGTAACCTGAATACAATGACCACTATTGGTTCCATTAAAACAGTGGTATCTTAGAGGGGTGATTGTCTAAAAGGGAAACCTTTTTTTCTCTTCTTTTCTTTCTTTAACCCTTCATTATGCAGAGCACAATTGTGCTCCACAGTGTTTTGTAAAGTTAATATCCTTAATGTTGGGGAGTTATGCAATTGATATTCACTGAGTCTACTCTACATGTTCAGATATGATTGTGGAATAAGTGTCATGCTCACTCTTTCACAAGTATTCTAGTAGAAAAGGCGTAAGTGTTCTTAGTCACTGGTGGTGCACATTTGTACTCAGCACAAGCATTAATTAACAATTTTTTTTTTAGTAAGTACACGTTAAAATTTCTTTGCATTCGAAATATAATTGAATTTGTTTAATCTAATATATTAGTAACGGCTACGTAGGCATAATGGCAGATGTCTGCCCTGATGTAAAGGTTTGGACGCAATGGTTGGAGGAAGAGTTACAGGCCGATGATCTTTGCGATTGTTAGGAATTACTGAAGCCTCAAATCCACAAACAGATAAAACTACCCATGATTCCCACACAACTAAGATCTCTAGGATTTTTGCTGTTAGGAGAGGCTCCTGAATAAAACACTTAACCCCTTTCCCAAAAAAGAAGGCAAAATATTTGGCAGAGCCAAAAATAAAAATTCATGAAACGAATGTATGTAAAATACAATGAATGGGTAAGTGCTGAACACTCAATAATGGGCATTGGGCGTTACTACTGTAAATAATTTATTATACTATATTTTTCATTGTTATTAATAAAATTTTCTTCAATATTAGCTTAGTATTCATCCTCACTATTATGACAAATAATGTTTCATAAATGAGTACTGAATATATTATGTTGACATTAAATCAACCTTTAACAATAAAAATACATTAATTTAGAATTATTAGACATAATTAATTAAATTATCCACAATAATATATAATTTTGTACAAAAAAAGGCTCGGATTACATTTGTACTCCACACAAGCATCCATGACCTTTAAGATCATGCAGGCAACGAAGGAGTAACACAGAATGTTTCATTATTACATTGGATGTTTGGGGAGAGCTTATTTTATTCAACTGAACATATTTAAAGACTTTTATTACAGTACGTGAAAAATAAAAGATAGCATATTTCCAGTAAATAAATAATTTAAAAAACGTAGGTACAGGAACTATGAAAAAGAAACAAATTTTATTTTGCCTATTTCGATGTATTAAATGCCTTTCTAAGAATATTAATTATCTTTTTAAATGCATTTTTCATAATAATTATTCTTATTACCTTTTTCTCTTGGGTAAATATAAATGTTTAAATCAATTTCAGTTTTAGATCCAATAGTTGACTACCAATAATGAACCTCCATTTTCTTGAGTAGACTTAACATGTCATTTGTATACACATGTCACATTCTATGTCTTGGCAGCTTTTAAAACTCACTTTTCTCATATACCCACACACATGCATGCATACACACCCACACATGCACATGTGATGATTCTTGGGTGAGTGCTTGGCACAGATTCCAGGCGCAACCCAGACCATTGTGTGTTACGGGGCTAGTTGATAACCCTATCTTCTGCCATTGATAACCTTCCATTCAAGATGTTCAAGGAAAGTAAAGTAAGGATGTATCTGTTTATTCAAGAATTAAACGTTAGATCACTTTCATATCCATCCTGACATTAAAGAAAATGAAACCGAAATGGAGCAAGCAGCTGGGAAGCATATTAGTGGCCATGATACATTGTTATGTGATTTCCAGAATACCCCTGCCCCAATTTCTTTGAAGATTGAAGTTCAAGCACAGAGAATTTCGAGCAAATGCCATTTACGAAAACATCATTTTCCTTTAATCTACTCAAAATTTGGTGTACTTTATTCTTTCAATTTTCCTGAAAACAGCCTCTTAGAAGAAGTAAATTAAGAAAATTGCTCTGAAAAGGCTGGTCAGTGGGAAGTGGGCTGGTCTGTTAACAGTGGTATGATTTGGATTCAATATGAGCTTCAGTGTCCATTCCAAGAATTAACAGTTGTTGAGAGGGTGGTAATTAAATATGTTTATCTTTCAGAGATATTGCACAGTACTATGGTATTCAAATTAAGAGGTTTTACTGTATCAATAATTTGTTTAACAAAACCTTATTAAGGCTCATAACTGCCAATTGGTTTTTCACAGATTTTGCAGATAAAGTGATGCTAAATACAAATAAATGACTACATTTATTGCTGACCAAAACAGATAAAACTATTGAAATAAATACACAAAATATGATATACATGCAAAATTTAACTTGTATCCAGTTTCATAACAGCATGGAGGAAAAAGTATTAATTACATAATACATATCCTATATTCAAATTATGCCTTTCTTTTTTTACTCACCTGAAACGAATAACAGTTTTTCCAATAGAATCACCCTGTTCAACATGTTGGAAAGCAAGTTCAGCATCTTGTGGCATGAATATTTTGTCTACTACAGGTTGCAAGCCACCTGTTTCAACCATTGCACCAAGATTTTCGAGAACAGAAGGGTTTAGGACTGCAGAAGTCCATACACTAGCACCAAATAATCTCTAGAAAAAAGGGTTAATTTTAGTTGCAGTTTTAAAATCTTCAAAAATATCTATATTTTAAATATTTTAGCCTTTAAAATGGAAAACATTGCTATGGATAAAAATAATAGAATTAATATCTATTCCGGATCAAAAGAATAGAAATTTGAAAACAATGGCTTAGGATTAAAACATGGGTATCAATTAATAGCACTTAGAGAGGTCTAATTCACAGCACATAATCAATACTCCGATATTCACAAATAGCATGCATATGTTTCACTACTGAACCCAACTTGCTTTTACGATATGCTACATTGCATCGTGAACCTTTTGAAAAATCCAAACAAATTTTTCATATATCAGGGATCTCAAAAGCATGAATTTCTTTTGATTCAATGTCAAAATCCAGATATCTAATTTTTGCAGTATTATATACTAACTTTCTCTATGTGACATGTAAGAGGAAGTAAAACAAGTTCAAACTTGTTGATTGTGTTCTGTAATGGAGGGGAAGAGAAGAGAATTTGTCTTGTAATCAAAGGGAGGACAAGCATGAAGATGAAAATTATAGGTCTAACCTATACTCTCACTTTTCAAAGATTTTTACATGTATTCAATTCCTTACACTGTCTTAAAGCCGTTTGTGTTAAGAGCTCCATGTTTTTTCTTAAACTACACCAAACTATTGGAATTCTCTCAAATTTTTAATAACCACATCAATGAAGTTGCGCAAATTTACATAATCTACGTACATTTCAGCAAATCTTTTGAAATCCTGGTACACAAAATTATTTCACAAACACTCTCTTATTAGATGTATCACATAATCTTATTAAAATAATTGCTTCCATTATCAGAACCATTATAATTCCATTTACTATACAGGAGTTTACTCTTCAGCATTTTTCCTAGCCTCTTTCTTTCAAAAGATTCAAATCTTATATCACTTTATTCATTATTGCAGTTAATGATTAATTGTCACATCTTAATCTATGCAGAAATAAGATTATTTCTCCTTATCAATAAACCAGAAGACTGCATTGTTTCATAGACAAATATTGATCATGTCACCTTCGATAATAACATTGGGGATACTTCACTTCAAAGAGTTAATATAATAATAGATCGGCAAGTAATCTTTGATTGCCCATACATTTTTGTACATCAAAATGAATTAGTGCTGAGTTCAGCTAATAGAACACTGGGCTTTTTGACTAAGTATTGCAGAGACTGTAAACCAATAGATACTCCGTGAACACTTTTTATTACCTTGGTGCAACCCAAGCTACAGTATGCAGACTTAATATGGTCATCATCTTTCTTTACAGGTTAGACATATTGCCTGTTCCAGCCTCTTTCCATCTCATTCTTGGACTTCCAATGTTTTTCTTTCCTCTCAGCTTATAATTCAGGGCTTGCACTGGAAGTCTCTCTGGCAGTGTCTTTCCAATATGTGTCACCCATTGCTGTCTGTACTTCTTAATTATGTCATGTACTATTTCTTTCCACCCTAGTTCCTCTTCTATTTTCTCACTTTTTTTTTTTTTTGGTCTCTTAATATATAGACCTTTACTCCCCTCAAAAAATTAATTTCTCCTGATTCAATCCTCCTAAAATCTTCTAGTCTTTGAACCAAGGTTTAACATCCATACAGTAGAACTGGGAGGGCTATAATGTCATAAAATTTTAACTGGGTTTCTTTTCGTGCTTTCTTTTTAAGCTTTCTACTTATAGTTCCACATATTGCTTGAAATTTATAAATCTTGCTGGTGATCTACCCATCTTTTCCATATGTAATTTCACACCCTAGGTAGTTAGAATGCATCACTTCACATTTTGAAGCACAATCTTTGTCCTTATTGATTCTTTCCCTTTAAACGCCATTACATTTGTTTTATTAACTGACACCATCATATACTACTCCACAAAAATTTGTTTCAGATAGTAAACAGATCTTTGTAAATCATCTTCGTTTTCCTGCAGAATCGGCAGCAATGGTTAGTGTATCAGACTGTTACACCCAAATTGGTAGATTCAAACCCGATCCAAGCTGTGGATTTTTAAGGACGAAAAAATCCTTTGTACGCCTTCCTTCGGAAGAGAAGTAAAGCCGGTAGTCTCAAGTTAGTAGATTTACAAGCCTAAATGACGCCTCTGAGCTAAATTCAAATCGCCTGTTTCTTCGCCCAGGAAATACCTCCTTTCTTCGCTAGTGGGTGAAAGGAGCGTAGCAAAATTTGCGGACAGACAGAAGAGCGGATCTGATGGCCCAAGTCTTGCCACATAAAATAAGGCATCAATTCAATTTAATTCAATTCAGAATTACCTGATCGTCAGCATATGAAAGAGTATTTAAAAATGTATTTTTGCCCAGGTGAATTCTTGAGGGCATCACGATCTTCTACCTTTTAATTATATATCTCAAATATATGTTAATATAATAATAAATATAATAATAATAAAATATAAGAAAGCTTGGGAAGAAATTTGTTAAGTCTTTAGAGTTCCATATGATTAGTAGTTATTCTTCTCCCTCACGGTATTGAAATGTCACACTACACAAGAAATTCAACTTTCATTGCAGAAAGAGCAGAAAGCAGATAAACTTAAATTGTTGATATCTTAAAGATCACCATAGGTCTTATTGGTTCCTCAACAAATTGTTATTTGGCATATAAGTCAAAATTGATGTAAGTCAGTAATTGACAAAAATGCTGGAACTAACCAATTTCTTCTTCTGCACCAAAATGAATCTCAATCTAAATGCTGACTATTTTCATCTTATTGCAAGTTGTTAATTTTTACTGCCCATGAGCACTACTTTTATTGTTTTTGTACCTTTCTTCTCACTTTGTTTCCGTGAACTTACATATTCATGTAACCATGTAATTCTGAAATTGGTATATGCCATTTTATTTTATGTAAAAAAAGTTTTAAAATAATATATTTATAACATTGCATTCTATTTCCAAACAATACATATATTATCATCCTGTTCTCCCTTGCCACTCTCAACCGGAGGGCCATCCGTAAATTACATAACACAAATTTGAAGTATTTTGAATACGCCTCTCCCGTGTAAAGCAACAGTCACATATTCTTAAATACCCTATATAATTATGAAATGCTTAGAGCAGCATTTACTATCAGTAAAAATAAATGGTATAACAGTAAAAACAATTTGTATTAATTTGATTTTGTAATACATTAATATTTATAATAATTATTGGCAGAATTAGTTGGCAATGCTGACTGTTCTTAACAATGAGATTTGAGTCAATTATTGAGTGAAAGAAAGTTGCTTAGGTGAGAAAATTTCTAACAAGTCGTGCACTTGCCGTTGTGAATGACACATGGGAAAGAGTCTACTACACCAATTTTATTGGATTCTAGAGTGTACTGTTGATTAATCAACCGTTCATTGTTGATTTAATTGGACTTTAGAATGTACTGTTGATTAATCAACAGTTCATTGATAATTCAATGATGAAAAAATATTTCCATTTATTACCATTTATACTTCTTAACGTTTTACTTTAATTTGTTAATATTCTAATAAAAAACTGAACAAAAGGAATAATTTCAGCAAATGTTGGGAGGGGAGTAGCATTACGAATCCCTAAACTACCCCCCTACTTCCATGTAATGCAGCGTAGTGCTGTCTAAAACCCCCCTTCCCCCACTTCTTTAGTGTTATGTAATTTACGGATTACCAAGAACTATGGTACCCAACATGATTTGAGTTCATGTTACAAGTATGCTGACATACATTCAAATCATACAGGGGAATGAGGCATGTTTTCTTGTCATAGCCTACGCAGAACACCTGCTTCTTAGACCAAGAGTTTATTGACAAAAACTGCTTCTCTTGACTCCCTCCACCTACGTTCTATGTTTATGTCCCCCTCTAGTAGTATTCTATAATTAAAAGAAATGACACTTCATACCCATGTCAAACATCTCATCTTCACAAACAAAGAATATAAAATGCCTATAAAGAAGCCATATGTATCCGACGGTAGAGATGCAGCAATTGTTGTAATGACACGGCCATCATCTCGGCAGAATTTAAGGCACATTTCATGTGCGTTCTTCCCTACTGTATTAAAAACCACATCAAATCTGTAAAAAAGGATTCGTTCAATATATAACAAAAGGTCATTCATACTTAACAAATCTCAAGTTTATTCGTATTACTTACAGATCAGTTTGTAGCAGCTGCTTTTCAATGTCACCACCCTCTCCACAAACAATTATGCAATCAGCCCCAAGAGCTTGGGCAACTGGGGTGGCACGCAGAGGACATGTGACTGTCACATGAGCACCCCACAGGTGAGCTAGCTGTACCAACAAACATCCTATAGCACTGCAACCAGTATGAACAAGAACCCTATAAAAAAAAGAATTAAAAAAATTATTGCACATTTTTATTTTAGTTTTTGGATTCAGTGTTTGGATATCAGAGAATGTTGTAAATGTAATAAAAATATATAATATATTATTAGATAATATGCAACACCATAAAATTAGATTATTATTTTAATAATTATCTGAACTTTATTTTGCAACCATAAAACTCAAAATTATTTAGCATAGATTGTTTTTCCCAGTGGTGGTGGGAGTGTTTAATTATAAATGCTTTCCCTTCTTTTTCTAATTCAGATTTTTCCTCCTTTGCAACAGAAATAATATTTCTAAACTAGGAAGCCAATGAAGATAAAATCAAAATTTAGTTTGTAATAAATTTATCATGCTAATTCAATGAGTTAATTAAACTTGCTGGCAAAACCATTAATATTCAAAATACAGGAAGTGGTGTAAAAAAGATTTATTCAACAAGAAGGTGATAGTGAACCTCGTAATTCTTCAGAAGTCAAGAAACTACGCATCTTTAAAACAATATAAATTGTATCCAAGGATTAAAATAATACTTTTGACTGAAAAAAGCAATAAAAGTAAAAATCAATCATACATGCAAAATAAGAAGCATTAAATTAAAAATTAAATATTACCTACCGTCTACCACGACAGGTTTTAGAATTCAAACCAGCCTGGTGAACCATAGCATCCCATGCCAGCATTCCAGAGTAAGGAAGAGATGCAGCAACTTCAAAAGTTATCCCTTTAGGTTTGTGGGCCAGTAAGTTTTGTTTCACAACCACATATTCAGCAAGAACACCACTCGCCCAATATGGGACAGAAAACCATACTTCATCACCCAATTCAAAATTATTCACTTTTTGACCTATTTCAACAACCACACCAGCACAATCACGTCCAAGAATAACAGGAAATTCTCCAACCACGTTCTGAAAATGATCATCACCTATTACACATCTCTACCTTTCTCTAAATCATAATTCATATTCTCAAATAAGAAATGCAATACGAACATGAAACTTACAGCATTATATCGACCTAGATGCCGTCTTAGAACACGACCATAGCCTGAACAAATATTGACATCCACAGGGTCCACAGATGCTGCCTTCACTTGAACCATTACCTCATCGGAATTATGAATTTGAGGGCAATGAATGTCTTCTGAAGCCGTTACTGCCTAAAATAAAGATACAATTACCAAAATCCTCTAAAAGAACAAATGTAAATTCTTTACAACAAACAAAAATATATGAAACAAACACTCCATGATTACTAATGCTATTTCAATAATGTTTTGTTCAACTAGTCTTTTACAATGTTAAAAAAAATAAAAATAAAAAATGAAAAGCCCTGGCCTACTAAAATTACTTTATACAGGAAAAAATTTTATTTTGTACAACACATGTCTTGAATGCCATACAGAAACACATGTAATGACAGAATGATAAAATTTTTCTTAATGAAAGAAATTCTCTTTAAATTATTAAAAAGTCAATTTATGTTCTTAACAAGTTCCCAAAGCACTCCAACACAGCCATTAGTTTGGCTGATAGTGCTAAAAACACAAGATTTCTTATATTTCTTATTTAAATTTGCCAACCACAAATTCCCCATGCATTCACTGGAGATTGAACCTGGGCCATAGCAGTGAAAGGTATGTGTGTTAGCCATACACCTTAAGCCGTGAATTTGAAAGTATATTGTAGGTAGCTATTTTCTGATGGTATAATACAATCACATAACATTTAATAATAATCTGCTATGTCATATCAACAATTCAAATCAATTATTTTCTTTCTCTATTACATGACCTGGCTGTTTTTATGCATTTTTACTGTAAATGCATAAAATGAGAAAAACATTTTCCAAAAACAATTGCATAAAACTTACATCTACACCAGCATAACTGGTACACACAACTGCACACATTTTCTGTACTGCAGGAGGCTGACGACGACACGATAGACCAACTAGTACTCCAACACCAACTCCTAACAGAAACCCCACTGAGCCATAATAGACACTGATGCTAGGACCTGCAAACAAATATTAACACCAGCTAAATTTATTTACTGCAAACATTTCAGAAACAATTTCTAAAAGCCATTAAATTTTAGATAACTAAATATCATTAATCATAGAGCAATTAATGCTGCAAAAACAAAACGGCTGTATTAGTGGATAAGGAGTAGCTGTTCTTTCTTAGATATCATTAAAATAAGAAATAATAATTAAAGAAATGTGTTAACCCCCTTTTTTCCCTTAGTCAATTAAGAATAAGCTTGAACACTCATTTTCAATTTTAATCTACAAATATATATTATGTGCATTATAAGAACATCATATGATAGATATCCAATATTTCCAGAATTATAACCAGAAGAACCATTTGTACATGGCCAGATTTAGAAACAGAATACATTTATTGTAGATCTTCTATTACTATTAAATGAAGAAAGCAGAGAGAAGTGATTCAGTACTTCAAGAAAAATTTAAAGAATAAATGTGAATAAAAAAGAATGATCAAAAGGTACAGTAATCATTATTTTATTATTTAAAAATATCCTGAGGCTAATTGTCATCATTAAGAACTACAGGGCATATCAATACATATTTTTCTTTATATCACATGTGTTGTATTGACATTTGTTATTGTGTGGTAATAATTATGTATCTAAATGAGTGGTAACTATGTAATTTATAATTAATGAGTAGAATAAAAAAAGTTTTCTCAATATTCGACAATTAGGAGTTCAAGAATATGATAAACATTTCAAAACATTAAGCATACATTTCTTCACACATCTGATAGCAAAAACCAATTTTATTGCTTACGTGAACAGCTCCCCCCACACACAATCTTTTGAAGTAATATATAATGATGTTTCAAAAATCTGATTCAATATTATAAGTGACAAAATTACACATTACCATCAAATCCTAGTATTGGAAGAATTCTGGAAAGAAACTGTTGAGGATTACTTATTTTTCCAGCAACATCTTTAATTTCATTTAAAAAACGCTGGATAACAATCCATGCTTGATTAAATGTATTTTGTAACTGTTGGGCAACAGGAGTATTGGTCAAATTATTTAAATGTTCTGCATAGCCAAGAAGGAGTTCTCGTCCTTGTTGAAATCTTGAAAGCAATTGTACCTACAAAAATTGAGTCATTTGCATTAAATAGTTGTCAAAGTAATACTCAATGGCTAAATTCTCATCATTTGAAATAGTTCTATTATATTCAGGTGTCATTTAATACAATGTCTACATACTTGTAAGGCTTCAACACTTTCTGAAGCATGGAATAGCACTTCATCCATAGCTATCCAAAATATAAAATTTCTTACAGCATGTTAATAAATTATCAACTCCAGAAAATATAATAATTTTGTTTCTGAATTAATCTTTGGAAAGGTTTTAATGTCTTAAAATCGTTTCAGTTATTAATATACATGACTTTATTAGTCATGGAAGGTTGACAATTCTGCAAGAAAGTTTCTTGGTCAAATTATATCCATTTACAAGCAATTTATTCACAACAAAATGTGTCCCTTGATCATGACATGACATTACATTACCTTTATTGTTCATTATAAATTGTTCAGATCCTCCTTTCATCTTTCCATCGTCTCAGATGCATCAGCTGTATCGTGCTGTTTTGTAATACACTGAGAGAATGAAATATGTTTATCTCTGGTTTCAACGCCCTCCCGATCGCGGCTCCATCTGACGATGATTTCCCACATGAATATGTCCCGCCCCTCATCCCTCCCAATTCCCCACCATGCACCATGTACACCAATGAACTTGGCTGAACCTGTTCAGATGTTGCTGGTGGGATCGGGAGAGGGGAGAGTGGGATCCGCGGTGAAGTCGTGTCATTCATGTATGTGCAAAGTTCTTGGTAGTTTGCTGGATTGCACAGCATTGCTGCTGTTTATTGCTGTGGACAGTGCTTACTTGCTGGTGCGTGAATATACCGAGTGCAATTTTTGTAAATAAGTGGTTGAAACTCTGGTAGTTGCATTTTTAGAACACAAGAGCTTTAACTTCAAAATACTTTTGAAGTGTGTGACATAAGAGAACATCGTGTGTTTAATACAAGGTGAACGTGCGTTTTTCATGTTTTGAAGGACGGCTGTTGTGTCGAAAACTTTGACAGTGGTTGGAGAAGGTGCTCAGTAGTTGATAAGTTTTTTAACGAAAACCTCATTTGGTATATTATGCTTATGTTATTTTGATTGCTAATACAATGCTTCCGCCACAAAAACCGTGGGAAACTGGTCCCGTGAATCAGCGAGCTCTCCATCCAATTTCCAACAGGTATTGCATTAATGCTTGATGCCAAAGTTCACAAGTCCAAAGATTAAATGATGTACTTAACTTGCAATCTTTTTAAGTCAAGTATATTCTTTTGAGTTTTTTTAAGTTAAATATTGCCGATTTGAAGCGAATTGAGAATGCTTACATTTATTTTTATTCCAATAGTGACGGCCTTCAGAGCTCTGCATCAAATGTGGGATCTTATCCACCAGGAACCACTTTTGTAAGAGCTAATCAGAGAAATCCACCACCACCTCCACCTCGTCCATCAAGACAACCTTATCAAAATGGATTTGGTGCAGGTTACGGCACCTCTAGTTATTTTTCTTCCCCTTTTAGTTCTTATGGAGGTTATGGTTCTGGACTTAATAATTACGGTTACAACAGTTTTGGGAATTACGGTAACTATGGCAACTATAGCAGTTTTGGAGGATATGGAATTAATAGGATGGGCTTCCCACATTCACTACCAGAAAGCAGGTAAATAATTTTATTTGTTGTATTAACATGTTGATTTATTTTTTTCATTGATACTTACATAACTTTTTGTTTTAAGATTTATTCGAATGGCCGAAGATGGTTCAAGACCTGCTTTCCAATCAATTGAATCTTTGGTACAAGCTTTTGGATCAGTAAGCTTCATGCTAGAATCCACTTTCAATGCTATGTACAGCTCGTTCAGAGCAGTTCTTGGTGTTGCTGAAAATTTTGGTCGTCTTCGTGCAATGTTTGGACAGTTTCTTTCAGTTTTTGCAGTTTTCAGATGGTTGCAGTGGTTGTATAAGAAGTGTTTGTATCTTTTAGGTAAGGTTTTAGACGTTGAAAATTGACAAGATACTGAATGTTTTGTAAAAAAAAACACTGAATATTCTTTTTTCCTAGGTTTGCGTCCTGATGATCCTGGTCGTGAGCAGCTTTGGCGCCAGGCTTCACAAGCAGTTGCTGGAGGTAGTGTAGATTCCGAGAGCAAGAGAACATCATGGCCAGTTATGGTGTTCCTTGGAATTATCTTGAGTGGACCTTACTTGATGTGGAAACTTCTTAGTTCTATAGATATTCCCAACATAGACCGTAAGCATCTCCAATTATTTGATTTTAGAAAATTTTCAGTGCTACTTCTACTGATTGTGTATCTTACAGCTTACAATCCTCGGGATTGGTCCAAGTGTAAAGAAGCCGGACATTCAGCTGTTGCTCTCTATGATTTTGTTGCTGCATCATCACAAGAATTGTCGTTACGTGCTGGACAGAAAGTTCTTATTGCACCCAAAGATTGCCAGCAGAATCAGAGTTGGTTGCTTGCGTCTGTTGATGGTGTGAAAGTTGGTTTAGTACCTTCCAATTATATTAGATCACTTGGTCGAGTGGTATTTCAAGCACAGAAACCAACGCAATCTGACAAAACCCCTGTACCTGCAAATGAAGTTCCAGATATTGCTACAAATTCTGTTGCAGATGTGGCAGGTATGTAGACCTGTGAAGCCTTCATGACGATGTGTACTCACTTTGCATTCTTAGAAATGTATTCTTCTGCAAGTTGACATACCTTTTACTTTTCTGTTTGCCTCCCTTACCTTGGTTCTCCAAATCCAAATTCTAGGAGGCACAATTATATATTGTTGAACAATGTTTTAAGTGAATTTGCATTTGTAGTTGAAAATTCTCAACCACTTTTCGTTCAAAATGAAATGTTAATTGTCATTTGATGTGAAGTATGTTATTGCCAAAGAGAATTTTCATTATTATTTCAGTATTATAAATACGCATATAAACATGCATTTTGTAACAGCCAAACAGGCACAATTAAGGGTAAAAAATCAATTAAATATGCTATCAGATTTTAATAGATTACTCATTTTCTGTTTTATTGTCTTGTGTTTCAGTGAAAAATTAATAATTTCCCGGATTTTTTAGTCACATTCTGGTAGTCTGGTTCTGGTAGTCTGAAAATCAATTGTCGATTGTGGAAAGACAGATCATTAACACAAAACATA
This sequence comes from Gryllus longicercus, assembly GCA_038098605.1. Lineage (NCBI taxonomy): Eukaryota > Metazoa > Arthropoda > Insecta > Orthoptera > Gryllidae > Gryllus > Gryllus longicercus. Next base: position 1,508,694 of record JAZDUA010000128.1, on the reverse strand, counting down.
ATAGGATTATTTTTAAGTGAAGAAATTTGCCACTTCACACTTCAAAAGCTAGAACAGTATTAACACTTTTGTGTGAAATGTATTATTTATAAATGCCTTTCCCTTCAAGTAATTAGGTGATATGTGAGGATGTCATGGGAATTTCCACTAATGACACTGGGACCTATTTTGTGGAGCAATGTGAAAGAATTTTGCATACACTTATGACTGCATGGACCTAGCCATTTTGAATGTTAATTTCACTTTGTGGAAAGGGTGTTCGCTCCTAGTTGCATTTATTCTAAATGCCACAGAATTTTAAAATGAGCAGTTTGAAAAGTGATGACATCTGTCCAAGATCAGTATCTCCTTTTAAGAATACGCTATTTATGCATCAAATGGACTAAATTTAATATTGGCATAATATATGCAAAAATCCTTGGAAAATATGCCTAATATGCAAGATACGTCTCTAAATATTCCATAAAATATAGAAAAATGTGTAAATGGCCATTACGTAAAAAAAATTTACTGAATCATGGAAAAAGTATTACACTTTTTAAATTAGCATGCCATGAGACACTTGTATTACTTCGTATGAGTTTCAACGTGTAAACTTATGGTCATGGGCATGTGTAGCCTAAAACAAGAAGGGAAGGCCAATCACAATTCTGGACCCCCTTTTCTGATAAATTATTTTATTTCCTCATGACATAATTTACTAGAAAATGTATAAAACATTCTACAACATTATAATGATTTGATTAATACAATTGAATCGTTTATTTCAGAAACCCGTCAAATGCCAAATTCCTCTTCTCGAGAAAACTAAGATAAAGTTTCCCAATTTATCTGATTTCAAAATATTTTTATTTATTAAAGTTGTTTATATATGAATATTTTTTATATAAATACGCACTAAACAGTGTGTCTATCTTCTTGAAACAATAATCTGCCACTAATGTGTGTTTTAGATTTTGACGTTTCTGAAATAAAAGATTCAATTGATCTTATGTTCAACCATTTTCAGGTTGCCATAAGGTTTGGAATGCCTCTTCCCACAAATGCCATTTATAAATTCCCCAAATTGTCAGCTTACAAAATAGGAAAATAAGAAGTTTATCGTATTTACAAAAATAAAATGTTTTATTGTCTAGGGCTACAGGGTCCCTTTTAAATTTTCAGTGAGGGCTTGGGCCCCCTGATGCTTGACTAAATAGTTTCAGTGTAGGTATGGAAATTGTGTGAAAGAAATGAAATTTGTTAATACATTGTGTCCTTCCATGAATTTAAAGGTATACCAGAAGGAGCTGTAGAAGAGGTTGTTCCAGAACCCAGTAGTAATGCAGGACCCTTCTCTTCAGAACCATCGAATAATGGCGAAGATTCTGTTTGATGTGCTTGTTGGGTGCCTTGAACCCAGATTAAACTATTCCTGTTTGTCTGTGATGCTTTATTGCTGCAAAAGTCATTGAAACCTGGTGGATGAATTGCATAACTTGGGCACTGATGTGTATTAATTTTTGTTTTTACTAATTCAAGAGATGCACATGCAAATCAAATATTGAAATTAATTTTCATAGTTTCTGTAAATGCAAATGTGCCCCAAGCCCAGATCATCCTTTAGCTGGTATATTTTATAGTACCATTGTATTTGAGATCTGTACTGAAATATGTTTAGCTTTATATATGAAAAATTAAATATGTCCCTTGAACAACCAATCTTTCAGATAAATAAGAAATAATTGCATTTGTGTGAAAGTATGCATGAGCAATGAAATCTGTTTCATGTCTGATGAGCACAAAATAGTGTTTTGAAGGATGTAGTGATTAAGAAACTTAAATGTTTTGTCACCTACTTTTTTTCATGTAATCTTAAGGGTAGTGTGAAAGTGAGGATTATGTATGTAAATATTGTGATAGGTTTGTACTGCTGTGATTTTATTGTATCAGAATAAAATTTTCCAGTAACAAGTATACAATGTATAACAATTATTTTCTATAATGTTGGATGCTGTATATATCTGTGATGAATATGAATGAACCCAATTTACTCATCCGTTTTACTCCAAGAGAAAGAACAGACTTCAATGACCATTAAAGAATGTCTCAATTGAAGGTCATTAACTTGTAGAGCACGCACTGGCAAAGGTGGCTCAGGGCATCGATGGGTATCTCAAGGTGGCTCAGGGCCTCTGGCCAGGGGGTATTAAAGTTCGAGGCCCGACCGTGGCAGAACTTTCGACACTAGCTAGACTGCAAAGATTAAGAATAAATTCAGCCGTTGTGTAGAGAATTCTAGCGGTCGGCTGCTCTGATCGGTAGTTTGGCGGTGCCCCGCTGGTGCAAATGTATACCGTGCAGCCTACTTTACTGGCACCTGGCGGTTTAGCCTCTATTCACACACACCCCTCCCGAAGGCGCACACGTACACCTTGGGGCTGGATCTCGCTGGAACGCAGTACCTATCACGGGCATCTCTCCAATTAATACTGGGTGGGGCCACTCTGCCAACTCAGAGCTACTAACTGTCCGGGATAGCACCGGAGTCTGATTAAGAGCCACTCGCAATAAGCCGGGACGAATCCATTCTTAATAGCCCATGAGTATTGGGTATTGCCATTTCGAAGACAAGGGCCTATCTGGGGGCCGCCCGGGTGGCTGAGGGTCCCCAACCCGTCTCTCTGACCCCACTTTGAAGCTATCAACGTGAGTATCGCCAAAATCTAGGCGACCAGACCGGTAGATCCACGCTCCCCGTCGGACTTTTATATGTGGGTCTCAGAATGAGTCTCTCGCTCGAGCCCGCCTCGCTGGTGGGGGCTTGGTTGGGAGAGGACAGGTCGGCACCAGATCTCGCCACCCAGCGGATAAATATTCGCCTCCATCTTCAGCTATTAAAAATGCACTACACTTACGGGACTAAGAGCCTTAGCTGTTGACGCGCCCGGAATCACTCATCAATCGGAGCCGATGTCTCCCAATTTCGCTTTCCACTTCAGCAGTGATCTGAGTTACTGTAAACGGAAGTTGTTTTCTTTTTTTTTTCCTGTTTTTGTCCTATTCATCCGAAACATGTTAACAATTTTTCAGATGCTATTTATTGCCTTTTGCGTGCAGGAATATCACCAAGTCACGCGTATTAATGCAAACATTTTCCTTTGTGCAGCATTGACCTTCCTTCCCACGCATTCAAGGAAGTAAATGAAACCTGTTGGTGGTTTTGGAAAGTCACTCTGTTTTCCCACGTTGCCTGATCCCCATATTTTGTACTCATTAGCCTGATCTTCAGTATCCCAATACGTTTGTTGAAGTCTAGTTTCACTCTCTCACGTTAAAATAAATATATTTATTTATTATCGTAATAAATGGTCTCACTCGTTTTACCTTTCTTCACACTCGATTTTATTCAAATTATAGCTTATATGAAATAATTATTATTCCATTTAATTGACTTAAGATATCACATTCATACATTTATGTGGGCTCTGTGAGAGTATTTGCTATTGACTTCTTGCTTCCTCTTAAGAAACTCGCACACGTAATAATCAGCAGTTAATGATCGCCAAACCTACGAAATGTGACTGGCCGCTGACAACGGGATCAGGTGACTGCTTAAAAGTGGGAATTTTTGTCCAATGGAAAAATCAAACGGTTCCATAAAAATATTATTAAAGATAACCGATTCGTCAGCTTTCTCTGCATATCTAACGAACATATTTTTTGAATGGGTTCAAATCTAAAAGGAAAATTGAACTTTCATGTTCTTAAAAGTAATGGTTTTGGCGGCAAAATTAACGAGTAATTAGGCTTATGGTTATTACTAATGGTTTCACTTTAAGAACACACATGGCCAAAGTGATACATTTATATCATATTAAGTCTTCTGGGCTTTCTTTTGCGTAATTATCCCAACATCTTTCTCACTAAGAGTCATATTGAAATAATTCTGCGGTACACAAGATCGATTTGGTTTTAGCTTGAGCCGCCCCCTTGCTTGACGCAACCCTCTTGACACGTACGCGATAATACGCTCCGTATTGCACACACACAGCTACCCTTATAATATTATCACCCTACTTCAATATTAGCTGGAAATGCGATTAGAAAAAAGGAAAGAAAGAAGTAAGAGGACGGTCAAGGAGATGGAAACGTACAACGAGAATGAAATGGAGAAAGACGTCCGTTTCTGAACAACACTAGTGCCTAAACCAGGGTTGTGCAGGTGGCGGGCCGCGTGTTACCCACGGTGCCATTTATTGTGGCCCGCGAAAGGTTATTAGTTAGAGAAGGAAAAGTTCATTGCATCCATGTCGGGGGAAACCCTAGCGCACGCGCCCTGCTGGGGTCAATACCACCTCAATACAAAAATAGGTTTTTGACGAGTATATTTAAGGATTTTTTCTAGTAAATTCCGAAATTCAAAATCATCCCAATGTGTTTTATGCATGGTACGACCTCATACACACATGGTTCGATTCCTCCCTTCCCCGTGTCAGAGCAGCCGGATAAAGTGCTGATACAATACGGGGAAGGTGTAGATCGCCCGAGTAATATGAATATGGCCCGCAATCATATTAAAGATTTTAGTTGGGTCTTGCATTATGGACACCCCTGGCCTAAACCATACATGAGATTTTTCTCAAAATTAATATTACTACATCGATCGGATCCGACTCAAGGCCTAGAGAATTTGAAACGAATTCCCCATTGTTTTACGTCTTTAATTTTGGGGGAACACTTGATGAAGCCCCGAAGACATTTTCAACGTTTTCTCAAAAATTGTCCCCATTGTTTTACGTATTCTCGTATACGTACGTATATAAATTATAAATAGGAGAAATATACGAAGAATAGAGACTATGATATGTTACGGAAAAACATTTTCACTGGAAATATTGATTCGCGGTCCCCTGATACCGAAAAAGTGTTTCTTTCCAAATGTCTGTTCGTCCGTGTGTCAGAGATGTGTGAACAGCACTAGCACCTAAACTATTAATAGGAATTTTTCAAAAATGAATATTCGTCGATCGATCTGGCCCGAGTCGTCGCACATTACATTGCAAAATAAACATTAAAAAAAATCTTTCACGGCGTTAATATTTACATTACGTGAATATTTATACATTACTGCATTTGTGAATACAACTTATTCAAATGATATCTTACAAATTGTCTCGAAAATACAAAAGTTTTCTGTAAAAATGAACACAAAAATGCACATTTTCAGAAACATTCAAAGGACATTTTCTCAAAAAAAGCTCCAAAAGTTTCATGAAAATTTGCTTGTATGGTAAGGTTTTACCCTTCTGTAACATTCTTAAAATCACATTTCAATGCTATTATTAGGAACCAAAAAACGAGAAAATGTTTTTTTTTTTTTTTTTTTTTTTTTTTTTTTTTTTTTTTTTTTTTAATTCTACGCGTTGATACGTAGCAACTGGGAGAAGTATGGGAGAAAACCGAGAAAGCTACCCCAGACTAAAGGGATTAGAAAACGTACTAGAAAGTATGTGGTGCATTCTATAGCACTACAGATTCAAATTTCATTGCAACATCTGATATTTTGAAAATCGCAAAAGTTTAAATTTTGACAGCCCCTTTGCAACTACATGATTGATAGTAGGACTATTTTATAAACGATATTTGTTCTTCATGATTAGATCTTTAATTACAAGATAATGAAAATATAAAGATTTTGCGTAATTTTAAGTAAAAGATAATATATTTAGAAAAATACGAAATCAATTTTTTATTTAAATTTTTTTAATGGAAGCTGCGTAACACTGTCAATTATGATGAGCGCCTTTTTTTAAAAATCCTTTTATTTTTCAATAATTACGTATCACATACTATGTTGTTTGAAATATCTCTGACGTCGGTAATATTTACAATTCAAGTATATTTTAAAATTTAATGTTTCAAATAATCTGTAATGATTCTCGAAACCTCAAGTTTCAAAACTTGTCGAATGTAAACGATCTCTAAATTGCGCTTTTTCAGAAATATTCAAACGACATTTTCCACAAAACGGCCCCAAATTTCCCTCCGAAAATGTCCATATCAAGAAAGGTTTTGCTCTTCTATGATATCCTGGAAGTCGTATTTCCATTAGACTATTAGAGGACCAAAAATTGAGAAAATTAGACAAATAAGTTTCTTTGATAAAACACAATTACCTCAAAATACATATTACTGGAATAAAAACTAATAGCAGCAATAAGTGAATATTATATTCAACATTTTCTGTAAGGGTATTTAAATTTCAGGAAATAGTTTATTCATGAATAAGTGGTTGAACAATTTTAAAGGTGAAACTTTGGTGTCACTGTTGCAGTGGTATCGAATGGCATGGTTTCGAATGGCTTTGGAAGAAATAAATTCAGGGTTTCAAAGAACATTGTTGTCCATGCATACTTCAACAAGTTCAATGTACGTATACAATGTACTCTTTCAAACAAATTTAATAAAAGAGATATTTTGCACTGGATAGCTGAAGAATTAGAAGTGCTTGGATTCCAATACATATACTGAATTGCATAAGCGATCAAAAACAGACGATTAAGTCAGCGAGCCTGATGTCCAAAAGGGGTTTGAAAAGGAGGTGCAGGGGGTACGCGGGCATCAGGGGTATACATTCAAATCCCGCGTAAGGCATATTGTTTGGGGGAAGTCCCAATCCGCGTATCATATGTATACCCTGTTTCTTCTTAAATATCTTGCATTGTCCGGTAAATGTGAGATCTGTGAGAAATCTGTCTGTATGCGTAATTGAACTAAATCAGGGGTGTCCAACTTGCTAGGCCTCAAGGGCCACAACCAAAACTATTAATGAGGTTGCGGGCCACATTTACAGTTTACAACACAAAATAATCTGTGAACATATTTCGAGTAAAACTCATTATATGGTGCAAAATAGAGTCCAATTTAGAACATTAGTTAAGTCGCTAGAAATCCATATTAATCGCAAATGGTTTTTGTTCCAACACTTCAAAATGCATGTATGTAGCCATTTTAAATACCATTATGATTTTTTTGTTTTACATATTTTCTAAATTTTCTTACATATTTTTGAAAAAAATAAATACTTTTGGGTAAAAGCACCAGTAATGGCCACAGTTAAGAATTTTTTCGTAGTTTTCTGACATGAAACTCATTAGACTGACAGGAAACATTATTTCGTTACATGAAACTCATTAGGCAATTAGTATACCTCTTTCTCAATAAAATGCTAGCATAAAAATGGCCAATTTTACTTGCGTATTGGTATAGAGAAAGAAGTGTTAAGCTACAGCAAAAACGGAGATATTAGACAGCAATATTCGTTTGTACGCCCCTAATAACCAAATAGTGAATACGTTTTGTTCCTGAATGGAGTATATAACTGCCTTTATCACGCGGTGTAACCAAATCCACTTTTGAAAATTTATTTACGGCAAAAGATCTCGTAGTTTGAGAACAACACAATCGGCAAATCGAAGGGTGATGTCGCGGCCCCTTAATTCGAAAAGTATATTTTAATTTAAGGGAGAAATTTACATGGGCAAGGACATTTTCAACATTTTCTCAAAAATGGCTCCTATGTATTTCAATTTCTTTTCCAGATACAAAAATATGCTTATAGAGCGTCGCAGGACTAATTTTGGTTGAATTTTCAAATTTTCGAAATTGCAAAAGTTTAAATTATTTTCGGTGCCTTCCTAAAATAACAATATTGAAGATCTGTGCATAGGACGCGGCGATCCACGGATAACCACAAGAAGCTACTGACATCGGTCGCAGAGGCCTTCGCTCTCTTTCGACTCAGTTATGGCATATCGATATTCTACCTCCTCAAAGTGTTTGAAAAGAAAACGAACAAAAACGTACGCACCGGTTTCACGATACACTACTGCAATGCCAATATTAATAAGATGTTGTCATCTTATTCTTGAGATATCAAACGGAAAGAAATCAAACGAAAAGCAATCAACTAGTATATTCGTTCTAATCATGGAGCTAGGAATACTTTACGGTCCTAATTCTCACCGCTGAAGGTAAAAGTTACACTTTCTGCAAGTCAAAAGCAATGAGAAGCCTCCAATTCTAATTTTGCAAATTTTATGATTGTAGTGACCACTACTGGTGTCGTTACCTACATGTACACGTTTCTAATAAATTCTATTCTAGTATAAATTATTAGAAAGTTTAATTTTTATTCTAATAAATTCCGTTCGTTAACTTTAGACAGTTTCCCTTCTTTCCACTATTATAAACGATAATATATTTTTCTGTTAATTTCATTAGTGAATTTAATTGTTACAAATGATCTTTTCAACGTCTATGTGAAGTATTTTTAAATTCCAATTTCTAGTAGGTTGTAGCGCAAATCCCAAGTGCATTTCAGCAATAGAAATTATCTCAGAGAATAATGCGGTACTCATATCACAAATCAATTAGAGATTTTTCACCGATAAGATCTCTTCAGAAAATGAAATAATATAGCGCGATAAGGTAATCTTTGAAGAAATATGAAGTGTCTAGATTAACGGATTTCCTCTCGGACTCTTGAACGATGGACTCATTAAATATCGAATCCCTTTTCGAAATGCCATATTACCGTTTCTAATACTGCAACAACTGCAAAAATATGCAGTGGTGCAATCCAATGAGCAAAATAAAATCACTTTTATTAGGTGTATCATACAGAATTTTACACTACTTTACTGACTTTTATTTTTATTCAAGTACACAAATCACTTAATGATACATTAGGATTAGTAGTCATTCTACGTCAAATCGCACACATTCAGAACATCACTATTTTTTAGAGACTTGAAATTTTTTTATGAGTTCTAGGTTTGAAAATAGGTGACACATATTTTTTTATTTTTTTCTAATCCTATCCATTTCGAAAAGTTACCAATTACTTTTTCCAAAGAATCATGCGCGCGCTAATGCTTAAATGTTTTGCGCAAATACTGTTTCCTTCAGAAAAATAAAGTTCCACTTAAATTTAACTTTAAAAGATGTACTTTTACGTAATATTAAATGTATGTGATATATTTTTGTAAACATATTATTTAAATATTTAAAATATATTTTAATTTTTAAAATGCAAATTTTTGTATTAGATAGACACAACATTAATTGTAAAAAATACTCATGTATTTTTAAACTAATGTTGTAAACATCTGCCAAATATTTGAAAATGAAACACACATAAATAACATTTTAAAAAAATAGTTTGCTCACCGGCGTAAGTAGGCAGCTCGCTGCTCGAACTACGGGGTGTCAATGAACCGACGCCTCGTGACGTCAAACAGCAACTGTGAGACTTATATCATACTATGAATCGAAGAAACACACATACGGTCTCGAATGCAAGTCTTCTGAGGAAATGCGACTATTAAGCTTATTTATAAACAAAGAACTACTGGGGTCTCAATGAAACAGAGCAGCTTTCTTTCTCAGATATACTGAATCAGTTGTGTAAACAGAGGAATCCGCGAAACATGTGCGCTGTTCTGTGAAGTTAGTAACCACAGAACAGATAGCCTTACAATAATATCAATATTATTGTTATTTGCATTTTCTTAATATGAAAATTTATAATTGCAGAAAAAGTGTAGGTTTACAACTAGCGTTCTCGAGAAGTTGAAAATTGACTATTTGCCGTCAAAAAAGTAATATTATTGGAAAACAAGTTTTCAAAATCCCTCCTCTTGAAGAGTCAAGTGAAGTTTTTTAAGAAAGTGAGAATCGACCATACTTGTTAATGCCGCAAATATATTGGGCAGTGACAAACGTGTACTGCTGGTCCTAGTCATCCTAATGTATCGCTTGATACGAGTAATAAAGAAACTGACCGAATAAGTTCGTCTTCTGTTTCTTCTGCTGTCTTCGCCCATCGTTTGCTGTCTTCTGCTCTCTTCACGAGACAAAAATAAAATTTGACATTGAGAATTTTTATTGACTAGTGTGATTTTTTTAGAAAATTATTCTTTGATGGTATTTGAATATGTAATTCAGAGACTGCTGTGTCATTAATGTCTTAGCTACTCTGCATCCTTTTGTGCTATACTTCAGAGAAAGCAAAGAATTTAAAAAGAAAAATTTAGGGATGCCTGAACTACGACACGAATTCAATTTATCATTCTCAGTGTAAACTGAACACTTCTCAAGTAAGTTTATGACAGAGTTAACAGACATTTTTCGGATGGGGTCAGTGCCTAGTATTACAAAACAACGAGAATTTATGCTCCCACAAAGATGTCTTGAATGTGAGTGCTGAATGTCATTTATTTATGCAATGGGACCTTGCGACGTAGTGAAGGGGGGCAACTATAATATTCTTAATAAAAGCTAGCCTTCAACAAAAAAATCGAAGAAATTATATGAAGTTGCTTAAAGGTTGTCGGACGGAAGGAAATTATATGAAGTTGCGAAGTCGGCTTAATGATTTGTGTCAAAGTAAAGACGTGAAGTATAAATCAGAAGTAGTAATGTTGGCGTACTTCAGTGGGAGAGCTAAAGAATATAAATCATCGACGCTGTGGGCAACGATATTAAATGTTAAAATCTTGTATTATAAAACATGAAACTATTGATATCCGAAAATATGGTAAACTAATTGCATCTTTAAAAAGCAAATTAGATAACCACGAAGCAAAAAAATCACGTTTTGACTAGAAAACATATGATTGATTTCTTAAGAAATGCGTGACGAGGAAAAGTTGATGATTAAGGTGACATTATTATTATATAATTCTTTTAAACAAATTACGTAAGTATGATATTATTTTGTGTTAATACTTTAATTCGTTATAGGTTGCATTAACCTTGCGCATAGCCGGAGTATGTCGTACGGATGAGTTGATGAACCTCAAAATTGATAATATTGAGGGTACGGATTCACATGTAATAGTGCAAATAAAACAGTCGAAAAATAATACGATGAGAACATTTGTTGTTACTGGATAGGAAGATGATATTGACATGATTGGCATGTGTCGAAAAATATTTTACTTCGGCCACAGAATATCACTCATCGTCAGTTTTTTTATTTATTATAAGACAGGAAATTGTAGATGCCAGCCAGTTGAGAAAAATACAATAGGAAAATTCCAAAGTGTTTTAGCGTCGTATTTGAAACTGGAAAATCCTTACTTGTCTTACACTGGTCACTGCATACGAAGAACATCTGCTACGTTGTTAGCTGATGCAAGAGCTGACATTACATCTAAAAAGCGTCATGGAGGTTGGAAATCTTTGACAGAGGCTGAGGGCTGCATTGAAAATTCAATTAATATTGCAAAGAAAGTTCTAAATGAAAGTGGATTTTCTATAAGCACAATGTAAGAACTAATAAGACAATAATATTCTGAACAATAGTTTTACAAACTTTGGAAGTATTAATGTAAATGTGAATATTAGTAATTAATATGTATTCATTTGTATTTTTGTAAATAATATACCAAGTTCATAATATTTATCTCTATATTTTTTCTTGTGCTTATAATAAAAACAAACATTACTATTGCCCCGCGGGACAAATGTACCTATTTCTGTCCCGCTTTGTGTGGCCTAGAAATTGATTTCTACTCCCGGCCGTGGAAAGTAGTTGTTTTCACATTAAGTGTGTAAAGTTTCCGTTTAATTCATGGTCGAGATAGAGATTTTTGCCGAAACCGTAGGTCGAGGCAAAATATCTCAATCGAAAATAGTTATTTTTCTACAACTACATAAAAAAGGCAACTTTTGTACATTGCTAGCCGTACGTGAAGTTCATTTTTTCTAATCCATTAAAAGACATTGTTGACTAGCACTTCTTGTTACTGTGAAAAAAGTATTTTTTGCATGGTTTTAGAATACTTCTCTAATCATCGCTCTATGAAATGCATTTCTATATTGTACGGAGTATCGGGCTTCTTTTTCCAATACAAATTTACACAACATTTTTGTATTATATTTGTACGCAGTTGTAGAAAAAATGTTCATATTTCGTGGGTGAAGTTTCCGTTTCTTTCATGGTCGAGATTGAGATTTTTTGCTGAGACCGTAGGCCTGGTAATGAAGAGGTCTTGGAAAAGGAATCCTGATACTCCAGACAATAGAGAAATGCTTTTCATAGAGCCATGATTGGACAAGAGTATTCTAAAACCATGCAAAATAGACTTTTTTCAGGTAAAAACATAGATGTCTTGGCAGCAATTTTTTAATGGATATTAAAAAATGACGAACTTCACGTACGGCTGGCGATGCATAGAAGTAGGCTTTTTTTATGCAGCTGCAGAAAAAAATATTTTTGTGTAATTTGTGAATATTAAAATTGATGTACATTTTGTATAAATAACATATTATTCTTAGATCCTGACATTACGCATTTCTCTTTGCTTGCTACAAATGCTACAAATTTTAACCATCGGGATAGATTTGCGCAACAGTACACGTGTTATACTTCTAAAGCGAGAAAACACGCTGTGAAAATTCGCGAAATGAATCAAAGCCAAGCGATTAAAGTGACAAAGGATAATGAAGATATATGAAGCCGTAAATCAACACGTGATAACACACCATGGGATGAAAAGACAGTCAAGAGGAGACTTTCAGTCCGCTTGCATGCAAAAATCAAGCAAGCGTGATAAAGGAGAAATTACGAGAGAATATGTTAAATTCAAATCCTGATTTGCAATGAAACCTGCCCTGTCCTTTGGCTCGACAGCCCGTACGGGCATTGGCCGTCTAGCGGTGGCCCAGCCTCTCGGCTATGGGATAAGGGGTTCTAGTGGTTAGCACGAAGACAGCCCTTCACCGTGGGAAACACAGTAGCGTTTTCTTCATAATATTAGCAATCATATACCTTTAACATTTTGGCCCCAGAAGCAAAGCAAGTGTTTTTGTACTTTTTCGATTTCGTCGCAACTTTTATGAAACCGCAACGTTATGCGCATTTTCAAGACTCAAAGCTCTGTTGAAGACTCGAGAGGTCATTATTGACACTTACTGGCTTAGGTGGCTCAGGGTAGTAACTGATGTCACTGCAGTAGTCAGGGAGGTCCTAGTATTCGACTCCCCGCGGTGGTAGAATTTTCGACACCAAATACATAACTAGATCGAATTCAGCCGCTGTCTGGAAGATAAATCTAGCGGACGGCTGCTCTGATCGGTAGTTTTCCTTAGTTTCTCCAATCAACACCACGCGAATGCCGAATCAGTACTATTACAAACGTACCATGGACAGCGCGCGATCTTTACTTCTTCTTTCATGCTCTGCCTCACCCGTTACTTACGCACACGGCACTACACTACCACACGCGTGGGGAGACCAGTCGGGAACTCAGTTTGTCCCGGCTGGGACGGTGCCCCGACGGTGGGAGATACCTGGTAGAGTAAAAACGCAAGCCGACGGGTGGGTCGGCGCCGGATCTCGCGGTCCAGTGGGAGAAGATCACTGCCACCCCCGAGATAAAAACATACACTACACATTCAGGACTAATAACCTTAGTAGTTGGAATCACTAATAAATTAATCAATCATTGGCGTCATTTCTGAACATCAATTTCTGACGGCCGGATGTCGACGTAAGGTTTTGGTGGTCTAAAATCGGATGTGATCTCAGAGCCGCGTGCGATATAGCTGTTGTAATTTGAACTTCAGTTACTTCAATTCGCAAATATGAGGGTTTTTTCGTTTGTATCTGAAAAAAGTTTATTTCTTTTCTTCCGCAATACTTAGAATTACGCGAATACTTAGAAGAGCGTTTAGTCACAACTAATATAATCTTCTGGACATTATAGAAGATGAGAAATCGTGAAGAATATTCTGTGCCGAAACAAAGCATTTCTCTAAAAAATGAAATTATTAACATTTGTTCATCTGAGGAGAAAATGATTTTCAACAGAAATGACTCACCTCTGTTTAAGACAAGGAGAGTAAAATAAGAATTAGACGTTCTAAAGACTCGAAATATATTTTTACTTTTGCAATTTTCGATATTCCGGAGTTTTAATGAAAATCAGACATTTTAAGCAAATATTGCTCTATTAAATAACAAAAAATATTTTGAGACTTTTTTAGAAAAAATTGAAAATGTCGTCGGGTCTTCCTGTAAAGTACCTCCAACTTACAAAAAATCGTGTCAAATTCGAGTTACTGCGACATCAGCTAGATTGATTGGGGGATATCAGTTATAGTGAAATTCTGGGTACAATTTAGACTCCGATGTTGTTCACAGACGGACGAACAAGGTTTTAACTAGTGGTAATATAACAGCATGAACTTTCTCGCATCAGTAACTGTTACTTGAAATTATAATTCCGCAATTTCTGTTCATATTAATATATCTCAGCCAACACTTCTGATAATCATTACTAATCGTAACGCGTTAGGCGCGAAAAAATAATTCATTTAAAGGTAATATATAATCACAAATTCGGCAATGTAAAACTCCGTTTCATACACCCAGAAACAACACAACAATGAGAAGTATTCTCTGAATTTCAACTGCCGTGTCACAGCGTTCCAATGTTGCATTGCAACGTGATCAGTCCTAAAAGATTCTAGTAAAAGAAATGCAGGAAATTCGAATTTTCAAATTCGAAAATTTGCAAAATTAGGCCAACTTCTCATATTTAAAAAAAAATTGAACATGCCCGTTTTTAAAGAACTGTTTTTAGAATAGATTTCATTTAACAAAAAATCTCTATCATCACTTTCCAGCTGGCTGGCCCGAGTGAAACTCCATAGCCAGATGAAGATGATGTGGGATCTTCTTAAATGTGCGTATTGCTTCCACTGCCCCGCAAAAACACAAGGATTAGGAAGCTGTGTAAAATAAAGAGGGATTAATTTGTTTAAGGTTAGGTAGGATGTGTATGTTATGGTTTTAGGACGATGGGAAAAGATATGGGAAAAAGGGTGGGAAGAGAATGGTTAGAAGGAATTGGGGGGAAATATTCGTTTTTTATTATAATTTATTTTCTCAGAACATTTTGGTGGAGAGAGGGATGGTGTAGGGTTAGGTTAAGTTACGAGAGGTTAGAATAGGTTGAGGGTGAGGAAAGGAAGGAGCGTAGTGGGGATTACCGTTTGACCTTTCGTCAGATTAGTAAACGTCGCAGGTCGGTAATTAGTCTGTTGTGATCGACTCGTCTCTGCTTTTACGTCCGCGTGAGCTCATCCGCGTTATGAAGAGCCTCTCTTCATTAAGCTTGCCTATTTATTTACTGCCTTGCCTAGTGAATTTATTTACGAATCTGTAATATTTGTCAAAACTGACTTACTTAACGGAGGGAACATATTTTCATGCAATATTTATAATTACAACACACGTAGAAGTTACGTACATCAAGTGTCTGTATCAACAGCTCAGTACCAAAAATCCACACACAATACATGTACGTTACTTACTTACATATACAACGCATTGCCAGATGACATTAAATAATAAATCGGTACATAAATTTAAGTTAAAAATAAAATATTTTTTGCTGCATAACTGTTTCTATACTATTAGAGACTATATTGATCATCAATAAGAAAAATAATCTCGATCAGGTTTTTATCCAGTTTCCCTGATACATTGTTGAGATGGCCCTTTTTTTGCTACTGGACGTAAATGTAGCTTCACTACCCGCGCTTTTTGTTAATCTTTCCTTTTGCTTGTAGTGGTAGGAGTAAAAGTAAAGGTGACTTCTTTGTTACCATTCCAGAAAACTCCCATCTGCAGTTCGTTTACCGTTGCAAATAAATTTTCTAAAACTCGGGAGAGAAAATGTATAGTTGTTCAAAAGCTGCTAATCTCGCGCTTTTTTAAATTTAATTTTTATTGATTTATTTATCTTTAACTTTTACTCATCATTCGAAAATTATTGTTAAAATGATGGGAAAGGATGCTGGAAATCACGTAATCATGCGCAAATGATCTTTCCCCCATACGTCACATACATGGTTTTGACTAAATAAAAATAATCTAATCTAATCTACGTTAATGGTGTGTCAGTCATCTTCGTAGATCGTCTTTGGCCTACTGCATCAGGTGATTGGGGGAGGCAGCTGGAGAATGTCGGGAGTGTCTGGGAGGATTGGGTAGGATGTGAAGGTGTGGGGTAATTAAGTTTTGGAATGTTGGGTTGGCGGTATATTTTTATGGCGGGTTATGGTTTTGGAGGAGATATGGATATAGGTTAGGATGTTACGTAAGGAGCGGATTTTGTTAAACCTGATGTATAGCGGGCGTCGAAAAATTAGGTGGATTACTCTATTCTCGGTTTTAGTGAGGTAGTCGAGGTTGGTAGGGGATGTGGCTATCCAGGCGGGATATGCATAGGTGAGGATGGATCGATTGTACGGATGGATCGTTGAAGGAAAAAAATAGATGAGGATTATTTTCTTTGGGAGGATGGATTGGTTTGTTAGGAGCGAGTAAGTGGCAATTATGACGCGGTGGGCTTGGGTGACGGCGTGTTGCATGTGACGGGACCGAAGAAGCTTTTGGGAGAAGATGACACCGAGGTATTTAACTTGGGGTTGCCAGGCGATGGGAATTTGCTTTATAGTAAGGGGCGGGGGTTTGGATGTTTTTTCTTTGTAGGAGAAAAGGATCCCTTGGGATTTGGTAGGGTTGATGGAGATGTTTTCTATCGCCCAGAGGTTAAAGGAATTGAGGGCTTTTTGAATTTGTTAGGGATTTTCTGAGGGAGAGGTCAGGGGCCAGGCAGGCTAGGTCATCAGCATAAAGGAAGGTTATGACATGGGGGGTCAATGGGATGTCATTAATGTATATGGAGAAGAGGATTGGGGAAAGCACGGCATCCTGAGGGACGTCGGCTTGGAGAGGAGGCTTTTTCGAGGTTTTAGAGAGGTGACACACAGAAGGATCGGTCGGTAAAGAAACTCCTGATGAGGGAGTATAAATGGTTATGGACGTAGGGGCGAAGTTTCAACATAAGTATTTTGTGGGATACGGTATCAAACGCTTTGGTGAGGTCGGTGAGGATCGTGAGAATGGTCTTTCTTTGGGAATTTGGAGAGGGGGTGGCGATGCCAGGTGAAAGGACTAGAGGGCTACACAGCGGCCCTAGCGGAAACCAAGTTGGTTAGGGAGAATTAAAGGATAGAGGAGAGAGGTGAGTCGGAGAAGGATGATTTTTTCTAGGATTTTTCCGAGGATGGGGAGGAGACTGATGGAGCGGAAGTTGGTCGGGAGCGGGTGGTCCTTGCCAGGTTTGGGAATCATGGAAATGCGTACGGTCGTACAGGCAATGGAAAAATATGAAGGTTTGAGACAGCAGTTGAGGATTCGGGTAAGCAGGCGTCTGGTGTATTATGGTAGGTGTGTAGTTGGGCAGGCAGGACTCCATCGGGCCCGGGTGCGTTACTGCTGTCAATTATCGATATTATTTGTCTCATCGACCGTCGTTGCTCAAGACTGCTGATGTGCTGAGAGAAACGAGAATTTTTAAGTAGTTGAGGATTACCTGGCCAGGAAGAGGGAGGTTGGAGGAATGAAAGCGATCGGTCAAGGATTCGGCTAGGGAGTTAGTTATATTTTGATGATCGAAGGTGAGGGTATTGGGTGAAATTAGGAGTGGGGAAGTGGTGGTAGAATTTTTACGCACTTAATGACTTTTGACACTTATTGTTAATGAAGTCGTCATATTTATGTGTCTCGTGATTTTTGTAGTGAATGTAGTCTTCGTTGTGTCCGTTTTAGTTCAGTCTTGTCTTTGTCTCGTCTGCATTAATAGTGATGTATTTGTAGTTGTCGTTTATGTCTTATAGTTAGGATTGACAATAAGAAGGTGTTCTGAGGGGTGGATGAGGTCGTATTTGGGATAAGGTGTGGAAACATGATTATTGGAAGAATGGAGGACAAGGTCGAGTATGTTGTAGTGGGTGTTATTGAATAAGTGTTGAGTTGGATCGTGCGATGGTTATCAATAAAGTCATCTAGTGCAGGTCCAGTTGTATTGTTTGTCCTGCAGCCCCATGTCGTTGATTTGCTGGTCCTCAGCAAGGATGAAAGGATAAGGGAGGGTGAGAAGGAAGTTAAAAGTCAGAGATGGGATGCGGGTTTTTTTTGTAGGCTAATATTAGGATAATACGGGTTGCTGAGGTACCTATCAAGATGGCTGTGCACTCGAGGGTGGAAGTGGTGGGTAGTTGATATGGGATGGGTGGGATGGATTTTCGGACTAGGATGGCCGTGCCTCCGTTTTGGGATAAGGTTGTGTAGTTATGGTGAGGGATGCATGGGATGGGATGGTGTAAGGAATGTAAGAATTTAGCCAGGTTGCTTGTAGGAAAAGTATCCCTTACGGAGTAGTCCTTGAGGAATTGGGAGAGGAGGGGTTTCTGGTTGACGCCGCCCTGTGCGTTCCACGAGGATAGGGAACGGGAAGGAAACGGGGTTTGGGAGCCATTTACGGAGAGAGGATTCCTACAAGTTTAATTCCGGCGTTGATGAGTTTGGTATGGGTGTCCTCTGGGTCTGTGAGGATGCCTAGTAAGGGTTTGATATTGGCGAGGATTTTTTGAGGTTAAATAATTGTAGGAGGGAGAGTAGGTCTTTTAGGTCTTGGGTAGGGTAGGGGAGTTTGGTTGTTGGGTGGGTTGGGAATGTTTGAGGTGAGAGCTGAAGAATAGAATAAAAATATATTTGAACAAAATTATACATATGCCATATAAAAATTTTCAACCCATGAAAAATCTATTAAAACAGTTTACATCGTCGGCGACGCGACGACATATTCATCTAGTTATTCATTATTGCACTTGTGAGTGTACGAGCTTCAATTAATTTCTTATTTCCATTTTCAAAAAAATATGTTGCAAATTTTTCAATGAAAATGTGAGTATATTACAGGTTTTATACATCTATAATTATCGTAACATCATATTTCATTCCTACTAGTAAGGGGCAAAAAGGGAGTTTTAGGGGTCGATAAGTAGCAGCTGGGAATGGGGTGGGGCAAATTCTTAAAATAAATTTGGTTCTCTAAAATTAGTTATTTAATTAGTCTTGTATATTTGTTTTAAAAATTTTAGTACTTTTCAGTGTAATTTTCGCGTAATTTCCTTTTAATTATGGGCAAAACAAGATACAATATTTTTTCAGAAAGGTCCCAATTTTTTCTTCTAAATATTTTGAACAGGAATTGCTAAATAAACGAAAAAACAAAGCACTTTATGTATGCTTTTGATTCTCCAAATGACACAAAAAAATATTTTTTAAATCTCATATCGTTAATATTTGCATTACGCGCGTTTGCATTCGGTGTTGCACTTGCGAATATAAGTGCTTCAAATAATGTCTCATAAAGATTCAAAACTCAAAACTTTTCTATTGAAAAGTAAAAAAAAAAATATGCATTTTCAGAAACGCTTAACTGACATTCTCTCAACAACTATTTTTCAAAATTGAGAAAATGTTGAAAACTATCTTTTAAGCACCGATAGTTACGAAAAGCGTGGGGCAATACCTTAAAGCTAGATTAGACTACACAACTTACTCATGCGAGAACGTCATTTTGTACCACCGCAAGTTTTAGGATATACTATTAGTTTTTGACAATTTTACTGGACTATTTTCTTAACTGGGCGTTTTGCATTGGATTTTGTGACCTAATATTGCTGGGATAACTCAAGGCAATCGAGTCACGCGACCAGTGCACGTGCTTCTTCTGCGTGTTGAGAACTTGGCTCTGTTTGGTCTTTTATCTTCCGCGTGTCTGCGATCGAACGAGAGGGAGGGGGCGGGGGAGGGGCAGGCGCTGTTGGTGCAACCTTTAGTCCATGTTCGACATCTCTACGACTCGCGTCGTTACGATCGCAGATAGCGGTCACCACTTACAGTACCGGCAGCATAAAAGTGACTCTGACAGTTCAACGCACTATTGCCAGACATTACCACGCACATCGCACCACATGCATCACAGATACATTAAATCTCAAAACATTAACACATGACTTGAGGCTATGACACCTCTTGATATCAAGTTCATAACGTTCGCCAACCCTGAACCACATCGCCTCCGCGGCCTCGTGTGAGTCAGATGAGCGGCAACGCTGAACCCTGGCTGTAAGAGTGTAAACAAATCCTCACAAGCTGATTGCTTCGGAGCAGGTCACATAATATTCCACAGCACAAGGTGAGAGGACTGTCAGAGTCGCTTATACGCTGCCGGTATTGAAGGCATCGCTCTGATTCCTTAACCACGGATGCGCACACGGGAGTGGGCTCGGGAGCATGTTCGGTCTAGAATTATTATTTGGTGCAAAATATAAAGTATACATGTAAAACAATAAGCACGATTAATTACTTATTTTGATGTTTGCATATTATCTAAGAAAATAAAATTTATTCGTCAATGATTACAAAATAGCATTTTTGTAATTGCATGTGGTTATTTTCGTAATATGTAATTTTCCCATTCCATTATTTTAACAATTTTATGTGCCTGACTGTCCCGGGTAATCTCTGGAAAAACTATACTGCTATAACTGTGTGTTTTACGGAAGGGTTTTGTGAGCATAACTTAAATTGCTTTTTTTTTAAATTATGATATTTTCTTACGTAAAGAAGGTTAGTTTGTTCGGTTTTCACACATGCCTCGTTGTATTACGGTCTTAATCAAATTTTATACCGTGACCTTTAAAACAAGAAAAACATTTTTATTTGCTTAACATTTTGTTAAAAAGTTCTTTATGCGCTTACGTTCTCCTTAGAGCAAAATTCAAATCAGCACTCTCTTAGTTTTTTGAAAATATTTTGAGAAGGACGAGGAAATCCGTAAAAAAATGCATTAAACGCCCATACACCCTAATTGTCTAATATATGACTTAATTTATTCCAATATCGCCGTTAAGCTTTGAGTAATTTTAGGTCGACATTATTGTTACTGGAAGTTCACCAGGAGTATGTAACAATGCATCTGTTTATAGCAATGCCACTTAAAACATCAGGCCTATTGGCCGGCGGCCATCTTGCTTCTCACGTCACAACTTGTAGTCATAACATTACATTTGGGCAAATGTGTGGTCTACGCGTGCATCAGTGAGAACTGCTAATGTCATGTATAGAATTACATGAGAACAGTGTTTTTATTCACTTTGTGGTGTATTAACATCTATGCTTTAAATTTGTGCGAACAGAACATATTTGTAGCAGAGCAATATTGATACAGAGTACTTGTAACAAATTGTAAAAACGTCACAAGTTCGGGTTACTTGAAGTTGCCGTGCACTTCTACATTGAAATTGATTTCTACAAAATTCAATACCCCAAAAGTGGATAAAAATCCAGAGTATGCGTTGTAGTACATAGGAATGAAATTCAGTTTACCGAATGAAAATGACAAGACTGTAGTTCACTTAATAGATGAAATATTCTTGATTAAGAAATTCATCAACAACTTGTGTGTTCAACTTGTGTGTAACTAGTATGAGTTCATCATATAAAAATTTAGTTCATAAATTTCCGGTCAGAAAGCTGACAGGAGCGTTGCTAAATCACTATATCAAAACCATAATTGTAGGGCAGGAAAATATTGGCTTTGAAGCGATTGCAGTGAATTCTGACAACAATCCTGTGAAACGGAAAGTCGTGTAATGTTTTCTGATCCTCCAAAACTAGAAATACCTTATGAATGTCCATGTGATTTCCACAGAAAATGTCTTTTTTCTTTGGCAGTGTGTACCTCTCAAAGTGCTTAAAAAACTGGTTAAATCATGATAAACATGAAATTAATTTTCCTAATATGGAAAATGGTGTTATGCATGCAGCAGGATCATTTAGTTGCCTCATTTAGTGCGGCACTGTGATGCACAATAATTTTAAATACGGCAATACTTCAAATTTAAAATCGTTCAACTCTTTTTTTGTTATAATTAACTGTTACTTGAATGAAATACAATAACATGCTGCGATTTTTTTCTGTAAAGTATCGTTATTAAGGCGGCCAGGAAGGTAAGTAAACGTTAACTGACAGTGTGCAGCCGGCGAAAGATTCGTATGGCACAATGACTACCCATGTGACGTCACACCGGCAGTCGAGAGGCCTTATATTAGTGTCTACGTGGCATTGGTTTACAGCTGTCCATGGGGTAGCAACTGTGATAATAGCGAGCATGGCAGGTACAGTGGTCAGGGGCAGAGCCAGCGAAAGCAGGGTGGGGAGATCTCCAGAGAGCCTTGGTGGGACAAAGACGGCGGGAAGCTGGTGTGACGGAGCAAGGCAGGCCAACCAGAGGGTCGTCCATAAATTGTGTAACGCTAAAGTTGCCGCTGCCGACCGGCTGTGTTCTTAAACAAGACACACGCTCAAAAATTCGCAGAACTTTGTTTTCGTCCCAGAAGCTGCAAGGTATGTACGACCCAGTTTGCTTACGCATCTTGCATACAATAACTACAACCTGTTAAAAATATTTTATTTCACATATTAGCTCTGACGATGATCGCAACGCGATCGAAATGATCATAAGCTGATTAAAAAGTATTGATACCAGACAATATCTTTAGTAATTTATCATAATAAAAAGGTATCTACATCACCAGCAATCCAATTAATAAGTAACGCTAAAGATGGGGGAGGGGCTTTGACGCAACGTTACGCTGCGTTACGTAGAGGAAGGGTATGTTAATTTAGTGTTATACAACGTTAACATTTAAATTTTCCACATTTTATGAAATAATTGCGTGTGCACGGCTAGTTGTCAGATATTGCCTCGTCTATGCATTCTTCCTTCATTCACAAATTTTCTCCAATCTTATTGTTGAGTGCGTTCAGCATCACCAACTAGTTCAAACTTTAATTATCATAAATTTTAATATATATAATACAAATAATATTAATATATTTACTGTTACTAATATATTTTCACTTGCTGTAAATAGGGAAGGAGTGTTGTCAAAAGCGTTAAGTAGTTATTTAGGAGGTTTTAAGAGCACGTTAGAGGTGCGTTATAGGGAGGAGATGGGGTATTAAAAATACCCCAAGCACTGTGATAAACAAATACCCTTAAACATCCCGGGGTACTTAACGCGGGACCAGAATGACATACAAGGGGCATTTAAAAATGAAGTTACACTTGTCCACCCGCAGATGGCAGCATTTAGAAACAAAAGCCGACCTTCAACACATGATAACTGAGTTCCCCGGCTTCCAACAGTAGCAGTTTCATTTGTATAAAGGCAAGCGTTGCTACGTATTCTAGTACGAGAAAGAAATGGCGCATCATCTGGAAACTTACTCCAAAGTTGCAGTATGCGTAACAGTACGTTTTTTGTGAGCAAAACGTTCATCGTGAAATGTCTGCGGTGTTTGGCAAACATTCCATGACACTTGAAAAATTGTGTTAAAAGACAATGAATTCGTATGCCGCATCAGTGCCTCTCACCGAGAGGTCCTAGTTTCGAGTTCCGTCGTTGGCAGGATTTTCGTCACTAGCTAAGATAGCTAGGTCCTAGGTCGAATTCAGTAGTTGTCTGGAGGAGAATTCTAGAGGCCGAGTGCTCTGACCGGTAGTTTTCTGTGGTTTCTTCGATCAACGCCAGGCGAATGCCGGAGCATTACTCTAACAAACGGGCAACGGACCACGCGTGATCTTACCTTCCTCTTCCTAAACCTATCCTCCCCCCTTACACACACTTAAACTAACGTGTACATTACCATACAAGCCAAGAGACAGGTCGGGAGCTAAGGGCTGGTCTTGGTTAGGGCGACTCCCCGCTGGGGTGAGATATCCGGTTGGGGAAAACCCCGCTAGTCGACAGGTCGGTAAGCGCCAGATCGCACTATCCAGCGCTGAAAGAGTACCGCCAACTCTGGAGGGAATGCATGCATGGACTTACGGGACTAATGACCTTAGCCGTTAACGCGACTTGAATCAGTAATCAATCAATAAATAAATCAATTCAGCCGCATCATTACAGGTGACATCACTTCATCCAAGACAAGAAGCAAATGTGGTTGCCTGTGACAATAAAATCCAAAGTTTCCCCATCACCTGTCAAAGTCATGACTACTTTTTTCTTTCTTTTTCTTTCTCTTCTCTCTTTCTCCTCCTATTGCAAAGGAGTTATCTCTACATGCCGACCAGGATGGCCGAGATGGCTAGAGCGAGTGTCGACTCAGAGCCTTGATTTGAAGGGTCGTGGGTTCGAATCCCGCCGTGCGCAGGGTTTTTTCTCGCGTGTCTTTCACGTATGCGTATTGCCGCGGAAGTCCTTGAGAATTTGCCACAGATCGAGGAGCTTGCACGTGTGACTAGAGTAAAAGGTTAATATGAGTTTACATAAGGGTCATAATGGGTACCCGGTGCGGAGAGTCAAAACCGACATTCCTTGAAGCTGGACAAAGCCACAAGAAGAAAGAAAAAAGTTTACTACGCCCAGTTTATGCGAAAATACGGCCATTAACATTGCGTCGTATTGCGAAGCACTAAGAGGATTGCGTTAAGCTGTGAAAAACAAGAGACCTGGAAAGTTAAGCAAAGACATCCTCCTGCACGACAATACCAGACATTACAATCCACAAACACAGGATAAGCTTCGCAGTTTTCGATGAGAAGTCTGGCAGCATCCACCGTGAATCTGCCTACTTTCAAAGTTCAAAGAATAATTTTGTGGAAAACAATTTTCTAACGATGAGCAGGTTCAGAAAGGTGTTCTTAGCTGGCCCCAGGACTATGGAGCAATTGTCTGCATCGTCGCAGCATCGAACGATGAGAACAACGTTGTCTGCAGCGACTTGGAGATTATGTACAGACATAGTGTTCTGTATGTGTCATATTGTATTGTAGCACGCTTCTCAATAAAGTGTTGTTTGACCTAAATTGTTCGAGTGTAACTTACTTTTTGAATGCTCTTTGGATTTTTTAACAACCACCAATGAAACGTTTCTATATAAAACTACCTGTGTTACAACAGCAAATTGTGTCACGCATTATTTTTAACGATTACAGTTTTCGGAAAATCAGATTATTCAACGAAAGTTAGACCTGTGCCATTTTTTCCGTCCTTTGCTTCATCAATGGAAACCGAAGAAAAAATTTCTAGCCGGTTTTTGAGAAAAAAATTATAAATTACATTAACTTCAAGCAGAAATTTCTCAAAAACTACCAGTTTAAAAGAAAGTTGGTACATGACTTTTTAAAGATTATTTTTTAGAACAGATTTGAAGAAATATCTGTTCTTTGTATTTTTAAATGTACTTAAAATACTTCAATTAACTTAAAAACAAATTACTTTAAATAAACAAAAATGGGACCAATTATCATTATTTGCCACATAAACAAATTTCGAAGAATAAGAGTTAGATGTTAATAGTAAATAAATACCCGGTTAGTACGAGGAAAATTTACCAGAGTTCTAAGGCGAAAAGTAAACGAATGGTGCTGCAGAATGGCACAGACTTTCTCGTTCTAGTTAGGTTTCAAATGTCTTTACTACGGGATAACTTTTGGATTTTTTCCATCCGTCAATGCCATCTTTTGCAGCCCCTACGTACAGTTTTTTCTGAGTTTTTCGTTTTCCTAATAGTAGAACCAGAATATTACTTTAAGAATATTATAAAAGAGTCTAAATTACATTTTAACCTTGACCTAAATCAAAATTTTCGTTGAAACATTTGGAGCTCATTTTAAGAAAACGCTGTTTACGCGTTATTGTAAATGCGATATTTGAAGTTCCTTACCATTTCCTCAAGAATACTTTTGAGTTGTTGAGAAACTCCACTTTCTACTCACAAATACAATAATGTATACAAATCGATGGATATTTGCATATTAATAGCAAGAGATATTTCTAAATATTACATTTGTGTAAGTAAAAACAAAAAATACAGCAGATGGCTTTTATGTCATTTTATAATGTTCATATAGAACTATCTGTAAACAAAATTTTGGGGAAAAAATTGAAGTAGTTTTTGAGAAAATGACGTTTGAGTGTTTTAAAAATGCGGAAATCTGAGCTCTTATTAACAAAACACTTCTGAGTTTTCGAGAAACTTAGTAAGACATTACTTGAGGCACATGTACTCGGAAATGTAACAATGTGAACAAATTGCTGGTAGTGTAAATATTAACAACTCTCTTCCTACAAGAAATTTAAAGAAAAACTTAGGAGCCATTTTTGATAAAAGTTTGAAAATGTCGCAGGGACTTAATGTAAAGTATCCCTAAAATTAATTAATGTTTTTCAAAATCGCAGAGCTTTGAGTGAGGATAGATCGATACGGGAGTATTCAGTCTGGAAAAAATCCAACGTGAAATTTATGCGCTAGTGTTGTTTACAGACGCTAGACAGACGGACGAACGGAGATTTTCAAAACAAAACAAAAAATACCGGCATCAGGGGAACTCAAAACGTCTATTTCCGTTGAAATATCGAAATCGATTTTCCGCAGCATTACATAACTTTTTCTATACTACGCATAATTACTCTGTATGTACTGTACATATACAGGAAAGTAAAATGCATCATAATCGCGTAGGCATCATCCTGTTAGACCCTTTAAGGATCCGCACCAGTCCCAAACTGTTCATATAAAAAATGTATATGACTTAATTTTGAAGAACAGATTTCGTTCAGAAGAAGAATCACTATCATCAATATTGTAGTTGTAAGAAAATGCCGAAAAAAGTCTACCTTTTCCTATTTTCAAAAATTTAGAAAGTCTACGAAAATCGTACTTGGACCATTTTTAAGCGTAGTTTAAATTTGTTTAACAGGTAAATGCATAAATATTTAATCCAAAAACTTAGAGCAATTTTTCAGAAAAAGAGAAAAGAAAATGTCTTTCAGACTTCATGTAAAGTGCCCCTAAAAAGTAAAATGTTCATTCAAGATGTCTTGGCACCAGCCAGATCGATCGGGGAATATCATTTTTGATGAAAATCCTATTCATGGTTTAACCGCTAACATTGTTCACAGACGAATGGACGAATAGAGTTTTACCGTAAACCGATTTTTCGGTATCAACGACATTCAAAATGTGAATTCTGACTACGGAACGAGTTAGAGGATAATTTACTACATTTAGAACCACGAATCATCCACCTTTTCGGCATCAAAAACCTTCAATACATATATTTCTTCAGAAAAATTACCTTTTTTGTTGCAGTATTACATAACTTTCTCTACACTTCATATGTAGTTAGCGAGAAAGTCTCAAAATAAGAATCCCTAATAACTATAAAGACCAAGCAAAATGAATTCACGTACAAAAAAGCGGATACTTCAATTCGAAAATAACATAATTTTCTCATATTTGTTACTATCAAAGAAGCTCCAGGAAAAAATAAGTGAAATATGTACGAGTAAAAAAATCACTTCACGTCTTATTTGTAATGGCAACGTAACATTGTAATATTCAAACTTGTATCTACTAATCCTTCAGTCATTACACGAAAAGCACTCACCATCAGAAGCGCGAATTTTACAGAACAAAAAGTGTTTTGAATACTCCGAACTCAAAACGAAAATAACGCTTCAACTATTGTATTCAATGTATTGTGTTCTATCCTTTCAAATCGTTTAAACGGTACCTAGTACTATTTCAGCACATACTTTCTCGTACTAGTTGTAACGGATTTGTAGCATTACAAAACTGCAAATTGTATCCTAATTCTTAAACCATCTCCAGCAAAAAAGAGCTGAAGATTATAATTTGCAATTGCACAGGGTTTAATGATAACCAGGAATATGCCTCATTTATTTTTAAACGCACTTTGTACCGCCCTGCGAGGTAAAAATTGAAATATTCCCCTGCTATTCGAATTCCGGTCTTCATATTGCTATGACAAACAATACACTCGTCTAGAAGTCCGCTTGATATGTCCGTGCTAATACATGAAATACAGATGAGGATGGAACATCAGAAAATTCTCACGATTTAATTCCAAAGGCCTCCAAAACACGTAATAGTTCGGAAATATACGAAATTATTAAATGAAACTAAAGTAGTAACGAAATAAACATCTTGCTTCAGAATTGACGCTCCATTCCCCTTATATCCTCGCTACTAAATACTCACCATAACAAGAAAGCCCTATCTAAACATCAACAACATACAACTCCCAACCTCTTCCACCATATCTCCTGACATTATATTCCTACAAACTCCTAAACTCCTACTAAACAACGGAATGTTCAAAAACACTTCTACTACAGCAGATTTAACGTAGACAAAACTCTTTTCCTGGAGTGTCGGCGCTAGGCATGGGCAGACCGTGCGAATGCCCGGAGCCCCGTAAGTCAAGAAAAGTGATGGGACTGTTGGAAAAAATAGTGAAAAATTAAAAAAGAAATTAGAACTCGAAGAAATTGTTATCGTAATTTTATAAGTCGCGCTACGGTAGTCTGATATTTCATAAAGTTATCAATTACTTTTTTGGCTTAAATAGTTAATTATAGACATTACTTATAAGAAAGGAATCATTCCAAAATACGTATGTTTCAAAAAATAATAATTACATTTATTATATGTATATATCTTTGAAATGGAAAAAAAATGTACGTAATCAAATGATGCTAACATTAAAATAGATTCTACTGAAATTCATATTTATTATTTCATGTCTTTAATAAGCGATTTTATTTTACACAAGGTCTACTTGGGTTAACAAGGTACACAAACACAACAAAAAATTTTAGCATTTTAAGCTCACGGTGGAAATTGTATTATTTGATCACTAAATACTTTTACTTAAAACTATTATACAAAATATATTCCAACTTTTTTCTAGCTTAAACGTAATTTTTGTTATTTGTTGAAATATTTAAATCATATTGTTTCTTGATACAACTTTCACATTTTGAATTTTTCAGGGGGTTGGGAGCTACATTTCAGTATTGCCCCGTGCCCAAAATTGTCTAGCACCGGCATTGTTTTTGTGTTCTTGAAATTTCAACTTAAAAGACGACTAAAGAACTACTAAAAAATAAAACTTGGCTCACAAATCACTGACCCGAACGACATCCCACGCTAATTACATAAACCAATAAACACATTCAAACCGACGCTTAAAGTATAAAGACATTCACCCATATATGCCTCTGATTTTCTCGTCTTCTTTGCTAGTAATTTTAAACTGATATATTTTATTGCGTATTTTTTACCTAAACCTTCGTTCTGTGTTAAATGATTTATCGACCTGGAATATACCTCAATTTTCATTCGAATTTTAAACTAAATCAAAAAATGTATAATTTCAAAATGTGTCAATGTAGAAAAAAAGCTGTTTTGCAAAACAAGGAGACCTTTCTTTTTTGTCTAGAATAATGTGAACGAATAAAAATTCATTTTATCTTTTATTCGTAAATGTTCGTGAATATGTCTGTTGTGCTGATGCATCACTGGCCGGGTGAAGGATGTGTGACCTGTGGAAAGGCCCCGACGGTGCGCCTACGTGCCATTGAAAGAAGGCGTGGGGTTGAGAAAGTTTTCTCCCGAAAATAGACTCGTAATCATGCCGCGAACGTCGCCGCGTCGAAGCCAGTAAAACACCTGGGCCATTTACAATAGCGAAAGTTTTTACAGTTTTGTATCAGTTCGTTGTTGTTTCGTTTTTTAAGTTTTGTAAAAGACAAGATTAGCGGAAGATGTGATATGCTACGGTTCTTCTGTATATGAAAGTTGGTAGGGGTTCTGTCATTCAGTAGCTTCTGTCCATGTTTTACAGAATAAGTTTTAGTTTTCTGCACTATATTTTTTTAATAATTATTTTGCGCGCATATGTCGATTTCAAAATTTTGTTTTTAATATTATGTGAGTTTAATTGAGCGTCTGATAATTGAAGTCACTGATTTCGATATTCACTAGCATTCCTTATGTTTGGTGGAAAATAATGTAAAGCCTAAATTTCCTGTCCATACATCTGACAGAAAAAGACTTATCCGACAAGAAATTCCAGAATTGTTTCTTCAAATGTTTACATTTTGTAGTTTGACTGAATGGTGTCGTTATAAGGGTTTAGGTATAGAAGGGTGTACAAAAATCAAACCATGTTTTGTGTAAAAAATATTATAGGGATATTTATCCTGAAACTTATCATTTAAAATAACTGAACTGATCTACTATAATAGCAAAATATTGTAATAAACTAGTAGATATTTGTATAATGATATTTTTTTTTAATTTTTCCTTTCCTGTCTTGTTCTAAAACACTGCAATTAGGAAAAAGCATTACTGCGCGGCCTTCATCCTGTTTCCTGCTCATAGCCACGAACCTCTCTCCCGGCCAGTGGTGCGTAAGCGCAGCAACTGGTTTCGAGATCTTTAGGTGAGATACAAAATGTTTGACGTAAAACTATTGTTACCGTAGGTTTCGAAAGCCACATTCCTCAAAAAGCAGCCATTTTATCCAGTACTAGTGAAACCTGGCAGTCGCTGTCCTGCCAATATCCCTCTTTCTTCTTCCCTCTCCCTTTCTCTCCGTTTCTTCCTCTCTCCGCGATTCCCTCTCTCTTAGTCTCTCCCTCCCTCTCATCTTTTGTCTCTCCCTCTCTCTCCTTAGTCTATGTCTGAGTCTGACTGTATCTCTCTCCTTTTCTGACTCCGCCTCTCCGTTCCTCTAAAACACATTTAGTTGCAGATGTTGCATATCTCTGAGCAGGTGGGGAAATATCGTGAAGAGCCGGACAAGCAAAAACGTAACAGAATGTTCAAGAAGATCTCATCCTGTAGATTACGGCGTGAGAAAAGTTTCTTCCAGGTCTTTGGTCTCAAACTTTTAGTTTTTAATGCCCTACCTTCGATGCTTCGATGCTTAGCGAATGCTTCGATTAGGAATTATTTACCGATATAGAGTAAACAATCCTCGTGAGTGTTGCGGGTTGCGTCTGACATGAATATTTAGCTCTGTTCTTTGATGGTTTTTTTTCGTGAATTTTTCCGATATTTTAATACATTTTCTTCTATTTGGCGTGGAGTTGAATCGAATAAATCAGAGATAATTAAAATTGGTCCAGCCGTTCTTGAGTAGTAAATGTTGTAACTAACCCGACTTTTATTAACTTACTTAGATTATGTGTCGGCAGGTAATGGGTTAATATTAAAAATAAATTCAATGAAATTTGTATTTTGAAGTGTTCAGGTAAATGAATGTGAAAATAAAAGCGTCCGATGTCAAATTTTGAAGAGCAAGCAAAAAGGTTCTAAGTTCCGGACATCGATCATTTTTTTAGCATTAATAGTTTAAGAACACTCTATAGGTGTCATAGAGTTCACGAACAACGAACTTAATATATAGAAAGTTGAATTTATATTTTAAGAACAGTTTCCCGCCGCTCACTTGCAACGGGAAAAATGTGACATCGAACCTTTTTGTTTGCACCGATTCAAATGTATCTCTTGATAAACTAGTAGTGCTAAGCACACACTTTCTCGCCCTTGGTAATGGTTATGTAATATTATTTATACCGATTTCTGTCCACATTAATACTTCTCAGTTATTTTTTGTAAAACTCCTTACAAATCGTAGAACATTAACTGCGAAAAGTAAATATTATCAAGCAAATATCAATACAGATTCGACAATTAAAACTCCATTTCATACAGTTAAATCATGTCCCGACAATGAGACGGAATCCACAGAACTACAACTGCCGTCTTGCGCCGCGAAATGACATTGTCGCATTCCAATCTATTTCCTGAAGGCTAGTAAATGGAGCATGGAAATAACAATTTTCAAAATTACGCCAAACTATTCATATTTTTATACAATGTACATGATCTTGTTTAAAGAACTGATTTTGACTTGCCTGTATACGTACGTACATACGGAGTAATTACGTAGTATAGGGGAAGTTATGTAATGCTGCGGAAAATGATTTCGAGATTTCAATAAAAATACACGTTTTGCGGTCCACAGTTTTTTGTTGTTGTTTTTTTTTTTTTTTACCCAAAACGTCCGTCCGTCCATCTACCTGTCCGTCCGTCTGTGAACACTACTAGCGCCTAAACACGTTGGATTTTTTCCCCAAATTGAAGTAACCCCTATACAAGTGGCTCGAGTCAAAACTTTGAGATTTTGAAACACATTCTTCAAAATTTGGGCGTAAGTTACACAAAGCGGCTTGGACATTTTCAAAATTTCAAAAGTTTGATATTTTTTCGGTGTCTTCCTACAACTACAAAATTAAAGATAGAGATTTTTCCTTCAAATACAATTTGTTCCCCATAGTGAGTTATTTCATTACGGTTATGTACATTTTTTTTGAAGCGTTTAGTAGTTTTCGCGCAATATTATGCGCAATATATGCAATTTTAAAAATTTACAAAAAGGTTTTCTCAAAATCGGGTCCAATTTTTTTTTAACTTTTGGTAGGGAGAGTGCTAAATGTACTCTATAAGATGACATAATCGCCATATTACTCTTTTCTTCTTTTTTTTTAAATACAAAAAAATATTTTTAGTCTCTAATATCGTTAATATTTATATTACAATTTCGTATTCACAATTTCGTGTTCACAATTTTGTATTTATGAGAACATGTGCTTTAAATAATGTCATATAAATGTCATTTTCAGAAACTCCCGAACGCCATTTTCTGAAAAACAGCTCAACATTTTTCTTCAAACATTTCGAACAGATAGTACAAATTGCACTCTCTTCCTCTGCCCCTTTCACACCTTCTGCGTGTGATATCTGGTAATATACTCTCTAGTAAAGTCCTCTGGGCCACGTTCCCGTTCGTTCCCCAAATGAATAGTGTTGTCATCAAGCATGAAATCTAATTACTTGTTTATCGGTCGTCCTCACAACGTGTATTCCTTGGCTCTAAACGTCCTACATGTATACTTTTTCATCGTATCCATAATGGTTGAAGCTGTTTTTCCTGTTCAATATAGTAGGAATACACTAGCGTATGTGTTGGAGAACTCCCTCATTTTAATCCCAACACTTTCCATATCAATTTCTCTATCCTTTCCATTAAGAAGGAAAGTTGTTAATGAACCGTATTTTTTTGTTAAACTAGTGGTGCTACAGAATTGCACAAACTTTCCCGTATTTGTTTTGTATTTCTTTTGGTTTCGGTTAGCTACTCGGACTCGCCACATACTCATACCATCTGCCATCAATCGCCGCCCAAAGTACATTTTTTAATCCTTATAGTAGTCCGGTTTCCTAATAGTAGAACAGAAATATTTTAAGAATATTAGAGAACAGTAAAAACTCGTCCTAAATGGCAATTTTCCTTGAAAAATTTGGAGCCGTTTTTAAAAACTGGTTTTTTAAGCGTTACAGTAAATTCGAAATTTGAAGCTTTTTCACAGAAAAGTTTTGAGTTTTAGAAAAACTTCATTTGAAGTCATTTGCAGCACTTTAACTCACGAATATTTTTGACAAATTTCTGGAAATGTGCATATCAACGCAGTGAAAGATATTTCAAAAAAGATGTAATTTTTGAGAAAACAAAAGAATACACCAAAATGAACTTTACGTTATATTAAAGAGTGCAATTAGCACTATCCGTTCGAAAAATGTAAAGAAACCATTTGAACCCATTTTTTGAAAAATGGCGTTTGAGCGTTTCTGAAAATGCGGAATTTTGAGCTAGTTTTCACAGAAAACTGTTGAGTTTTCGAGATGCTTTATATTACCTTATTTTAAGAACATGTACTCAAAAATATAATAATGTGAACACTACAATTGGCACTAATATAAACATTAACAACGTAAGAGACAAGTTAAAAAAATTACATTTTTTTAATTTTTGAAAAAAACAAAAG